>OY821770.1:21212500-21825000 GCA_963682175.1 Triglochin maritima
CCCGAGTTGGTTGTTTCAGTCCATAAGTCTAACAATTCAGTCTTTTTTCTTGCGCTTAAGTCCTTATTGGGTCACTTCTTCTCACATGTTTTATTTCTAAAACTTAAACATAAAATTCGTTACGTAGCATTGCTTAGGTTAAAAATAGAGGATATCAGACTCGAATATATGCATGATCCGATGTCAATCAGCAGACTGACTGATTTAGGATATTTTTCAACTCATAACCTAGAAAAAAGCAAAACATTAATTTTTATTCAACACTAATTAATTTATATTGAAAAAATAATTTGCCTGATGTTCGTAAACTTTTGTATACAACACTAATTTTACTCAATTGTTGTAATATTTAATGGTTTAAACAGTACACTTATGTCCTCTCTATCAATGTATCATTTCCTACTTATATAGCCAGTACACTTATTTACTTTGAAAAGGTCACCCATGTCCATGGTGGGACAGGTGCGTCTTTTGAAGGACACAATACATTTTAGCACACATATGTGTCCTTCGTGGGACAAGTTTCTCCTTTAAAAGAAACGGTCCTTCAAGCACGTGTGGTGTCCTTCAAAGGACACGAACCTTGGAATCATCAATGCCCACTTTTCCTTTTCCTTTCTCAACGTTTGAGTTCGAAAAGCAGCAAAAGGGCAAAAACACATCGTATGCAGTCGACCGCAAATCTGGCGGTTCACCGAAATGTGCTACACTGACTAGATTCACTAGTTTGGAGTCTTTGGACAACCAAAATGCATTCAGCCATTATAAGACAAATCCGACGTACATATCCTTTTTTATCACGTTTTGTTTTCTAATAATGAAACATATATAACATGTTGAATATTATGTCCACGGTTGACGTAAGATGCCCTTCTATAAGAATTTATATATGACGGGGTTATTGATTGACATCATTTCATGCTTATATTTGTATCTTATATCCATTATCTTTCACCTAAACAATGTTATGTTACGAGTTTTATGTTTAGTTTTTAGGAATAAATAGGTTTGAAGAGATGAAGCATAAAAGAACCCAAAAGCTGGAAAAAATGACTGAATTGTGAGATCTGGGGACTAAGATGCAAGGGAGAAGGACCTGAATGTAAGACAGAAGGACCTAATAGCAAAACGGAATACTCCACACCATCATGGGGAGTATTTTAGGAATTCGATTCGGGTCGGAGCTCCAACAAACCAAGTGAATGCATCCAAGACCAACAAATATACCAAGAAAAGCCCACAACAAAATGAGCAGGATCGGAACCATATAGACCGCTAATTGGCGGTCCATTTTGGCCCCAATCTGCTAAAATTTCTCCAACACATGTATTAGAGGATGTTTAGGCTATTTTTGGTATCTGTTTAGTCCTACATCAGGGGATTGTCCCGGTTTGCCTTTTTCCATGGCTATAAATAGAACTCTCCACCTTCCATTGTAATCACTCCATATTTTAAGTGGCTATTATTCTTACTAGAAGTGAGGCCTTGAAGCACACACTAAAGTAGGAGGATGCTACTTTTAATGTGAGTCATTTTAATACAACTTTTCTTTATTATGTTGTTTGTTTTATGTTTCTTGTTTTGCTTTGCTTAATCTCATTTCACTAGTTTTATTAGCTTAATTAATATGCTTTCTTTGTTTAGTTTAATAATTAGTGTAATGTTTAGTGAGTAGTTCCATCCCCTTGGGGGGGTGGAGTAGATGTACATACATGCAAATGAGAATGGATTGAATGCTTTATTTCCAATGTGTTGATAAAACATGAATGTATGCTTGCTTGTTTAGGATAAAATTTATAACTTGATGAGTTTTGCCAAAATGATTAGACACCTCTCATGATTGTTTGGGTTCTGAAATAAACATCTTGCATACGTAAATGTTAATCAACTAAGTTGGTGAATAGATTGATAGGTTTTGCCACAACATTTAGACACTTCTTATGCATGATAACACCACCTTTATTTGTGCTTAAAGAATGTGTTCAACATCCACCTCTTTGCTTGTGTGCACTCACTCCACCCCTTAGGGGTTTTCCCATATCTGTATTCCAGCTTTCTTCTTTTGTTCTTAGCTTAGTTGTCATTTCATTGTTTGTTTCTTTCGTTCGCATTTCATACTTCTTAGCGTAGTTTAGTGTAGAGTAGCATAATCAATCTTTCTCCCCCAATTTTTTCCACTTGATTTCGTACAAGCAAGAGGCTGCTCACCTCCCTGAGGATGACCCGTACTTGTCACCGCTTCATCGCGGCCATGCACTTGCGGTTTAAATAAAACGTTCAACAGTTATGCTTTACAGAAATAAAGGGCACACTAGATTTTAATGGTTAGACTTGGGGTTTAAAGGACATTTGATAGGACATAAGTTGTAATTGTTAGGCCGTAATTTTTTAGGACACATTCGATATCAATGGACAAAGGTGTCTTTTGAAATAGGGGCTTGTTATTTAAGGACACTTGATTTTTAAAGGACAAGGTTCACATTTACAGGACATATTCGTGGGTTTAAAAGGACAATGTTTGTAACTTCTAAGTCATTTTCACTTTAAATTTTAGCTTTCACTGCGAATAATTAATTTTCATTTGCACGCCAGAATTTTTTGCCCTTGGAACCATCCGAGTTGTGCCTCCTAGTTTCTTGTTTTACCCTGAGCATTTTCGACCTGTCCTGACCATCCCCTATCATGCATAACAACCTGGTCTCTCATGAGCAGTAATCAACAACCTTAAACCCTCAACCCATACACTTTGACCGGTCCCGACCATTCACAACTAGATAAGTGACTTCCAATAAGCAGACCAACAAGCCAAAGGAAAATAGTAAGAAAAATGACGATGATACTAATGACACTGACATGATAAAGTTTCATGCTCGTGGATCTACAATTATGTTGGAGTTTCAGAAAAATTCAACGGGAAGGTCCATTGCCCCTGGATTTTGATTCTTACTTGGAGCCCCCAAGAGAACACAAAGATTATTGGATAAGTTATATAGGGCAAGAACAAAAGTGTGTATTTGTACTGCCAAGTGGTCAATGGTGGATGAATTAATGAAAGAGCAAATTTGGAAGAATGCAATGGTAAGTTCATTATTATTCAAATTTTATTTTAAGTTAATTACTTTCTTTATAGGTTTTTAACTAATCAATACGTACTACTTTTCTTTATTTCTTGTTGCAGGAAAAAAATATTTTCTAATCCACTAAAGAGAGTTGAAAAGGAAGTGGATATCGTTTGTGGGTACTCAATGGAAGGATTTCAAAACAACGTTGACATCCAATTTCATTTTTAGAAAGTATAAGGATCTATCCATAGAAAATGTACAATTTTATTACAAAGATGACATGGGCTGAATTCAAAAGATCAAGGCTAACTCCAGAATATTGTTTAAATATACATCCATATTTCCTTCACATATTGAAATGTTAAATGTGACAACTAATCTGTTTTTTTGGTTTGTAGGAACTAGGAGCACTCAACCAAGAATGACAATCGAAGAGCAAGTTTCCACAGAGATTGTCGGGGGGGGGGGGGGGGGGGGGGGGGAGGAGGAATACCATAAACTGGAGAAGACAATGATGCCCAAAATGGTTGCCAAGAAAAGGCAGGAAGCTTTAGAGGCTGGTTTGAGCGAATAGCATGGCAGTAATTTGGTTCCTCCCTCTCCCCAACTAGAGAAGACAAGTGGAAGAGAGTGCACATTACTCGGGATGGCACTTACATTAACTCTGAGTCAGTAGATTTTGCAACAAAGATTGTAAGTCGTTACATTTAACTCTTGTGTTTCGTATACTACCTAATAAATTAATAAAACAGTATTTAACGTTAGGCAATTATATATACTAGTGCAGACAAGGGAATATACGTCGAGTATAAGGCATATATAGGTCGGCTATTTGCGTTCCATAATCTGACATTTATTTATGTGTCGTCTATACCTAGACGTCAGTCACCAATGGCCGACGTCTATTCGTGGGTTATACATGTCCGATATATATCACAACAGATGTCTATTTTGGGGGGTATACATGTCATTTATACCTTAAAGCCGATGTCTATTTTGGGGGGTATACATGTCTGTTATACCTTAAAGCCGATGTCTATTTTGGGGGTCGGATTGCCTATACAACCAACGTGTATATCCTTTAAAAAAGACTAGGCTTCGCATTAACCTAATAACTGACATCTTGCTATTGTAGAAAAAAGGCATATACGTCGGATATATGGAGTCTATACATTGGATATAAGGCTCCCCCAACCCGACGTCTCTCTATAAATGAGGTATAGACGTCGTGTTCAATGTATTTTCCAACAACCGACGTCTATACCTATAGACGTCGGCCATTAGTACAGTCAACGTCTATGGGTCGACGTCTATAGTCATTTCTGTAGTAGTGTCTATAGGACATATTACGCATCGGATTAATCTAATAACCGACGTCTATACCCTTCCCAAATGAAAAAAAACTAAATACAACATGTACAATCAGTAAACACATTCGTCCACAATCATACACAAAATGTTGTCAATGAACAAACACATTCATCCACAATCATACACAATAATCAAACACAAGAGATTTGATCATATTAAAGTAAAATTGTGGTCAAATAATTTTAGTTCAATAGCTTGTTGGTAATTACACTGCTGGAAAAACACATAATAACATTCCCATGACACATCGGGTATTTTGTACCCGACGTGTAAACTACCTTGCCACGTCGGTTTTCATGAAACCGACGTGATATGGATCCATATCACGTTGGTCTGTGTTTACCCAATGTGATATGTTAACATGTCACGTGTTTGGTCACATTTTTTCTCTTCGTTTGCTCCGCCCGAACACACAAAAAATCAACTTTATTTGACCCCATGTTATCTCCTTCGTTTCCTCCACCCTAATTTGAGTTTCCTCCACCCAGAGCCAAACACAACCCACACACATTCGACCCAAGCTCCCTCGACCTCGAACCAAGTCTCACCCATTCTGATCCAGCCCAAGTGCACCTACTTTGATCCAATCCACTTCGACCCGACCCACTCCGCCTCCACTTCCACCCAAACTGCAGAACCCCCCATACCACACCACCTATGATCCACACCTCCGATCCAACTCAAATCTGCACAACCCAAGTCGATCAACCTCCGAACAAACCATGCTCCTCTGACATCGACTCCTTCAACGTGCTCCTCCGACCTCGACTCCTTCGACCTCAAAGTGCAAGGTAACCTCATCCAAAGTTGTTAAGCACAAGATTTAAAATCTTTGATTAGGCTAATTAAGATTATTAGTTTGTTGTTTAAGGTTTATTGAATTTTAAATTGGATTTTTGGAATTTGAAACTGTGTTGGTTAGATTGAATGAAGTTGTGATTTCCCTTGTGAACTATAATTACGGATCAAGCTTAGAGCATGATTAATCAATCTAGTAATTTTTCGTAATACTTACAAATTGTGATATGATATCCTTTTGAGTGCATATATCAATAATGTAAAATTAGAGTAGGATGCATATGCAGGAAGTAGCTTGATTCAAGAATGGTGATTTTTATTTCTCTCAACATTATAGTTGTAACTTATTAAGCTATTGGAATCTCTACTGTTCTGAGTTTTTAGTGTTGGACATCTATTTCCGCTCTGATTGTATATAATCCTACATTAAACTAAATATCATGATGAAAACCCATACAAATAAAAAGTGTGGGTGACAGTTGGACCCATACAAATTTTGACTATTTTAATTCTATAAATGTTGTTTATCATACTAACCTCTCTATATTCATATGACATTCCACGTGGTTTTAGTGACTATTTAGTAGTAAACTCAAGTAATTTTCATCCAATGATTCTATACACTTCATTTGCAAATTAAGTGAGTGATTGTATTGAAGTTTTTTGTTATATAGTTGTGGCTTGTTTGTATTTTGTCCCACATGAAATGTTTTATTAAGATGAAATTTAAGGGGAGGTTCTACCAAAATTTTAAAAATTCCTATATATTAGTTTCATTTTGTATTACGATTCTTTGTGTTGTTGTGTAGATAACAATGGATCGAAATTGGATTTTCGCAAGTCGGTTGAGTGATGAGTATGAGTACGGAATTGATAAATTTCTAGAGTTTGCACAAAAGAATGTGCATTTTAGAAATGAAGGAAATGTCTTATGTGCATGTAGGAAGTGTCGTAAGATGTTCTTAAGGGATGTAAAAGAGATCAAGGCTCATTTGTTTAAGAAAGGTTTTGATGAACGATACACACTTGGATATGGCATGGTGAGAATGAAATAGGTACGAAGGAAGAAATTGATAGTCCTTCAAATCAAAATGTTAATGATGAAGAACGGTTAGATGATATGATTCGAGATGTTGCCGATAAGTTTGAGTATAAACCCCAAGTACTTAGTAGTTTGTTGTAAGATAATGAAACACCTTTGTATCCGGGTTGCATCGATTTTAGTAGATTGTCTGTAGTGTTACGGTTATACACCTTGAGAGCCTCGAATGGTTGGAGTGATGTCAGTTTTACTGCCTTACTTAAGTTGTTAAAAGAAATTCTTCCAAAAAAGAATGAACTTACAGACCGTACATATGAGGCCAAAAAAATCTTCTGTCCGATGGGAATGCAGTAGAGGAAAATACATGTATGACCTAAGGATTGCATATTATATAGGACTAAATATAAAAATCTGCATTATTGTCCGGTTTGTAATGTGTCACGGTACAAACATAAGAAAAATGGGAGTGGTGATATACCAGCATAAGGATAGCCTGCGAAGGTGTTGTGGTATCTTCCGATAATTCCAAGGTTGAAACGTTTGTTTGCCTGCTCCACGGATTCAAAGAATCTGGCATGGCACGCAATCATGATAAAGTGAATGATTAGATGCTTCGACATCCTGCAGATTCTCTGCAGTGGAAGAAGATGGATTCAGATTTTCCAGTGTTCAGTCAAGAATCCATAAATCTGAGACTTGATCTGTGTATTGACGGAATGAATCCTTACGGGAGTTTCAGTAGCCTTCATAGTTCGTGGCTCGTTCTACTGGTTATGTACAATATTCCTCCATGGTTAAGCATGAAACATAGATTCATGATGTTATCTTTAATGATTTCTGGTCCAAAACAACTGGGTAATGACATAGATGTGTATTTGGCTCCTTTGATCACTTGGACCTCCACCCAACTCGGATAGGTGAAATAATGGGCTACTTCCACGCACACCTTTGTATAGGTAAGCCTTCTCCCCAAAGTGGTATGCTCATCCATGTATAGCGGCCTCCCAAGGACACTAGCAATGTTACTCAGCGCTCTTTTTGGCCAAAATCGGTGGTCGAGCTCCAGTAGCCGAATCCAAATGGCGACGGTGGTGATGTTAGCCCGTGTCAAGACCACATCTGGTGCCCATTCTTGAAGCACAAGTGGAGAACCACGAATGAACCGTGGTCCCCCTCAAGCACCTGCTTCCTATCTTCTCCATGAGTGAATCGGAAAAGTAGAAAACCTTGGCTTCTTTTGATGACCTCCACACCCCCAACCAAGCCCCACATCTTATGGAGGTACTTCTCCAATGTCGGTAAGTGTGGTTTGAAAGCAATGAAATAGCCAACTAAGACCTTATCCCATCTCTTCAAGGCATCAACCACTTCTTGCTTGGAACACGTAGCCAACTTTTCTCCTACCTTCATGACCGGTAGGATGAACTCAAGGTCTGTGGATGCCCTTGGGCCAGCCATAAACAAGTTTCTCCACTTCCTTGGGGGAGTTTGAACACTCCCTAGAGGCGGTGCGTGAACTTCACCCCCCAAGCATGGGGATGAAACATCCTATGGTGGTGGATGGAGATCCCTCTTGGCGCCACAATCTCCCTCATCTTTCTGGTCACTAGTAGAGCTAGGTTTGGGGTCCATTTTGATGCAAAATTCCAAGACTTTTGGTGGTGGAAGAGGTCGGAAACCCTAGATCCCTAGGTTCCCCATGTTGGTCGCCACTCACTCTCCTCCCATTTCTCACTCTTTAATTTTTATGTACAAAATTTCTCCAATCTCATTAACATCTTCTTGACAAATGATTTGTCGCTTTCCTTCTAACTCGACCAACCATTCATTTGCACACAGGTCTATTACATAGAATATTTGTTTTGCTTGAGATGCCAAAATGAAAGGATCTTCTTTAAAACCTTTTTTTAAGGTTCACAAAAGTAAACCCCAACTCATCGACTTGAAGACCATTTTTATTGTCCACCCACTTGCATTTAAATACCGCAACATTAAATTTAGTAACGGTCAGATCCCATATTTCTTCAATCTAACCATAATAAGTCATATTAGCATATATGGGATTTCTATCTTTCGAACTAGAGATGTGCAATGATTCAACTACCAAAGTGACCCCACTATTCTGCATTTCTTGTCCTCCAGTTTGTTATAAAAAGAAAACTCATTGATATCATAACCATTATAAGATGTCACTAGAGGATTTGGTTTGTATGCCAACCATTTCAAGCTTTCAGAATCAATACCGTTGTACACAGTTTCCCTGAACCAATCAACAAAAGCCTTATTGTGAGCATTACTTGTTAATCAATCCATAAAGGATGTTTTTCCCTCACTATGTTCACGTGCTCATCCAAATAAGGTTGGACTTCATCAGAATTACACAACACATAGAAATATGCCTTCAAGAGATCCTCACTTTTCCTTTTCCCTTCAATTCACTGTCATCATCTTCGGACCACGCGTACCTTTCCCTTAAATTCTATCTTCATATCGATTCTTAGGAAGTACCACACTTTTAGAATGAGTTAAGTACTCATTACAAAACTCAATTACCTCTTGAGATATGTAACCTTCAACGATGCTAGCATCTAGCCTTCAGCGATTCTTACAATAATTTTCAACTCACCCATGTAACGCTCGAAAGCATACACCCACCTCAATAAAATTGGACTGAGTAGCTTGACTTCGCTAAACAAATAAACCATAATGTCAAAAAAGACGGCAAAAAGTACATCTCCAACTGACATATTGTAACAACTACTTCATTTTGTAACTTATCCAAATACTTTGGATCAATTACTTTGCTGCAAATCTTGTTGAAGAACAAACAAAACTTAATAATAGCATGTCTAGTGTGTTTCGGCAATATCGATCTAATAGCAACCGGTAACAACTGCTGCATCAACACATGACAACCATGAGACTTCAAACCAATTAGTCTCAAATCTTTCATTGAAAAAAGACAGCTAATATTTGACGAATACCCCTGCGGCACTTTGACACCATGTAGACACCGACAATTAGTCTCCTTTCTGGACAGAGTGTAACAAGCTGGTGGTAAATACTTACGAGTACCTTTACTCTCTGGTGCCAGTTTTGCTTGAATACCAAGTTCAAGTATATCAAGTCTGGCATTATATCCATCTTTAGTCTTATTCGGTATGTTCAGAAGAGTTCCTAACAAACTGTCATAAACATTTTTTTCGACATGCATCATATCAATACAATGTCTGACTTCTAAGGTCTCCCAATAAGGAAGGTTTAAAAAATGGATTTTTTCTTCCAACTGCTCTTACCATTTCCGCATTTGTAAGGCTTCCCGAATTTGCATTCGATGTTCTTTACCCGCTCAACAACTTGCCTTACACTTATTTCTGCAGGGGGTGCTTCAAATCTCTGCTTTCCGTTAAAGGCCCTCTTCATTTTACGGTGCGGATGAGTCATCGAAAGAAATTTGCGATGACCAAGATACACTATCTTACTGCCATGAACAAGATACAAAGAACACATCTTTTCATTACAAATAGGACACTCTTTGTGCCCTTTCACAGAATAGCAAACAGATTTCCATAAGCGGGGAAGTCAATAATTGTGCAAAATATCATCGCACGCATTGTAAATGACTGTTGACGGTGGGCATCCCACACTTTCTCACCATCGTTCCACAATTTCTTCAAGTCATCAGAAGGTACCGACACACATATAGTAAATGTTGAGTATGAATGGAGACCCAGGTATTGCAAGGAATGCATGGAATTCGGCCATGGTGAAGAGAAGTGTCCAAAGAGGAGGATAATCAACAAGCAAGGTGAGGTGCACAAGGAGAAGGCTGAGAAGTGGATAGTTGTGTCTCAGAAGAGTGCTGGAAATGGGCTTGAAATTGAGAGTAGCAAGGGCGTTGAGGAGGTGAGCCATGGAAATGGTGAGGAAGCTAGCACCATGGGTATTCCGGAGATGGGAGGGGCTGCCCAGAGAGGAGGGATAGAGAGGCTGGTGGAAGAGATGATGAAATAGACACTAGAGGGGCTGACGTAGAGGAGGTAACACGTGGAGGGCAAGGTGGGAGGAAAAAGAAGGAAATAGCATGGCTAGGGCACACATTTTCTCTCCCCAATCCTTGGAGGCAACCAATGAGGAGATGCCATGTCACATGAGAGGGAGTAGTCTTGGAGACAAAATGGGAGTCTCCCAAAAGACCATAATGGATTCTACCATGGGTGCAAATAGGAGTGAGCCTATTGGTGTCGAAGAAAAACAAAGAGGAGTGGGGAAGGAAAGTGTTTGCTCCACTTTGGGACAAGCCAATGAGAAGGGACTTGAGTGCTCTAGGTTTGAATGGGCTAGTGAGGAGAGGCCAAGTAAGCAAGGTGAGGACCAAATAGAGTATCACATGACTCCACTAAGGGGACACAACTTAGAGGACTATTCTCATGAAGTGGGAGGGGGACGTGCACTACGAAATGGGAACATGCATGGGGAAAAAGCAAGTGATGCTCATGAAGAGGAGGAGCTTCATGTGGGAGAGGTCCCACATGACAAATCACAGCAAGGCCAAGAGGCAAAGCATGAAGGATGTGAGAAGAAGAGAGACAATTCCATGGGAGATCAAGAGGAGCTATGTGGACTAGCTTCCTTGATGCATGAGGGGCAGGATGGGCTCCACCCACTAGAGTGGCGCGAGCAAAGGAGAGCACCAAGAAGTTTGGACAACCAAGTGGGGGAATGTTTGATGTACACTGAAATTCGAAGGACCAAGAAATGGAGGGTGTCGAAGCAAGGAAGGAAGAAGGGTGTGAGGTTTCGTGCCCCAAGAAGGTATACTCGCCGCCACCCCCACTTAGGAGATCAAGGAGGAAGAGTAATTGGAGTAAAAGTATGCGCATAGAGGGGAAGGGGGGACACTCCACACCTTGACCTCATGAATGTCTTAATATGGAATGTGTGTTGCGCAAATGGCCCCGGCCGTGCACTCATGATTAGGGGTCGACTAAAGGAGGTGAATCCGGATGTGGTATGCCTTGTGGAGCACAAGGTCAAGTATAAAAAAACATGAACGATTCAAGCGAGCAATTTGGCCTCTTGCTTGGACGTCAAAAAGCATGGTTGTGGACTCCGGGCGTATTTTAGTATTATGGAACGACCAACTGGTAGAGTTGAGGTAGCCCATGTTTTGCGTGGTTGGGAAGCTGACTGAAATCAGGAAGGCACTCACAAAATGGAGTTGGGATACCTTTGGAAACGTCACAAACAAGGTGGGAGAGGCTCGGGCAACACTTGAGAATGTGAGGAGGCAAAGACTTAGTCACCCAAGCATTGCCGAGCTAGTCCTAGCTGAAAGGACAACACAGATACACTTGCCCGTGTCCTTGCTTGGGTCAGGAGTCCATTATACGACAAAAATCCAGAGTAAAGTGGTTGAAAGAGGGGGACCAAAACACTAGGTTCTTCCATGAGCATCTTAGAGTAAGGAGAGCCACCAACCATGTGAGGCGAGTGGGTGAGGGGGATAGCATGGTGGAGGATGAGAGTGACATCCGGTAAGCTTTCTGGCTCTTTTATGCTAACTTGTTTTCTCATGGTTTTCAGGTGCAACCCCTTAACCATTCCATTATTTTACCATAAATTACAACGGAGGAGGGGGTAGAATTAATAAGGAAGTTGGACCCAAAAGAACTACAAGAGGTTGTGTTGAATGCAAATGTAGACAAGGTGTTGGGGCCCGATGGCTTCAACGCAAATTTTTTCAAGGCAGCATGGGATACAATCAAGAGGGATATGGTGAAGGATGTCACATCTTGTTTGGATAGTGGAAGGGTTCTCACGCAATGGAACAACACATAGATTACAATTATCCCGAAGAAGAAGGCATCGATGGTGGTGGAGGACTTCCGTCCCATTGCTTTGTGCAACATGACATACAAGTTCACGTCCAAAGTACAAGCAAAACGGTTGAAGAGGCTATTACAACGGTTGATAGGGGAAAATCTGAGTGCATTTGTTAAAGGTCTAAGAATTGGTGATAACATTCTCCTCACACACGAGCTTTGCCACAACCTTCACCTTGAGAAGGGTAAAGGACACATGTTCATAAAGCATGATATTAGAAAATACTATGACTCCATCTCTTAGGAGTTCCTTGATCATGTAATGAAGAGATTTGGCTTCCCAGATAAGTGGAGATGGCTGATATTGGCTTGTGTGGAGGCATCGTTCGTGGTGATAGTGAATGAGGCTAACTCCACGCCGTTTCGAGCTCGGAATGGTTTACGACAAGGTGATCCCTTAGCCCCCTACTTATTTGTGATGTCCATGGAGGTGTTGAGTGAAATGGTGAGGATGGCGGTCATGGAAAGGAAACTCGAGCCACTAACATGCGGAGATGTCACCGTGTCACATCTATTATTTGCGGATGACATCCTACTCTTCACGAGGGCTACCAAAGAAAATGCTTGGGCCATTAGAACTATCCTAGAGGAATTCACAGCAAACTCGGGTCTGAAATTTAATGCATCGAAGAGTCAAGTTTTCATGGGGGGTGATGTCATGCATGGAGCATGGATTGAAGCACACCTTGGGATGGAGCGCAAGGCATTTCCAGTGGTGTACCTTAGGCTCCCATTATTCTCTAGGAGGATGGGGAGAACCTATTGTGTACAGCTGATCAACATGCTTAAGGCACGATTATCCACTTGGTAGCAAAAACTCTTATCCATAGCTGAGCGAGTGGAACTTGTACAATGTTCTTACTTCCCTCAGCATTTATTGGACTTTGCTTTTTCTTCTACCAAGAAGCGTCTTGAAGGAATTGGACAACCTTATGTGTCATTTTATTTGGGGAGCGGAGAAGAAATGGGTCGCGGTAGCACGGAAAGATGTATGCACACCAAAGGACGAGGGAGGATTAGGACTAAAAAGACTAACAGAGTGGAATGATGTGGGCCTTCTCCGGTTGTTTTGGCTCGTGGTGGCAGACAGCAACTCACTATGGGCTAAGTGTGTTCGCCGGAAGTACTTAAGGAACCATTTCATTTGGCTTGCAAGACAACCCCCTACCTCCTCATGGGCATGGAGAGGGCTGCTACGAGTCCGAGATATTGTTAGAAGGCACATTCAGTATGAGGTGGGAAATTGGGAAGAGATACGTTTCTTCAAATATCCATGGGGTGGCAAACCTTTTCAGTGTGAGAGTTGGGGCGAACAACTTCATTATGAGTTGGGTGTACCTTGGGACGTTAGGGTGTCGTATTTCATAAGAGAGGGGATGTGGAACCTCCCTCCCCCATGCTCCATCGTGATGGAAGAAGTTTGCTTGAGGGTGAAACAAATTCGTATCCATGGAGGCCCGGATAGGTCAACACGACCCAATGGAAAAGGTGTTGCACTTGGGATGAAGGAAGTGTGGAGTTGGGTGAGGGAACCAGGTAGGAAAGTACCTTGGGCTGGCACGGTATGGCACAAGTTTGTTGTCGCAAAGCATGCACTCACGGCTTGGAGAGCATTGAAGGGGCGCTTACTCACAAAGAGGTGAATGATTAAGCAAGGCGCAAAGCTCGACCCAATTGTGTGCTTTGTGAAGACAAAGAGGAGGACATGGAGCACCTTTTCTGGGAATGTCCATACACGAAGGAGGTGTGGAGCGACCTCCTAAACCTCATGTAGCTCAGCCCAAGCTTGGCGAGCACTATAGAGAGTGAGGCCATGCGACTATCATTGCGCGTGGAAGCTGACTTGACAAGGTGGTAAGAAGGTGGGTGTTTAATGCTATGATACACGAATGCTGGCTCGAGCGGAACCGAAGGATATTTGAGGGTGAAAGGAAAAAATCGGTACATACCATGGCTGTAGTCAAAGACATAATTCGGTGTTTGGGAGATAAAACAAATTCATGTGTCATTCTTGAATTGTTTGTTTGAACCCAAAAAAACAAAAAGAAAAATATACTTGGTATCAACAACTTCCACGCATTCTAACAAAATCCTTACAAACCCAACAGAAACTCATCTTTGGAAAGATGAGCGTTTCCATCAACATTGTACAAATTACAAATATAAATACAAAATGTACGAAGAAAAGAAGAAAATGAGAGCAACTGTCGTGGGTCGAGGTTGCGGAGTTGGCTGTAGTGGCGGAGGAGGTCGGGGGTCTTGGAGAAGGGTGATCGAGGTCGTAGAGGTGGCTGCGGTGGCATAGGAGGTCGCGGAGGGGGCTAGAGTTTGGTCGGGGTGGAGGTTTTGTCAGGATAAAATATAAAATGAAACAGTTTCGTTGATATAAGACCAATAGACGTCGGCTATAAAATACACGCGACATCTATTTGGGAATAGACCTCGGCTATACAACACACGCGACGTCGACACTCTGACATCTATACCCTGGGTAATAAACATCAGGAAATAGACATCGGTTAAAATGGTTATCACAACAACCAATGTCTATATGAGCCGTATAGACATGGGATATAAGTAAATGCGACGTGTATTGGTCGTCTATACCCATAGACATCGTATTTACTTATATCAACGTGTATTTGGCGAAAACTTTTCACTATTCTATACTAGTGATAGTTTCGAAGATTCTAGTGTTTTGTAATAGGACGATCTTTCATTGCAAGCTTGTCAACGTAAATTTGTTTCAGATGGGAGAAAAAATTGACTGTAGCCCTGGGGAAAGAGGAGCATGTTGGACGAGTTTGAGGTATCGGTAGTCAAGTAGGACTACGAGAATACTTTCGGTTAACCTCCTCGAACCGTAGTAGGAATGGAATTCTTGGGATTGTGAAGAAAAGATCCATAGGTTGCAAGAACAAACGGCTATGGTACTTAATAAATTAAGTGGTCACAGATATGGACACACTTATTTAGACATCACGAAGTACCGTAGGAAGTATGAAACCTGAGGATGAATGCCCAATTCCAATCCATGAGGAAACAAAAGTAAAAATTAAAGAAGGCAATGGTATTACCTTTGAATTGTAGATATATTGCTCATGTTGTTTTGTTATATTAATATTTCTTTGTGTTTTTAGAAAGGGTTCCATCGTCAAACACATCTTCTCCTCAGGAGTTGTATAAGGAGAGCAATTTGCTTGGGAATTGCAGAATGTTGTACACTCCTATAAAAAGTAAATTTGGAGATTCTACAATAAAAGATGTTATGTGGAAAAAAATGGTAGGCAAAAAAAACGAGGGTGGCATAGAAGCCATGGTATACTGTATAAGTGATGTCGTGTAGTTTCTGAAGATTGAAAGATTTTGTATAATGATCATTCAGATTCACTTGAAGTAAATCATGTTTGTCTTTTTCATACTTTTTTTGGCAAAGCAAAAGGGAGGCTTAGCCTCTAAGATTTTATTATTAAGGAACTGTTTACATCTACCAAAATATGTTCGTTTAGTTTGCGGGTATATGCCACATGCATAACCGACTTCTCCCTACCAGCTATTTGTACTCACGTTAAGGGCAAGTAGCTTAAGGAAATGATTACATCTAATCAAATTTCAGAGGTTGGAATTAGTTCCAAGTATCCTGAAAATGTCTCGTCTATCCTTCATCTTTGGCGAGTTTGGAAGCTTGATCACTCATGCACCGGATTATATCTTTGACTACAGAAATGGTAGCTTTCGGGTGCTGCCTCTCACCCTCAAAAATCCTACGGTTCCGCTCGTGCCAGCATTCATATATTGTAGCACTTAACACCCACTTTCGGACCACTTTGTCAAGTCGGCTTCCACTCGCATGTGATAGTTGCAAGACCTCACTCTCTAAATTGCTTGCGGCAATTTGGTGGAGCTGCATAAGGTTGAGGAGGCACCTCCACACCTCCTTTGTGTATTGACAATTCCAGAAAAGGTGCTCCATGTCTTCTTCTTGGTCTTCACGTAGCACGCAAGTTGGGTCTACGTTTACGCCTCGCTTTATCATTCGTCGCTTTGTGAGCAAACGCCCCTTCAATGCTCTCCAAGTTGTTAGTGTGTGCCTTGGGACAACAAATTTGTGCCACACCATCCCCGCCCAAGGGAATTTCCTACCCGGTTGCCTCACCCAACTCCATACTTCCTTCATCCCAAGTGTTGCACCCATCCCATTTGGTCGACACGGTCTGTCCTCTCCTCCATGTATGCGCACTTGGTTTATCCTTGAACAAACTTCTTCCATCCTGCTGGATCGTGGGGGAGGGAGGTACCACAACCCACAACCCTTCTCTGTTGAAGTACGAAAGCTTAACATCCCAAGGGACCCCCATCTCATAGTGAAGCTGGTCACCCCAGCTCGTGCATTGAAACGGTTCACCACACCAAGGAAATTGGAAAAACCGAATCGCTTCCCATTTCCCACCTCATATTGTATGTGTCTTCTTGCAATATCTCAGACTCGCAGCAGCCCACGCCATGCCCATGAGGAGGTAGGTGGTGGTCTTGCAAGACAAATGGAACGATTCCTTAGGTATTTTCGCTGGATACACTTGGCCCAAAGAGAAGTGTTGTCTGCCACCACTAACCAAAACTACCGAAGAAGGCCCGCATCATTCCATTCCATTAGCCTCCTTAATCCAAGGCCTCCTTCGTCTTTTGGAGTACATACGTCCTTCCATGCCACCACAAGCCACTTCTTCTCCCCTCCCCAAATAAAATGGCACATAATGTTGTTCAATTCATGCAAGACGCTTCTTGGTAAAAGAAACGCTGAAGTCCAATAAATGTTGAACGAGGTGAGAACGCTCCGTACTAGCTCCACTCGTCCAGCCATAGAAAGGAGCTTTTGTTGCCATGTTGAGAGGCGACCTTTAAGCTTGTTTATGAGTGGTACACAATGGGATCTCCCCATTCTTCTGGAAAATAATGGCAGCCCAAGATACACCACCGGAAAAGCCTTGCGCTCCATCCCAAGGTGTGCCTCGATCCAAGCTCCATGTGTCCCATCTCCCCCCATGAATACCTGACTTTTCAAGGCGTTAAATTTCAAACCCGAGCTTGCTGTAAATTCCTCGAGAATGATTCCTAATAGCTCGAGCGTTTTCTTTAGTAGTCCTTGCAAAGAGTAGGACGTCGTCAGCAAACAAGAGGTGTGACACGATGGCATCTCCGCAATATAAGGGCTCAATTTTCTTGTCCATGACCGCCATCTTTACCATTTCACTCAACACCTCCATGCACATCACAAACAAGTAGGGGGCTAGGGGGTCACCTTGTCGTAGACCATTTCTGGCTCGAAACGGTGTGGAGTTTCGTCCATTTACTGTCACTACAAATGATGCCTCCACACAAGCCAAAATCAGCCACCTCCACTTATCCGGGAAGCCAAATCTCTTCATTACATGGTCGAGGAACTCCCAAGAGATTGAGTCATAGGCTTTCCTGATATCATGCTTTATGCACATGCGTCATTTCCCCTTCTCAAGATGTAGGTTGTGGCAAAGCTCGTGTGCAAGAAGGATGTTATCACTAATTCTTCGTCACTGGACGAATGCGCTCCGATTTTCCCCTATCAGCCGTGGTAATATCCTCTTCAAGCGGTTTGCAAGGACTTTGGATGTGAACCTATACGTCATGCTGCATAGAGCAATGGGCCGGAAGTCCTCCACCACCGTCGGTGCCTTTTTCTTCGGGATGATCGTGATGGATGTGTTGTTCCATTGCATGAGGACCCTTCCATTATCCAAACAAGACGCAACAACCTTTACCATGTCCCTCTGAATTATGCTCCATGCTGCCTTGAAAAACTTTGTGTTGAACCCATCGGGCCCCGGTGCTTTATCAATGTTGGCGTTAAACACAACATCTTGCAGTTCTTTTGGGTCCAACTTCCGTGTTAAATCAGTCCCCTCCTCTGCTGTAATTTGTGATAGAATAATGGAATGTTTAAGGGGTTGCACCTGAAAACCATGAGCAAACAAGTTAGCATAAAAAGACCGGAACGCGTCCAAGATGTCGTTCTCATCCTCCACTAGATTATCCCCATCTCCCACTCGCCTCACTTGATTGGTGGCTCTCCTCACTCTAAGATGCGCATGGAAGAACCTAGTGTTTTCAACCACTTTACTTTGGATTTTTGTCGTATAATGTACTCCTCCCAAGCAAGGACCCGGGCAAGAGTGTCCTTTGCTGCGTTTTCAACTTCAGCTAGCTTGCCACTACTCGGGTCAATAAGCCTTTGCCTCCTCACTTGTGCAAGAGAGTCCCTAGCCTCTCCCACCTTGTTTGTAACATTTCCAAAGGTGCTCCAACTCCACTTAATTAGTGCTTTCCTGACTTCGGTCAGCTTCCCAACTATACGAAACATGGGTGTACCTTTCACATATGTAGCCCAAGCTTGTTGCACGACTCCACCAAAGTCCTCGTGCTCCGCCCAATGGTTTTCGAATCTGAACATCTTCTTTTTCCTCTATTCGTTCCCTTCCATTTTCATGACAAGCATGGTGTGATCACTCAAGTCCTTCTCACCAATAATGTAGAAAGAATTGGGGAACACCTCGAACCATGCATTGTTCATTAAAATTCGATCAAGCTTTGTCTCGATGCATGCAGCTCCATCCGAAGAGTTGGACCAAGTGAAGTAGCCTCCAGTTGAGGACATCTCAAGTAGTTGAATGGTGTCAAGACACTCATTAAACTCCTGAATTGCCACCTCATTTCCAGCAGCTCCCCCTCGCTTTTCGGTAGCCTTCCGAATGCAATTAAAATCCCCATCGACCAGCCACGGTCTCTCCCAATGTGGTGCTACTTCATTTAAGTCCCTCCACAATGCTCTCATCTCCACATGTCCATTTTCACCATATATAGCCCTAAAAGCAAATTCAGTGCCATCCTTCTTTAAGCTCCCAAGGAAATGTAGCAATTGAGTTGATTCGAAAGTACTCTTAAGTCTACCAGCTGGTCATTCCATAATACTAGAATGCGCCCCGAGTCTACAACCATGCAGTTGGACGTCCAAGCATGAGGCCAAATTGCTCACTTGAATCGCTCAAGTTTTTTATACTTAACCTTGTGCTCCTCAAGGCAAACCACATCTGGATTTACCTCCCTTATTCGACCCCTGATCATGAGTGCGCGGCCGGGCCCGTTTGCACCACGCACATTCCAAATTAAGACATTCATGGGTTTAAGGTACGAGGTGACCCCCTTCCCTTCCGTAAGCGTATTTTTACTCCAACTACTTTTCCTCCCAGATCGCCTAAGCGGTGGTGGCGAGTATACCTTCTTAGAGCACGAGCCCTCGCACTCTTCTTGCCGCCTTCCTTCAGCTCTCTCCATGTCTTGGTCTTCTGAATTTCAGAGGACTTCAAACATTCCCCCACTTGGATGGCCGAACTTCTCTTTACTCTCCTTTGTGCGCACCACTTTAGAAGGTGAAGCCCAACCCACCTCCTTTTGCACCAAAGAGGCTAGTCCACATAGCTTCTCATGCTCTCCTATCAATGTGCCTTTCTCCTTCTCAATTCTTACACATAATGCCTCCTGGTTTTGCTGGAATGTGTTACATGGAAATTCTCCTTCATGAAAGTCCTCCTCCTCATGCACATCACGTGTATCCCCATGCATGGGTCTTTTGCTTAATGCATCTCTCTCCCCCACTACATGAGAAGAACCCTCTAAATTGTGTCCCTTGATTTGAAACAAGTTTGCTTTTATTTTGTCTCCTTCATGCTGACTTGGTCCTTCCACAACAGCCATTTCACACCTAGAGAACTCAGAGCCCATCCCATTGGCTTGTTCCAAAGTGGAATCATCACTTTCCTGCTCCCCTCCAGATTTCCCTTCTTGGACACCAATAGAGTCACTCCCCCTTGCACCCACATCATAATTCGGTTGGACCACCTTTTAGCCTTCCCCTTTGTCTCCTAACGTACTCCCTCTCATGTGACAAGGCCTCCCCTCATTGGTTGCCTCCAAAGATTAGGAGAACAAGAGAGTGTTTTAGCCATGCAATATTTCTCCTTGAGATTTGTCTTAGCTTGCTCTCCACATGTCACCTCCTCACTTGTCCCCCCATACACCTCAGCACTTCTAGTGTCCACATCATCATTCTGACTTGGTCCTTCCACAGCAACCATTGCACACCTAGAGCACTCAAAGCCCATCCCATTGGCTTGTCCTAAAGTGTAAACATCACTTTCCTGCTCCACTCCACATTTCCCTTCTTGGACACCAATAGAGTCACTCCCACTTGTACCCACAGCAGAATTCGGTTGGACCACTTTAGAGCCTTCCCCTTTGTCTCCTAACCTACTCCCTCTCATGTGACAATGCCTCCCTCTTTTTCATACTTGTTTATGTTACATTTAAATTTTAATGGTGTTTACTTTGTGGTTACTACATAATGATGTATATGGACCAACTTGTTGAGAATGAAATGACAGCAGGAGATTTAAGATTGGTAAATTTTATATTGATCTTATGATGCATTATAAATGTTTTGTGTCACAATTTATGTGTTAATAAATGAGTTTGTTTACTTTGTAGTCGTTTGAAGATTCCCTTGAACTATTTCCTCAGGAAGAGATAAGCATGGTGCAAGAGAAGTGGTCTTCTTTTTTCATCAGCCATATGATGTTAGCAACTTAATTGATGAATGTATGTTTATCCGGTGATGTTGTACTCTTTAGGCTTTTATTATAATAGATGAATATATACATGATATCATTGGTGCTCATGTGTAGGATTTTCAACCTAACATTTAGACCAAACCAAATTCTAAAGCACTAGTTAAGACATTACATCCATATTCAGCCTACTAACTAAGAATTCTGGTATGACATAGTGTTCGACAACCACATAGTTTATAGACAGATCATATTCAAAGGCAGCTTAACTGAAGAAGCACAGTTTACAACACAAAAATAGTGTACAACACCAACATAGTTTACACCACAAAGATAGTTTACAGCACTACGTTCCAACACTAGCTTATAGCTTCAATTTTTTTACAAGTGTACGCTAGTTTCAGTTGGATGTACATATTAAAACTTTTGAGATTATGTGTAATAGGTGCGCTACAGATATATATAGACATTTTTGGTATATACATTTCAAGGATCCTAGTGTAAACAGAGATATATATGACATTTTGGAATATACATTGATTGTACGCAATAAGATTTATATTCGATGATCAGAATTTTGTGTGGTGTATGCTTGTTTAAATCGTAGGGAGTATGATGTGGTGTATGTCTATTTCAATTGCAAGGATTTTTATGTGAGGTATTTATGTTTCAATCGCAGGGAATTTTATGATAAATTTAAAATAAAATCAGAATTTAACAAATAATTCAATCAAGGACATAACATGTAGCACCCCCGATCTCGAGGGTACGCACGCTGGATAGTCCAAGAGAAAGTCACGATCAGAGTCTCTGCGAAAACCGAGAGAGTTACAATAAATCGATACACACAGGTATAAAAGCATACATGGATACCAATACAAGACGTGATGTCAAAAGGGAAATATCCATATATAGAAATAAACTCAAGATTCATTACATATAAGGTTTACTCAAAAGAAACAACATAACTGCTGAAGCAAATATGATAACTGGAAGAAATTGGTCGACATGTCCCTTGTGTACAGAATCCTCTGAACATCTCCAGTCCAATCCCTGTCAGAAACCTAAGTACCTGAGGCAAAATAACAACAAAATATGCATGAGTTTTCAATAAGAAAACCCCATATGCCATTGGTCCAAAAATAGGATAAAGAGTGATGCATGAAACCTTAAATGCAACACATGCAAATGACAAGAGATGATGAGTCTACATAGCCACGTTCCCCGGGCTTCGCCCGATGCTATTCCTCTACATGGGAACCCGACCACCAGTCATACCGGTCTAATCCACATGCGGGTCACCCGAGAGTATGACCCACTGCTTGGCACAAAGTGGTCTTCTGGATTGACACCCCAACTCGCGGCAAAGACCTACATGATACCATCGCAAGTTGGGTATGCCCGTCCTATAGAAAATGACAATGCGTATGTCCAAGTCTTATCTCACCCCTCGCCTCTCTACGTGGAGGTCTTTCCAAAAAGGTCAGTCGGCCCACACAACAAAGTGCCTAGATTAATTATAATTTCAGAAATGCAAGTCATCTAATACGACATCTATATATATTGACATTCATAATACAAATAATGCGATGACCATGCTATGAGCATCCACCATAGACTCATACGCATCATAACATCCACAATAATATAACATGCATGCATATCTATATGACAATAAGAACAGATCATAATATTCGCACATAGAACAAGTTATACAAGGCATGATGTCGACAAAATGACAAGTTACGGGCAAGCGATTGTGTCACAAGATATCAAAATACATAGCAATATTATACGTGCATGCACCCATGACTTAGACCCTTTATAAACCAATAAAATCAAGTAAGATAACAATAAATAACTACTACATATCATGTAATATACGGTACATCACTAGCAACAAAACGTGTATACTTCCCATGAGGGTTCAGCTGCATTCCAAGCACACACCGGTTCAGCCAACAATCGCTTGCACACCATGAGGGTCCTGGTCAGCAGCAAGGGGAGTCCTGATCAGACCCATGACTCATACATCTGCAACACTTGCACCACATGTGTATGTCTCCACCAGCCCTGACACGTCAAGTCGAGCGAACCCGCAGGAGCCACTCGCGCAAGTAGTGCACATGGGGTTCTTGTGGCTTGGTTGTTTGGTGTTTTGGGTCAGCTAGAGGTGCATATGAGGATTCACCCTCATGCACCACCTCTGAGCCACTCCCTCCGGTCAGCAGGCACCAGCCCTACCCTGTCAAACAACACCAGTCGTGTCCCAAAGTCAAGGAACTCATACGCATGGAGACATGTTGGACTCCACTAGTTGTAACCCTAACCTAAGCCTACCCCAACCTCACTAGTTACTGGCCCCAACCACGTTGGACATCGCCAGACCTCATCGAGATATGGAGCCTCCAGCATGTGATCAAGGCCGGCCAACCATGGAGCGCATGGAATAACCACATGCTTGGCTAGCGCATGGATGGGTAGAGCAGCCCCAAACTTCACCACCGGCCTTGCTGGTGTAGACCCACCCTCAGGCCAACACCCCCCACTCTCTCAGCCACTCTTGAATCAGGTGCATACCTGAGTTTAAGCAATCGACGTGCTCTAAATTGTTGGAAGTGTCCCTCGCGCAAGCAGGAAATGTGTTGCACTAACTTGCCAGAAGTTGCTGCTATCGCTGGAGTTGCTCGCTTGAGAGCCACTCGGTCACCAGAGAGGGAGACAGAGGAGTGGTGCATGGGAGGGGGAGGAGAATTGTTGGAGGCGGCTAAGGTTTGTGCCTTAAATCCCACACACTCCAACCTTCCCAAACGCACACCCAAGATGTGCACCAGATGTTGCACAATATCTCCCTTGATATCATTCCATTCTCTTGCTTATTTGATTGCTAAGGTGGATGCCACCTCAGCATTGCTGACTCAACCAGGCCCAAACGCATAAGCACATTTAGCATGAAGAATTTGGGGTCCATCACCACCCAAAACCCACACTAAGTCAACCGAGTCTAGACGCGCGAGCCCGACGCACTGAACCTTGTGTGTCAAAAAAGGAAACGTTCTCGAAAGGAAACTTTTACCCAAAGAGAAAACCTTCCCAAAACCAGGAAAAGCACACCACACAAACAAACATACAATAACAATCATCCACCAAGCATAAGAGATGAAAATGGACTGTGTTATAGTTTCAGGAAGGCAAGTCTTACATAACACGTCGGTTATTTCATTGAAACCAACGTGAAATTTCACAAAAAAATAATTCAATAAATAGCATAACACGTTGGTGTATCTGACATTGTTTGAAACTACTGTTTTAATAAAAAGGACATACTATATTGGTGGTCATTTACCAACAAATCGTCGTGGTACGTTGGTGGTCGGTGAGGGTTTGGAGGTTGAGGTGGCAGGTGAGGGTTTGGAGGTGGAGATGGAGAAAAGGAAGGAAGAGTCAGGAGGATGGAGAAAGGCTTGGAGAAAAGGCCAAAAGAGTTTGGAGGGTTTATTCCGTTGCTTTCTTAGGTGTGAAGGGGAGAAAAGTAGGATAAACCACCTTTCATATGTCTGATTCCGAAGGAAAGTTGGGGTGGTTTCCCCAACATGCACAAACACCTCCTTTTTGGTCAGTCAAATTGATTTTTCTTTCCTTTTCCTTCCATTCCATCAGATTCCCAGTGCACAACACCCCCCCCCCCCCCCAATCTTTGCTCGACAAGGAGATTGATTAATGGAACTCTTGAGTGGGGCACTAATTCGAGGACAGGGCGAGGACTCGCCGAACCTCTATATATAAATCCACGTCACTTTTGTGGTTTCCTTTGTTGTTTCCTACTAGTCTTAAGTTTCCACATTTGTCTTTAGATTCTTATTTAAGTCTATTGACCCCATCTAGACTAGAGTCGTAGATCCTACACATAACACCACAATTATGAAGAAACGAGGCACAATCACTAGACAATTATGTAGCCAATGAAAAGTGAATGTCCTAGTTTCTAAGTCGACTACTCATTTCATGCTCCCAAAGTAGCATACACGCTTGTGCACACTAAAATAATTATTTTTGACATTTTTGTAGAAAAATTGAAAAAAAGTTATTACATAAATTCAAATGTAAAGAAGACAGGAATAAGTCTTTAAACTAATGTGGCAGTTGGAGAGGGTAGAAGCTTATCAGAGGCCAATTATGGGTCCTTAGCGTAGAGGATGCTTAATAGTGAAGTCCTTGTTCATACTCCTTCACCTCCCTCGACTGAAAATCACATCTAGTGAGAATGTAAAGACGTAGATGTCTCGGCCATCTCATCACAACAATGCAGACGCCAACATTCAAGTCTTGTTGGTCTTGAACGTGTCCCTCTTCTTAATGCGCATGATCCTTAAGGTTCAATGTCTACGTTCTTTTAGGGCTTTAATTTCTTCGAATGTGATTTTTTAGGGCTAACAAAAGTTGATAAAATTTCTCACCATATTATTCTTAGGTAACGCCGTCCTTGCAAAGCAATTAAACCTACATTCATCAAGCAGCACTTAGAACAAGCACTGTCCCTCACCCTTGTCTACATGCAGTGCCTCCTAAGTAATACATGGGTCTATAAATGCATTAATAAGAGTAAGAAGCTATGCAAATGGGTGTCATCACTCAACTACATAAAGTAAATTAACTAGTGACAAGTCATGACTATACAATCAATCCTAAGACAATGCATGTCTTAACATACATAATCTAGTTCTGTACTTTGGGTATTAGTAGAGTCCTTTATATCATGGTCTTTAAGTCTCTTTAGTTAGGTGTTTTATTATTGGCATGGAAGGTAGAAGGTTAAAGGTCCTCATAATGTAAAGGAAGTCTAAAAGTCATTGTAGTATTATAAACAACACACAAGTCAAGTGTGTGAGAGTGTGCAAGAAAGAATAGTGAAAGTGGTGTTGTATTTTGTTAAATTTAGAAGAAGAAGAGTTTTTAACCTCTCCTCTCTTGTAGATCTATTTTTTTCTTGTCACCACCTCCACCACCAAATACATATACGGGCATCATATATTTCCATCAATCTGGTATCACAGCCTCTTTGGCATGGTGAGGTCAAGTATGACCCCGCGGTCAATTTATGTTGCCCCACCTGTCAAAATCGAATTACGACAATTGAAGTATTCAGATGTGTGCACTGTTGGTTGCGCAAGATGCATGCGAGTTGGTCGAGAACTGGTTTGAGGAGGAGTCGAAGGCCATGAACGCCAACCGGTGGAAGGTGGCGAAGGTAAGCCGCAAAAGAGATCAAGGTGCAATGTTTATTGTCTTTCAAATGGACAAGGATGCGCATGGTTGTGAACCAATTGAAAAGAAATGGACAGGAGTTGAAAGAAGGGAGAGTGGTGGAGAAGATCTTGCATTCTATCACTGAATGCTTTGAGAATGTGGTGTGTACCATCGAGGAATAAATGAATCTTGAGGAGATGACGGTCAATGATCTTGCTAGCTCATTGGAGCCACACGAGGAAAGGAAGAGGAAGAAGAAGCAAGATGTCTTGCAGGAGGTGTTGTAAGTGAAGATGTCGCTTGAGGACGAGAAACCTCACAACGTAGATTGTGGAAGAGGTCGTGACTATGGAGGCTGTTCAAATAAGAAGGATGGTGAGTGCGTCAAGTGTGCAAGCATGGTCATTTTGCGAACGAGTGTCGGTCACAAATGAAGATGGAGGAGAACTCCAACCGTTGTCATGGAGGCCGAACATCCAAGAAGGTTGTTGACTACTTCAATTATGGGAAGCGTGGACACTTTGCTAATGACTGTTTGTAATAACCTAATCTAAACACCTTAATTGAACTAAACTAGACCTAATTAACCTAATTAAGCACACTTAGATGTGAGGAGATAAGATTTGGGAATATGAGGTGGCTTATTGTGGTTGGAGGATTTGAAGGTGGTTAATTAAAGTAGGTATATATATAGTTAGATAGGATTTTACCTAAAACGTTTCCTTCAATTGAACAACCAGAGAGTGAGAGAAGAGTTTGGAGAGAAGAAGAAGTGAAGGAGAAGAAGAAGAAGTGAAGAAGACGAAGAAGAAGGGAAGAAGAAGAGAAGAGGTGTTGAAGGGAGCTCGGGAGGCTTCTTCACTCGACCAAAAGGTATGCCAAGTCTTCATATTAACTCCCCAAGAGGTGTGGGAGTGTAGAGGACGGCGTTGGTGCCGTTTCTCCGGTGAAAACCCTATTGGACGGAGGTTGAAGACGACTGGTTCGGTCGACCGTGGTGTGTTTCGGTCGACCGAACAACGTCTAAATGATGCCTGTACAGTGGGAATATGTATTGTTCGGTCGACCGGTATATGGGTCGGTCGACCGATATTTATAAATATTAACTTACTGCCCGAAAACGGTCGAACGATGTCTGTGTGACGGTCGACCGTTTATGCCAAATTTCGCGGGAAATAAAGGGTTACATTAGCCGGTCGACCGGTGTTGTTTCGGTCGACCGAACCCAGTAGATAGGTTAGACAGGCCTTCGGCCGACCGAGTGTGTGTCTCGGTCGACCGAACTGCGCAAGGTCAGTTACGAGCGTTGACCATCTAAACGGTCGACCGCTCTGGATCCGGTCGACCGACCGCGTGCAGTTTTCCTGTAGTGATGTGCCTGTAGATCGGTCGACCGGAAGGTAGGTTTCGGTCGACCGAATGCTGTAGGCAGGATTCAGGCAGTTTTCCTTATCGGTGGAATGGACCCTGGTTTGACCGATTGGATGTATATAGCGTAGACCTTCCAAACGGTCCACCGCTAGATGACTTTTGTTCGACCGACTGGTCGGTAATTTCGGTTGGCGTGGTTCGACCGATAGACTTGTTTGTACAGTACCGTGTACTGTGTGGGGGACCGGTCGACCGGTGTGCTTTTAGCGGTCGACCGATCTGCCGCAGGTTGGTGGATTTATCCACACGCGATCCGTTGAGTATAGGTCGACTACCGGCTCCGAGGCGACGGTTGATTACCGGCTTTGAGAGCTACAGATTTCACCTTCGACGAAGGCGTATTATTGTACTACTGTTGCCTCTCTTACCGAGCGGGGTGTGAGGGATGTGTACCGTAAACCTTGGGCAGTTTGCGAGGGTTTAGCGGTAGGCCGAGGATGTTCCGGCAGGGTGTGCGCTTGGCGGCTCTTGGGGGAGCAGCGGCTGTCGTCTGACCCGAGTTGTGTATTCGGCGGACTGACTCGCTCCTTGGGTGGCGGCGTGTACCGGGGGTTCCTTCCTGCACTTTTTGGGGAGCAGTGATGTCGACTGACCCTTGTGAGGCAGCGGTGGACTGACTTGACCCTAGTGACAGGAGTGGTTCAGTGCCGCGGAGGCGGTGAGGGCATTATTGTGGGCCCGAGGTGGATGATCATGTGCATAGCATTGCATTGTCTTTAATTCCTTTTTATATTTTAGGAGGTTTGGTATACGGGGTTCCTTCAGGGAACTCAGGCATGTTTGTTTGTTTTCATTTCAGGTAGCGAGTAGCATTAGAGTCAGGTGGTGACCAAGGAGAGTGCCCCCGGGATTAGATCCTGTTCTCTTTTATATCTTCTTTTGTTTGAGGTAGTGATTACATGTATATTCACTTTTGTTGTAATCACAGTTGACTCATTTATATAGTTTGACTTCCACGTGGGTCTGTATCTTATGTATTTTATATATATGTTGGTTTGTTTTCCCGTGACGTGCCCTGTGTTGACCGTTGACGGTCTTTATTATTGTTTAAATTTTCCGCTGTTTTCGGGTACGTTACAGTGTTGGTCGAAGAAGAAGGTGGAAGAGAGTTCCAATCTTATTACCGTGGAGGAAGATACCCACAGTGATGGAGTGGTCTTGCTTGCGAACAAAGGATAGGAGACCAAACAAGGTGTTTGGTAGAATGATACAGGAGCGAGCAATCACATATGTGGCTATAGGCACATGTTTGCTTACTTGGAGGAAAGCATGCATGGACATGTCTATTTTGTGATGCTTCAAAGGAGTGCGTGGAAGGACAAGGCCACATCATGATCCAAGTTAAGGATGGATCACACAAGCTTATCTCCGATTTCTACTATGTGCTGGAAATGAAGACCAACATACTTAGCACAGGACAACTTTTGGAGAAAGGATATTCCGTTTTGATGCAAAACTGTTATAGGTTCTTGCGAGGACAAGATGGGTGTTTGATTGCTAATGTAAAAAATGTCTAAAAATGTATGTTCAAATTAAATCTAACATGTGCTTGTGCTAGATGCTTGAAAGCATGCGTCAAAGGAGGTGATTGGCTGTGGCACATGCGTTATGGGCATGTGAATTTTGGTGGGCTCTAAGAAATGGCGCAAAAGAAGATGGTGCACGGTTTTCCGTTGATTGAATCCAAAGAAGGTTTTACGAGAGGTGCATGGTCGGAAAATTGCCAAGGAAAAGTTTTCCAAAGGATTCGGAATATAGAGCAAAGAAGGTGCTCGAGTTGGTGCATAGCAACTTTTGTGGACCAATCACTCCGTGTTCGATTAGTAAGAATCATTATTTCTTGACTTTCATTGATGATTATTTGAGCAAGACTTGGGTGTATTTCTTGAAGGAGAAATCAGAACCATTTGGTGTGTTCAGGAAGTTCAAGGTATATGTAGAGAAGCAAAGTGGAAATTACATTAAGGTATTGATATCGTATTGGGGAGGAGAGTTCACCTCAACCAACTTCAATGAGTTTTGTGCGAAACATAGCAAAAAACACCATTTAACAGTCCCTTATTCGCCCCAGCAAAAATGAGTGGCTGAGCACAAGAATAAAACCATATTAGACATGGTTTGAAGCATGTTAAAGAGTAAAGAAGTGCCAAACGAGTTGTGGGCGGAGACAGTAGCTTGTGCAGTTTACATCTTAACCCGTTGCAAGACCGCAAGCATAGAGGATGTAACTCCACAAGAAGCGTGGAGTGGTTACAAGCCTACGATCGCACATCTAAAGGTGTTTTGCAGCATAGCATATGTGCATGTACTAAGGAAAAGCGAGTGAAGCTTGATGATAGGAGCACCAGGCTAGTGTTTGTTGGCTATGATGAACGATCAAAAGCCTATAGGCTTCTTGATCCCACTAATAATAAAATTGTTATTAGTCGTGATGTAAAGGTCAATAAAGAGATGAAGTGGGATTGGGGTTCCAAGAAGGAAATCCCACATGTAAGGAGCAAGAGGTGGAGGTGGCGGATTCCACTGAGCACGAAGTTGTATCATCCATTGATGAAGAGATGAGGCCAAGAAAGACTAGGGTGCTTCGGGATATCTATGAGGCAACAAGTGAGGTTCACATGGTGTGTCTTTTAGCTCAAGAAAAAGCATTGCCGATAAGGTTGCATGAGAGGATGCACAACCTACTTGGGATGGAAGATGGGAGACGATTAAGATCAAGGAGGAGTGTTGAAAAATTTATCTTAATCCATCCTAGTTGGCAGCCAAGTCATCAAAGGTGATGAGTCATCAAGTTGGAAGATGAAAAGATGAGGAGATGGAGAGAGAGAGATGTTTCTCTCTCTTAACGTCCAAGTTTATTTCATGTTAATGTGGTGAATTATGTGATGGAGTTATGTGTTGTAATGGGCATTATTAGAGTCCTTTATATCATGATCTTTAAGTCTCTTTAGTTAGGTGATTTATTATTGGCATGGAAGGTATAACGTTAAAGGTCCTCATAATGTAAAGGAAGTCTAAAAGTCATTGTAGTATTATAAATAGCACACAAGTCAAGTGTGTCAGAGTGTGCAAGAAAGAATAGTGAAAGAGATTTTGTATTTTGTTTAAGTTAGAAGAAGAAGAGTTTTCAGCCTCTGCCCACTTGTTGATCTATTTTTTCTTGTCACCACCTCCACCACCAAATACATATACGAGCATCGTATATTTTTAACAATTAGTAGTCCCCGGAAGGCAATCATAATGTCAACACTTTCGACCATCTTTGTATCCAAAAGTCAAGTACCTCTAACCTTCGAAGAATCAATGTTATGAAACTATCATACTAAACAATGGGACAAAATTGTGTTTCTTCTTTTTCATGATCCCGTAATTACTTGTTCAACGTTGGATTCTTTTATTTGTGTGAAGTAATGTGGTCTAGCACGTCGCCACCCCCACCTGAGTATTCTTTTATTTTCAGTTGTTTTGTTTTTAAATTTGTGTGAGTAATGTGCTTGGATTGATAAATTTGTGTGAAGTTGATAAATTTGCTTGAATCATGTGAAGATAAATTTGCTTGAATCATGTGAAGTTGATAAATTTGCTTGAATCATGTGAAGTTTATAAATTTGTGTGATTTGATTTTCAATTTCGTATGCTGCAATTGTTGATTCACAACACTTCTGAATTTGCCTAATTTTTACTTGAATTGCTAATATATAATCTCCACTTGAGTTGGTAATTGCTTGATTTAATCTTGAATTATTGTGCCTTCCTTTGTGCCAAATTTTTATGTCGATTGACATCCAATTTGCTGCTACATTTACGCTGAATCTTTTGTCCAATTTTGGATTCATTTTAGTGTTGAAACGGCTGCATTTTAATCCTATAAACCTCTGTGATTTCTTGGTGAAGTGCTTAAATCTTGGCTGAATTTGCTGCATTTGTACTGAATTTGATCACCAAATTTGAGCCGAATTTGTGCAGAATCTTGTTTGGATTAATTATTTGACATCAAATGTGGAATGACCTTGGATCAAACTTCATTTTGAGTGAAAAGTGTTAAAACCAAATCATGTTGTTGTGTTACTTTCGTGTGATTTTAAGGTGCAACTAGAGTCAGTTTGGTTAATTGGGTTATTACCAAAACTGAGAACTATTCAATTTGTTGGTTTTCAAATTTTTAGAACCTAATCAACCAGGGATGGAGTTATTATAATAATCAACTTGAACTAAAATAATCCATGAAAAGTGACGGAGTTACTTAATAGACCACTTATTAAATGGTAGTATGTTTGGACAATATATATAAATTTGTTAAGTGATGGATTATTAAGATCGATTTGGTGTGTGGTTTAAATGCAGGTTGAAAATGGTTTAATATTTACAATTTTAGGGGAGGTTCTGCCCAAATTGTGAATAAGCTTATTTTTTTTAAACCAAATTTAGTTATAATTGGTTTTTTGTGAGATTCTATAGGATGTCAATTGTACCAGACAAATCTTGGTTACAGATTGGTAATAGTTCACACTTAAATACATAAGAGGGTTGAATGAGTTCTCAAAAACCTCCGTCGGGAAAGGTCATATTTCTTGTAGTGAACACAAATGTTACAAAATAATCTCTGTAAACAACAAATCTACATAAGTCAATAAAAGCTTCATGTCACAACAAAAGCATAATAATGTAACTAAGTAACTTAAACATTACATAACAGAACACACAAGAACCCCATAACAAAAAACATCTAAGCAACAAACTAACAAACAAACTTATTATTCCAGCAAGAAGCATCGTCTCCATGGTAGCATACAAGTCACATTTGGTACCTAAATGTAAATAGGGAAAAAGTAACAAAATGACAATCTATTATATGAATATATTGTTACTAAGTATTTAATAAAAAAATTAAATTCCAAAACTACCTTCCATAGTCTACACATGCAACACTTTTGATGGTTTTTGAGATGGGTAGTACCTTTGGAGCTTGCACCATAGAATACCTTCTCACAGTAATTGCATGTGGTATTCACATAATCATCGCTCAACACTTTCTTGTGTAATGTATCCAAACTCCAAATTTTGTTGTCTCTTTGCATCCGTATTGGATATTCCTACGTCATCAACAGAGACATTTGCACTTCCAACATTTGTCTCATTTGCAACTGCCAAGTCCTCTTCCATGCTACAAAAATGACAAACAATGCAAATTATTAAAATCTAAAGCAAAATTGGCAACATATATGAGAAAAATATAAGAGGAGGGAGGCGGTTACCGTCAAGGTGTCAAGTACTTAGTACTAGTTCAATGTCAAGGAAAGGTTTGTCAAACGACAAAAGTTTGGAATCCCTGATACTTCATATGACCATTAGATGATCAAAGTGTAAGAAGCAAACCTCAACCAAATCCTTCGGGCAATAGAAGAGCTTCATACGTTTCAATTGCAAACTCTTCCTCTCAAACCTAGTGATTATTTCTCCAACCAATGATTATGTAACTTCCTCAAACCAGAAAAAAAAATCAAACTTTTTAAAAGACAATCAGTAGATTCAAAATACAACACACGAGGATATTACTCAAAGTACAAACATGAGGTGCACCAATATATATATCATATATCTAAGTTTTTCAAAAGTGTGATTACATCAAAAGATTACAACATAAGTGTAACGCCCCTAATCCGCACTCGGGACACGAAATCCATGGTTACGTGCTCTCATTTCCACTCTGGAAGCTCAATCCTCTGCAATAATCCAGCAGGCCTCTGGTGTTCAATCTTCACCTGCTGACAAACCAAACACTGTGACACAAACTTCACGATATCCCTCTTCATGCCTCGCCACCAGTAATGTCTCTGCAAATCCCTATACATCTTCGTGCTCCCAGGATGGATTGTATATCGAGCACGGTGAGCTTCCTCCTTGACTTCTCTCTGCAGGTCAGCTGTCACCGGTACCCACAGTCATCTCCTGAACCTGATGCCTCCATCAGGAGATACCCTGAACTCTGACCCCTCAGTCTGAGTTGACTGCATCAAGGTGGCCATCTCAAGGTCGTCTGCCTGTGCGCGAACAATGTGCTCCATTATATCTGGCTCAACTCGTAAACTGGCAAGCATAGCTCCGCTGTTTGCTGTTGCAAACGGCCTCCACTGCACTAGGTCTTCCAACAACCTCCACTCACAGACTCGCAAGCTAGCCACCGAACTCTCCCACTTCCGACTCAGAGCGTCGGCTACTGTGTCCGCCTTTCCCGAGTGGTAGGCGATCGTGAGGTCATAATCTTTCACGAACTCTAACCAACGTCCTTCTGCGAGAATAGGTACTTCAGACTCTGGTGATCTGTGAATACCTCGAACTGCTTGCCATACAGGTAGTGCCTCCAGATCTTCAGTGCATACACCACTACTGCCAACTCGAAATCATGAGTGGGATAATTCTGCTCGTGGATCTTCAACTACCTCAACGCATAAGCTACTACCTTCCCATGCTGCATAAGCACGCACCCCAGACCCGTACCAGAAGCATCACTGTAGATCACGAAACCCCCACTGCCACTAGGAAGGGTCAGGACGGGCGCGGTCGTCAGCCGCCTCTTCAACTCCTGGAAGCTATCCCCGCACTTCTGCGACCAGACAAACCTCACACCCTTCCTCGTCAACGCTGTCAATGGAGAAGAAATCTTCGAGAAGTCCTGAATAAAGCGCATGTAATAACCTGCTAATCCACAAAGCTTCTTACCTCTGTCAATGATGTGGGTGCCCGCCACAGTGTCACTGCCTCAATCTTCGCTGGATCCACCGAAATGCCATCCTTTGACACAATGTGCCCAAGGAACGCCATGCTATAAAGCCAAAACTCACACTTTGAGTATTTGGCATACAACTGATGCTCCCTCAGGGCCTACAGAACTCTCCGCAAATGCTCTCTATGCGTCTCATGATCCGATGAATAGACCAGGATATCATCTACAAACACAATCACAAACTGATCCAAGAATGGCTTAAAAGCCATGTTCATCAAATCCATGAACGCTGCAGGTGCGTTCGTCAATCCGAATGACATCACCAAAAACTCGTAGTGTCCATATCTCGTGCGAAATGCCATCTTCGACGCGTCCTCATCTCTGATCCTCAACTGATGGTACCCGGATCTCAAGTCAATCTTTGAGAAAACCGTCGCGGCCTTCAACTGATCAAAAAGGTCATTAATCCATGGCAATGGGTAATGGTTCCTGACAGTCACCTTGTTCAACATCCGGTAGTCGACACACATCCTCATCGAGCTGTCCTTCTTCACGAACAAATCAGGGGCACCCCACGGTGACACACTCGGCCGAATGAATCCCTTGTCCAACAACTCCTACAACTGAATCTTCAACTTGGACAACTCTGCTGGGGCCATCCGATATGGCGCCTTAGACTGAGGCATCGCACCAGGAAGCAGGTCGATAGCAAACTCAATCTCTCGATGCGGAGGCAATCCTGGAAGATCCTCTGGAAACACATCCGAAAAATCTCGGATCGTCTCGACCTCTTCCAAACTGGGTCTCTCACCCTCTGCCCACACTACGCTCGCCAGAAAAGCGACACACCCCTGGCTCAAGAGCTTCTGTGCTTTCAGTGCAGAAACGAAAATATGACCCTCTCCGCCGCACACTCCACGGATCACCAGATACTTACCCAATTCCCGCGGAATCAAAATCCTCCACTCTCGACAATGAACTTGTACGTCATAACGGAACAACCAGTCCATCCCGAGTATCACGTCAAAGTGCACCATCGGCAACAATAGCAAGTCAACTGGGAAGCTCTCGTCGCCCGACACAATCGGTACACCAACTAGAAACTAACGGGAGACAAGCCTCTCTCCTACAGGGGTGCTAACCTCGAGACGGGAGGCCAGACTCAGGGGCAAATGTCCACAATGCTCGCAAATCTCTCAGTAATGAAGGAATGCATAACACCGCTATCAAATAAAATCCTGGCTACATGACCAGCAACAACAAGTGTACCTTCCACCACGTCAGCAGACGCAGCTGCAGAATCCTCCAAGCGTGCTGCGAAAACACGTCCAGCGGCCCTCGATGACCCAATTGTCGACTTGTTACCCCCTGCACCCAATATTTGTACCCTGCAGTCACATGCAACATGCCCCGACTTCCCACAAGTGAAACAAACCCTCGCTGCTCCACCACTACCAATGTTGTCGCTGCTGCTGCCTGCTCCTCTCTGCCTAAGGCAATCACGTGCCCTGTGACCTAACCGTCCACACTCTAAGCATCCACCAGTCGCCCAACCGCACTCTCGTCCCGGGTGTGAACGATGACAACGTCCACAAGCATCACTTGCACTCCCTTCAGCTGACCGCTGCTTCTTCTCGGGACGACTCCCGAATCTGCCCCTGAGCTGACTCTTGTCGCGACGACTACCGCCTCTGCCCCCACCGAACCGATCTATACCGCCGCCACACCCCCTTCTCTCCTGGGTGCGACTCGGATACTCAGCATCCAAAGTCATCGCACTACGATGTGCGTCCTCTAGTGTCTGAGGCATACTGGTAAGTACTGCTCTCCGAAGTGGTTGTCGAAGTCCCACAGTAAACTTCATCGCCCTCTGCTCGGGTGTAAAAAATATCTCCGCACAGTATCTCTCGAGAGAACTAAACTTGTAGATATACTAATCCTAGCTCAGATCGCTCCTGCTGAAGTGACAGAAACTCGCACCTCAGACGATCACGAATGTGCTGCGGAAAATACTTCTTCCTGAACTCCCCCAAAAATTCATCCCAACTGATCGTGGTCGCACCTCCAAAAACAACCGCGATAGTAGACCTCCACCAAGTAATCGCCAATCCACTGAAAATGTAACTGGCCAGCCCCACCTGCCGCTTAGAGGGACAAGCAATTGCCTCAAAAATCTGCTGTATCCTGAAAATCCAGTCCTCCGCTGCCTCTGGGTCTGTACCTCCAACAAAGGTCAGTGGGTGCTGCCGCATAAAGCAATCAAGAATCTCACCCCTGTCCTCATGCAGAGGCCTCCTGGCGTGCTCCTCCGTAAAAGCGCCTAAGCGCTCTAACTGGTCACATACCTCTCGCTGGTCCTCACCCTGTGAACTGGGTGGGGAGGGGTCCACCCGCCTCAATCTTGCTCCGCGATGGTGCGACATCTGATAAGGACTGCGTCTGAAGGTCCCAACTTGGGTTGTACGCGAATAGACTGACATGAGCTCTGATACCAAGCTGGAACACCCCTAATCTGCACTCGGGACACAGCAATGAGTACAACACTAAAAGGAAGCGAAAAAGGGACATTAACAGTAATAACCAACTCGAAGCCTCAGTTTAAAATATATGAGAAGGTAAAGTCAAGGTACAACGCGGAAGGAAAATACAAGCAATCTGAAACCTACTACACAATACTAAGAGGAGTAGGAAAAATACATGACAACTGAGCTCAACAGATCCAGTCCACGCGTCCCAAACCCAAGTCGCCTCCGATCACCTACCACCTCCCACCTGCATACGAATAGGCACTCCTGAGTCTTAAATCAAGACCCAGTACACCACCCCAACCTGACACTGAACAAGGTCTAGTCTCCCCTGACGATTCACACAGGTCTCGTGTTCCAAGGCGGTCATGCGCCCAGCGAGACCGAGCGTGCACCTCGAACCCCACCGCGCATCCAACCACAAGGCGACACTCAACCCGCTCTCACGGTAGAACTGTCACACGTCCCAAGGCAACCACGCGCCCAGCCAGGCCGAGCGTGCACCCTCGATAAGACCGTGCATCTGGCCCACAAGGCAACGCCCTACTCCAACCACGCGCCTGAGCCCGTGAGCAACGCTCTCAAACGGTCACCCGTCACAACGCTGGTGAGCTGACCAGTTCCGCATCCGGCTTCGGAAGCCGACCACACGCCCGAGCCCGTGAGCAACGCTCCCTAACGGTCACTCGCCACAACGTGGGTGGGCCCTTCCGAACCGCAACAACAAGGGGGGAAACCGACTCCGGGAATCCAACCACAACGCCTGAGCCCATGAGAAACGCTCCCTAACGGTCACTCGCAACAACGCTGGTAAACCATCCCAGACCGCCCCAACAAGGGAACACCCTACATCTAGTCATACGTGCCTCACGCGTCATCTCCACTACTCGATCATATGCCCGAGTCCGTGAGCAACGCTCCAACGGCCCCTCGTAACAACGTGGGTGATCCATCGGTTCCATGAACCTCTCACATTCTCACCAAGCAAGGGGTAAATGCAATTTACCCCCAAAAGCACGGGTCCATGACCCTAACAAGCTTTAAATCAATAAAGAATCAACAAGACTATAAAATCATATAAGAAGCGTGATGAAATTATAGTTCTAAGTCCACAAATCAAAGTACAAGGGTATAAGTGTAATTTTACCAATTAAATTATTTTCCACAATTTCAGAAAGTCTAAGATTTGTTCAGTAATTTACCCAGACATTAATCATTTACTCAATTACAATAATTCAGGGATTTTTCTAGCAATTTTTCCAAATATTAATCTATTCAAACCAATACTCATAAATTCAGGGTTTCCTTCGCAAATAACCGAACTATTTATTAACACATCAAATAAAATTAACTTCTCGGATTTATCTTGCAATTATTCCAATTCAATCCTTCACCCCAACTATTAACAAATCCAGGGAAATTATGCAAATAACCCGGAATCAAAACGAACTATCCTCTTTAACCACAAACACATAAAATCCAGGGGCCACATGCAATAAACCCAACACAAAATCCAACCCCGACGGCCAACCCTTGCGGTCGCCACCCCCGGCGTCACTGCTGGCCTGTCGATTGCCGGTCGCCGCCGTGGCACGGCCTCGCCTGCGGCAACCCCCTCACGCGACCTCCCCTCTCGACGCCTTGCTCCACATCTCCGATCTCGCCCCATTCCATTTCCGATCAAACTCCCGATCAACTCCGATCATCCTCCACCACACGCACACGACGATAAGGAACCAACATATGGGGACAAAGGTGGCATACCTAGAAGAAGACGAACACCAGAGAAGGGGATGTTTCCCCTCCGTGGCTACGCGCGAACGCCGAGCTCGCCCGAGGTGATCGCCTGAGTTGCCGGGGCTGAGGAGGAAGGAAAGAGGGTGAGGGAAAATGGGTTGGGGTTAGGGTTAGGGAAGAGAGGTCAGAGAGAGAGGGTTGAGTTTGGGGTTCTTATAATAAGAATACCACTACATCCAAGCAAGATCTGGTCCCAGGTGTGTTCCTCCTCGATCACCACCCTCTAATGCCATTCACGACCTGAAAGGTAAACATGCAAATATGCCCAAGTTTCCATAAGAAAACCTCGTATGCCAAACCCCTATCATGAATGAACAATGCAGTAACAAGTAAAACATGGTACACAAACATAGCAACAGTAAAACATTGTCGTCAATACTGCGCTACAAGGACCTCTCTCCCAACTACAGCAGACACAAACCACAACAGGGATCTAGGGTCCTCTCACCCATCCCCCACACCTCACGTGCACACAAGGTAACACTGCTGGAACATCGTCGGCCAACAAATGCCGCCTCACAAGGACGACCGCTCCCACAACCAGAGCCACAACTCGCTCCATAGAGCCACCACCAATTGCTACCAGGTCGGCCTATCATTTTTATTGCCCCAAAAAGGCTAGTGAACCTGTTGCCCTCAAAGCCAATCACACACACCACAACGAAAAATGCACACAATAGGGAAACAACAGTCGACCGAAAATATGGTATAGAATGTGTTACATAAATTAAAGGTATGTTCTGATTTCATTCTCATGTGAGTACATAATAAATATATCAGAGTAGGTTTACGAAATCATATCATTTACTTGAAATAGTTAGTACTGGAACAAATCAGAATCAGTTAATACATCACAACATTCAACGCATATCATCTATATTGAATTTTATCGAACACCTCAAATAAAGCACACAACTCACTACCCAAACAACTCAGAGATGCATGGAATGGATGTTCTCAATAATACTCCACTATATAACAACATTCATGTATACGAAAATTCAGACCATAAACATCAACATAGTCGACTAACACACTACTACAGAAAAGGGAATATACGTCGGATGTAAGGGGTTATACACGTCGGATATGAGCACACCCCAATCCGACGTATATGTGTGCGTCGTCTATACATAGACGTCGGTCATAGTATAGCCGACGTCTATACCTAACGGATATACGTCGGCTTTAATTAGACTCCGACGTGTATTCTTTAATGTATACACGTCGGTTAACTAACATACGACGCCTATACTTTAGGTATACACGTCGTTAACTAACATACGACGCCTATACTTTAGGTATACACGTCGGTTAACTAACATACGACGCCTATACTTTAGGCATACACGTCGGTTAACTAACATACGACGCCTATACTTTAGGGATAGACGTCGGATTACATAGAAAGCCGACGTCTATTCCTTTCTTCAGAGGAATAGACGTCGGCTTATAGATACAGCCGACGTCTATTCCCAAACCTGGACAAAAAAAATAAATAGGATCCGACGAAATTGTTTTTAGTCATCGTCGTCGTGTACATACAACTGCACCAAATTCGTTCACCTATAAATTTCATCCACATACATCCATATACATCCCACATACATCCATACAATTGACATTCACAAGCATACATCCACAAGCATACATGCACAAACACAAACACAAAAATACAACCACACAATTGACATTCAACACACTTGCAATTAATTCATTCTAACATTAAGGCGATTATATTAAGGCATAAAGTGTAGGTTTGTAATACAAGTGCACTTGTTAACTAAATTACAAAAAATACAATTGGCAGTAGAACCTCTTAGTTCGTCAGCATGTTTCTGATGAAATAGCGAGCCCATCGGTCGCGAGTTTCATCGAGCTCTTGTTGCGAGAATGGATCACTACTTTTTGGGAAAACCTATCAAAAAATTACAAGTGTGTTGAATATTAATAACTAAATATTGAAACTACAATTGAATAACGATCTACATTACCTCGGTTAGACATACGTCTTGAGTTGCCACATCGAGGATTTCCTCCATGTATCTCATCACGTAGTAACCGCATTCCGTATTTCCAACCTGCTTCCGGTACTACAAACATAGGAATTCGCTAAATATTTGTTCCTAACTTAATTAACAAAAATGGGATAGAACGTACTCTCATTCCATGCCATGTTATTCCCGATTTTGTGGTTGTTCTCCTACCACCTAAAGCTCTGTAAACCTTAATTGCCCTGAGTAGCACAACTTAAAATATCAATCAATAATACTAATAAAAATCCACGAATTACTTTATTCACGACTAAACGAACTTACATATTTAGAAGTTTCTTTATTGAGTCCCTTGGTTTATTCGACCCCAACGGATCAAACCAATATGCCGAATTAGTCGTTGGGCATACAACGACAAGCATCCAATGAGCCCTGTGTTATATATATAATTAGAATTTTATTACAAAATAAAATTTCACTTTGAATTACAAAGTTTACCTCTCATGATAAGGGAGCAGATAATATTTCTTGTCTTCTTCTTTAAAGAATGTCCCTAGTTGACCCGATTTATCGTCATTCCCGTATATATATGTAGATGGACTGATAAATCCAAATACTTGATCCTCTGGAAAGATTGACCTTCTGGCGTCGTAAAGATGTCTACAAGTATAAAAATTATAATTTATTACAGTTTTGATAAAATTATTCAATACTTTTCATTGTATACAAAAGAACACTTACTTCACTTGCACGTCGATAATCATGATACACAACGAATCCATCGCCATGAACTGCATGATATCCTCTTTGGTGACGTACAAAGCCGGAGGCAACCCTTTATCCCCCTCCAACTCCAAGGTACTTAACGATTGTGCCTCCCTACCTACCATACATTGATACAACATTTTGCACCTACTTGGAAGCGAATTAATGTTGATCGGAGATTGGTTGTTTGACCCTTTGCTCCGGGGGCTTGACACCTTACAAAGATGTATAGAACCATTAAAATACAATTGTTAACAAATTTGAAGTTTAAAGTCTTTCAAAGTTAAACTATACCTCATGTTTGTCGTTTAGCTCTACTAAATAACTAGGCCAACGCACGAACCCACCGATAGCATCGCCGAGAGTAACAATCTCTTCTTCCGGAAATGGCACAAAAACACCAGGATCTAAGCAACTCTCAACTGCAACCTTCAATTCTCCCTCTCCTACCTCTGTGAAGTGGTGTCTGGAGATGTTATAAACTTTCCCGTGTCCCACCAATCTTCGATCATGGTCTTCGACAAATAAAGCACATCTAGATCCATCCACGAACTTTCCAAACGAGGGACCGTCGACGAGGGCCAATTCTCGAGAATGAGACACGAAATCATCATGTCTATGATGGTGGAACACTGGCGGAACTGGAGTAGTCTCCGTGGAAGAACCGGTCTTACGACGGGTAGGAGAAGTAGGCAAAGCACGATCCAATCTCTCCGTAAGAAGCTGCAAAGACTTCTTCAAATCTGCAATCTCCTGCTGGCATTTGGTATGACCAGTCGTCGAAGTAGACCGTTGAGTCTTCCCAAAATATTGTCGAAGTCCAACTCTACTCCCTACCCCTCGCACACGACCGGGGTGTTCGTCGTTTCCCAAGGCCTCGCTTAGAATATCATTCCGACCATCGGAAGCAAATTCGCCTTGAGATTCTCTCAACTTCAGAGAGTCCTAAGTTTAAAACAATATTTACTATCATTTGAGCAATATAAAATTAATGATTCTGAATTAATAACATATATATAAGTGATGCAACTTACTATCTTCGAGCCGATAGCTTGCGACTCGTCTGTGACGTACTCCCCTCTGGAGTTGACTCTCGCTCTCTTCCAAAAATCACAACGAGCTATGGGAGAAGGAGGAGATAGGTTACTTGCTTGCTCCTCACTCATACCGGAGTCAATTGCCTCCTGTCTCTTCTGAGCAATTTTTTCAGCCATCATTTGTGCTTCCAACTTGTGGTACCCCGCTCGAGACATACGATGGGTATACTTGTTAGAAGATCTAATCTTTTGGTTTTTTGCTCGGATGGCCTAAAATCAAGTTTATTAGATTGTCACTAAAATCAATAACTAACAAGTTTGTTTTGAAACTCAGTTACTATATTATAAATTAAACTCAGTATACCTCAAACTCCGGGCTATCTCTGGATTTTCTGAATAGCTCCCATTGATTCGGAGTGATAAAGTTATAGACATCGCATGGATTTCTATCCTGGTAGTCTCCGAATATGTACTTGTTCGTTAAATTTGTTTTGAAATCCCTCCAACGAACTGACATGTATGTCATCTACTTCTTCTTCAACTTGTCAGTGGATTGGAACTCAAAAGATTCCTACAACACGTTAACTTTATATATATCAAAAGTTCAACTAAAACTATAGAAATCTATAATGGAACCATTACCTGCACATTATCCCATATTGTGTCCTTCAACTTCTCATCTACATCAGCCCAACTGGATAAACAAATGTCAACTTTGGCCCTCGCTAAGCTACCCAGAAAACTTTTCCAATTATCAGACAGCATGCCTAAGGGCTCAAGACGGTCATCAAACTGGATTGGAATTCTACCGTCTCTAGTTCTTCTGCCCACGAATTCTTTCATGAGACAAGGACCTCGTGTACTGTATGTCTTCGAACCTTCAGACTCGGAGGAAGTGGGTTTCTTTTTCGGAGCCATTATACTATAAAAGATAAATTCAAGTAATTAAATAAGGTAAAGACATGGATTAAATGTCTATTACAATGTGTTACAACAGAAAATTTGCACCTTTATTGTTTTTTTTCCTTAATGGATTTTCAATCCATATACCTTCACCGTGGTCATCTCTAAACATACAAGTCTCAACATTTATTTCTTCATCTACTGAGTTCAACTCAGGTGCTTGCTTAGAGAAAGGTGGTGTTTCTTCATACTCGATCAGACTATCATCTGATACAATTTTTTTCTTCCCTTCCAAAATTACTAACCATTTCTTATCACACGAATCAGCCACATAGAAGACTTGTTTCGCTTGGGAAGCTAGAATAAAAGGTTCTCCTTTATACCCTTGTTTTGAAAAATCAATTAAAGTGAAGCCATAGTCATCCACTCGAACTCCTGTTTTATTATCAGCCCACTTGCATCTAAATATAGGTACTTTGAATTTAACAAAGTCTAGCTCCCATATATCTTCAATTACACCGTAATAGGACATGTCGGCGTATACAGGATTCTTGTCTTTAGAACTAGACACATGCAAAGACTCTGCTATTAAGGTGACGCCACTGTTCTGAACAGCACTTTTCGCATCTTCACAAACTGTGTAGAAAGAATATCCATTGATATCATAACCACTGTAACTTATAACAACAGAATGCGGACCGTAAGCCAACCACTGTATTGTCTCAGAAACATCACGCTTGTATGCTAGATTTTTGAACCAAGAGATGAAATTCTTATTGTGACTATTAATTACTTGTTGATCACTCCACAAAGGATTTCTTTCCTTTAGAAACTTCATGTGTTCATTTAGGTATGGTTGAACTTCATTCGAATTGCACAACACATAAAAATATGCTGTCATTAAGTCATCGCCATTTGGATTTAACATTTTCATCCCACGTGTCCCTTTACCATCGACACGATTATCATGACGATTCTTCGGAAGTCCAACAATTTTGGTGTTTGCTAGGTATCCAGTGCAAAACTCGATAACCTCCTCAGCTATGTATCCTTCAACAATACTAGCATCTGGTCTTTGACGATTTTTGCAATAACCTTTCAACACTTTCATATAACGCTCGAAAGGATACATCCACCTTAAGAAAACTGGTCCGCACAATTTAACTTCTCTAACCAAATGAATAACAAGATGAATCATAATGTCGAAAAAAGCCGGGGGGAAGAACATCTCCAACTGACATAATGTGACCACAATTTCATTCTGTAACTTGTCTAACTGCACAGGATCGACCACCTTACTGCAAATCTTATTGAAAAAGGAACACAACTTTATTATTGCTTGTCTAACATCTTTCGGTAATATGGATCTCAGTGCTACAGGTAACAACTGCTGCATTAAAGTGTGACAATCGTGAGACTTCATCCCCACAAGTTTCAAATCCTTCATAACAACAAGATTACTGATATTTGAAGAATAACCTTGTGGAACCCTTACATCGTGCAAACACTGACAGAGAATTCTTTTCTCCTTTCTAGACAATGTATAACTAGCTGGAGGTAAGTAATTCCGATCTCCTTTCTTCTCTGGTGCCAACATTGCTCGTATACCAATATCAACAAGATCAAGTCTTGCATTATATCCATCTTTGGTTTTACCAGGTATGTTCAACAGAGTGCCAACAAGACTATCACAAACATTTTTCTCTACGTGCATCACATCAATACAATGTCTAACTTCTAAAGTTTTCCAGTAAGGGAGATAAAAAAATATTGATCTTTTTTTCCAACTACTTTTGTCGTTTGCTCGTTTGTACGGTTTTCCAAATTCACATTCAATGTTCCTTACACGTTCATACACCTTTTCGACGCTGATTTCAACTGGCGGATTCTGAAACTCCTGTTTTCCGTTAAATGCTTTCTTCAACCTACGATAAGGATGAGAGTTCGGCAAAAATCTCCGATGACCGAGATAGACAGTCTTAGAACCATTAACTAGTTGCAAAGAACATGTATTTTCCTCGCAAATTGGACAAGCTTTATGACCTTTAACTGAATATCCAGACAGATTACCATAAGCTGGAAAGTCATTAATCGTGCAAAATATCATTGCCCGCATTACGAACGACTCCTGACGATAAGAATCAAAAACTGACTCTCCGTCACCCCACAATTTCTTTAGGTCATCAATTAAAGGTCTTAAATACACATCGATGTCGTTTCCAGGTTGTTTCGGACCAGAAATCATTAAGGACAACATGATATATTTGCGTTTCATGCATAACCACGGGGGCAGATTGTAAATTACAAGCATAACGGGCCAAGAACTGTGAATGCTACTCAAACTACCAAAAGGATTCATTCCGTCAGTACAGAGCCCAAGTCGTACATTCCTCGATTCTTCACCAAACACAGGAAAGTCGACATTTATTTTTTTCCACTGAGGTGAATCTGCAGGGTGACGTAGCAACTGATCATTTGGTTTCTCACGATCAACATGCCATGTCATGTTCTTGGAATCCTCTTTACCCGGAAACAAACGTTTAAGCCTTGGTATTATCGGAAGATACCACAAAATCTTAGCAGGAGGTCCTTTGATTTTCATCTCATCAGCCTCTTCATTGTGGTTTGGTCCACTACGTTTCATTTTGTATCTTGAAACATTACACCTGGGACAGGAATGTAAGTTTTCAAACTCACCCCTATACAATATACAATCGTTCGGGCATGCGTGTATCTTCCTATATTCCATTCCCATAGGGCACAACACTTTCTTTGCATCATAAGTTCTATCTGGCAACTCATTGTCATCTGGAAGCATCTCTTTCACTAACTTCAACATTGATGTGAAACTCACATCGGACCAACCATTTCCAACTTTTAAATTGTACAACTTCAACACCGCTGACAATCTAGTGAATTTGGTACAATTCTTATACAACGGCTTCTCATTGTCACTCAACAAATTACCAAGTAAATCGGGGTTGGACGAAAACTTTTCAGCCATATCCTGAACCATTTCCTCTAAGTGATCTTCCACACTAACATCTTCTCCATCATTCTTGGAATGACTACATGATTCATTTTCGCCGTGCCATATCCACCGTCTGTAATTTGGGTCGAAACCTTTCTCAAACAAATGATCTTTCATTTTCCGAAAAGTCAACACTGACATATTATGACACTTATTGCACGGACAATACGCCATGTCGCTGCCTTTCATTTTCTTAGAATGTTTTTTGGCAACCTCTAAGAACATATTCACTCCGTTCTCATACTCATCACTCAATCTGTTTGAAACTATCCACTCTCGATCCATTTCAATCTAAACAGAGGCAAAAATGATAGTTATTATTGCAGAGCATAAATAAAATTTCAATTTAAAAGAATGTGTACGTAGATGAGAAGATTCGGAGACATTAAGATGAGAAAAGAATGACTCAGAGGAGAAGAGATGAAGTCCTTAATCTAGCGTGGAATAAGGAGGTTAGAAATCTAACTAAACAATCAAGGCCAAAACAAACCTAAAGTCCACTATAGGTCCTTAGTAATAGACGATGCCTAACTTCGAGGTCCCACCGAGGACCACTAGTCTGTAGGAAATCAAGAACCCGGAGGTCCCTAATATCTCAGGGAGACTAGATGGGCAACGACGTTCAGGCCGAAATGGTCTTAAACATCGAGGACCACTAATCTATAGGAAATCAAGAACCCGGAGGTTCCTAAAATCTCAGGGAGACTAGATGGGCAACGACATTCAGGCCATAACGGTCTTAAACGGTTTCCTCTCCTTAATGCGTCCGAATATCCTAGGGGCTAACGTCTAATTGATTTTATTAAGACTCTTTTATTAAGTGGTTTTTGGGCCAAGGAAAGGGTGATGAAATCCCCCACCTCATCTCCTATAGGTGACTGACCCTAAGTGTTTTTCATACCTTAATCTAACAAACAACACACCAAACAAACACTCACCTCACTCTTGTTACAATGCAAGTCCTACTAACTAATGCGTGCTTTCTAATGAATGATGAGTGAAAGATAGTACGTACCTTACGCCAGCAATGTACGACAGAAATCGTAAATAATAGAAAAATACAATGCATGCAAATCCTATATGATGAATGACTTAACAAATATTGTCTAATCTTTTGCTTTGGGTTATTAAAGGCCAAGTTGTTTAAGGGGGGCAATGAGTTATTATCATAATATTAAAAATTCAATAAATTAAGGCAATAAACATTTAAAATATTAAAATCAAGTATTAAAACTAATTACTTGAATTGACAGAAAAACATTTTAAACACAAACTATCATGTTATTAATAATAATTGGGAATAAAATTTTATTGAAATTTTGGCAGAACCTCCACTTAAAATTTGATATGTAAAATTCTTCAAATCCTGAAATCAACAAGAAAATCCTAATATCTAGTTATCTAATCACATTCACATCTAGTTATCCACTTAAATTTTATTCAAATCCTAATATCTAGTTATCTAATCACATTCACATTATGTATTTCTCTACTCAATCCAAACCAAATTCTTAACATAATCCAAACCAAATCAATCCAATGAAAACAAAGTTTGGTTAAATCATCCAACCAACCCAACTCAATCCAAACTAAATCAATCCAATGAATATGTTTATCAAATATCAACACATAACACACATGCAAAAAAACTCCGAGAAGAAGTTGCTTATCACGTCTACATGTCAAGAGTGTACATCCACATCAAGACCATACAACTCATGCCATTACACATCATCAATCCATAATTTTGATTTCTTTTTTTCTACTTTGGAAACCATTTGCTACACACCAACAAATTGAATCATTAATTAACTTGGAAAATAAAAGGAATTCTAAATGTTGATATTTGCATCAATACACTTAGATTATCACATTAACCAATATTTGCACTAATCCTAATTTGGCGTTGGATTCTTGGTCTAAACTAATCCTAAATTAAGAATCTAAAATTGAGCACGAACCAGAGGAGGGAAAAGTTGTATTGCCGGAGGAGCTCTTTGTGGTTCCCGAAGACGTCGCGGAGGAGACGGCTGTAAACGACATGAGGAAGCTACATGCGGAGGAGGCTAAGTTAGAGAGAATATGTGGAGAAAGACGAACTTACAACAAGCAAAAACGAACTTAAAACCTACATGTGGAGAGAGACGGAGGAAGACGGAGGAAGAAGGAGAAGAGGGCCGGAGAAGTGGAGGAGCGCTTGGGAGCTCGCTGCGGTGCTGGAGACGGTGCGGATCGGTCGGAGGATGGTCGCGGAGGAGAGTTCGGTCGCGGGACGGCTAGGGTTTGGGTGGGTTTCGACTGAAATGAATGAAAGAAAGCGCGTCTGTCCGATTTCTTTAAGGCCTATATACGTCGGATATTACATAACGCCGACGTCTATACCTCGACGTCTATGTGGATAGACTATAGACGTCGGTCTTACATTACGTCCGACGTCTATAGGCCGACGTCTATACCCTATAGACGTCGGCTTCACAAGGTACTAAAACACCGACGTCTAAAGGTCGACGTCTATACACTATAGACGTCGGTTAAATGTGTTATTCCTACACACGACGTCTATAGTGTCGCATAGACGTCGGCTTCCATTTCAGACGACGTCTATGCTGTCCTCTCCACAATAGACGTCGGCCGTTGTAACGGCCGACGTCTATTGGGCGACGAGTAAAGCCAATTCTGCACTAGTGGAAGAGAGGTGGTCTGAGAATTTCATGGGTGGGGGAGAGAATAGGGTAGGGATGGCGGTGGGTAGGGTTTTTGCTCCAAGGGAACAAAAAGAAAGGTAACTAGTAATTGCAAATAATGCACCTTCATTACTTAACAAAAAACCTCCCAATTCAAATGTATGTAATCAAACAAAGATCCTCCCTAGCTGACTGGGTTTCCATGTCATCCACCTCCTCTTAGTCAGCTCTACATGCCCCTAACGACCAGCCAAGTCGATTTACACCAGCCACTCGGACCGGATGGACCCGATTGAGTGAATCAGTTACAAGTTTGCCCGATGAGTCGCACCCACTTGCGAGTAGATTTGACTCACCCAAAAAGGAAACTTTTCCCTGAAAGGAAACTTTCCCAAAACAAAGCATAAAATCACAAAACATACATCAAGCATAAAGATAACACATAAATAATCATAAGGATGAAATAAGACTTAATAGTGTACCAGGAGAGCGGGTCTTACATCAACGACCCACGCCTAATATTATTCACGTTGGGTATTACTATAACGAACGTGATTGATCGTTTTATATTAACCGCAAGTGCACGGCCGCGTTGAAGCGGTGGCAAATACGGGTCGTCCACTGAGAGGTGTGTCGAAAATTGGTTAGTTCGTAGGCAAGAGGTAAAAGAAGGAGAGAAAGATGTATTACACTACACTACACTAATCTAAACTAGTAAACAAGCAAGCTGAAATGAAATAACTAAACAACTAAGCTAAACAGCTAATGAAGAAGATAAAAAGACAGGAATGGAAACCCCTAAGGGGTGGAGTATGTGTGTGCACATGAAATAAGTGTGGTGTACATTGAATGCATACTATAAGCTCAAGTGTGGTTAGTGTTTGTTCATGCATAAGAAGTACCTCATGGCAAAACCTATCATTTATAGCACTAACCTAGGTGATTAATATGAGCAATGCATGGTTGTTATTAAGACACTTAGACAAGCATGGAGTGTACCTAACCTATGGCAGAAACCATCAAGTAAGGTTCTTAATAATTCAAGCAAGCATACTAATATTTCTCACAAAACATTCATATTAAGCATTCATACCACCTACATAACATGTACATACATCTACTCCACCCCCAAAGGGGATGGAACTACTCACACATATTTAAACTAACTACTCTAACAAAATAAAGCAGTATACTGAAATGAAACTACACTAATCAAGCAAGAAATATTAAAGAAGCTTAAAAGGAAAAGAAAGACTAAACAAGCATGCACAAATTAAAAGACAAGATTAAAAGAAAACTAGAACAATTATTTTATTAACAATGACTCACATTGAAGGTAGCATTCTTCTCCACCTTGAGTTTTTGCTTCAAGGCACACTCCTTAGTAGAGAGAATGCCACCAAGAAATGGTGATTACAATAGAAGGTGAAGAGTTCTATTTATAGGCATGGAAAAAGCTAATCCGGGACAATCCCCCGATGTGGGACTAAACCAATACCAAAACTGGACTAAGAATACACTAATACACATGTCCCACAAATCTGAGAGGATCCAGAATGATTTGGACCACCAATTAGCGGTCCAAGACCGCCAATTGGCGGTCTATTGGATCTGGATTCATCTGGGATTTGTTGTGGGCTTTGCTGGTTGTCTTTGTTGGTCTTTGATGCATCTACTTTGTTTATTGGAGCTCCGACCCGAATCGAATTGCCAAAATACTCCCCATGATGGTGTGGAGTTTCCTGTTTTTCCTTTAGGTCCTTCGGTCTTACGATCAGGTCCTTATCCCTTGCATCTCAGTCCCTAGGTCTCACAATTAAGTCTTTTTTCCTGCTTTTGGGTCCTTTCATGGCTCTTCTCTTCAAACCTCTTTATTCCTGAAAACTAAACATAAAACTCATCACGTAGCATTGCTTAGGTGTAAGATAATGGATATAAGAATCAAATATGAGCATGAAATGATGTCAATCAAATACCCCAACACCTAAGTTTTTGCTAGTCCCGAGCAAATCAAAGAAAGAGAAAAGCAAACGAGAAACAAGAAATCCTAACTCACTTTCGTTGGAATCACGGTTGCACTTAGCACGTGCAACAAGCCGTTAGACCTCCTTGTTGCCAAGGAGGAGGAGTGTTGTCTCCTGAGGGTTTTCAGCGGATATACCCACAAAATCAGAACAAGATGCATTATTCAATGTGGTCACTCGACTCGTTGGACAAATTTTGTCGATCAATGGACGCGGTAATCCTACGGGCCGACTCTATATAGGTAATCAGTCCACACCTAGCCTAATAAACCATTCGTGCAAGTTAAATAAGGAATTAAGTAAAAGACATGGACAACCTCAACATCCTCAAGTGATACAAAGTGTAAGGTCCATTTAGGTTCTTATTTGCATTACTATTTTTTTTCTTTTTGTTTCTTTTCACATTTTTTTCTTCTTTTTCTTTTTAATAGTTGGAGCTTCATTCTCCCAGGGTCAGGTTTCGTGCATCATTGCCCATGAGGACTTACACTATCACGTACCCCTTTCCCCAAATCTCCACATTGGGCAATCCCTACCACCTGTGTCACGGGAGTTCGGTCGGCGCATCCCAAGTCAGATGACTCGAAAGCACCAGGCACAAAGTCCCCTCAGACCTACTTTCCCGAGTGATAGGAGTCGTGCGAGAAGAGAGAACACCTACTCACTTATTTCTTATCTATACATGAACCAAAACCCCCACACTTAATGTCTCACAACAAGATTTAAAGGGTCCTTGACTACAACAAACTTCCTAAATTAACAAACACGAATTATTGACTCACTAGGTTCAGGGTGGACTTCTTTAAATGTTAGAGCACTGAAACCCTATGATTACTCATCCCCAAAGGAAAACTGGGGTGCATCCTAACGACTCGATAAATCCTAAAGCCACAGTACTAGATATCCTAATGCATCAAGTTCAAGACAATTTTTGGAGCTTTCTTTTTACTTTGCCTCTCAACGGTTTTGCACATGCTAAACACACGCAAAACCCACAAAACATTTTCTTTCGCAAACACATGAAGATTTTGAAATAAATGTGAAAATTTTAAAGCACTAGGCAAGTAAAAGAAGACAAGTCACCCACGGATCATGGCAAGCAGATATATCGATATTAAATGCAGCACACTAACATGACCCTAACAATGCAAACAAAAGAAAACAAAATCAAAAGTAAAGACTCAACTATGTACACACGTAAAACACCCCCCACACCTACTTCATGCATTGTCCTCAATGAATGCGAGCAAGATACTACATGGAGTTATGCATGAAAAAGAATAGATCTCACCAACGTGAAGTACAAAGGGAAGTTCAAGGTCATGTTGATGGACACAAACCCAAATTTCCTCAAAACCTGTGAGATACTTAAAAAGGGAGATAAACTACGTGAAAGAAATGGGGCCCAAATACACAAGGGTTGGAGCCCACAACAATCGATGCTCACTGAAGGAGTCTTTTATTGTACTTTTTTTTAATATAACTACGTACAAACATAAGTTCCCATCTTCATTTGTCAAAAGACATCAAATGGGCACCTCAAGAGTGGGTCAATGCACTTGGAAAGGGAACATGACACCACGCGGGGCCAGAATACGCATACGTGGGCCCCCTTCACAAAGAGCACAAGATGAATGAGAGGTTCATGAATTGGACGCAAAGGCGTCTCATTCAAAGGATCAAACTGAAAGAGCTTGAACCTCTCGAGAGTTTGGGAAATAAGGGGCAACAAAGGAAGAGTTTCTCCCGTTGCAGTACTGAAGTTATGATCGTCAATCCAAACTCTCCAACCAACAGGCTGGTGCATCGGAACGAGGTCAAGAACCTCGTTAGGCATGTCCGACACACCAGGCGAACAAAAAGTGGGTCTCCTACCCAAGGTATCCTCCAAGGAACTACTAATACCCTCATTGGCAATGTAATTATTTGATGTCCCATCATTTCCAAGAAGTTGGTCCATAGTATTCTCAATTGGAATCGAATCCTCCACCAAGTGATTGTGAATTGAAACCCCAAGTCCCTCAGACTGACTAGGAGTTCGACTTTGAAAGATTGTGCTTTGAATTTGTGGATGTGGTGGTGGTTCGATTTCAGAAGATAACTCCTCATGTTGACAAGAAAAATTACCCTCCTCATGTTCACGTAATTGCTGTGTCATTTGACTCACTTGCATTTCCATAGTTTGCAAGGAATTCAAGTTGGACTTCAATAAATTTTGAGTGGTTTCCATGAACGTTTGGAGAGTTTGTTTCAAGGAATCAGGTATGCGGTCAACTATGAGGTCCAAGTCAGAGCTTGGGAAATTTTGGGGTTGGGTGTTGATGGGCTGAGAATGAGTCCAATGATTGGAAGTGGGGTGTTGGTAGAATTCTGGGTATTCGGGAGGAGGATACTGGGGTGAAAATGATGTATAAGAATTTGAATAAGAATTGTCTCCCCACGAATCCATCCCTCTCGGGTTGTACGTGGATGCGTAATGGTCATAATGAGCATTTTGGGAAAATGTGTGCTCATACTCAGGCTCAGGGGCAACATAAGGACATTTCCCGATAACATGACCACTCAACCCACAACACTCACATGGTGTGGTTACCGGAGCCACCGGTGCACCCATGTCATCTACCATATGCATGAAAGAGGTCAAAGGTTCTTGTAATGTCTCAGTTTGATGACCAACGTATGATCCGACGTAACTAGATGATGGTCTAGTAGTCGGTGAGATTTGGTGATTGTATGTGGGAGTGTATGTATGCAAGGAATGTACAAGTTCACGAAACGATCGACCAAGCATCGACAATGATCCTTCCAGCAGGGAAAGGGTTAAGAAATCAACAACTCACCTATACGAGCAACCCAAACCCGACGCACACCTACGCCACGCTTGAGCTCGACACCTCCACGCCGGAGTCCAACTGAGGGAGAGAGAGTGAGAAACGCGAGAGAGAGTAGAGTGAAGGAGATGTGAGAGAGAGAGGAAAATTCACCAACAAATATCTCCCCCCATAACTATTAAAGTCATGACCAATCATTTGTTGGTGAATTTCCCTCTCTCTCTCACATCTCCTTCACTCTACTCTCTCTCGCGTTTCTCACTCTCTCTCCCTCAGTTGGACTCCGGCGTGGAGGTGTCAAGCTCAAGCGTGGCGGAGGTGTGCGTCGGGTTTGGGTTGCTCGTGTAGGTGAGTTGTTGGTTTCTTAACCCTTCCCGCGCGTTTTGGTTCTCTCCCTCCCTCGACCTAACTCGTTTCTGTGGTCGTGGATGGTTCGTGGAGGTTGACGAAGGTGGAGTCATGAGTGTGGATCGTCGAGGAAGTGTTGATCGTGTTTCGAACGTGAGGTTCGTCGACGGATCGTGATTTTGGGAGACGTACTCGTGGAAGCGCCGTCGAGGTTCTTCGAAGGTTTCTTCTAACCTTCACGGTATGTCAAACTTCTAGTTGTAGCTCATTTTTGTAGTATGAGTATTTGAAAGTCGACGGTAGGCCTTCCGGCTCGTCGCAAGTAAACATGCAGTAGATTTCACTGTCTGATCGGTCGACCGGTTGGTGCAAACGGTCGACCGTTCTTAATGAGGATTCGGGTTCTGCCTCACATTGGTCGAACGATGCCCTTGGGGTGGTCGACCGGTTGTGTATAGGAGGCAAGCCTGGTTGGTTTCGGTCAAACGGGGCCCCTTTGTCGTTCGACCGTGTGCACTGTCGTAGGTCGGTTGGGGCGTTGACCATCAAAACGGTCGACCTCCAGTGTGACCTTGTCCGACCGATGACTTAAGTTGGATTGGTAGTCGGTTTGACCGAAGGTGGTTCGGTCGACCGGACTTGATGTGGAGCGTGGGGGAATTCCCTGGTGGAATTCGGTCGGCCGAGAGTGCTCGGGGGTTTGACCGAATTCGTAGGTTGAGTTGGGGGAATTCTTTGGAGGAATTTGGTGACCGATAGTGCTTGGGGGTTCGACCGGATTCGTTGTAGTGCCTGAGGGATTTTTCCCTGGTGACTTTCGGTCGAACGGGGCCCCTTTGTTGTTCGACCGATTGGTCGTTTTGTTCGTTGAACCTGCGAGGCGACTTCTAAACGGTCGACCGGGCCCTGACTTTGGTTCGACCGAACGAGTGTTGTTTGTGGGGATTGGTCGACCGATGGAGTGTCGGTCGAGGCAATTGCCCTGTAATTGTATGATTCGGCCGACCGGGAATTTTGGTTCGGTCGACCGTTTGTGTCCAGTTTTGCACGATGGAGGTGTGTTTGTTATGGTTGTCCGTGTGGGGCAAGTTGTAGTGCCGATGTTCTTCCGGCAAGTGTGCTAGTGAGCACGAGTCTTGCGGTGGTTGGGTGAAAAAGCCCTGGAGCCCCGTAACTGTGTGAGAGTTGTGGTTGGGTGAAAAAGCCCTGGAGCCCAGCTTAGAAAATATGTGTGTTCCGGTGGTTGGGTGAAAAAGCCCTGGAGCCCCGTAACTGTGTGAGATCTGCGGTTGGGTGAAAGATCCCTGGAGCCCAGCTAGTCTGTGCGGGGTTGGGTGAAAAATCCCTCGAGCTCCGTAGTGCGTTCAGGTTGGGGGAAAGAGCCCTGGAGCCTGAGCATGGACCGCGTGACAGGGGTTGGGTGAAAAAGCCCTGGAGCCCTTGGACGTTTGGGTTGGGTGAAAGAGCCCTGGAGCCCTTGGTAGTGTTGTGGTAGTTGCGGTTGGGTGAAAGAGCCCTGGAGCCCAGCTGGACGACGAGTGTTGGTTGCGATGGTTGGGTGAAAAAGCCCTGGATCCCCGTAACGGTTGTGTGTGTTGTGGTTGGGTGAAAGAGCCCTGGAGCCCAACCTGGTTGTGATGCTTTTCTTGTTTGTATAATTACATGCTAGGTGCCTTTCAGTTTCATGCATGGTAGAGTTTGGCATATGGGGTTTCCTTCTGGAAACTCAGGCATTATTGCATGTTTTCTTTTCAGGCCATGATCGGCGATAGGGGGTGGTGACCGAGGAGAGGAGCGCTGCTACCTGATCCTGCTTTCTCTCGTTTGTGGTCGGAGTGATTACTTGTATTTCTTTGTATAGCATTTTGATGTAATCACACTTTTGAAATACTTGGATATATATGTATTATATATGTTGGTGCACCTTCTTCCTTGTGTTTGAGTAATATCCGCTGTTGATTGATGTGTAGAAAATTTTAAATTTTTCCGCTGTGTTGAGGATGTTACAGTAGATAGCAAGACTTATGTGGTGCTTGATAGTATCATTCGTAACATAGTTGTTTGGTTACATGTTTGCTTCTATAAGCTTATCGTACGAATGTTAACTTCTGATTTTGATCCTTTAAGCCCCGTGGACGTCCCTTGCTCATTGCATTAGGCTTGGGAGTAACAAGTTAGTTGCAGTTGCATGTTAATTAAGTTTAATTAATCTTGGGCACGATTATTGTGGGGTCGACGGGCCACAAGTAGGACCACTACATAGAGAGGACTATTCCGAAAGACCTCTATGTAGAGATGTCAGGAGTAAGATAATACTTGCCAAGGCGCGCTATAATTCCTACAAGACGGGCATTCCCAACTTCGCGATGGAATCATGTAGCTTGCCGTGAGTTGGGGTGTCAATCAGGAACACCACTTTGTGCCAAGCGGTGGGTCGCTGTCGAGTGACCTGCTTGTGGACTAGACCATCTTGGCTGGTAGTTAGATTCCTATGTAGGGTGATAACCCCGGGTGGAACCCGAGCGGCGCAGCTATGTAGAGTTGCCGCTTGGCGCAACTATGTAGAGTTGTTGCCTTCTTGCTTGCATGTGTGGTAGATAGGTCTCATGTATGACTCTGTAATCTATTTTCTGGACCCGGGGCATATGGGGTTTTCTCTGTTGAAAACTCACACATATTCATTGATGTTTTTGCTTCAGGTACTTAGGTTTCCCTTCAGGGGTTGATTGGAAGAGTTTCGGGTGACTCTGTACACGAGGGACACATCGACCAGATTCTTCTTGTTACCATTTTACTTCTGCATTTTTTATGATGTATTTCCCTTTGAACTCAATGTTATGTATTTGATATTATTTCCATATATGAATAATTTACTTTTCAGTTATGTATCATTTTTCGTCTATCCATGTATATTTTTATTAAATACGTCGTGTATGTGTCGTCTTTCAGTGTAACCCCTTCGGTCGTCGCATATGACTCTGATCCTATTAGAATTGTAACATCTACGCTCATGGGTACACACGTTAGAGAAACCAAGCGAACTGTAGCGATCAGAGTCATCCGTGATGACCGAAGGAGTTCCAATAAACGACGACACATACACATTGTACTGAATAAAAACATACATGGATGGACTAATGATTAGTAGAATATCATACATTGCTTTCATGCCATATATCTTTTATTTTACCCCAAATTTGTGCTACTCAAGTGTTTGTTTGTGGTGTTTCTAGTGTTAGGTAATAAAGAAGAGAAAGGAAGAGAAAATGACTAAAATGCAAGAAGAAATGACTCAAATGAAGCAAAGTGGACCTATTTGTCATGCACAAGGACTCATCTGCAAATTAGGAAGGACTCATACACGAAAAATATTACTGGTGCAAAAATCCTTCAAAACCATGATCTTGAGGACTATTGGAGCAATTAAAAATAAACAGGCTTCAGTCAACAGACCAGGAGTGCACCTCACATGCAAACTACAGAACTTAAGCTTCTGGGAGAAATCGAAGTGGATCGGAGCCAAAACATCCTCGAGTGGTAGATTTTGATCCACCACTGGCGGATTAATTTGGTCTGAATCCCTTAAAACTTCACACGTGGCTCAGACATGATGAATTGAGTACACCAGAACTTATAGAAGTCATTTTCAGCCGTTGGATTGGTCCCAAAATCATCTACACCACACTTTCTTCTATAAATAGCAAGGTTTCTTCTTCCTTTCCTCTACTTCTCCACTTCCACCATTAGAGTATGTTAGTTTTTACTCAATTTGGCTACAATTAGAGGTGGGTGGATGAAGGTTGTAATCTCACATTTTCTTTAATATAAGGTTTTATTCATGTTCCTCTTCTCATTAACTTTCTTTCTATGCAATTAGTTTTTTATTTTGTTGGTTAGTTTTCTAGTTATAGTGGTATGCCATGGTTAGTCTTAATATCTTGCTTTCCATGCTTGTTATTATGATTAGTGAGTGGATCTACCCCACTTGGGATGGACGCAATGTAGTTGATGGTGAAGTGTATGATGGGTTCCTAAGTCGTGTCATTTCCATGTGCTTAATGTTAGATCTAAAACTTGTAGCATGTTAATCTTGTTATAGATGAGATAATTGCCACACTAGGTACTTGTTCATTCTAGATCTATTTTTCACATGTTGCTTGTGATGGGTTTTATTTGATGGTGGAATTGACTTGGAATGAATGGTTTCTTGATTTGGTTTATGTTGCTTGAATGAACTAAGGTTATCCTAGGATTAATTGATGCTTTAATGCCAGACTAGGTGTTGTTGCTTAAAATTGATCTTAAAATTGGTTTATGTTGCTTGAGAATCCATAAAATTGATCTTAACTTTTTTTTGCAAAGCAAAAGGGAGGCTTGGCCTCTAATTTTATTGATGGAAAAAGTTTACAACCTACCAAAACAAGGTAAAAAATGCTAAGTCCGCGGGGTATGCTACCTGCATACCCGGCCCTCGACACTACATATTATGTATTACATCACTATAGGCTTAGTAGTTATATTACATTAATGTGTATCAGCAACTAAAACCACGTGGTCTGAAATTTCTGCTCCTCTTATTTATTATCCGCAAGTTTCTTGACTTTATCCCATAGGCATCCGACCACGTCTTTGATGGCAGCCACTATGTCCGCTGGCTTCTTCTTTTCTCCCTAAAAAATACTCCGGTTTCATTCCAACCAGCATTCATGGATCATGGCATTAAAGGCCCACCGTCTCACCACCTTGTCAATTCGGCTTCCTCGCGCGTGTGAGATGCGTGTAGCTTCGTCTTCAAGGGACCTTGCTAATCGACTGCTGAGTTGCATGAGATGAAGGAGTGTTGCCCACGCCTCCTTAATGTACGTGCATCTCCAAAAGAGGTGTCCCATGTCCTCCTCTGACCCCTCACAAAGGCTGCATACTGGCTCATGTTTTGCCCCCCGATGATTCTGGGTGAGGAGGCGCCCCCTCATTGCTCTCCAAGCTGTGAGAGCATGCTTGGGAATAGCATGTTTATGCCATACAAGCCCAAGTCACCTTCCTTCCCAGTTTTTTCACCCATGTCCACACTTCTTTGATTCCGAGTGTAACACCCTTCCCTTCTATCCGCTTTGGCTGGTCCATGCCTCCATGGATGCGAGTATTTGTGATTTTCAAGTGAACTTCTTCCATTATGGTTGAGCGTGGGGGGAGGTTCCACTCCCCCTCTCTTATGAACTAGGAAACTGTAGTGTCCCAAGGCACTCCCAATTCATGGTGTAGGCGGTCCCCTCAACTTTCACATTGAAATGGTTCTCCACACAACGAGTATTGGAAGAAACATATCTCTTCTCCACTCCCCACCTCATAGTGGATGTGCCATCGAGCAATGTCTCGGACTCGAAGGAGCCTTCGCTATGCCCACGAAGAAGTTGATGGTGGTCTTGCAAGCCAAATAGAGAGATTTTTAAGGTATTTTTGACGCCCATATTTCACCCAAAGAGAACTTCCTTCCACCACCACAAGCCACAACAAGCGAAGTAGGCCCACATCATTCCAATCCGTTAGTCTTTTTGGACCGAAGTCTCCTTCATACTTCGGTGTTCACACATCTCTCCAAGCCACTGCAGCCCACTTCTTCGTCCCCCCCCCCCAAATGAAGTGGCACATAAGACTCTCCATCTCATGCATCACTTTCTGTGGGATTAGGAAAGCGGATGTCCATAGATGCTAAGGGAGACAAGCACACTTCTCACAAGTTCCACCCGTCCAGCAGTGGATAAGAAAATTTGCTTCCAAGTGCTAAGTCGCGCCTTCACCTTATTCACAAGTGTCATGCAATGAGTTCTTCCCATTCTCCCAAAAAATAATGGCAGCCCGAGGTAGATCACCGGGAAATCCTTTCGTTCCATACCAAGGTGTGCTGCAATTCATGCTTCATGTGGCACGCCCCCCCATAAATACTTGGCTTTTCGACATGCTAAATCTCAGCCCCGAGCAAGCCGTGAACTCCTTAAGGACAGCTTTTATAGCATGAGTGTTTGCCTTTGTGGTGCTTGCAAACAGTAAGACATCATCGGTGAAAAGTAAGTGTGACATGGGCACATCACCGCAAGTTAAGGGCTCAATCCATCCTTCCATAACCACTTTCTTCACCATCTCACTTAAGACTTCCATACACATAACAAACAAGTTGGGGGCCAAAGGATCACCTTGTATCAAGCCATTTCTTGCCACGAACGGGGTGGAGTTGGCTCCATTAACCGTCACCACAATGCATGCCTTTACACAATTCATAATGAGCCTTCTCCACTGAATCGGAAATCCAAATCGACTCATCACCTCATCTAAAATAACTCCACGAGATGTAGTCATACGCTTTCCGGATGTCAAGCTTGAGGCACATGCGTCCTCTCCCTTTGTTGAGGTGAAGGTTGTGGCAAAGTTCATGTGCGGGAAGAATATTATCACCAATTCTCCTTCCTTTGACAAACACACTTTGGTTCTCCCCAATGAATCTTGGTAGCAGCCCCTTCAAACGATTTGCAAGCACTTTGGATGTGAATTAATAGGTCATGTTGCATAGCGCTATGGGTCGGTAATCCTCTACCAAACTTGGTGCTTTCTTCTTTGGAATGATCGTGATGGATGTGGAGTTCCATTGGGCTAACAACTTCCCTTTGTCCAAACAAGAACTCATGGCCTTAAACACATCCCTCTTGATGAGGTCCCAAACAGTCTTAAAGAATTTTGCATTGAATCCATCAGGTCCAAGCACTTTGTCCACATTCGCATGTAACACCACATCTTCTAGTTCTTTCAATTCCAGCTTTCGTATTAGTTCTCTCCCCTCCACCAGCAAGAGTTGTGGTAAGACAATGGAGGGATTAAGGGGTTGTACATGAAAATCATTAGCAAACAAGTTAGCATAAAAATGCCAAAAGGCATCCCGGATTTCTCCCTCCTTCTCCACGATACTATATCCCTCACACACTCTTCTCACTTGGTTGGTGGCTCTCCTCACTCGAAGTTGCGTATGAAAAAACCTAGTGTTCCGGTCCCCCTTTTTCAACCACTTCACCCTTGATTTTTGTCGAATAAGAGACTCCTCCCAAGCAAGGACATATTCAAAGTCCCCCTTTGCTGCCCCTTCAGCAACGGATAGAGCAACATCGTGTGGGAGGTGTAACCTTTGCTTCCTCACCTCCTCAAGGGTTGTGCGGGCCTCCCCCACCTTGTGGGTAACATTTCCAAAGGTGTTTCAACTCCACCATATGAGTGCCTTTTTAACTTAATTTAATTTTGCAGCCACGCAAAACATGGGCGTGCCCCACACAAATGTAGCACAAGCTCTATCGACTACTCCACAAAACTCCTCATGCTCCGCCCAATGGTTCTTAAATCTAAACATCTTTTTTCCTCCTTTCATTCCCCTCCATCTTCAGAATTAGCATGGCATGGTCACTCAAATCCTTGCCACCAACAATGTAGAAAGATTTCGGGAACAAGTCTAGCCACACATTGTTCATAAGTGTCCAATCAATCCTCGTCTCAATACATGTACTTCCATCCACTACTACAGAAAATGGAATATACGTCGGATGTACGGGGCTATATACGTCGGATCTAAGCACTCCCCAATCCGACGTCTATGTGTGCGTCGTCTATACATAGACGTTGGCTATGGTATAGCCGACGTCTATACCTGACGAATAGACGTCGGCTGCAATTAAAAGCCGACGTATATTCGTTAACGTATAGACGTCGGCCTATACAACACCCGACATCTATGCTTTAGGTATAGACGTCGGTGCAATAACATGCGACGTCTATTCTTTAGGGATAGACGTCGGTGGAATAACATACGACGTCTATCCTTAACGTATATACGTCGGATTCAACATAAGGCCGACGTCTATGCCTTTCTTTACAGGAATACATGTCGGGTAATATAAACAGCCGTCGTGTATTCCTAAACCTAGACAAAAAAAATAAATAGCATCCGACGAAATTGTTTTTATTCATCTTATTCGTGTACATACAACTGCACGAAATTCGTTCACCTATAAATTTGTTCAAAAATACTCAATTTCATCCACATATACATACAAGCACAAAAACACAAGCATAGATGCACAAACATACAACCATACATGCACAAACATACAAAGCATACACAATTAACATTCAACACACTTGCAATTAATTCATTCTAAAATTAAGGCGATTATATTAAGGCATAAAGTGTAGGTTTGTAATACAAGTGCACTTAACTAAATTACAAAAAATACTATTGGTAGGAGAACCTCTTAGTTCGTCAACATGTTTCTGATGAAATAGCGAGCCCATCGGTCGCGAGTTTCATCGAGCTCCTGTTGCGAGAAGGGATCACTACTTTTTGGGAAAACCTATCAAAAAAATACAAGTGTGTTGAATATTAATAACTAAATATTGAAACTACAATTGAATATACAATTGAATAACAATCTACATTACCTCGGTTAGACATACGTCTTGAGTTACCACATTGAGGATTTCCTCCATGTATCTCATCACGTAGTAACCGCATTTCGTATTTCCAACCTGCTTCCGGTACAACAAAAAAGAAATTTGCTAAATATTTGTTCCTAACTTAATTAACAACAATGGGATAGAACGTACTCTTATTCCATGCCATGTTATTCCTGCTTTTGTGGTTGTTCTCCTACCACCTAAAGCTCTGTAAACCTTAATTGCCCTGAGTAGCACAAGTTAAAATATCATTCAATAATACTAATAAAAATCGAAGAAATATTTTTTCACGACTAAACGAACTTACATATTTAGAAGTTTCTTTATTGAGTCCCTTGGTTTATTCGACCCCAACGGATCAAACCAATATGCCGAATTAGTCGTGGGACATACAACGACAAGCATCCAATGAGCCCTGTTATATATATAATTAGAAGCTTATTACAAAATAAAATTTCACTTTGAATTACAAAGTTTACCTCTCATGGTAAGGGAGCAGATAATATCTTTTGTCTTCTTCTTTAAAGAATGTCCCAAGTTGACCCGATTTATCATCATTCCCATATATATATGTAGATGGACTGATAAATCCAAATACTTGATCCTCGGGAAATATTGACCTTCTGGCGTCGTAAAGATGTCTACAAGTATAAAAATTATAATTTATTACAGTTTTAATAAAATTATTCAATACTTTTCATTGTATACAAAAAAACACTTACTTCACTTGCACGTCGATAATCATGATACACAACGAATCCATCTCCATGAACTGCATGATATCCTCTTTGGTGACGTACAAAGCGGGAGGCAACCCTTTATCCCCCTCCAAGTCCTAGGTACTTAGGAATTGTGCTTCCCTACTTACCATACATTGATACAACATTTTGCACCTACTTGGAAGCGAATTAATGTTGATCGGAGATTGGTTGTTTGACCCTTTGCTCCGGGGGCTTGACACCTTACAAATATATATACAACCGTTAAAATACAATTGTTAACAAATTTGAAGTTTAAAGTCTTTCAAAGTTAAACTATACCTCATGTTTGTCGTTTAGCTCTACTAAATAACTAGGCCACCGCACAAACCCACCGATAGCATCGCCGAGAGTAACAATCTCTTCTTCCGGAAATGGCACAAAAGCACCAGGATCTAAGCAACTCTCAACTGCAACCTTCAATTCTCCCTCTCCTACCTCTGTGAAGTGGTGTCTGGAGATGTTATAAACTTTCCTGTGTCCCACCAATCTTTGATCAGGGTCTTCGACAAATAAAGCAGATCTAGATCCATCCGCGAACTTTCCAAATGAGGGACCGTCGACGAGGGCCAATTCTCGAGAATTAGACACGAAATCATCTTGTCGATCAGGGTGGAACACTGGAGGAACTGGAGGAGTAGTCTCCGCGGAAGAACCGGTCTTACGACGGGTAGGAGAAGTAGGCAAATCACGATCCAATCTCTCCGTAAGAAGTTGCAAAGACTTCTTCAAATCTGCGATCTGTTCCTGGCATTTGGTATGACTAGTCAACGCAGTAGACCATTGAGTCTTCCCATAATATTGTTGAAGTCCAACTCTACTCCCTACCCCTCGCACACGACCGGGGTGTTCGTCGTTTCCCAAGGCCTCGCGTAGAATATCATTCCGACCGTCGGAAGCAAATTCGCCTTGAGATTCTCTCAACTTCAGAGAGTCCTAAGTTTAAAACAATATTTACTAACATTTGAAAGATATAAAATTAATGATTCTGAATTAATAACATATATATAAGTGATGCAACTTACTATCTTCGAGCCGATCGAGGTCCCACCGAGGACCACTAGTCTGTAGGAAATCAAGAACCCGGAGGTCCCTAATATCTCAGGGAGAGTAGATGGGCAACGACGTTCAGGCCGAAATGGTCTTAAACATCGAGGACCACTAATCTATAGGAAATCAAGAACCCGGAGGTTCCTAAAATCTCAAGGAGACTAGATGGGCAACGACATTCAGGCCATAACGGTCTTAAACAGTTTCCTCTCCTTAATGCGTCCAAAAATCCTAGGGGCCAACGTCTAATTGATTTTATTAAGGCACTTTTATTAAGTGGTTTTTGGGCCAAGGAAAGGGTGATGAAATCTCCCACCTCATCTCCTATAGGTGACTGCCCCCTAGGTGTTTTTCATACCTTAATCTAACAAACAACACACCAAACAAACACTCACCTCACTCTTGTTTCAATGCAAGTCCTACTAACTAATGCGTGCTTTGTAATGAATGATGAGTGAAAGATAGTACGTACCTTACGCCAGCAATCTACGACAGAAATCGTAAATAATAGAAAAATACAATGCATGCAAATCCTATATGATGAATGACTTAGCAAATATTGTCTAATCTTTTGCTTTGGGTTATTAAAGGCCAAGTTGTTTAAGGGGGGCAATGAGTTATTATCATAATATTAAAAATTCAAAAAATTAAGGCAATAAACATACATGATATCAAAAGCAAGTATTAAAAATAATTACTTGAATTGACAGAAAAACATTTTAAACACAAACTATCATGTTATTAATAATAATTGGGAATAAAATTTTATTGAAATTTTGGCAGAACCTCCACTTAAAATTTGATATGTAAAATTCTTCAAATCCTGAAATCAAACCAAACCAATCCAATCCAATCCAAGTCATTACATCACATTAACATTCACATTACAAATCTAAGCTAGAAAACCAAACCAATCTAAGTTCAGTTTGCAACATTTAAGTTCTCATTTAGATGGACCTATCGTATAACCTCGAAATTTTAATATTGCATTGGTTCGAATATGCCGATGAACAAAGATAAATCTTAATTAGACGTCAATGCAACCTCGATAATACACTTTCAGTCGGAATCAATACCAAATATGCATGTTAAGATCTGTTTTCATATGATTTCAAACTACATTTGACTCGTTCCACCTATATTTTTAACTTATTAATTTTTCTACAGAGATGATGTGGTGACGAACCAGAGGAGGACGGAGGAAGACGAACTTAAACAAGATGTGATGCCGGAGGAGCTCTTTGTGGTTTGGAGACACGAGATGGTGCGGTAACAGCAGCAAACGACACGAGATGAAGGCTAACTTAGATAGAATATGTGGAGAAAAACGGAGGACGGAGGAAGACGAACTTAAACAACAAAAACGAACTTAAAACTTACATGTGGAGAAAGCCGGAGGAAGATGGAGGAAGAAGGAGAAGAGGGTCGGAGTAGTGGAGGAGAGCTTGGGAGCTCGCTGCGGTGCCGGAGACGGTGCGGATGGGTCGGAGATCGGTCGTGGAGGAGCGTTGGGTCGCGGGACGGCTAGGGTTTAGGTGGGTTTCGTCTGAAAAGAATGAGAGAAAACACGCCTGTTAGATTTCTTTAAGACCTATAGACGTCGGATATTATATAACGCCGACGTTTATACCTCGACGTCTATATGCATGGCGTATAGACGTCGGTCTACTATAACATCCGACGTCTATAGGTCGACGTCTATACCCTATAGACGTCGGATACACAAGGTACTATCACACCCGACGTCTATAGGTCGACGTCTATACACCATAGACGTCGGCCAAACTTGGTATTCTTACACCCGACGTCTATAGTACAATACCGATGTCTATTATGTCCCCTCCCCACTAGACGTCGGTGGTCATAAAGGCCGACGTCTATTGGGCGACGAGTAAAGCCTATTTTGCAGTAGTGATCGGATGAGTTTGACCACGTGAACTCACCTCGTGTAGAAGGCACCTCAAGAAGCTGAAGTGCATCAATACAATCATTAAATTCCTTCATTACAATCTCATTTCCAGCAGCACCACCACGTTTCTCACTTGCTACCCGAATGCAATTAAAGTCACCCCCCACTATCCACGGCCTCGAAACTTCCGGTGCCACTAGAAGTAGATCGTTCCACAATGCTCTCCAATCCACATGCCCATTTTCTCCATAAATAGTCATGATGTCAAAGTCGGTCCCATCCTTCTTATGGCAGCCCTTGAAGTGGAGCAATTGTGATGTTTCAAAAGTAACACTTAAATCCATTATGTTGTCATTCCATAGCACAAAATCCACCAGGAGTCCACAATCATGTTATTTTCCATCCATTTGTGAGGCCAAATCACTCGTTTAATCCTTTCCATCTTTTTATGCTTGAGCTTGTGCTCCACAAACACACCACATCCAGGTTTATCTCCTTTATTAGACCCCTAATCATGAGTGCACAACCGAGTACATTTGCTCCGCGCACATTCCACATTAGCACATTCATGGGTTTAAGGTGTGGGGTGACCCCCATGACCTCCATGTGAAACTTTGTTGTTGACCTTTCTCCCAAATCGCCGAAGTGTGGGTGGTGGCGAGCTAGTTTTTTTCGAACATGGTTCTACAAGGCCAGCAACCTCCCTCTCTTCTTCCCCCTTCTCCACATAGTCTTTCTTATTTCTGAGAATTTCATACCCTCCCCCACTAGTTTGTGTCATCGTTTTGATGAGATCCTTGGAGATCTTCCTCTTTTCGTTACACCCTTCAATGGCTACCTTATGCTGAATTGGCGTGTCCCCCATCTTGGCACTAATGTTCTCTCCGAGAGTTGCCTCTCCCACAATAATCAACTCTCCTCCACCTAACTCACGTGCTCCCTTCCCATGCAAAAGTTCCTTTCCCAATTCACGTCTCCTACTCCCTTCAAGTGAGGTGTTTTCTGATATTTGTCCCCCAAGAGGATTCTTGTGGTCCTCAACCTTCTATTTTGCAAACAAACTTGGTGCCTCCTCATTTGCCCATTTAAATCGAGAGCACTCAAGTCTCTTCCCATTGGCTCTTACCAAAATGGGGCAAGCACTTTCCTCTTCCATTTCTCTTTGCTCTTTTTGTCCACCTATAGACTCACTCTCTTTGGCACTCATGTAAGAATCCGTTATGGGCTTGGGAGTTTCCATCTTGTCCCCAATGCTATTTTGGCTCATGTCACATGTCATTTCCCCATTTGTGCCGCCCATATCATTGGAGAAACAAATAACCTCCTCACCCTTGCTATTTCCCTCCACGTGTTCCTTCCCACATGTCTCTCCACGTGTCACTTCCTGATTTGCACCCATGTCCACATCCTCTCCTCTTGCATCCACATCATCATCTCTTCCACCCTCTCCTTTCTCCTCTCCTCTCCGAGCATCCACCATCTCCGAGCTCAATGTGTGAGAGGGCAATCCAATCCCACGTCCCATCCCATCAATGCCCTTGCTTGACACCTTCAAGCTTCCTTCCTTATCATGCCCACTTCCAGCCTTCCTCCGGTTGACAACTACCCATCTCTCCGCCTTCTCCTTTGGTAGCTCACTAAGCTTGCTTATGGCCCCTTGCCTCCATTTGCACTGCTCCACATCATGACCAAACTCCCTAAAATCCGTGCAATAACCAGGCCTCCACTCATACTCCGCATTTACTCTATGTGTGCCGGCTTCTTCTACTTTCACCTCCACCCAACTCGGGTAAGTGAAATCATGGGCCACTTCCACACATACCCTTGCATAGGCCAGTCTCCTCCCCGAGGAGATTTGCTACAATGTTGCTCAACGTTTTTTGTGACCAGAATCGAAGGTCTAGCTCCGGTAGACAAATCCAAATGGGAACCATGGTGATACTCGCCCGTTTCAAAGTCACATCTGGAGCCCATTCTTGAACGACAAGAGGACACCCACGAATAAACCATGGTCCCCCTTCAAGCACACGCTTCCTATCTTCTCCAAGAGTGAACCGGAAAAGGAGGAAACCTTGGCTCCTCTTGATGACCTCCATGCCTCCAACCAAACCCCACATCTTGTGGAGGTGCTTCTCTAGTATTGGCAAATGCGGTTTAAACATAATAAAGTAGCCAAGGAGTACCATATCCCATCTCTTCAAAGCATCAACCACTTCTTGCTTGGAGCATAGAGCCATCTTCTCCTCTCCCTTCTCATCCGGAGGGACATACTCTAGGGCCGTGGAAACCCTTGGTCCAGCCTTGAACAATTCGCTCCACTTCCTTGGGGGAGAAAGAACACTCCCTAGAGGTGGTGCGTGACCTTCACCTCTCAAAAGTGAGGGTGACCCTTCCAATGGTGGTGGATGGAGATCCTTTGTTGCACCACAATCTCCATCTTCTAGTTGCAAATGAGTAGAACTAATCTTGGGATCCATTTTGGTGCAAAAACCAAGAGATTTGGTGGAAAAAAGAGCTCAGAACCCTAGAGACACCTAGGTTTTCCATGTTTTTCGCCACTCCTCTCTCCTCTCATGTTTTCTCTCTTGATCTTAACTTCATGCTAACCTATCCTAGTCTTGTATACCATGTCATTGTATGTGTTTCACACTTAGGTTCCACACTAGCTCCTACTTGCAAACACACACTCTTACATATATTCTTAATGGTTGGACACCCTCATACACACACACCTCACTATTGCACCTCCACTCCAAGTGGTTAAGTTAGATTGTTTTCTTATATCTTAGTTTAGTTTAGTTACTTTAGCCAAAATCTCTCCATCTATTTCTCTTGCCACTCGAGTATGGTGATAACAACAATGTGTGCCAAAATCTCTCCATCTATTTATCTTCCCACTCGAGTATGGTGATAACAACAACGCGCACAACTCTTGAGGACACAACCCGTACATGTCGCATCTTCACTGACGTCGTGCACTTGTGGTATTGAACTAATAAAGATCTCAATCAACTAAAAATGGGATATAAACTGAAATAGGAAATTACCCATATATGAAAATAATATCAAAGACATTACATCAAGTTCAGAAAGGAAATACATCATAAAATAATGCGGAAGCAAAATTATAACTGGAAGAATCTGGTTGACGTACCCCTCATGTATAGAATCCTCTGAAACTCCTCCAATCTAACGCCTATCGGCAAAACCTAAGTACCTGAGGCAAAAACAACAACGAATATGCGTGAGTTTTCAATAAGAAAACCTCATATGCCCAGGGTCCAAAAATAGGATAAGAAGTAATGTATGGAACCTATCAACCACACATGCAAAGCAAAAGGGCCACAACTCTACATAGTTGTGTCAGGCGACAACTCTACATAGCTATGCTACTCGAGGTTCCACCCGAAATGGTTCCTCTGCATAGGAACCGACTACCAGCCCTGTTGTTCCAATCCACAAGCAGGTCACCCGGTAGTGACCCACCGCTTAGGACACAGCGGTCTTCCGGATTGACACCCCAACTCACGGCAAGTGACCTACATGATTACATAACGAAGTAGGGAATGCCTATGAATATTACTTAAAATCCAGCAATTATTAATGTACGAACATATGATACATTGACAACAACTAATCATGAATGTAATGACCCTAACTTGTTTAGAGAGTAATGGTGATTAGGTGGGCTAATGATGGTGTTTACATGGGGAATGGGAGGAATAGTGGAGGTATGGTGGTGACCGAGGGAGATTGCACTTTGGGACTGGATCCTATCGTCTGCCTATTTTAGGTTGTCGTGATTACGTGTATTATGTATTTCGTATTCTGATGTAATCACTCTTTTGACAACTCTTATGTAATATGGTGCACCATATATATTTGGGTATTTCTTCGAGTAGAATGTCCCCACTCTTGATGGTTTTTATCCTTGTGTTTCCTTGATATTAAAAGTTTAAATTTTCCGTTGCTCAGGGTTGTTACAATTTGTATCAGAGCGGTCGGTTCCTGTGCATTCTCTCAAAGAAATCACCCTTAAGAGTAGTGTAGCTTGGTTATTGCATTTCTTTCAGTAGATCATGAATGCATTGCTGATTAGTTTTGATTGGTGTTCCAAATGCCTCCTAGACGCGTGAGGAGCTCACCGCGTGAGCGCAGTGCCAGTGACGCCACTGCGGGAGCAGCATGGGAGAGGTTGTGCGAGTTCTTGGAGCGCCACGCAGTTCAGACTGAGCAGGTTGGGGCGGGCGCGGAGCATGATCATTTCATGTGCCAACACCTGCCTAGTTTCGATGGCAGAAGTGACCCTGAGGCAGCTGAGGATTGGATCTTCAAGATGCAGAAGATTTTTCGAGCTATTGGTTGTGTTCCAGAGAGGTGGGTGGATCTGGACACCTACGTTCTGGAAGGTGATGTGGCAACTTGGTGGAGGTCCACATGCACGGTCGTCTTTGACAACAGAGTGGATGTCAGTTGGGATGAGTTTCTGGAGGAGTTCAATGAACAGTATTTCCTTCAGCATGTCCGAGATAGGAAGAAGGAGGAGTTCCTTGCCCTTGAGCAGAAGGAGATGTCTCTGGCCAGCTACATCAGCAAGTTCAATGCTTTGGAGCGTTACTGTTCTGAGACTTATGTGACACCTGAGCAGCGAGTGAGGAAGTTCATCAAAGGATTGAGGAAGCAACTCCGGTCGTGTATGATCAACAGTATGCCGCAGACATTGGCGGATGCAATGAAGGTCACAACCATCATCGACCAGGATCTCCAGGAGAACTATCAGGAACCTCGGAGGCAGCAGAGAGATCTTGAGGGTCGCGCAGAGGATCGTTCCGGAGGGAATTCGGGAAAGAGGCCCCGCACTGAAGAGGGTAGTAATAGCCGACCTGAGGCATGCAGAGCTTGTGGCGAGTCCACCCCGGGCAGCGGTGCTTCTTCCGTGCTAGAGTTTGTCAAGGATGCGGTCACCAGGGACACTTTGTCCGAGAGTGCCCTCACAGGCAAGGGGAACCCAGCAGGAGATCCGGACCCCCAGAAGTAGGGAGAGGCGGAGTTGATAGATCTGTTGCACGACCAGAGCAGGATCGGAGAGCTAGACGGGTCTTCACCATCCAGGCTGAGGAGGCGAGTGGCGCCAACACCGGAGCGGGAGGTACTTTATCTGTTTTAGGCCTTGTTGTTAGTGTGGTTTGATTGTGTGCTGTGTTTTCCATCTTTCTCGGAGGAGTTCAGAAGGCGGACTTGGAGCTTTAGTAGGCGGCTTGTCGCGATTTCGAGGACGAAATCCTTTTAAGGGGGATGGATTGTAATGACCCTAACTTGTTTAGAGAGTAATGGTGATTAGGTGGGCTAATGATGGTGTTTGCATGGGGAATGGGAGGAATAGTGGAGGTATGGTGGTGATGGGAAGTAGGGTGGTAGGGTGATGGGAGGCATGGGTTGTTGGTGGCTTGGTTTTAGTGGAGAAAACCTTTCTCCCTCCTTTACTTCTCTCCCTCTCATGTTTCTTTCCTTCCTTCCTTTTTCTTCTTCAAACCATTCTCCTCTCCTTCCATATTTCTTCCTCTCCTTCAAGATCCTCGAACTCCAGTGGTGAGGGTTGCGGAGCAAGGCCGGCATGCAAGCTAGAGGAAGCAAAGCGGTGTGGTGCAGACCGGAGTTGGTTGCGGAGCTCCGGTGAAGTCGTCGTTCTTCACGAAGAAGGTATGCCAAGTTCTTGCATTAGAGGCTTTATTGCTCACCCAAGTTGGGGTGGAGTTGGGGTGGGTCGCGGGAGGTCGGAGACCTCGCCGGAGACGAAGAAACAACGTAAAATCCTTGGCTGACGCAAGGTTGTTGTCGACCAACAGTCGACTGGTTTCTTTCGGGCGGTCGACCAGTTTAGTGTTTTGCCCGACTTTAACCAACACCAGTCGAACGATGCCTTGTGTGGCGATGACCGGTCGTGCGTGTGCTGGTGAGTCGAGGTTTGTCTGGACATTTTCGGTGGAACGGGATCCTTGGATCGTTCGACCGTTGCTTCGTGTTTCGCGTGGACCAGACGTTGACCATCCAAACAGTCGACCATCCTAGACCTTTTGTCCGACCGAAACATAAGTGAACTTAAGTATATTGTATGTTAGTTCGGCCGATTTTTTATATGCGTTCGACCGTTTATGACTTAGAACGTTTAGAATGCCCTAGTAGTTTTCAGTCGACCGAGACCCCTGAGTCGGTCGACTGGTAGTATTTAATTGATGTTGACCAGACTCCGGATTTTGACCTCGTATCGGTCGACCGGTTTTAGATCTCTGTTCGACCGTTGGGACTTAAGTTTTGCGCAAATAGTTCAACCGTTGCAGACTTTCGGTCGACCGATTTCCTTGACGAAGCGGTCGACCGGGTTGTCTCTTCCGGTCGACCGTTTTTGCACAGGACTGAATTCCTGGTCGCTTTTGATTGCCAACTCTGTCCACAGAAACCCGTGTCCTCGCCTTGTGCGTGAGCCAGGAGGTGACGGCGGGCGTGTACGCGTGCCTGCCCAGGGACCGCCGTGTGGAAGAGGGTGGGTGTTCGGGACGTGTCACCTCCATGTATGGATCGTGACTTGATGTGATTGATTGATTGGACTCATTGTAGAGTAGCAGGCCTGAGGGATCGTGGATCCCAATGTATGATGATTGTGCGGGCACACAACTGTCATTGGGTGAGGTGACTACCGGCCTATGTGGCTACAGAGGTCGCTGCCCTGCTTTTATAGCGGCGCGGTTGGTGTTTGCGGCTCGTGGAGCCTGATGACCTGGCAGACTTCGGTCTGGACCCGTCAGATGTTGTGCCGGACGTATTGATGGACCACTGATGTTGTTCCGATGATGCCGCCGATGCTGTTCTGGCGATGATGATTGATGGGCCGATGTTGTTCCGGCTATGTTCCTCAGATGGGCACCTACTGAGATGATGATTGATGGACTGACCGAGCGACGACTCTCTTGGTGTGGTTGATTGACATCATTTCATGCTCATATTTGTATCTTATATCCATTATCTTTCACCTAAACAATGCTATGTTACGAGTTTTTTGTTTAGTTTTCAGGAATAATTAGGTTTGAAGAGATGAAGCATAAAAGGACCCAAAAGCTGGGAAAAAGGACTGAATTGTGAGATCTAGGGACCAAGATGCAAGGGAGAAGGACCTGATTGCAAGACAGAGGGACCTAAGAGTAAAACAGAATACTTCACACCATTATGGGGAGTATTTTAGCAATTGGATTCGGGTCGGAGCTCCAACAAACGAAGTAGATGCATCAAAAACCACCAAAAGCACACAGAAAAGCCCAGAATAAAACTCAACTGGATCCGGACATTTTGGACCGCCAATTGGCGGTCTGGATTAGTCCAGATCCGCCAAGATTTCTCCTGGACTTGTATTAATGTTCGTTTAGGCTATTTTTGGTGTTTGTTTAGTCCCACATCGGGGGATTGTCCCGGATTAGCTTTTTCCATGCCTATAAATAGAACTCTTCACCTCCTATTGTAATCACTCCATATTTTAAGTGGATATTCTTCCTACTAGAAGTGAGGCCTTGAAGCACACACTAAAGTAGGAGGATGCTACTTTTAATGTGAGTCATTTTAATACAAGTTTTCTTTATTATGTTGTTTGTTTTATGTTTCTTGTTTTGCTTTGCTTAATCTCATTTCATTAGTTTTATTAGCTTAGTTAATATGCTTTCTTTGTTTAGTTTAATAATTAGTGTAATGTTTAGTGAGTAGTTCCATCCCCTTTGGGGGTTGGAGTAGATGTACATACATGCATTAGAGAATGGGATGAATGCTTTAATTTCAATGTGTTGATTAAACATGAATGTATGCTTGCTTGTTTAGGATAGAATTTATAACTTGATGAGTTTTGCCAAAATGATTAGACACCTCTCATGCTTGTTTAGGTTCTGAAATAAACACCTTGCATATGTAAATGTTAATCAACTAAGTTGGTGAATAGATTGATAGGTTTTGCCATAACATTTAGACACTTCCTATGCTTGATAAACACCACCTTCATGTGCTTAAAGAATGTATTCTACACCCACCTCTTTGCATGTGTGCACTCACTCCACCCCTTAGGGGTTTTTCCCATTTCTGTATTCCAGCATTCTTCCTTTGTTCTTAGTTTAGTTGTTATTCCATCGTTTGTTTGTTTCGTTCGCATTTCATACTTCTTAGTGTAGCGTAGTCTAGATTAGCATAAACAACTTTCTTCCCCCTATTTTTGCCACTTGATTTCGTACAAGCAAGAGGCTACTCACCTCCCTGAGGACGACCCGTACTTGCCACCGCTTCATCGCGGCCGTGCACTTGCGGTTTTAAAATAAAACGTTCAACAGTGGTTTCGATCACGAAGTTCTAGATCTGTTTCTTATGGCACGGACTTGGCGTATGCTCGCTGAACCCCATGATTAGTGGAGCCGCGTGTGGGGAGTGTCACGTCATGTTCCGTAAGACCGTATGTGCCTACGGTTGGTCTCATTGGGAGACCCGATGATGATTGTCGGACTAATGTCCTGTGTTACCCTTCGGGGGAATTGTTTTCCTTACTGTTGATGACATGACATGCTACTAGTATGATAGGTTCATTTGTACTACTGCATGCATATAGGTGAGCTTGGCATACGGGGTTTCCTTATGGAAACTCAGGCATTGTTGTTATATTTTGTCAGGACCGTAGTAGGTTCTGGCGGGTGGATACTGGGGATGGAGGGGCGTTGGGATCGGATCCTCTTTCTGTATTTTTCTAGGTAGTATGACTACTTGTATTTTCCCTTCTTGTACTCTGATGTAGTCGTACCTTTTGACGACTCTGATGTAATAGGGTGCACCATTTGGATATTTCATGAGTAACATTCCCGTCTCTGATGATTTGTCTCTTGTGATCTTTTATCTTAAATTTTATAATTCTCCGCTGTTTCGGGATGTTACAATGAAGATTTCATAAAATCCAGAAAATATGATACATTGACAGCAAATTAATCTTGAAGATCACGTAAAATCCAGCAACTAACTATGCATGAACGTATGATATATTGACAGTAACTAATCATGATGATTACGTAAAATCCAGCAGCTATAATACGTGAATGTGTGATATATGGACAACAAAATAATCATGAATAACCCCATAAATCTAACAGCTAAATAATGTAAAGACGTGTATCATCTTAACAGCAACTAAATTATGAAATAATCACATGAATCAAGCATGTAGACGTTACATAATCATGTAGTATCTTAACAACAACTAAATCAGGAAGAAATCACATACATCTAGAAACTAAACCATACATAATCATTCGGCTTATTAACAGCAACTATTTCATCAAATAATCTAGCACGCAAAATAACTCCACAAAGATCCATGCATCCACGAATTCATACAGCAAGACATGAAGCAACACACCACGCAAGAACATGCATGTAATGCACCCGACGTGATCCCCGATGACCCAGCCAAAACCCCCCTGATTTCTTTCCCCAAACCACCTAGAAATCGTGTGCTTGAAGCCGTGTTGAAGGGGAGGACGTCCCAGCCAGCCACAGCAATCCAGGGCTCACGCAACACCAACCCGACTAGGCTGAGTTTGCAACCTGCTTGTGTGCCCTAGATGCATGACTGGACAGCCCCTTTGGTAATGAATGAACCTCCATCTAACACCCCCACTTGTTTCCCTCTTTTTATACCAGAAGCATACCTGAATCGGAGAAGAAAAAGCCAGGAGATTGCCTTAAAATCAGTTGTTGCCACCTCCATCGCTAGCAAGATACACGCCTCTTGCACTTGCACCTTTGCACGCTTGACTTGTTGGAGTTCCCAGCCATCAGATGTTGGAGAGGAGGGGAGAAGGGGATTTCATGTGGGAGAGGGAGAGAGCAAGCAAGGACAAAAATGGCTAGGGTTTGTGCTTTAAGTATGCACACACAAAACTTCCCAAAAATGCACACACAATATCGCACTCTATAGGAACAAAATCTCCCATAAGCTCCTCTTGCCAATTCCATGCAAATTCAAATATTTGCACTTGATGACTAGGGGCCACCTCACCAAGCTGACCCAGCCCAGCCTCCCAAGCACAAGCCCAAGTGTCCAAGAGAGGTTCACTCCAATGCCAGAAGCACTGAGGTTAAATTGATCAAGTCCAAAGCGCACCCGTCCGGTGAGTCACACCCGCTTGACCGAAAAGGAAATTTTCCCGAGAAAGGAAACTTCCGCGAAACAAAATATAAACATACAACACAACAAGCATACAATACACATAAAACACACAGGCATGAATATCAAGATGGACTTTATTATAAGGTCAGGAGTGCGGGTCTTACAAGAATAGCTTAGGCTTTACCCATTTGGGCGGCAAGAATAAGGAGCTAGTTGGAGCTTGTAAACTAGTGCTTTCTTTAATCTAATGGTAGAATGTTTTTCCTCTTGTCTCTACCTTTCTTCCTATCTACTTAGTTTTGTGTTTTGTTGGTTAGTTTAGTAGTTAGTGATTCTTGCCATGTGTAGTCTTGATTTGTTGCTTTCCATGCTTGTAGTGATGAGTAGAGAGTAGATCCACCCCATTTTGGGGTGGAGGTGTTGTAGATTATGTGATGTATTGGTGATGTGTTCTTCTCATTTGTGCCATTTCATATACTTAATGTAGATCTATGCATGTAACTTGCTAAAGCTTGTATTAGATGGGATAATGGTCACACTAGGTAAATGGCTTGTTATGTATAGATGTTTGATTAGTAGAGCATTCATGAATGTATTGAGTCGTATGGTTGGTTAATTGATGTCCTAACGTCCACACTAGGTACTTAGTTCATTCTTGAGACCCCAAAGTGCATCTTAATTTCATGTCTAACTGTATTAGTCTTGTATTCATGTAAATGTAGTTGATGTTAATTAGACTCCACAATAGTTTCTAGTTGATTTCACCTACTTTACACACTTGTGCCTTATTTAATCAAGAACCACTCACACACACACACACACACACACACACACACACACCAATACACGTCCACTCCATTGGGGTTTATTTTAATTGTTGATTAATTCATCATTTATTATATTTAGTTTGCATAATCCCCTCATTTTCCTCTCCTTTCCCACTCGAGTATAGTAGTCACAACAACACTCACAACTCCTTGAGGTTCGACCCGTATTTGCCACGTCTTCACCGCGTTGTGCACTTACAATTATTAAACGATCAATCATTAATCCAAAGAATTGGAACTGTCGTACAACTACTTACGAAACCAACCATCTTTAAATTTATCAGAAATAACATTTTCTAATTGCTTTAAAAATTAAAATTGCAAATGCTGACCTTCAAAGTATTGTCTATCCTTTAAAAGACACGAGTTTTGTCTACGAAAAAACCCTAACTAGAATCATCCGTTTAGACTACATAATGCATTTGGTCAATATAAGACAAATGATTGGGAGGTGTCCTTATATGACCTTTGAACGACACGATCCATTGGAGCATGCATAGGTATTCTTCGAAGGACAGGTTTGTCATTCGAAGGACACAATTACTAAAAACGTGAGAATTGAGAATAAATGAAGAAATACAATCCTTTGTTACTTATACACAACTTTAAATCACAAAAAATAATATTTACTCCAACTTGCCAACCAAAAAACACAATAAAAAGATCTCATTTTGTATAATTTTAATATGCTGAATAAAATAAAAGGCAAAATGGGCATGGCAAATAAATATAGTAATGTTTGGTTACAGACCCTTGAATTGCATTAAAAAATCACTATTGTCCTGCATTCTACACCATGGAACTTAGGTCAGAAGCATTCCCGCCAAATGAGGTTTCCATCATGTGGGGATTGACGTTATGGACATGTTCATGAATGCCAATGGAGTGGCTATTATCGGAACTTTCTACCTGCTTAGCAATGCAAGTGCTACCAGACTTGATGCACATGTGTCATTTAACACATAATTTCCACTTACACTTACTAGTTAAAAAGCAACCCACTTCCATTTCCTTACCACAGGGAGGGGGTGCACCAGCTTTAGGTCACTCAACGACTCATTCAACAACACAACTAGCCAGCCCCTTTAAATTTCTGAGAACAGTCCTCTCCAACACACCAACAATAATGGCCACCACGTACTCGGACAACATCTAGTGACAATGGTGGTCATGCACCTTAAACAAAACAACATGAAAATGATGGTCGGTGTGTTGACAACACAAAATTAAAACCAAATGGAAAAATTCAAGCTCCAAATAAGGGGTCATTCAACCAACCAAATCATGACTACATACGAAGATCACCCTATTCGGCACCCCCGTTGCCTATTCGGCACCCCCGTTGCCTCCCTTCGCGAGGTCTTGGCTAGAATGCATGTTAGACCCTAACCCATGTTTACGCTAATCCCGTGTTTAGTGGGGGATTAGCATGGGGAAGAGGAGGAGAATAGTGTCTGGCTGTGTGTGGTGATGGGTTAGGAGTGTAGGGTGATGGGTTGGTTGGGTTTTGTGCTTGGTTGGGAGGCAAAACCACACCCATCTCTCACTCTCTCTCTCTCACTCTTGCATTCTCTCACCCTTTCTTCTTCTCTTCCGGCGACCAGGAGACGTGGAGGTTCCTCCGGCGTGACGCGCAGAGGTCGGTGTGCGAGAAGGCCCGCGTGCGGTCGTGGATCGGAGGTGGTGTCGCGGTTTCTCCGGCGGGCTTCGTTGATCACACATTTGAGGTATGCCGGCTTCTAGTTTGGTTTTGTTGCTTCCCCACGTTGGTGGGATGTTGTTGGTCGGTCGGGGGATGTCGGAGACCTCCCCGGCGACGAGAACGGCGTAAATCCTCGGCTGGCGCGAGGTTGAAGACAACCAACGGTCGACCGGGTCCCTTCGGGCGGTCGACAGATGTAGTGTTTTGCCCGATTTTAACCGTCACCGGTCGAACGATGCCTTACGGCGGTCGACCGGTTATGTATTGTGCTTGTGAATCGGGGCTTCCTGTTGTGTTTCGGTCGACCGGTTCCTTGGGGTCGTACGACCGGAACTTAAGTGTACTTGTTGATTTTGCATGTTGTTCAACCGATTTATATATATTGTTCGACCGTTATATGACGTAGACTATTAGGATGACCTTGGTAGTTTTCGGTCGACCGGGACCCCTAAGTCGGTCGACCGAATAGACTTTGGTGATTTTGACCAACTCCGAATTTTGACATCGTATTCGGTCGATCGGTTTTAGACTTCTTTTCGACCGTTTGGACTTAAGTGACGCGCAGAATAGTTCGACCGCTGTAGACTTTCGGTCGACCGAACCTATTGGGGACGGTCGACCGGTTAGGCTTTTTCGGTCGACCGTTTGTGTGCATGGGGAGTATTTTGGCAATTCGATTCGGGTCGGAGCTCCAACAGACCGAGTAGATGCATCCAAGACCAAGACACACTTCAAGCAAAGCCCACAAACAAATCCAGACGGATCTGGATCTTATAGGCCGCCAATTGGCGGTCTGAAACCGCCAATTGGCGGTCTGGATCATTCCAGATCCGATAAGTTTTCTTCTGGATGTATATTATGGTTTGTTTAGGCTATTTTTGGTATTGGTTTAGTCCCACATCGGGGGATTGTCCCCGATTAGCTTTTTCCATGCTTATAAATAGAACTCTTCACCTTCCATTGTAATTACCCATTGCTTGGTGGCATTCTCTCTACTAAGGAGTGAGCCTTGAAGCAAAAACTCAAGGTGGAGGAGAATGCTACCTTCAATGTGAGTCATTTGTTAATAAAATAATTCTTCTAGTTTCTTTTAATCTTGTCTTTTAATTTGTGCATGTTTGTTTAGTCTTTCCTTTCCTTTTATGTTTCTTTAATGCTTCTTGCCTTCTTAGTTAACTTTCATTTCAGTATTATGCTTTCTTTTGCTAATATAGTTAGTGTAATGAGTAGTGAGTAGTTCCATCCCCATTTGGGGGGTGGAGAAATATGTGATATAAATCATGTAGTGTATTAAGTGTGTGTTATCTTTATCCCTTGAGCTTTATATGATTTCCATAACCATCTAATGGGTTTTCACTCTTATCTTTGATATGCTAATGCTCTTGAATGAAGCTTAGCTTATGCTTTGATTAGTGAACCTATTTTGTGGGGAATGATAAGATTAGGATATGGATGAAGTTAATATTGGAAACACAATTTGTAGTGTATGTGCTCTTGTTGCCTTTACCTTAGCTAATGTCTTGTATGTTTTAATGATGTAGTCTTATCTTAATTCATGTGGAGGCATAGTAGGGTCTAGTCTTTATACTTGAGTTCATTTAGCTTCATTCCAATTATTGTCTTGTATGTTTTAATGATGTAGTCTTATCTTAATTCATGTGGAGGCAAAGTTGGATGTAGTTTTATGATTTCATGCACTACATGTTGTAAGGAGCTTAATTGAACACACACACACACATCTTCATATTCACATTATTTCTCTACCCCCTTTGGGGCTTAGTTTTATTGCTTATCTTCATTTCCTTTTTGCATCTTAGTGTAATTTAGTGTAACCAACCTTTCTCTCCTTCTTTTACCTCTCGCCTTCGAACAAACCAAGTGTCGACACACCTCCCAGTGGAAGACCCGTATTTGCCACCGCTTCAACGCGGCCGTGCACTTGCGGTTAATATAAAACGATCAATCACTGCCCGAGTTGACGTGAGCTGGGAGGAATTCCTTGAGGAGTTCAACCAGCAGTTCTTCCCGTAGGACGTCAGAGACAGGAAGAAGGAGGAGTTCTTGGCTCTCGAGCAGAAGGAGATGTCCTTGGCTAGTTACATCAGCAGGTTTAACGCCCTTGAGCGTTATTGTTCTCAGACTTACGTGACGCCCGAGCAGCGTGCGTGGAAGTTCATCAAGGGGCTGAGGAAGCAGCTCAGATTGCGGGTGATTACTAGCATGCCACAGACCCTGGTGGATGCGGTGAAGTATGCGACTATCATCGATCAGGACTACCAGGAGAATTACCAGGAGGCGTGGAAGCTGTCAGTGAGCACGGGAGGACGTGTAGTTGGACGTTCCACTGGGAACCCGGGCAAGAGGCCCCAGGTTGATGGAGGAGGATCACGCCAGTCTTGTGCGTGTGGTACGTATGGGAAATCTCATCCGGGTCAGGAGTGCCCCCGACGTACAGGTGCGTACTTGGGATGCGGTCAGATGGGCAGGCAGGGTGAGACGAGCAGGAGACCAGGACCACCGGTCTCAGGGAGGAGCGGAGGCAGCAGGTCCGTTGTTCCGCAGAGCCAGACCAGGAGAGCAAGGTGAGTCTTCACCGTCCGGGCTGAGGAGGCGAAGGACTCCAACATTGTTGTGGAAGGTATCCTTGTCATTTCAGGTTTGGTTGCTCGTGTTTTGTTTGATTGCGGCGCCACACACTCCTTCATTTCGGAGAAGTTTGCTGGCGAGTTGAATCGGACTCCTGAGCTACTGACTGATTTGTTGGAAGTCAGTATGCCCATGGGTGAGGGGGGCACTGTGGGGAGCTTCCTCCCCGGCACCATAGTTGTTTCGGGAGACCATGACTTTCCGGCAGATCTGGTCTTGCTACCGATGGAGGACTTCGACGTCATACTGGGGATGGACTGGCTATCACAGTACGATGTGCGAGTCTTTTGCCGTGAGAAGAAGATCCTTACTCCGAGGAACGACGTGCCTGATGTGTTGATCAGAGGGATGAGGAGTAGAGGTGGTCGTCTGATTGTGTCTGCGGTTAAGGTACAGAGGCTGTTGTATCAGGGTTACAGAGCATTTGTGGCAACATTAGTTGTTCCTGATGATGAGGCAAGGAGGATGGAGGATAAAGAGGTTGTACGAGAGTTCCCTGAGGTGTTTCCTGTAGAGATTCCTCGTTTACCACCGCACCGAGAGATCGAGTTCGGCATTGAGTTGGTGGCCGATGCGACACCCCAGTCGAAGGCTCCGTATCGGATGGCGTCTGCTGAGTTGACAGAGTTGAAGAAGGAGTTGCAGGAGTTGATGGACTCCGGGTTTATCAGACCGAGTGTCTCGCCATGGAGAGCGCCTGTGTTGTTCGTGAAGAAGAAGGTTGGGTCATTGCGGATGTGCATCGACTACAGGATGCTGAATAAGGTTACCATTAGGAACCAATGCCCTTTGCCCAGGATCGATGATTTGTTTGATCAGTTGCAGACAACGAGAGTGTTCTCGAAGATTGATCTGCGTTCAGGTTATCACCAGTTGCGGATCAGAGAGGCAGATGTTCAGAAGACAGCCTTCAGGACACGGTAAGGGCACTACGAGTTTTTGGTGATGCCGTTTGGACTGACGAATGCACCTGCAGCGTTCATGGACCTGATGAATAGGACCTTTCAGCCGTACCTCGACAGATTTGTTGTCGTGTTTGTGGATGACATCTTGGTGTACTCGCCTGACAGGGAGCAGCATCGGGAGCACCTGAGGATTGTGCTTGGCATCTTGAGAGATTAGGATTTGTATGCCAAGTACACGAAGTGCGAGTTTTGGTTGGATCAGGTGGCATTTCTGGGGCATATTGTGTCAGCAGATGGGATTTCAGTGGATCCGGCGAAGGTTGAGGTTGTGACTCAGTGGAGGGCCCCGACGAGCGTGACTGAGATCAGGAGCTTCGTGGGGCTTGCTGGGTATTACAGACGGTTCATTCAGGACTTCTCCAGACTTGCTTCGCCGTTGACAGCATTGACGCAGAAGAGTGTTAAGTTCGTTTGGTCCCAGAAGTGCGAGGATAGTTTCCAGGAGCTGAAGAGGCGACTGACGACAGCGTCGATTCTGACGCTACCGAGTGGCAGCGGAGGCCATGTGATTTATAGCGATGCGTCAAAGGTTGGCTTAGGTTGTGTTCTGATGCAGCACGGGAAGGTAGTGGCGTACGCTTCGAGGCAGCTGAAGGTGCACGAGAAGAACTACCCTACTCATAATCTGGAGTTAGCAACGGTTGTTCACGCGTTGAAGACCTGGCGGCATTATCTTTATGGCGAGCAATTCGAGGTCTTCACGGATCATCAGAGTCTGAAGTATCTATTCTCGCAGAAGGAGCTGAATATGAGGCAGTACAGATGGCTTGAGTTCATTAAGGACTACGAATTCACCATCTCCTATCATCCGGGGAAGGCGAATTCGGTTGCGGATGCACTGAGCCGGAAAGTTGAAGTGTCAGTTGCTAGTTTGTGCATTCAGCAGTGGAGGCTACTCGTGACGTTGTCAGAGTGGAGGCCGTTCACGGAGGGCTCTGAGGGAGTAGTGATTGTGGGGCTTCGGGTGGAGCCACAGACCGTCTCACGTGTTGTGCAGGCTCAGCATGGCAATGAGGAGTTAGCTGGTCTGTTACAGTTGGCTGCCAGAGATGGATCAGACTTCAGTGTGGGGGTTGATGGTGGTCTGAGGTTCAGGAGTCGGATCTGGGTGCCGAAGGTTGATGGGCTGAAAGATGACATCATGGAGGAGGCACACCGAGCGAGATATACCATCCACCCTGGGAGTACGAAGATGTATAAGGACCTGCAGCGGAACTTCTGGTGGAAGGGCATGAAGGGAGATATTGCAGAGTTTGTGGGCCGGTGCTTAGTCTATCAGCATGTGAAGATTGAGCATCAGCGACCAACGGGACCGATGCAGTGTATTGAGCTTCCAGAGTGGAAGTGGGAGCACGTAACGATGGATTTTGTCACGGGGGTGCCGAAGACGAGGAGATTCCACGACGCGATTTGGGTGATAGTCGATTGACTGACCAAGTCGTCGCACTTCTTTGCGATCAGGACCATGTTGCCTCTAGAGGGTCTAGCTAAGTTGTACGTGGAGGAGATAGTTAGGCTGCACGGAGTACCTGTGAGTATCATCTCTAATCGAGATCCCCGATTTACATCCAGGTTTTGGGGGAGTCTGCAGCAGGCTTTGGGGACACGACTGAGGTTCAGTACAGCGTTTGACCCGCAAATAGATGGTCAGTCAGAGAGGACGATGCAGACCCTGGAGGATATGCTGAGAGCATGCACACTGGATTGGTCAGGACATTGGGATGAGCATCTACCGTTGATAGAGTTCACCTACAACAACAACTACCATTCGAGTATTGGGATGGAACCGTATGAGGCACTGTACGGGAGGCCTTGCAGATCACCGGTATGCTAGAGTGATGTGGGCGAGAGGCAGTTAGTGGGAATGTGTTCTAAAAGTTTTACTTTTAAATGTGAATTATTATGAATTGAATGAGAAATCATTTTGTTCCTTGTTTATGTTATTCGTCTTTTAGAAGTGTTAAGGAAGAGGCTCTTGGTCCTTAACCGTAGAGCTCTAAAAGATATTGGTTTACATAAAACAAAAGATATTCGCAATCATGGTAATTAACATGGGACATTTATTACCGAGTTAAGATTGTCGTGTTGGTCATAGATCATTGTAGCTCTACAAGTGAGTGACCACACGGGTACACAAAAGAGAAAAATAGTACTTTTTTATACTGAATAGACCTAATAAGTAAAATATTATAGAAATGTGTTTCTGTGTCATTAATATTTTGCTGTGTCTTTAGGTCCTTTGATATGAGACTTATATCTAATCACTTAAGGAATACTTAATTAGATCAGTGTCTTGAACTATCGATCAGTGTAGTGTAAAGGCATCGGTTGGTTAAGTATAACTTTCGTTGGAGAAGATAGTTAGTCAAAAGATTATCATTGCCCCTCTTAATTGAGTGATGATATTAGTGGGCCCCTTGATAAAGCAAAGTTATAATGTGCATAATGTGATTTGAGTTAAGTCACATATTTATAACTAGCTTAAAGAGATCAAGAAATGAATACTAATACAAAGATGACACAATACTACTTTGTGTGTATTCTTAATATCATGAGGCAAGGGACGAACACAAGTGGTGCACTCCATCACTAAATGGATCGGGTTTTGGTTCGAGTGGAATTAAGACATCTAACTAATTGGGAGCTATAATGTGTAGCTAGATACCGCTTATAGCTTGTGATATTAAGCTCTTAATATCACTGCCAACTTACTCTAGATCCTCCCATAGGTCACACCGTAAAAACTGGGAAACAAGAAGCTTGATTTTTGGTTCATATGATGTGTCGGGTTTCTTATAGAAAATATGACACATGTGGTGAACAAGTAAAATCAATTATGTTGTATAGAAACATAATTAGAATCATGATAAATTCATATGAGATGCATACATTATGGGGTACAATAATTTATTGTTGCATAGGATAATATATTGCATAAGTTGTGAATTTGCTAAAACCGCCTAAAGTTCAAATTTTGTTGGAAATAAATCCAAAATTTGAAAAGGCAAAATCGGGTAAAAGTTCGGTAATCCGTTTATGGTTCGGTCGACCAAAGGTTCTGTGGATCGGTCAACCGAACGTGGAACGGAAGGTCAGAGTTGATTGACCGAACTTGACCAAAGTGCCTGGAACTCTGGTTCGGTATACCGAACCAGAAACGGTCGACCGAATAATGTCCAGTTCCGATATTTTCGGTTAACCGAATGGCACTCGGTCTTAGACGAGAATTCGTCCGATAGGTTAAGGAGAATTTTTCTCCTTAAGAATCGGTCATCCGTCTAGTGCACGGTAATACGAACGTGACATATTCGGTTAACCGAGTGTGAATCGGTAAACCGAACCGCGATTGATTTTCTGCCTTTGATAATTAAGAGATTAATTTGATCGATGGTTGGATTAGCTCCAAACTTGGTCAAACATTTTGTGGATGCATGTAATGCATTATAGAATTAGTTTGTTTGAGAAAATGTCAAGAGAACATGGCTTAAGAATAGCCATGATTGAGAGTAAGATTGGAGCCTATAAGTAGATCCTTATTCTCCTTAATTATGTTAGTTGTTTTTCTAATTGTTTTCTCTCCTAATTCACCACAAAAAGCCACGAAAATTCTCTTAGTTTTCTAAGTCTTTGGAAGGAGAAATCTCAGAGATTAAGGAGGGGGTTTATAGCTAGATTCTAAGCTAGTTTGGAGATTGTTTGGCTAGCTCCTTTCTCTCCAACCTTGTTTAGGGTTTGGTGAACACTCGGAGGCATCCGGCGCAACGGGAAGCGACAAGCATCCTCAACGTCTCCGGATCTTCAAGAGGTTTTCGAGAACTTCTAGGTATGAATTTCGGAACCCAATGTTTGTTTTGATGTGTTTTAAGCAATCATTAAAACAAACCGATGCATGCATGAAAAACAAATCGTAGAAAATATATGAATGATCCTTATTGTGCATAAAAATTTCGAAAATATATGTGTGCAATTAAACATGAAATCCTACAGTTAGTGGGGCCAGAGTTCTTGCAGATGTATGCAGAGAAGGTGGATGTGATCAGGAGGAGATTGGCCACAGCACAGAGCAGGCAGAAGAGTTATACTGACAGACGCAGACAGGCGTTGAATTTTGAGGTTGGTGACCATGTGTTTTTAAAGATCTCCCCAGCTCAGGGAGTGATGAGGTTTGGGAAGAAGGGGAAGCTCAGTCCGAGGTATGTCGGACCGTTGGAGATTCTAGACCGAGTCGGAGAGGTTGCCTACAGGATCGCATTGCCACCGTAGTTTTTGGGTCTTCACAACGTCTTCCATGTATCGATGCTGAGGAAGTACGTTGCAGATCCAAATCAAGTGATTGAGATTGCAGTACCAGAGATCCAGCAGGACTTGTCGCTCGAGGAGAGACCAGTCGAGATCGTGGATCGCATGGATCATCAGCTCAGGAGGAGGACCATTCCGATGGTGAAGGTCAGGTGGCAGCATCACAGTGAGCGCGAGGCCACTTGGGAGATCGAGGAGGAAGTTCAGAAGCTGTATCCGGAACTTTTCGGTGAGTTGCTTGTTTGTTTTCGGGACACTAACCCATGTTTAGGCTAATCCTATGTTTAGTGGGGGATTAGTATGGGGAAGAGGAGGAGAATAGTGTCTGGCTGTGTGGTGTGATGGGTTAGGAGTGTAGGGTGATGGGTTGGTTGGGTTTTGTGCTTGGTTGGGAGGCAAAACCACACCCATCTCTCACTCTCTCTCTCTCTCTCACTCTTGCATTCTCTCACCCTTTCTTCTTCTCTTCGGGCGACCAGGAGACGTGGAGGTTTCTCCGGCGTGAGGCGCAGAGGTCGGTGTGCGAGAAGGCCCGCGTGCGGTCGCGGAACGGAGGTGGTGTCGCGGTTTGTCCGACGGGCGTCGTTGATCACACATTTGAGGTATGCCGGCTTCTAGTTTGGTTTTGTTGCTTCCCCACGTTGGTGGGATGTTGTTGGTCGGTTGGGGGAGGTCGGAGACCTCCCTGGCGACGAGAACGGCGTAAATCCTCGGCTGACGCGAGGTTGAAGACAACCAACGGTCGACCGGGTCCCTTCGGGCGGTCGACCGATGTAGTGTTTTGCCCGATTTCAACCATCACCGGTCGAACGATGCCTTGCGGCGGTCGACCGGTTGTGTATTGTGCTGGTGAATCGGGGCTTCCTGTTGTGTTTCGGTCGACCGGTTCCTTGGGGTCGTTCGACCGGAACTTAAGTGTACTTGTTGATTTTGCATGTTGTTCGACCGATTTATATATATTGTTCGACCGTTATATGACGTAGACCATTAGGATGACCGTGGTAGTTTTCGGTCGACCGGGACCCCTGAGTCGGTCGACCGAATAGTCTTTACTGATTTTGACCAACTCCAGATTTTGACCTCGTATTCGGTCGACCGGTTTTAGACTTCTGTTCGACCGTTTGTACTTAAGTGATGCGCAGAATAGTTCGACCGTTGTAGACTTTCGGTCGACTGAACCTATTGGGGACGGTCGATCGACCGTTTGTGTGCAGAACTAAATTCCTGGTCTTGTGGTTGTGTCAACTCTGTCCACGGAAACTCGTGTCCTCTCTTAGAGCGTGAGCCGGGAGGTGACGGCTCGTACCGCCCAGGGACCGCCGTGTGGAAGAGTTTGGACACTTAGGTCGCGCCACCTCCGTATTGGACGTGGTGTGACGTGTTGTTGTCTTACTCTCTGGTGAGTAGCAGACCTGAGGGATCGCGGATCCTAATACATGTGACGCATGGCTCGTGGAGCATGATGACCCTGCAGACTACGGTCTGGACCCGTCCGATGTTGTGCCGGACGTATGCTGTACCGCTGATGTTGTGCCAGCGTGCCGCCGAGGTTTTGCCGGCGATGATGGTGCCGACGATGTTCCGGCTTGTGGTTGTGCCGTCCGATGTTGTGCCGGACGTATGTTGTACCGCCGATGTTGTGCCGGCGATGCCGCAGATGTTGTGCCAACGATGATCCCCGATTGGGCACCTATCCTGGGATGTTGACCGACCGGGCTACGGCTCTGTCGAAGGTGGTGTAGACCACGTGGTTCCTTTCGCGGAAATGCGGACGCTCCTCACCGATCCCTTAGGCTCGTGTAGTCATGTGTGGGGGGACGCGTCGCGTGTTGTCCGTAAGACCGTATGTACCTATGGTAGGTTTCCGAGGGAGACCCGTTGTTGTTGCAGGACTGATGTCCTTGTGGACCCTGTTGAGGGTCGTTGTTGTTGGACTGAGGTCTCGTTTACCCTGTTGAGGGACTTGATGCATTGCAGATGTGATATGACATGCCACTAGTATGATAGGTTCATTTACCATACTATTGGATGCATATAGGTGAGCTTGGCATACGGGGTTTCCTAATGGGAAACTCAGGCATCGTTGTTTGATTCATGTTTCAGGACCGCAGTAGGTTCTGTCGGGTGGTGACAGCGGGCGCACACATTTTGGGGCGAGGATCCTCATCGGACTCTTCAAGGTCGTCGTGATTACTTTACCTGTCTTTTCATTGTATTGTTGTAATCACGTCTTTGACAAACTATGTTGTATTATTGGTGCACCAACTGTTGACTTATATGAGTAACATTCCCGTTGATGATTTTATCTCAGTAATCTCTTGATTGTTTAAAATTTTAAATTTCCGCTGTTTCGGGATGTTACAATGCCACCAAAGAAAAACGGAATGGGTGATCGACGATCATCGTAGTGTGAGGGTCTGGGGGCTTTCACCATAGCCTTTGATTCTAGATTTGCTTTAGGGGGTTTGGAGTGGGATGGTGATTTGTTCGTTTATATCACCGCAAGTGCACGACGTCGGTGAAGACCTGGCAAATACGGGTCGTGTCTACGAGGAGGTGTGTCAACTTTCGTTCTTCAGAAATCAAGTGGGAAAGAAGGAGAAGAAGTAGGACCCAGGTGTGGGTGCCGAACCTCTATAAATTGTTGCGTCTATTGTGGTTTGCATTGTTTTCCCTACTCATTTTAATTATTTGTTTCTACTACATTTTTAGTAGAGATTAGTAAATTGATTAAATATACTTAGGGGCCATATAGATCCTACAATATCCACAACAATACCAAAAAAAAAGGTCTCTCAAACTAGACAATCGATGTGTCAATCCTCAAGTTGGATTTGATAACAATTAGTCTCACAAATTAGATTAACAAATTAAAAAATATCCTTGAACTGAATCAAACACAAAATTAATCCACCACTAAATGTGGATACATTGCGACAACACATAAGTTGTACCATTTGATTTGCAAATCGATCCACCTAAATGGACAAAATTATAAATCCACCATTCGGATTGGATAAATTGAGAAAGAAACCATTAAATTGGAAAACATGCCAATCAACCTTAAAATATGAAAACAAATTTAAATATATAAATATTAACTACTCTAATAGTAAGAGTGTAAGCACGTTCTAGATCTTGAGTTCTCTCTCTCTTATTATTGGAGTGGTTAGAATTAAAAGAACAATTGAAAAATAAATCAAATACATCGATACCAAAAGAACAATTGTCCAAACAAATCAAATTTATAAATAAACCTCCTATGTTATGAGGATAAACAAATCTATGCCGTGGCGATCTTTAGTAGTAAAATAAACTAAAATCGTTAAATCCAATCACATACATTCATATAATTCACCTCCTAGGTTATGAGACTAAACTAATTATGAGATGATATTCTAATCTAAGAATCATTGTCAATATAACAAACTATATAAACAAATTTTCTCCTAGGTTATGAGACTAAACTAACCATTGGACGATATTACAACGAAAGAATCATCATCACTATAACAAATGAAACCAAAGAATTACATACACAAATGTTGTCATAGTTAAGAGAGTAAATTTACTATTAGACGATATTCTAATATAAGAATCATCATCCATATACAAAGCACAAACATAAACTACCTCCTAGGTTATGAGGCTAAACTAATCTAACCCTCCATGATTTTTAAGAGTGAAACAAATTAAAATAGGTAAACCCAATCACAAACATATTTTTTTTCCTAGTTACGAGACCAAACTAACTGTTGGACGATATTATAACATGAGAATCATTATCGATATAACAAAATATATATATATATGTACATATAAATCACCCTCAATATCATGAGGCTAACTGACTCATATTAAGTGGTCTTCATCATAAAAATGAAGATTGTCAACTCAACCAAGCTTACCAAACCAAAACACTTACATTAATACCCTCCTGGGTCATGAGGCTAAACTGACCATGGTGTGCTTAGCCTCTAAAAATAGTAGGATTAAACTTGGTATACTTTGATATTCTCTCCTTATTAGAGATAAATTTATTGAACGATGAAATATATGCTTAAATCTCTTTGGATAAGAAGCTATATTACCATAGCAAGATGATCCCTTTAAATATGAAAAAGAGCAAACCATCAAGTCCCAAAAAACTCAAAACCAAATTATCGCAGCAATACGGTTCCTTGAAGTATAAGAAGGAATAAACCGTCAAGCTCCAACTCTGAACGAGATTTTATACATATGTATCATCTGTGACATGAGCTCAACTTACACGTACTTCAATATATTTGATATGATAAGAGTTTGTTTTTATTTCTTGATTTCTCATGAAATATGTAACACGTATTTCTCTTTTGTGCACCATATAAATGTGCCAAAGTTCATGCATTCCTATATCCAATGAAATGGAATGTTGAATTTATGTCCTTTTGTTGTCATTTGCATTTATTTACTTAGAAGTGATGGCATGATTAGGGGTGTCAACGGATCGGATACGGATCGGATATAGGTATATCCATATTCGCATTCGCATGAAATTTACGGATTCGGATTCGGATACGAATTGTTTGCGGATATGAAAAGTCTATATCCGTTCGGATATTTGACGGATTCGGATCGGATACGGATAATATCCGCATCCGTAAACATAATTCCCCACATTATAACATTTTTCATTTTCACTTAGACAAATTCTTATAAATAGTCAGATTTATAACTTTATTTGGTTTCAAATATTAATTTACTTTATCTTAATTTCTAACTCCATATTCTAGAAAGGATAATGATATTCAATGCTTGAATAAACGTGATTAGTAGATGTATTTTTATTTGAATAAGTAAATTTAATAATTATACATTCAAAATATAATCACACAAGGTTGAAATATAAATACTTCTAGGTATAATAATGTATTGCATACGTATATGATACAAATATGGATATGGATCTTATAATACAAATATTCAATCTCGGATCGGATGTTATTCGGATCGGATGTATCAATATCCATATTCGCATTCGCATGTCCCGAATATTACACGAATCGAATATTATTCGGATCGGATATTGTTCGGACCGAATATTTTTCGAACCGGACGCGAACGAATTTCCGAATTTCGAACATCCATTGACACCCCTAGGCATGATTATGACAATAGTGATGCATTCTTTGTACACAAAAATGTAAGGTGTGGAATATATTGAAGTTTTGCATAGTAGATTATGAGGACCAAATGTCAAAGAATTCCTAAGAAGTCTAAAATGAATTCCTAAGAATTCCTAAGAAGTCTTCCCACACCAAACCAAATATCAAAGAACAAAATAAACCACATTAAATAGTAGCACTAAAGATATATCCTAATTCACATGCATTGTTTAGCTTGACTTGTTTGAGTACATGTGTTTGAAATTTTTCATGTTATCCATCCCAAGCACAACAAACGATCGAATCAAGTTCGGTCGACAAAATTATGTGAGTTCAGGGAGTCAGACTTACTCTGAATTCCAAAAATGGCCCCAATTTTATCGTTGACCTCTCCATTCAAAATTAACTATGGTCAACTCCCAAAAGTCGGACCACTAAACTTGGTACGGTTGACAGAATTTGACCTTGTCCCGAGAATGGAAAATTTCATTGTTATCTTGGTATCGATGATCCAAGGCTTACGCACCCGATCAAATATTTTGGGTGAAAATCTTCGTGGTTTAATAGATCAGACCGTTAGAAATGATTATTCGATTTCAAATTGGATGACCATTGAAACCTATCTTTTGACCACTAGAACTCGAAAAACGTACCATTAATCAATCATTCGTACCAAAGTTCCAGTAGCAAATTTGGAATTTTCTATCCAACAGGTTTGGATGCCCGAAGTCCATTCTACAATCACTCAAACTCCTTCTCCAACTCATCTACTTTCAATTTCCACCAACTTTTCACCACATTTTCAATGCCTCCCAAGAAAGTTCTTTCTTCTAAGAAAGCAACGGCTCCGACAAAGAAATCGGTTGAGAAGAAAGGAAAGAAGTTGACCCCTCCTATAAAGAAAACCCCCTCAATCCCAACATTTCATCTACTTTGGTGGCACCGAAGGAAGAAGTCCCGACAATCTCGTTCCATACTCGTTAGACAACACTTTCATCCACAAGAAAGCAAAGAGGTACTACATCTCTATTAGTTGTGATAATCCTATACCAAAGCGGAAGATTTTCATTGAGGACTTCAAGCAAATCGGCATCACTGCCTTCCTTACCATAGATCGTCTTGGTGACTTCTTTGAAGACAAACTTCCAGTGATTCTATGCCAATCATGAAGAAACCAACACTCTCGATGGCACTCGAAAGGCTCTTCTTGGGGAGATCACCGGTCTTTGAAGCGCCACAGAGGACATCTATGCCAGGGATTGGGAGGCAGTTTGTGGCTCCATTGATCAATATAACAACATCACCAAACTGGTAGTTCTTCCAAAAGAATAACTTGCAGATAATCTTCTTCACATCATCAGAAAAGTCCTTTGCTAGTTCATCAACCTTTCGTTCTCAAATATCATCATGTTAAACTTGCTCATCAAATGATGAAGTGAATCTACAATCTTGCACCGGGACACACACTAATTCACCGCTCTTCATCATCAATCATATGTGCTATGTCTCTCGGAGGAAGCTCAACTTCCTTGCGTTTCTAATGATCATCTCTCTCATAGCACACACTTCCTAGTGGGATCCAACACCAATTTGTCCAAGTCATCCAAGACCGTTATCAACAAGTACACTCTCAAACAGAATGTCTTCCATGACTTGAATTTTGGAGAAATTAAAAGAAAGACTAACGTTCCTAGCAAGTCATGGCAAGTGTGAGTTGGTTCATTTTGAACACCACATTTGTGAAGTACAAGGACTCTAGTAGTTCTACTATCAAATGTGTCATTGTAGAGACTCACATTAACAATGTCTTGCATGACTTGAATTATGAAGTGAAACTCTTATCAACTGTATGTTATCAACGCCTAACTCTTGGTGAACTCAACACATCTAAAACAACTCTTCAGTTGGTTGAACTCTTTATTGAAGTTCATGAGGGACTCATCAAAGATGTGTTAATCATAGCCGCAAACTTGAATTCCCTAGCTGACTTCGATATCCTTGAAACCGAACAACTTGAGAACACTCAATCCCAAATCTTATTTGTTTTGGTTCATCCATTCCTGGCTACTCTAATCGCCTTGATCATGTGTCGTATTGGACTCATGAAGCTGTCATTCAGGAACTTGACCGTGACTTTTCATTCGTTCAACATGACAAAGCAATAGGGATCATTGGATGACCTTATGGAAGCAAATCTAATTACAAACTTAAAAGAGAAGTTGAAAAGGATGAGTACCCCCTTATTCATGATTCTCTAAAAGAATGCATCTCGATTCTAATCATGAGGATGGGGGTGAGTCGAGTGAAGGTGTATGTGGTGCACTTCATAAGATCAACTCCATTTGGTACATCTCGGGTTGTTCCTAAACAACATTTTGAGGAACAACCCATGTCTGAACTTATAAGTAAGTTACCAAGATTCTGAAATATATTTTTCTTGGTAGTAACGAGTAATGCCATGTGGTTATATGATCGGCTTTGACCAAACATCAAGAAGAATGTTTGGTTGATGTTCTTAGGGAGCATGTGGAAGTCAATGTGTGGTCCTTCAAGGATATAAAGGCATAAGGCACGATATAGTACCACACCTCAATTTTAAGGTGGAGGATGCAAGCTTAGGCTAGAACCGTCAAAGTGGCCTAAAACAATGATAACAGAAAGAGCATGAAATGTTTGGATAATGGCATGACTTATCCTTTTTGGATAATGACATCATTCGTCATTGAGCACTGACCAAGTTGTTGGAAGTATTTATGGAGGACTTTTTGATACATGGAGTCTCGTACCTGCAGTACCTCCTTTGATACATGGAGCCTCCTTTGATGAGTACCGGCAGTGTCTACATGGAGCCTCCTTTGGAAAAGTGTTATTTCATGGTTACAAAAAGAATTGTGTTGGGGCATGGTTTTACAAGATTGCATCGAGTTTTATTGGGCCTACGTGGATCCTATCGCTAATTTAGCTTAGCTCCCACTCCTATCGATCGGAGGTTCGTTGAGATCAAATTTCCACCACCCACGAATGTTAAATAGGCTAGAGCATTTTAAGGTCAACGGTTCATCATGAACTTTAGCAAGATCACTTGTTTCTCACGGATCCTTCTTGCTAAAGAGGCACCTTCCAGCTAAAGAGTCGCCTTCCAGTTCACCCCGAAGAGTGGTTCTACACACACGAGGAGAGGTCTAACAAAAGCAAATTAAAATGAATCCATAACATGAACACACTTGAGATGAGAAGAAACAACAAAGAAAACTACATATGCTACTCTACTATAGGACCAACACATGCAGAAAGCATGAAAATACTAATCTTATTTATCAATTCCACTTTATAAAGGTTTTTTAAGTTCTGGAGTTACCTTCTCAATTAAGTAAAACCATTACGCTATTATTCCGTAAGCTTGTAAAAAAATCGGCTCATGGTTAAGTTCTTCATTTTCTACATGAGGTGCAGCATGATCTATGTTATAGGCTCGAGCATAATGTTAAGCTGCATCTTAATTGTCCATGTTTATCAAATGAGAGGTTTTTGATTTAATAGCAATTGCAACAGCGTATCTCGCCATGTGGCTGATTTGAAGTTTCTATTTTTATTCTGTGGTCGATCTTGATTTTTTGGAAGTGTGGTTCATTGTAGCTGATTTGGATTTTTTTTATGGAGCTTTTGGGAAAACATTTAGTTCATTGTGGCTGATTTGAAGGTTTTGGTTTTTCTGTGATGCATCGATCTTGGTTTTTTGATGTTATTTTGGAAAATTTGTTTCTTTGTAATTATTTTGGTTTTTTGTGTGGTGTTATTGGGGAAAGTTTGATTCTTTGTAGCTAAATTGAGGTGTTGTGGTGATGATTTTTTTTGGGTTGTTAGTGTTTTTGTCTTGAAAGTTAGGTTCTTTTTATTTGATTTCAGTTTGTGGTGTTCTTGTTTAAAGTTGCAAATTTTAACTTGGGTTATTTAAAAAGACAACCAATATGATAAAAAGGACAAACTCATACTTAAAAAGGACAAACTACTACTTAAAAATGACAAAACCTCGGCATAGAAACGACAACCCACCAATATAATAAGTATCGAACCAACTGTTAAAAATGACAAAACCATACTTAAAAAGTACAAACTAGTACTTTAAAAGGATAAAGTCATACTTAAAAAAGACAACCCACTATTTAAAAATGACAAACCATTACTTAAAAAGGACAAAACCTCGACATAGAAAGGACAACCCACCAATATAATAAAGACCGATTCAACTGTTAAAAAGGACAAAACCATACTTAAAAGGACAAACATACACTAAAAACGACAAAATCATACTTAAAATGTACAAACCGGTACTTAAAAAGGATAAACTCATACTTAAAAGTATCAAAACTTCGACATAGAAAGAAAACCCACCAATATAAGAAGGACCGACCCAATTGTTAAAAATGATAAAACCATGATCTCATGTCAATCAATGATACAAATTATCATTCACTTACCAAATAAAGAGAAATAACTAACGTTATGGAAACTAATGTTCCTAAATAAAACCATACAATTGAAAGGAAACTGACATTTTGGATTCGCAAATGTTACCAAAACAAAACTTTCCGTATCTTGGTTTTTCCGAAACAAAAACTTTACCATTCTTCAAAGAATAAAAAACGTTATTCTCTAAAGAAACCTTCAAACTCCAATTTGATTATACCAGAAAATCAATCAAACTATTAAATAAAACTAATTGAACTTGGATATTGGCATGGAGACCAACTTTGAATGGGAAAAAACGAAATAACTTAATATGGTCAATGCTTGGAGTTATCACCTCTTCTTTGATGCACTCTTTATCAAGAAAACAAAGTAACGTCTAACAATTAACAATTGCAACAGTCCTTAATAAATGAAAATAACCACAAGAAGCAAAACGTGGTCATATAAGTCGACTTTAAAGTAAATGGAGAAGATGAAATCATGCAAATCATGTAGAGGCAAACTCCATATGATTCAATGAATTTAACATCTCTTGTGAAATAACAACGTGAAGGTTACAAAAACATGCAAGAAATGTCAAAGCTTTCGCATTAATTCACACACTGCTATGGATGCCGACAACGTTCAGTTTTGCCCTAAATCTGCAACACGTTCGAGCACATAAATATGTCACATGAATACTAAAATCGGAAAACAAAAGAAGATTCTAGATGTACGAAACATGAATACTATGCAGATGTGAAAAGCTTTAAATACGATGAAAAATCAAAAGAAATACGACACAAAATCGTAGCTCTTGATACCAATTGATAAAAACTTGTGGGACTTACTTGAAGATGCCATGTCGTTCTTCTCGATACGCAGTTAAAGTCTTTTCGCGATCCCCACAAACACCAACTCGGGACTCCTCTGGGTTGAGTCTCTCTATATTAGAGATGATGGAGATCACACAACAATTGATCTGGTATTATGTTGAAATCTTAAAACTATTTATATAGCACACCTTATAACGTGTTATAATATACTCAACTATACATTTACCTTAACATGTTCCCTAATAGGCTACCTTACTCAGATCGATTATGTAACATTCTCAAACAGCGGAAGAATTTTAAAATTTTAATAACACACAACAATAGAGGATATTACTCAAATAAGTGAAACAGGTGCACCAACATATATCATATATATATATACATCAGAGTATTTCAAAAGTCTATACAACGAATACAGTAATCACCCGACCTCAACTGAGAGAAAGCTGGATCCGGTAGCGGTGCTCCTCTCCTCGGTCACCACCCCATATCGCCGATCACGGCCTGAAAAGTAAACATGCAACAATGCTTGAGTTTCCAGAAGGAAACTCCGTATGCCAAACTCTACAATGCATGAAATGAAAGCACCCTAGCATGCAATTCTACTAACAAGAAAAGCATCCCAACGAGCTGGGCTGCAGGGCCTTTTCACCCAACCACAGCACACACCACAGTCACGGGGCTCCAGGGTTTTTTACCCAACCACCGCAACACACACTTGTCGCCAAGCTGGGCTCCAGGCCTTTTTCAGCCAACCGCAGCTACCACGACACGACCAAGGGCTCCAGGCCTTTTTCAGCCAACCTAAACGTCCAAGGGCTCCAAGCCTTTTTCAGCCAACCCTTAACACGCGGTCCTTGCTCAGTCTCCAGGTCTCTTTCAGCCAACCTGAACGCACTACGGAGCTCCAGGGCTTTTTCACCCAACCCCGCACAGACTAACGAGGCTCTAGGGCTCTTTCACCCAACCACAACTCTCACACAGTTACGGGGCTCCAGGGCTCTTCCACCCAACCACCGCAACACCACATTTTCTAAGCTGGACTCCAGGGCTTTTTCACCCAACCCAAGCTTTCACACAGTTACGGGACTCGATGGCTTTTTCACCCAACCACCGCAACACTCATGCACCCTAACACACTTGCCGGAAGAACATCGACACCACAATTCACCTCACACGGACGACCACAACAACCGCACCTCCACAGTGCAAAACTGGACACAAACGGTCAACCGAAACACGCAAACACAGGGCAATCGCCTCGACTGACACTCCATCGGTCGACTGATTCCCACCAACAGTACTCGTTCTGTCGAACCAAAGTCAAGGGGAGGTCAACCGTTTAGATAGCCAACTCCAAGGTTCAACGAAACAACGACCAATCGGTCGAACGACAAAGGGGCCCCATTCGACCAAAAGTTACCAGGGACAAATCCCTCCCTCACCACAACGTATCTGGTCGAACCCCCGAGCACTCTCGGTCGACCGATTTCCCCCAACTCTCACCACGAATCCGGTCGAACGCCTGAGCATTCTCGGTCGACCGAATTCAACCAGAGAATACACCCATGCTCCACATCAAGCCCAGTCGACCGAAACCACCTTCGGTCGAACCAACCACTATTCCAACTTAAGTCACGATCGGACGAAGTCAATGAGCGGTCGACCGTTTGGATGGTCAACGCCCCCAACCGACCTATGACAGTGCACATGGTCGAACAGCAAAAGGGCCCCGTTTGACCGAAACCAACCAAGCTTGCCTCCTATGCACAATTGGCTGACCGCCTCAAAGGCATCGTTCAACCGATGTGAGTCAGAACCCGAATTCTCATTAAGAACGGTCGATCGTTTGCACCAACCGGTCGACCGATCAGACAGTGAAATATGCTGCATGTTTACTTGCGACGAGCCGGAAGGTCTACCGTCGACTTTCAAGTGAGCTACGACTACAAGTTTGACATACCGGAAGGTTTGAAGAAACCTTTGAAGAACCCCGATGGCGCCTCCACGGGCACGCCTCCCAAAATCACGACACGTCGACGAACCTCGCGTCCAAACCACGATCAACACCTCCACGACGATCCACACTCACGATTCCACCTCCGTCAACCTCCACCACCCAACCACGACCACAGCACACGAGTGAGGTTGAGAGAGAGAATCAAGCAAAAAGGGACGGCTAGCAAAACTACAAACTCACCTCCAACTACCACCTTCGTCGCTCCTCACTTCGCCGGAGATCACAAAACTCGTCGGAGCTCGAACCTCTAGCCGGAGTTCAAAACTAGAAGAGAGAGAGACGTGAGTGAGAGAGAGAGAGTAAGGTGAGAGAGAGAAAATTACCAAATAAATATCTCACCCCAACTCCATCCTCACCATCCATTCCATCTCCAATCCATCTCCACCACTCATCTCATCTTCAATCCATCTCAACCCCTCATCCACAAACACTCCATCCCAGTCGTCCATCTCATCTCCACCTAAAACATCAATAAAACCCAATTAGGATTAGGATCAGGATCCCACAATCCACCCTCTTAAAAGAATTTCGTCCTCGAAATTAAGATCTCTGGAACCTCCAACTGAATCACATGAGAAGGATCTGTACATACTTTCTCAACATCAAAACATGGAAGACGTTGTGAAGACCCGAGAACTGTGGCGACAGCGCAACCCTGTAGGCAACCTCTCGAACCCGATCAAGAATCTCAAACGGTCCGACATACCTCGGACTGAGCTTCCCCTTCTTCCCGAACCTCATCACTCCTCGAGATGGTGAAATCTTCAGGAAGACATGGTCGCCTACCTTAAATCTCAACTCCCGCCTACGCCTATCAGCGTAGCACTTCTGCCTGCTCTGAGACGTCGCTAGTCTCTGCCTGATCACATCAACCTTCTCAGCATACATCTGCATAATCTCAGGACCAACTAGCTGTCTCTCGCCTACATCACTCCAGCATACCGGTGATCTACACGGTCTCCCGTAGAGGGCCTCCTACGGTGCCATCCTAATGCTCGAATGGTAGTTGTTGTTGTAGGCGAACTCGATCAATGACAAATGCTCGTCCCAATGACCTGCCAATCCAGAGTACAAGCTCGCAACATATCCTCTAGCGTCTGGATGGTCCTCTCAGACTGACCGTCTGTCTGCGGATGAAATGTCGTACTGAACTTCAACCGAGTCCCCAAGGCCTGCTACAAACTCCCCCAGAATCTGGAAGTGAACCTCGGATCTCGATCCGAAATAATACTCACAGGCACTCCATCAAGTCTGACGATCTCCTCAATATACAACTTAGCTAGACCCTCCAGAGGTAAAGTGGTCCGGATCGCTAAAAAGTGTGCCGACTTGATCAGTCGATCGACTATAACCCAAATCGCATCATGGAATCCTCTCGTCCTCGGCAGCCCGGTGACAAAACCATCGTCACGTGCTCCCACTTCCACTCTGGTAGCTCGATCCTCTGCATCGGCCCTGCAGGTCTCTGGTGCTCAATCTTCACCTGCTGACAAATCAGACATCTGTCAACGAACTTTGCGATCTCCGTCTTCATCCTCTTCCACCAGAAATTCCTCTGAAGATCTCTATACATCTTCGTGCTGCCCGGGTGGATCGAATAACGGGATCTGTGTGCCTCCTCCAAAATGTCCTTTCTCAGATCTCCTCCCTTCAGCACCCAGACACGACCTCTGAACCTCAGCCCACCATCAACTCCAATACTGAAGTCTGACCCATCTCTTGCAGCTAACTATAACAACCCAGCTAACTCATCATCAGCACTCTGAGCCTGAACAATACTCGAGACCAACTGAGGCTCCACTCTCAGCCCGGCAATCACCGCACCTCGTGACTCATCAGTGAATGGCCTCCATTCGGTCAACGCCTCAAGCAGCTTCCACTCCTCGATACAAAGACCTGCTGCGGTGACCTGCACCTTCCTGCTCAAAGCATCAGCAACCAAATTTGCCTTCCCCGGATGGTACGAGATGGTGAAATCATAATCCTTAATCAGCTCGAGCCATCTACGCTGCCTCATATTCAGCTCCTTCTGCGAAAACAGATACTTCAGGCTCTGATGGTCTGTGAAAACCTCGAACTGCTCGCCATACAAGTAATGTCTCCAAGTCTTCAAAGCATGCACGATTGCCGCCAACTCCAAATCATGAGTGGGGTAGTTCCTCTCGTGCACCTTCAGCTGCCTCGAAGCATACGCAACCACCTGCCCGTGCTGCATGAGTACGCATCCCAGTCCAACGCCTAACGCGTCACTGTAAATCACAAACCCACCGCTACCACTGGGAAGTGTCAGAACTGAAGTAGTCGTCAGCCGACTCTTCAGCTCCTGGAAACTGTCATCGCATTTCTGGGACCACACGAACTTGACGTCCTTCCGCGTCAAAGCCGTCAACGGCGAAGCCAACCTGGAGAAATCCTGAATAAAATGGCGATAGTACCCCGTCAGTCCAACAAAACTCCTGATCTCTGCCACACTAGTAGAGGCTCTCCATTGCGTCACGACCTCAACCTTCGCTGGATCCACTGAAATCCCAGCTCCCGATATAATGTGCCCCAGAAAGGCAACACTGCTCAGCGAGAACTCGCACTTCAAAAACTTGGCATATAACTGATGATCTCTCAAAATGCCAAGTACAACTCTCAAGTGCTCTCGATGTTGCTCTACATCTGGCGAGTAGACCAAAATGTCGTCCACAAAGACAATCACAAACTGGTCGAGGTACTGACTGAACGTCTTGTTCATCAAATCCATAAACGTTGCAGGTGCGTTCGTCAACCCGAACGGCATCACCAAAAACTCGTAATGCTCGTACCTTGTCCTAAACGCTGTCTTCTGCACATCTACCTCTCTGATCCTCAACTAATGAAAACCGGATCGCAGATCAATCTTCGAGAAGACCTTCACTGACTGCAACTGGTCAGACAGGTCCTCGATCTTGGGCAAGGGATACTAATTCCTAACGGTAACCTTGTTCAACATCCTGTAGTCAATACACATCCGCAGCGATCCATCCTTCTTCTTCACGAAGAGTACCGGCGCTCCCCAAGGTGAGACACTGGCCGGATAAACCCCGTATCCATCAGATCCTGCAACTGCTTCTTCAGCTCTGCCAGCTCAGCAGGTGCCATCCGATACGGCGCCTTCGACTGCGGTGTAGTCCCAGCTACCAAATCAATCCCAAACTCGATCTCTCTCTGAGGCGGCAACCCGGAGACATCATCAGCAAAGACCTCTGGATCTGGAACTACCAGAGTGGCCACGAAAGTTCTGCAACCCTGCTGCAACAACTTTTGTGCCCTCAATGCTGATACGACTACTCTGCCTCCTCTGTCCATCGTCCCCTGATCAGCACATCAGGTAGACCCTTCCTCGGGATCAGAATCTTCTTCTCCCAGCACAAAACTCGCACATCGTACTGGGATAGTCAATCCATCCCCAGTATGACGTCGAAGTCCTCCATCGGCAACAAGATCGGGTCAGCCGGAAACTCCTGATCTTCTGAAACAATCGTGGTGCTGGGGAGGACGCTCCCCACAATGGCCACCAGACCCAAGGGTGTGCTGACTTCCAACGTGGCAGTCAACATCACAGGGGTACGGCCCAACACGCTTGCAAATCGCTCCGAAATGAACGAGTGTGTGGCCCCACAGTCAAACAGCACTCTCGCACTCAACCCAGCAACAAAGAGTGTACCTTCCACCACCGTGCTGGCGTCTCTCGCCTCATCGGCCTGGATGGGAAATACCTGTCTGGTGCTCTGACCCTGTTGTGGCGGCGCAAAAGGTTGACGACCTCTGCCTCTGCCTGCCGCTGACGGCCCTGAATGCCTGCTGGACCCTCCTGGCCTACTCGGACAGTCTCGCAAAAAATGGCCTGGCTTACCACACCCGTGACAAACTCCACGGCCCCAACACTCACCGGAGTGAACTCGGCCACAACCTCTGCACGCCTCGGGCTGGCGTGATCCACCTCCTCCAATCCGGGGCCTCTTACCCAGGTTCCCTGCTAGCGGAGCACCCGGACGTCCACTGACCTTGCCCGGAGCTCTCCTGGCCTCAGCATAATTCTACTGATAATCCTGATCAATGATCGTGGCAAACCTCACCGCATCGGCCAGCGTCTGCGGCATACTGTATGTCACCTGAGTACGGAGGTGCTTCCTGAGCCCCCGTATGAACTTTCTCGCCCTCTACAGCGGCGTCACACAAATCTCCGGACAGTAACGCTCCAGCGCATTGAACCTCCAGGTATACTCAGCCTGAGTCGCATCTCCCTGCTTGAGGGTCATAAACTCCCCTCTCCTCCCATCTCTGACATGCTCTGGAAAATACTGCTCATTGAACTCCCGCAGGAAGTCGTTCCAGCCGTTGCTGGCTCTCCTCTGCCAGACTGGCGATCCAACATCGCAACCAGTCGCCCCACCGTGTCATAGAGCATCCGCCGCTCCTCTTCCCAGTCCATGCCCCAGTCTCACCGTTGGTGATACGGTCCCGTGGGGGAGGTCTCACGCGTCTCGGAGGCATCTATACACAAAGAAAACAGCACACATCAAAACCATGAATGCATGAACTAATGCAGACTCTAAAACTCTAAGGGTGGTTTCTTTGGATAAGGACACTGGAACCGGTCGCTTTGATACCAAGTTGTAACATCCTCAAACAGCAGAAGAATTTAAAATTTTAATAACACACAACAACAGAGGATATTATTCAAATAAGGGAAACAGGTGCACCAACATATATCATATATATATGTAAATCAGAGTATTTCAAAAGTCGTGATTACATCAAAAGGCTATACAACGAATACATTTATCACCCGACCTCAACTGAGAGAAAGCTGGATCCTGTAGCGGTGCTCCTCTCCTCGGTTATCATCCATTATCGCCGATCACAGCATGAAAAGTAAACATGCAACAATGGCTGAGTTTCCAGAAGGAAACCCCGTATGCCAAATTCTACAATGCATGAAATGAAAGCACCATAGCATGCAATTCTACTACCAAGAAAAGCATCCCAACAGGCTGGGCTCCAGGGCTTTTTCACCCAACCACAGCACACACCACAGTCACGGGGCTCCAGGGCTTTTTCACCCAACCACCGCAACACACACTCGCCGCTAAGCTGGGCTCCAGGCCTTTGTCAGCCAACCGCAGCTACCACGACACGACCAAGGGCTCCAGGCCTTTTTCAGCCAACCCAAACGTCCAAGGGCTCCAGGCCTTTTTCGGCCAACCCTTAACATGTGGTCACTGCTCAGGCTTCAAGCCTCTTTCAGCCAACCTGAACGCACTACGGAGCTCTAGGGCTTTTTCACCCAACCCCGCACAGACTAGCTGGGCTCCAGGGCTCTTTTACCCAACCACAACTCTCACACAGTTACGGGGCTCTAGGGCTCTTCCACGCAACCACCACAACACCACATTTTCTAAGCTGGGCTCCAGGGATTGTTCACCCAACCCATGCTTTCACACAGTTACGGGGCTCCAGGGCTTTTTCACCCAACCACCCCAACACTCGTGCACCCTAGCACACTTGCCGGAAGAACATCGGCACCACAATTCGCCCCACCCGGATGACCACAACAACCGCACCTCCACAGTGAAAAACTGGACACAAACGGTCGACAAAACCAAAAGTCTCGGTCGACCGAATCACGCAAACACAGGACAATCGCCTCGACCGGCACTCCATCGGTCGACCGATTCCCACCAACAGTACTCGTTCGGTCGAACCAAAGTCAAGGGGTGGTTGACCGTTTAGATGGTCAACTCCCAGGTTCAAGGAAACAATGACCAATCGGTCGAACGACAAAGGGGCCTCGTTCGACCGAAAGTCACCAGGGACAAATCCCTCCCTCACCACAACGAATCCGGTCGAACCCCCGGGCACTCTTGGTCGACCGAATTCCTCCAGGGATTTCCCCCAACTCTCACCACGAATCCGGTCAAACGCCCGAGCACTCTCAGTCGACCGAATTCCACCAGAGAATTCCCCCACGCTCCACAACAAGCCCGGTCGACCGAAACCACCTTCGCTCGAACCGACCACTATTACAACTAAAGTCACGGTCGGACGAAGTCAATGAGCGGTTGACCAAAACCACCTTCGCTCAAACCGACCACTAATACAACTTAAGTCACGGTCGGACGAAGTCAACGAGCGATCGACCTTTTGGATGGTCAACGCCCCCAACTAACCGATGACGATGCACATGGTCAAACGGCAAAGGGGCCCCATTCGACCGAAACCAACCAGGCTTGCCTCCTATGCACAACCGGTCGACCGTCTCAAGGGCATCGTTCGACCGATGTGAGGCAGAACCCGAATTCTCAGTAAGAACGGTCGACCGTTTGCACCAACCAATCGACCGACCAGACAGTGAAATATGCTACATGTTTACTTGCGATGAGCCGGAAGGCCTACCGTCGACTTTCAAATACCCACACTACTAAAGTGAGCTACGACTACAAGTTTGACATACCGGAAGGTTTGAATAAACCTTTGAAGAACCCAGACGGCGCCTCCACGAACACGCCTCCCAAAATCACGACCCGTCGACGAACCTCACGTCCAAACCACGATCAACACCTCCTCGACGATCCACACTCACGATTCCACCTCCGTCAACCTCCACCACCCAACCACGACCACAACATACGAGTGACGTTGAGAGAGAGAATCAAGGCAAAAGGGACGGCTAGCAAAACCACAAACTCTCCTCCAACTACCACCTTCGCCGCTCCTCACTTCGCCGGAGATCACAAAACTCGCCGGAGCTCAAAACTAGGAGAGAGAGAGAAGTGAGTGAGAGAGTAAGGTGAGAGAGAGAAAATTACCAAATAAATATCTCACCCCAACTCCATCCTCACCATCCATTCCATCTCCAATCCATCTCCACCACTCATCTCATCTCCAATCCATCTCAACCCCTCATCCACCAACACTCCATCCCAGCCGTCCATCTCATCTCCTCCTAATCTCCACCTAAAACATCAATAAAACCCAATTAGGATCCCACAGATTAGGTTAAGCAAGCCACCTTTAGTTGAATATTAGGACTTTGGGTTCAAGATCGGTGTTAGATGGAATCCTATGCAGCGTGGCATAAATTAGCCTAGGCCACCGAAGGTTTTTAAGTTCAAGTCGATGCCTAATCGCAAGTCATCATATTCTTCACCACCTCACCTCACTTGGTCCGTTGTGTTCTCGACCATAATGAAAGTGCTCTTGGAGGCATTGTGGAGCAAATTGACCGTTATTCTAGTTTCCAAAGTGAGTGCGGAGTTCGATTTGCAATCACACGAGACACCATGGCCACAAACGACATTGAAGCTATGATCTGATAGAAACATGGCCCTCTCCTATGATTCTCAAGTTTTTAATAGGATAATACATTAGTTACATTTATTAAGCTTTTCTTGAATACCTTATCTCCTAAGGATGACAACACCTAGGGTGGTTTAACACAAAACACTCACTCATCCTCACAGTTGTAGTATATTTGTTTTATATGGATGGGCATGTTAATCCATTAATGAGTGAGAGGAAATGCATACCTTACTTCTGACACTCTAAAAGAAAACTATAACCCAAAGAACAAGCAAAGTAACTGCAACGGGACCTCCTCATGATGCATGTCATAAGCCAGTAAGATATCCGTCTTAAGGTTCAGCTTTCATGGTCCAAATTCTAAACGACATCCTTTGCATTACATTTGGAAACAATAAAAAGTGTGTACCATCACAATCTACGAATTGTGAAATAAGCATGGGTGAAGCTACAAATATTTAGGGTCAAATTTGCTTACCAACTTGTCCATGGTCAAGAAAGGTTAAAAATATCCTAGAGCTTCCTTTTTCTCATCGATACCCTACACCAGGGGTGTCATAGCAGGACAGTTTTTTAATCGGGCCTCTAGTGTACACTACTAAGTCGTTTAGTCTTATGATACGAATCAGCGCAATCCTCTTGCTTCTCAAAGAGGCCTGATTCTTGGCCTAGAGGTGTTTGAGCTTGGGGTTGCAGTGAGTTACGGGTTTATGCTGACGTTTCGGATTGAAGGGGTTGCGGGCAATAAAATTAAGCAATTATCTTATTAAGGTAATAGTATTCGTTCTAGTTAAAATAATAATAACGTTGTACATTTATTACAATTTACTATTCGCACTAACAACAATATGTAGTTTGTATGCTATAATACTCATGATTCGTTGAGTCCCCGAAAATTAAATGTAGGGGTATCAAGAAATTGAATCGCATAAAATGTGTGTCAAGATAATTATGGACGACTAGTGTAGTACGTACGTACGTAAGGTTTTTACGAGTACGCGAGCAAAAGAAGTGACTGTCAAACTTAAACTGGAGAGAAAAATAAGCTAACTCCACGTAAAATAGTTTGAAGTAAGAAAGTTGGATAATTATGGCGATCTGGCTTAGCACCCTAAACACAAGGCCAAACAAACCCCAACGATTAACTTACACTTTAGCACTTTGACCTCTCAAAGAGAGTTGCCATTATTAATGCAAATAAATATGCACACCCAAATCAGATTATTTACCGGCCGCCAATGACTCAAGTCCTCTCATGCATGCAATGAAACACCAAAATGCGTGCCATGTCTCTTAATTTGATTAACCAACCAATTAAGATGCAAATGCGATGCTTGGGGAGTCTGCCCCACCCCCGTCGACGTTACTAGAAACAGTTGAACACCAGGCGTCGTCGGTGATGAATTGCATCCATGACTCGTCGTCCTCCTCCACACACGTCGAAGGCGACTCCGTCGCTACTCTCGGAGATATTGTCTCGTACTCCGTGATGCTTGCTTGTTGGGGTTCTAGGATGGGTATAGATGGCTGGATATGGTGTTCTACTACATTGTCTGGGGTGCTCACCACGTTCTTTTTAAAGACGCGACATAGAGCAAATGAGTCCTGGAAACATTGTCAGGAGGGGAGAATATTTTTCATCAAACCAAAAATCAAATTATGTTTTCAAGCTTAAACAAAATAGTACCAATAAATAAATTAATGTAATGTTAGACACACTCTTCAAAACCAACTAATTAGTTTACAAGTGATGGAACATTTCCGGGAGAACGAACAAGATTTGTTACCAAAGAACTTTTCTTTTCAACAATTCCTTATACTTGTGACTAAAAATTGTTTTCTAATCTATTAAATTTGATTTCTAAATCATTAATGTGTACGACGGTAATGCATAATGTTTTTAACTTGACTGGCCGCTACAGTTTTGTTCTTCTAGCTAGCATTTCAAGATTTTCGCTCGACTAAAGATCAGGAAACATAAGATGCAATAATAATACCAAAAGAATTCCGGAATCAGGAATACGTAGATGCAATATGTTAGAGCGTATTATGGTTTATATTCGAGCGAAAATGTTTTTAACTTGATTAGACCATATTATGGTTTCACCTCTTTCTACGTGTATTTTAGAGCGAAAAAGGAATAGAAGGCGAGAAGCAGGAATAAAGGGAAAAGTTAGACTGACCCCATCGAGCACCGCAAGGTAAACATGTGCTTTCCCTTGCAAGAATCCACTCACATGCAACGACAGCCTAAGGGGACAGGGATTATCTAATACGTATGGTTACTTCAAAGAACCAACGCAATATTATTATATTAAATCACTGATGTGCATGGTTAAGGTTGATGTGGATGTTGTCGTCAAATTTGTCTTATTTGAGTAGCGAAAGCAACAGCATTTCTGAGCTTTGTCTTGGTTCGGAGAGAAGACAGAAAAGAATATGATCCCACATTTTCTTTCAGAGAAAGCAATATAAGAGGTGCTGACCTCGCTTTCCATGCACGTCATGCAACACATGTTACGTACTCAACATGGTGAGAACAGTGATATATCTGTTGTTGTAGTGTTTATTATATAAAGAAATTTAGACCTTAGTTAGTTATCTTCTTCACACCCTGCAATAACCAATATTAGGGTTTCCGGAGAACCTCTGAAAATATTACATGTTAATATTGCATGTTGTTGTTCTAAAAGTGAACTTTTTTGCTAACCAATTATTCTGTCCGGATTAATTTTTTGAACATAAATCTTACAGAAAATTAAAATTAAAATTAAAACAAGGAGAAGGAACATAGTGCTGTATAGTTGTGCGATGATTAAAAATGTTAGCTTCAACATTTCATCAGACTTGATTGATTTCTTAATTAATTTAAACACGCGTTTAAGCAAGATGGAAACTAATTCACGAAAGGGCAATGCGAGGTGGACTCTTTTTTGTGCGTTTTTTCTTGGACTCTTCGGGAAAATCCAGGATATATCTGGAGATATAATGATATTTGATATTCTATGTCTCATCAGATATATCTGGTTACCCCAGATATATTCGAATCTAGGATTTAATGCATATCTAGGGTAATCAGATATATCTGGGGGTAACGGGATATATTTCGGGGTAACCAGATATATCTAAAGAAAAGTGAAGTGTCAGATATCATTATATACATAGATATATCACGAGGTTTGCCCAAAAGTCCAAAAAAGAACCCACAAAAAAATACACACTTAGCATTTTCCTTCACGAAATGTTGTAGAGTCGACAATGTTAAATAACAAATCAGCGTCTGACATTATATTAAAAATGAATGTGACCTATGCACCACTTCAATTATATTGTTATTATTTATTCCCTTTAGTAAATTAATGGAAGAGATTAAGAATAAATGTCTGAAAATATGAAATGACAAAATAAGTACAAACAAAATTATAAGATTGAGCTTAATAAAATTGTAGTTTGAAATAGCATTGAAGTACATGTATCAAAATTCAATATATCTTGTGATGGATGGTTATTGAACAATATATATGAAGTGCCAATTGATGATAAAGTTTAAACATATGACTTCGAGAGGATAAATAATGATGTAAAAGAAGGATGTTTCCATAATCTCACCGGGATACCCGTAGTATCCTCGCACTCCTTGTCATCAAGGCGGTACTCATGCATAACCCAATCCGTTCTTATACCTTGTGGAGCTCGACCTCTGTAATAAACCAGTGTCTTCTTCATCCCAATTGCCCTATTTTGGAAGTTCACTCTCCGGTCCTTACCTGTGGATTTCCAATACCCAGCTCGTGTAGCCCGGTTTGTCCGGAACCCGTTTGGGTACTTCCGGTCCCTTGGACCGAAGAAGTACCATTCAGGATCTCTACTTGGTAGGAAGGACTTATCTGCCCAGGTCGTAAAATCGAATTACATATGGTGTCCAACAAAAGCAATCTGACATATAATAATGACGATTGCTTAGAAAAAAACTGGACCTGCCAATTCCCATGGTTCACATTTGTAGAGATCAATCTCCGGAATGATATCGAGCTCGATCTTTAGGCCATGGATCTTCCTCTTCAGGTAGTAGTTCACAAGCTCTTCGTCGGTGGGATGGAAACGGAAGCCCGGCGGAAGGCCCACCGGAGACATAGTGTTTTCTCTTGCTTCCCTTCTACTACTCTTATCTTTCTCTCCAGAAGTAGACCTCTCCTCTGCTCTTTATCTTTTAATCACTACCATCACCCTTATATATAAAAGGATTCAAAGCCTCCAGTCTTTGGGTCGTTTTCTCTTTTCCTTTTCCAGATTCTCAGACAAATATAACGTTCTTAGGAAGCTGATCGTGATCACCAACTGCAGACACCATCTTATGCTCTTGTGTGGTGTGAGATGTGGCTGCCATCTGGTGGAATTTTCATAGTTAGGCAATGACCTATCTGTAAATTGGCTTTTGGACATAAAAAGAGATTTAGAATTGAGAAGAACTGTTTTACAACTCATTTTGGATCGTTGATCATGTGTCCTTCCCTTAAAAGAGATGATAAAGTATTTCTCCAGAATGCAAATAGAACCATAAACCCGAATTAAAATTTTAGTTTGGTTAACATAAGTATGGAATATCTAGCTTCTACATACTAACAACTTGGGCTAAATCAACAGGTAGGTGACGATTGTTGCATCAGCTGGGACTAGAAATGTAATATCTTAGTTCTAGTCAAATAGAATAAATAAATTTAAGTATAACAAATGAATATAAGAAATATTAATAGCGGACTTAAGTGAAATAAATGAATGTTTTGGACTAAGTGGAAATAATAGTATCTTTGGGGGCTCAACGCAATTTCCCCAAGGCTTGAATCCCGGCCCAACAGTGTCGGCTGGGTAGGGCTGTAAATGGGGCGGGTAAAACTCGCCCCGACCCGCCAACCCGACCTGCCTAAGTCGGGTAGAGGTGTAAAAAATCAACTTGCGACCTGCCAACCCGACTAATAATCGGGGCGGGTAGCAGTTGTATTTTCTACCCGCCCCATTTACCTGATTACCAGCCTAAGATTTAATAAATTAAATAATAAATATTATATATTTACACTTATATACCTTATACATATGTCTAATTTACTAATAGTGTTATAAAGTTGAAGTTAGTTATAATTTTATGGTGTTAATCACATGGGTCATGTTTTTAAGGTGCTAATGCGTCATGTTTTTAATTTATGGTCTTATGCAGAAAAAGGAAAAAACATATACAAAATCTATTTATCCATGTACTCGCCCCACATAACCCGTTTACCCGACCCGCCCCACCCGCGTAACATGTTTACCCGATCTTAGGCGGGTCGGGTAGCAGTTAAAAAAAAATTCACCCGACCCGACCCTCCAACCCTCCTACCTTAAACGGGTCGGGTAACGGTGGGTTCAAAACCCGCCCCAACCCAACCCGTTTACAGTCCTACAACTGGGTGAGGGTTTTTGGGGTTTTTTGTTAAGAAAGGGGGAAAGAGAGGTAAAGGAGATTGGCAAGAAAAAGGAGAGTTTGGGAGATAACCGTTTTCATGGTCGACTTCGTCCCACTCCAATGTCGTGTCGGCATATTGTTAGATTTGAAAATGATTATAGTGTAGTGGAACAAAATCCACCTCTTTATTTGGGTTAGAATTTAATCGATTTGGGGAACAATATTTCTAGCTAAAGAACTTATCCACCTAGTTGTTTTGATGAACATCACAAATAGTTGATTTTCTATTGCTCGAGTTTCATATCCTAAAGTTCTATATTAGTTCGATTTTAAGGAAAATTGAAGTTTGATCCTGTTACTAAATTGGTTTAAATTGATGTGCCTCTAGAAGGTTTAAAAACACGTGTTATTCCTATGTTAGGTTTTCTTTGAAATGTTTTGGGTATGATTGGGGTTGGAAAATTAGACAATACTTCATTAAGGATGTGTGATTGGAATTTCTATTACTAAATTGTCATATGAACCTAAAAATTGAGTACGTTTGAATTTAAAGAGATTATTCGTGTTGTATTTTTTATGTCATTACTACAACATAGTCTCTTTCTAAATTTATGTGTTAGATTCATTGTTCAAATGATTCTTTCAGAGTTTTATTATTGTTGACCTCATGAGTCTATATATTGTGATGGTTTATTGATGTAAGCAAAATTAATCATGTTTTTGTATTAAAGTGTAAGAATTTTGTAGAATGTGTTGGAATAATAAAATAAGAAAGTTATAACTAAATGGTCTGACACTACTGGCCATTCAGAGCATATTGACTCTTCGGAGTATATTGGCTCTTTTGAGCATAGGCTGATGAGACAACCCGATAGGGCAATTGAATCCAAAGGGGATTGTGTGACAACAATAATTCCACAAGACTCAGATCTGATGTTGACTAATTTATACAGGTAGCGTAATAAGGGTCTCACAAGAGTCAAACATTAGATAAATTGGGAAATGGAAATTCTAGGTGTGAGGTTGGCTTATGCGTTGACTGAAGACTGCAATGTGCCTGCGGTGGGTAGTCCAGAATTGTTAATGGAGTTTCTGAATTAGTATGAAATGAAACACAACTGAACCAAACAATGTTTTTTTGGACTGGTGGCAATTAATTGAAATATGATCTGCTTTGTATTGTATGGATTGGTAGATTAGAAAATTTGAAGTAATACTTGTCACTTGGTTTTGTTCGGAAGTAATGTTGAGTTTTACTATTTCATATCAAGTTGTTGCACTGATTTAATTGGTATATTTTGAGATTATTTGAACAAATCTTTGTAGCCTAACCTAAGTACTTAGGTGGATATGCTTGCATGCCGGGTTTTTAATTTTAGAGACTTAGACGGAGTATTATGTCTTTCTTGTAGGTCCGGAGGATGAATAAGTTATTTTTATTTAGAAGTTGCATGGATAGGAGTCTTTTTGCTAGTTGAAATTGTTGACCGACTGTACACGTGGATCTGTTTGTAGGCTTTTTGGTGTAATTAAAGTTTTGTGGTTCTGTGTGGTAGGAAACTTTTGTAACTAAATACCACAATGAACCGTTAGATAGTAAAGGTTTTTGTATTGTCCAACCCCTCTTTTAATACTATATATAGAGTTTTGTTTTTGTTGGTTATCTTTATAGTTTGCTTCTGTATTTTACTTCTGAAAATAGGACGCGACAAGAAATCAAATATCACCATATGAATTATGATGGATTTCACTAAAACATATAAATTTCTATAAAAAAAGAATAAAATCCGCAATAAATAATTTAGAGCTACTCATGTTAGTTTTCCATGTTTTAGGTTTTTGTTACTCCTGTAAAGGAAAGGAAGGAAAAGATATTTATAGGTGATCCAAAACCATCTAAAACAAGTTTAGGCCTATCAACAATGGGGAAGGACTTAATTGCAAGCCTAGAAGGACATTCAAAAAGACACACGTTTCTAAAAGAAATACTAAAAAAGAGCAATTTGTGCACAGATTTGGATTATCCATCTATAGTGTTTCCACCCGCAATTCTTCTTCCCTTCTTATATCTTCCTTCTAACTCTACATCCAACCTCATTTCCTGTACCCCCAGCACCATGATAGTACTGCTAATTAAAGAGTAGTGTATTCAGACCATTATATCCAATTGACCTCATAAACCAATCCCCCTTTGGTCATCAGATGACTAGAATGCAATGATTTAATGCCATCTGAGGGTTCATGTTTAATTAAGGGATTTGGTGCCAGGAGATCTGACAGCTAAGATTCAAAGCAGGCTGCATGTGGAGGAGGTTAAGTTCGTTAGCGATCATTGTTTCACTCTTCTTCCCCAATGACATGTTAATTGGGGGTTTTCGTTGTGATTAGTTAGAATTCGATCCACGTCGCAGATAAGTCCACTCTTGTACGTATAAAATACTTTCCTACGCCAGATTTGGGCCTATAAATAAAGAAATCAACCCGGATATGGGGGTGATCATTCTTGTTAGAGAAACCTAGGGTTTGTTAAATTGGAGCTCTTGAGTCCTCGAAACTTAGATTCCTCCCTCTCCCTCCGTCTCTAGGGTGTCATGACCATTTCCCTTCGAATCACGACCCACTACACTCATCAGAGAGTAAGGTCGAACCCCATGGCAGCTGACAGATCGAACGAGTAAAAGGTTGTACTACAGCATCTATCGACACCTAACACCGAGAAGGAGGACTAATTTCACCTCCTATGATCTCTTCTCCTTAAGGAAATTAGGAAGTCAACCAATGAATCAACAAGATGGAGTCGGACCAGAGATCAAGGTCACCCAAGGATAATTGACGTCAATCTTGAGGCAAACCACCATCATTTCATGTAAAACCATTTGGTTTAGTTTCTGGTCTATTTTGGCCTAGATAAACCCCAAGATTGGTCTTTAGGGCAGAAGCGTATTTCAATGTCTACCAAATACCCGACCGTCTTAAAGTTAGGGTTGCAGGGTTCTATCTCGAGGGAAGACCTCTGAAGTTGAATAGATGGATGCAGATGAAAGCTCAAAGCATTAATAGGCCAAGGTTCGTTGAAGCAATGGATGCCAGATTTGGCGCTCAAGGGATGTTCCGGTCACGTTACCTAAGCATTTGAACCAAACAAAAACTTTAGAGGCCTATTAATCTCAGTTTGAGGATTTGACCAACTTCATCTTTGTTAAACACCCATTTACTACAGTAAAAGTTGCTTAGAGGTTTGCTAAAGAAGTGGTTAAACTCCATGATGTCCCTCCTGGTATAGTCAGTGATAAAGATGCATTCTTCACTAGTAATTTTTGGCAGGAATTATTTAAGGAATTTCCATATTTCATGAATAGTATCACAACCACTAATTCTACCACATTCTTGCTCATCTACACCACAATTGAAAATATTCACCAATTTAGCGTCCATTTCTGCACTAGCAATGATATTGTTATTTCATTTCTCTAGTTGTTCACCAATGGAAGGTGTTGAACTTTTTAATTAAACTGCAAGTGCACAGTCGCGTTGAAGCGGTGACAAATACGGGTCGTCCTCAGGGAGGTGAGCAGCCTCTCGTTTGCACGAAATCAAGTGACAAAAATATGAAGAAGAGAGTTGTTTATGCTACTCTACGCTACACTACACTACGAAATACGAAAAGTAAAAGAAAGCAACAAACGATTAACTAAAACTTAACTAAGAACAAAAGAAGAGTGCTGGAATTTAGAAGTGGAAGAACCCCTAAGGGGTGGAGTGAGTGCACACATGCAAAGAGGTGGGTGTTGAACACATTCTTTAAACACAAACGAAGGTGGTGTTATCATGCATAGGAAGTGTCTAAATGTTATGGCAAAACCTATCAATCTATTCACCAACCTAGTTGATTAACATTTACATATACAAGTTGTTTATTTCAGAACCTAAACAAGCATGAGAGGTGTCTAATCATTTTGACAAAACTCATCAAGTCATAAATTCTATCCTGAACAAGCAAGCATACATTCATGTTTTATCAACACATTGGAAATAAAGCATTCATTCCATTCTCTAATGCATGTATGAACATCTACTCCACTCCCCAAAGGGGATGAAACTACTCACTACACATTACACTAATTATTAAACTAAGCAAGGAAAGCATATTAACTAAGCTACTAAAACTAATGAAAAGAAATTAAACAAAGTAAAGCAAGAAATATGAAACAAAGTAAAACAAGCAAAATGAAACTAATAACATAACAAAGAAACTTTTATTAACAAATGACTCACATTTCAAGTAGCATCCTCCAACTTTAGTGTGTGCTTCAAGGCGTCACTTCTAGTAGGAAGAATAGTCAATCAAAATATGGAGTGATTACAATAGAAGGTGAAGAGTTCTATTTATAGCCAAAGAAAAAGGCAATCCGGGACAATCCCCCGATGTGGGACTAAACAAATACCAGAAATGGACTAAATACACACTAATACGCAACCCACCAAAATCTTAGCGGATTTGGGCCAAAACCGACCACCAATTGGCGGTCTATATGGTTTGGATCTCGCTAAGTTTTCTTCTGGGCTTTTCTGGATGTCTTTGGTGATCTTTGATGCATCTACTGTGCTTGCTGGAGCTCCGACCCGAATAGAATTGCCAAAATACTCCCCATGATGGTGTGGAGTATTTTGTTTTGCACTTTGGTCCTTTGGTCTTACGTTCAGGTCCTTCTCCCTTGCATCTTAGTCCCCAGATCTCACAATTCAGTCCTTTTTCCATCTTTTGGGTCCTTTTATGCTTCATCTCTTCAAACCTATTTATTCCTGAAAACTAAACATAGAACTCGTTACATAGCATTGTTTAGGTGAAAGATAATGGATATAAGATACAAATATAAGCATGAAATGATGTCAATCAAATACCCCACACCTAACTTTTGCTAGTCCCGAGCAAAAAAAACAAAGGAAAAAGCATACAAAAAAAAAAGAAATCCTAACTCACTTTCGTAGGAATCACGGTTGCACTTAGCACGTGCAACAAGCCGTTAAACCTCCTTATCGCCAAGGAGGAGGAGTGTTGTCTCCTGAGGGTTATCAGCGGATATACCCACAAAATCCGAACAAGATGCATTAATCAATCTAGCTACATGACTCGTTGGACTCATATTGTCGATCATGGGACGCGGTAATACTACGGGTCGACTATATATGTAATCGGTCCACACACCTAGCCTAATGAGTTATTTGTGAGAGTTAGTTAAGGACTTAAGTGAAAGACATGGGCAACCTTAACTTCTGAATGTGATACGATGTGTAAGGTCCATTTTGGTTCTTATTTGACTTTTTTTTTCTTTCTTTCTTTCTTTTTCTTTGGAGCATTTTATTGGTTGGTGTTTGATTCTCCCAGGGTCGGGTTTCATGCATCATTGCCTATGAGGACTTACACTATCACGTACACCTTCCCCCAAATCTCCACATAGGGCGATCCCTACCATACGTGTAACGGGAGTTTGGTCCGTGCATCCCAAGTCAGATGACTCGAAAGCACCAGGCACAAAGTCCCCTCAGCCTACTTTCCCGAGCGATAGGAGCCATGCGAGAAGACAGAACACCACTTATTTATTTATCTACATGGGAACCAAAACCCCTACACTTAAGTTTCACAAAAAGAGATTAAGGGCCCTTGACTACGACAAACTTCCTTATACTAACAGACACGAATTATTTGACTCACTAGGTTCAGGGTGGACTTCTTTAAATGTTTGAGTACTGAAACCCTATGATTACACGCCCCCCGAGGGAAAACCGGGGTGCATCCTAACGACTCGATAAGACCTAAAGCCTACTAGAAATCCTAATGCATCAAGTTCAAGACAATTTTGGGAGCTTTCTTTTTACTTTGCCTCTCAACGGTTTTTTCACATGCTAAACACACACAAAACCCACAAAAACATTTTCTTTCGCAAACACATGAAGATTTTGAAAGAAATGTGAAAATTTTAAAGCACTAGGCAAGCAAAAGAAGACAAGTCACCCAAGGATCATGACAAGCAGATATATCGATATTAAATGTGGCACACTAACATGACCCTAACAATGCACACAAAAGAAAACAAAAATCAAAAGAAAAGACTCGACTATGTACACACGTAAAGCACCCCCACACCTACTTCATGCATTGTCCTCAATGAATGTGAACAAGATACTACATGGATTTATGCATGAAAAATGAAAGATCTCACCAACATAAAGCGCAAAAGGAAGTTCGTGGTTATGTTGATGGTCACAAACCCGAATTCCCTCAAAACCTGTGAGATACTGAAGAAGGGAGACAAATACGTGAAGAAATGGGGCCCAAGTACACAAGGGTTGAGGCCCACAACAATCAATGCTCGCTCATGGACTCTTTTATTACACAATTTTTTTTTTGAATATAACTATGTACAAACATAAGTTCTCATCTTCATTTGTCAAAAGACATCAAATGTGAATCTCAAAAGTGGGTCAATGTACTTGGAAAGGGGACATGACACCACGCGGGGCCAGAATACTTATGCGTGGGCCCCCTTCACAAAGAGCACAAGATGAAATGAGAGGTTCATGAATTGGACGCAAAGGCGTCTTAATCAAAGGATCAAACTGAAAGAGCTTGAACCTCTCGAGAATTTGGGAAATAAGGGGCAACGGAAGAAGAGTTTCTCCCATTACGGTGCTGAGTTATAATCGTCAATCCAAACTCTCAAACCAACAGGCTGGTGGGTCGGAACGAGGTCAAGAACCTCGTTAGGCATGTCCGACTCACCAGGCAAACAAAGGGTGGGTGTCATACCCAAGGTATCCTCCAAGGAACTCCTAATACCCTCATTAGCAATGTAAGTGTTTGATGTTCCATCATTTCCAAGATGATCATCAACAATAGTGAGAGGCAAACTCTCATCAGGTTGTTTGAAATTGAGAGTACTAGGGAGCTCTTGCTCCACCAGAGGTGAGTCGTTAAGAGGCACAACATGAAGATCAAGTGGCTCAAGGGCCACAGGACAAAAAGATAAGACACAATCTTGTGCCGACTCATAATGAAATTTGTCCAAGTTATGCTCAATTTGGATCGAATCCCCCACAATGTGATCGTGAATTGAAACCCCAAGTCCATTAGACTGACTAGGAGTTTGACTCTGAAAGATTGTGCTTTGAGTTTGTGAATGTGGTGGTGGTACGATATCAAAAGATGAATCCTCATGTTGACAAGAAATGTCACCCTCCTCACGTTTACTTAATTGTTGTGTAATTTTAGTCACATACATGTCCATAGTTTGCAGGGAATCATGATTGGACTTCAACACATTTTGAGTGGTTTCCATGAACGTTTGGAGGGCTTGTTCCAAAGAATCAAGTTTGGGGTCAACTGTGAGGTTCATGTCAGAATTTGGAAAATGGATGGGTTGGGTGGTGATGGGCTGAGAATGAGTCCAATGATTGGTCGTGGGGTGTTGGTAGAATTCAGGATATTCAGAAGGAGTGTACTGTGGTGGGAGTGATGTATAAGAATTTGAATAAGAATTGTCTCCCCACTAATCCATCCTTCTCGGGTTGTACGCGGATGCGTAATGGTCATATTGAGCATTATGGGAAAATGTATGCTCATACTCAGGCTCTGAGGGAACATAAGGACATTCCCCGCAAACATGACCGCTCAACCCACAACAGTGACACGGTACGGCTACTGGAGCCACCGGTGCCCTCATGTCATCTACCACGTGCATGAAAGAGGCCAAAGGGTCTTGTAATGTCTCAGTTTGATGACCAACATATGATCCGACGTAACTAGATGGAGATCTAGCAGTCAGTGCCTCTCTCATATCACCCCTATATGAAGATTGTTCAGTCACACAATGAAGATTATTCCAACCGTACAGGGTGTTCGTCTGAGCCACCCCAGGTTAAATGGGTCCGGAGTACCAGGGAGAATTGTCTTGGTCCCAACAATGATATGGACGGTCACCCATGTAACCATCCATCTCGACAAAGAACTCTCGAGTCGATCACTCTCACCACCACGAGGCCAAGCTCGCAAAAAGTGCTCGACTCGACCCTAAATCGCTAACAGAGAGTGTAAAGGGGAGGAGACTAAAACGTAGAAGTAGGTGAGAACAAGATGACTCAGAGGAGAAGGGACGAATCCCTAAAAACTAGCGTGGGTAAATGGTGAGGGTAGAAGCCTAGTCTAGCAAACACGGCTCAAACAAGCTTAGGCTGGCTATGGGTCCTTACAGCTAGACGACGCCTAACTGCGAGGTCACACGGCCTCAACACGCCTCACGTCCCTACAACGAAGACCACAATGCCCAGCAAGTGATCCAAGATCTGGAGATCTCGTGTCTCCTACTATCGACAAAGTGGGCGACGCCGATCAGGCTATGACGGTCGTGACCGGCTCACTCTCCTAATGCGCCCAAGTCCTAATGGCCAATGTATACTTGCTTTTAGATTAAGGCTTTACTTGAGTGTGCTTTTTGGGGCTAAGGGAGGGGTGATGAAATCTCCCACCTTATCTTTGAAGACTATAGGTGGTGCCCCTTAAGATGTTTTGATCCTTAAGCTAGCAAGCAACTCACCAAGCAAACACTCACCTCACTCTTGTTTCGATGCAAACCTTACTCACTAATGAATGTCCTAATGTGTGAATGAGTGTTAAGGAATGCGTACCTCGCTCCAGCAATCAACGACAAAAATTAAAACTAAGAGAAGACAATTAACATGCTCAAGTCATTACTAGATGATGCATGACCTAAACATAGCAAATGCCTAATCTTTTGCTTTGGGTTTTAGTGTCCAAGTTGATTAAAGGAGGGTTTATTGGTTATTTATTGATCTGGGAGCAAACTACAGGTTCACACATGCCAAATTGGGCTCCCAAATACCAAAAATGTAAATAGAAACACCCAGAAGAAAATTGGGGGTGAAAATATCTCACCAGGCCGCCAAACAGCGGTCTCGGACCGTTATTTGGCGGTCTTGAAGGCTTGAAGTGCTCCCAACTTTTTCCTGCTTCTTTCCCTATAAATCTCAAACGTCCTGAAACAACAAAAAAAACTAAAAAAAAATCAAATCCACTTGTATCGTCCAAACAAGAGTCTGGACTGGCACCTCCCCGGCAACGGCGCCAAAAACTTGTTGAACGTTTTAATTAAACCGCAAGTACACGGCCGCGTTGAAGTGGTGGCAAATATGGGTCGTCCTCAGGGAGGTGAGCAACCTCTCGTTTCCACGAAATCAAGTGGCAAAAATATGAAGAAGAGAGTTGTTTATGCTACTCTACGCTACACTACACTACGAAATACGAAATGCGAAAGAAAGCAACAAACGATTAACTAAAACTTAACTAAGAACAAAAGAAGAGTGCTGGAATTCAGAAGTGGAAGAACCCCTAAGGGGTGGAGTGAGTGCACACATGCAAAGAGGTGGGTGTTGAACACATTCTTTAAGCACAAACGAAGGTGGTGTTATCATGCATAGGAAGTGTCTAAATGTTATGGCAAAACCTATCAATCTATTCACCAACCTAGTTGATTAACATTTACATATACAAGTTGTTTATTTCAGAACCTAAACAAGCATGAGAGGTGTCTAATCATTTTGGCAAAACTCATCAAGTTATAAATTCTATCATAAACAAGCAAGCATACATTCATGTTTTATCAACACATTGGAAATAAAGCATTCATTCCATTCTCTAATGCATGTATGAACATCTACTCCACCCCCCAAAGGGGATATAACTACTCACTACACATTACACTAATTATTAAACTAAGCAAGGAAAGCATATTAACTAAGCTACTAAAACTAATGAAAAGAAATTAAACAAAGTAAAGCAAGAAATATGAAACAAAGTAAAACAAGCAAAATGAAACTAATAACATAACAAAGAAACTTTTATTAACAAATGACTCACATTTCAAGTAGCATCCTCCAACTTTAGTGTGTGCTTCAAGGCGTCACTTCTAGTAGGAAGAATAGTCACTCAAAATATGGAGTGATTACAATAGAAGGTGAAGAGTTCTATTTATAGCCAAAGAAAAAGGCAATCCGGGACAATCCCCCGATGTGGGACTAAACAAATACCAGAAATGGACTAAATACACACTAATACGCAACCCACCAAAATCTTAGCGGATTTGGGCCAAAACAGGCCGCCAATTAGCGGTCTATATGGTTTGGATCTCGTTAAGTTTTCTTCTGGGCTTTTCTGGATGTCTTTGGTGATCTTTGATGCATCTACTGTGCTTGCTGGAGCTCCGACCCGAATAGAATTGCCAAAATACTCCCATGATGGTGTGGAGTATTTTGTTTTCATCTCTTAAAACCTATTTATTCCTGAAAACTAAACATAAAACTCGTTACATAGCATTGTTTAGGTGAAATATAATGGATATAAGATACAAATATAAGCATGAAATGATGTCAATCAGAATGAGTGTATGGTCGCCAAGAAATACCCATATCTTCAAAAAGATAGATGGGTTGTAAATCCTCATTATATTTTTCCAAACGAGTTAATAAGAATCATATAAAAATGATGGCGTAGATGTAGACAATCCCTCCTTAAGTGTTTTGGTGTTACTCTCTAGGGTTAGATAGATACGAAGAGTAAATCTATTCTCTGATACCAAATATGGGTAGAATACACTAATCTAAAGGGGGTGAATAGATTACATGATGCTTTACATTAAAAATGTAGAATTAAAAGGTACAAGTTATAGAAATGACAAACCACAAGAAGATCATTGATTTATCCTCAGATCCCTACTCGAGTTTCTACTCTCCTCCTTGTTTTGGGTCGAAGATAAACTCCACGAGCCTTGGCAAACAAACTCGCGTTACTTGATATCCACCTCTCACAACCCAATATAGAGCTCTTGAAGCTTTACAACTCTTTGATTGGTAACTTGAATAATGCACCCAAAAGATTTGCATTTTGGCTTAGGAGTGCATTGAATGAAGTATGAGAGTTTGATGGAGTAAAAGCTAGACTTAAAGCGGAAGTATAGAACTGATTGGAGCAACTTAAGATTGTGTCTCATGAATTATGCATTTATAGACTTCAAAGCAAATAAAGTTGTTTGTGAAATTGGCGTCAGTTAAAGGAAGAATACGACAAAAAGATTCAACAAGCTCAGGCAAGAGAACTGTCGGTAACAAATCGTGCGTTTGTAAAATGGTCATATGAATTCGATAGTTGACCTGGCCAAAATTAAGATTTTGGTTAACCCATAAATTTTTTTAAACCCGATCACATGCTTCCAGTAAAGATTTGGATATCGATTTAGAGAAATTTGATCAACTAGAATAGTTCAATCGTTTGATCTATAAAAAATTCAGTAACATTTTTTTTATTGTATCAAAGGAATTCGAACATCTAGTGATCAATTACTCATTCGGATTTCAATTTTTTTCTCTTGCACTAACATCTAGAATTCATATATCCACTAAGAAACCAACAACTATATTTGGCTTTGTGGATAAATTTGTTGTGTTAGGAAACCAAGAGAAATGATTCACTGATTGGAGATTAGTTGTCCAAATAAACACAGAAATTTGCCCCAAGACAAAAGAAAATATGATTGTTTACGATTGAAATCCGTTAACTAGTCAAAAGAAAATAGTTTTCTGATACGTTGTAGGTTGTCCGATTCGAGGAAATCAGTATGGTTTCAAAAGGAAATTGGTTAGCTGGATTGGGGACGGTCAACCGAATGTGAGTTTTTAATAATGTTTGGATGTGAACTGACAGTTGAAGATCAATCGAGGGTGATGATCCGGATTGTCTAACTCAGTTGAAATTCCTTTTGTGCATGAAGTTTACACTTTGATCCTAAGACTCAATAGAACGAAAATTACAAGCCTTTCCCTTAACCTTTGATTACAAGTCTTGGACTTGATTTATCTTCAATTTGAACACATGCATAAGATTGAGATATACGATATATGTGAAATTCGACTATATGATTTATGTGATGTTTAAATTGTATTACGAATCAAATTGGTTTTTTATCATCAAAATTATTATTAGTTAAGCCAAAATGACAACAAAATAGGTGTTGAATACTCAAGGACCAATGTGTTCAAGTTAAGACATGTAATTATGCTCAGGAAGACTTGTAATTTTAACTTTTCTTGAGTCCTAAGATCGTTTGTAAACTTGGGAACAAATATGAATCATGTTCGAACATTTGGATGACCAATACCTTTTTCCATCGTTCGAATTCACACTTCAATTAAACCCACACCTTGAACAGTCTTGATTCAGATGACTAGACCTTCTTTAGGTCGTCTGAGCATAAGTTTTATAACTTCCTGACCTTTATTCTCCCAGTTTCAGAAGACTGACAATACTGAAAAATTGGAGTATTATGTTACCTGAATACGTCGGATATTGCAAATCCAACATGGTATTAGGTGTACCACGTCGATCGTTTAAACATCCGACGTGAATGTTCGAGTTACCACGGTGGTCGTAAATTGTCCAACGTGGTTTTAGACATACCACATCAATGGTCAATACACCGATGTGATTTTAGGCTTATCACGTCGGGCACAGAAATCGACATGGTTTATCGGGAATATGAAGGGAATGTGTTCTAAAAGTTTTACTTTTAAATGTCAATTATTATGAATTGAATGAGAAATCATTTTGTTCCTTGTTTATGTTATGCGTCTTTTAGAAGTGTTAAGGAAGAGGCTCTTGGTCCTTAACCGTAGAGCTCTGAAAGATAATGGTTTACATAAACCAAAAGATATTCGCAATCATGGTAATTAACATGGGACATTAATTACCGAGTTAAGATTGTCGTGTTGGTCATAGATCATTGTAGCTCTACAAGTGAGTGACAACACGGGTACACAAAATAGGAAAATATTACTTTTGTATACTGAACATCTCCGGATCATCAAGAAGTTTTAGAGAACTTCTAGGTATAAAATTCGAAGCCCATGTTTATTTTAATAAAGTTTTAAAACTAGTTATTGAAACAAACCGATGCATGCATGAAACAAATCATAGAAAAATTGTAATTGATCCTTATTGTGCATAAAAATTTCGAAAATAAATATGTACAATTAAACTAGAAATCCTACAGAATAACCATGTCGTTTTGTAGGTAAATCGACATAGTAAACTCTAAATGTTTTTAATAAATTGTAATGCATTGTTATATTTAATATTCAACACATCATGTCATAATAAGACATTATATTTAATATTCATACGTGACATGTCATTTTTTTAAATCTGGAGACCTTCTATTTCTTCATAATAAGACATAGCAAGTCATGGTTTCTTCTAATATCCGACATGAGATGCCCTTCTTATTTATATTTAACGATATTTTTTAGGAACAAAAAATAACACGTCGGTTTTGTGGCTAAAATCTGATGTGATATGTCCCTTTATTTTAATTTCTAGCCTCCTTCTATTTCTTCATATTAAGACATAGAACGTGGGTGTCTTTCGCTAAAATCCAACATGACATGTCCTTATTTGATATGTGGTGATAATTTCAACTTGAATCACATAAATTTCACTGGATATTCTTTTCAGTGACTAGTTAATTCTATTTATTCCATTTCTCTTCATTCAGAAAATTACGAGGCCAACAGTATGACTCATTCTATGTGAAGTTAGGCATCGCAAGGACACAAGCTATGAAAAGTGAAAGATGTGTTGATAAGCATCTCAAAGTAGAAGACAACTAACATTCCAAAAGTTCAATTTATATTAATTGCAATCTTCATGTTTTGTACACCCAATGACAAAAGAAGGAAAATGGAAATAACAACATTGGCAAATAATAGTACTGAACTCTTCCATATCAATTAGGAGTGTGTGCTCCAATGATATGTTGCCTTCAAGCCCACCAGATAATACTTTTGAGCTCCATAGTATGCCACATTCTCACCAGCACCACAGAGGATTCTCCGCAGCCCTAGGTCTGTTATGCTCTCATTCGGTTCATCCATAGGTGGTATCCGTGTTCCATAGTCACAAACAAAATAACAATAGTAGGTCGTTGGCTGCATTGAGCCGCACATGTTGAACTTGCACCTAAATGTGTTGGGGGTGTTAGACCACAACTCAGTGGCCTTGAAACTACATCTACATGTGCGGTGGGATAGACGTGGGATAAACAGGTGTTCGAAGACGGGAAAGCCTCCCAAGGGTCCTCCGATCATGTAATCCTCATCATCGCTGGAGTAATGATCGGTGTTGTGTTGGAAGGTCATTTGTTGGTGTTGGAAATGAACTAAAATGGTTATGGACCTAGAAATAAGAAGAGAATATGTAACTATAACCAACCATGGGAGGAATTTATAGACCCCATACAACTGTACTGAATGGTTGTCTCCTCTTTATTTGACTTTTGTACGACCTTCTATTTCTTAGTAAGAAGACATAGTCAGTTGGCTGTGAGAGTAAAATCTGACATGAGACGACCGTGTTGTCAAGATGAATTGTCTCTTGTCATAACAACTCCTAGATCCCAATAAGCGGCCCAAAACTATCTCTTAATATTCCACGTCGTACAATATGTTAAAGGCCAATTTGAGATGTCCTTTTGATTAGGGTTTTTTGACATGTTTTGCTTCCCAATAATTCGACATACCATCTCGCATTGTAGGGTAATATCCGACGTGATATGTCATTTTATTGGTTTTTGAGCACGTTCTATTATTTTAATAATGAAACATAACATGTCGGAAATTATATTAACAACCGACATGAGATCTCCTTTTTATTAGAAATTATAGTGAGGTTGTATTTCTTAATAATAACCTACCATGTCGGATTTGAGGTTAAAGTCCAACATGAAAATACTCGACGTGGTATGTACTTCAAGATATTGCAAGTCATTTTCACTTTTAACTTTTCACCTAAAATTCAAACACACATCAACGCTCAAAGCCAATAATTTTCATTTCCACGTCAGTAATATTCGCTGCACTCGGAACTGTCCGAGCAATGACTCCTATTTTCCAACCAACCTCGAGCATCCCCTGTTGGATTTTAGGCCTTAATCCATATTGATTTTGATGATTATTTAAACTAATCTTAATCAATCAACTCAATCGATTAAAGTGGGTGAACATGATTTCATGCATTACATATATACTTGTATACTTGCAATCTTCTTAATATGTTGATTACGGAAATCAAGAGAATGAGCATTGGGACAAAGACTTAAGACTTGTAATCAAAGCTCAAGGAGAAGACTTGTAATTTTAAATGTATTGAGTCCATAAGATCAAATGTAAACTTAAGCACTAGGATTCTACGCTAACCAAGTTCGGTCAACCGACCCCTCTAACGGATAATTGAAACGTTCCCATCAGTAGACGTTAGGATGCTCTCTGGAATTGTCTTGACAGATAACTGAATAGAATTCGGTCGATCGAAATTCCTTGGACCGGTTTTGGATTTTACTCCAACGGTTGCACTTGAATTTTGCCTTAGAACACAAATGAGTTGTCCATATTTTGGACAACTGATCTTCTATCGGTCAACTGAGTCATTCATGGCCTTTGGCGTGCAACGACTATTTACACATGATATACAACCATTATTGTTGCACCACCAACCCCATCTCTCTCTCCCATCTTCCCCTTCACCCAACCCAAAATCCATCAATTCCCATCCACCCAACCTTCCTCCTAGCTCCGGCGACGTCGAGGAGCACGTGTATTAGTGTATTCTTAGTGTATTAGTGTATTAGTGTATTCGAGGAGCACTAGGATCCGCTTAGCTTTCAGGAGCACGTGTATTAGTGTATTCTTAGTGTATTTTTGGTATTTGTTTAGTCCCACATCGGGGGATTGTCCCGGATTAGCTTTTTCCATGCTTATAAATAGAACTCTTCACCTTCCATTGTATCCATCTCCCTCTTTGGTGGCCATCTTCCCTACTAAGAGTGAAGCCTTGAAGCAAAACTCTGGTGGAGGAAGGGCTGCTTGTATTGTGTGAGTTAATAATAGATGTTTTTCCTTTAATTGTGTTGTTTCTCTCTTAGTTTCATTTCCTTTCATATGCATGCTTGCTTGTTTGTTTTGTTTTATGCTTCTTTAATATTTCTTGCTTGATTAGTGTAGTTTCATTTCAGTATAATGCTTCATTTTGTTGGAGTAGTTAGTTTAAATATGTGTGAGTAGATCCATCCCCATTTGGGGGGTGGAGAAATATGTGATATAATCATGTAGTGTATTAAGTGTGTGTTATCTTAATCCCTTGAGCTTTATATGATTCCCATAATCATCTAATGAGTTTTCACTCTTATCTTTGATATGCTAATGCTCTTGAATGAAGCTTAGTTTATGCTTTGATTAGTGAACCTATTTTATGGGGAATGATAAGGTTAGGATATGGATGAAATTAATATTGGAAACACAATTTGTAGTGTATGTACTCTTGTTGCCTTTACCTTAGTTAATGTCTTGTATGTTTTAATGATGTAGTCTTATCTTAATTCATGTGGAGGCATAGTAGGGTCTAGTCTTTATACATGAGTTCATTTAGCTTCATTCCAATTATTGTCTTGTATGTTTTAATGATATAGTCTTATCTGAATTCATGTGGAGGCAAAGTTGGATGTAGTTTTATGATTTCATGCACTACAAATTTAAAACGCAAACATCACAGGGATTAAGACCCCAAAAGAGTGGGAACTCTACTCATAAAATATACAGGACGTGCACCATGTTACATCACAGTTGTCAAAATGTATGACTACATCAAGTAGAAGGAAACATAAATATAAGCAGTCATACAACTTAGGAAAATACGGAAAGATGATCCGATCCCAGAGTGTCATCGTCCTCGGTTACCACCCATCAGAACCTACTATTGTCCTGAAATGCAAATATAACAACAATCCCTGAGTTTCTGATTGACATCATTTCATGCTTATATTTGTATCTTATATCCATTATCTTACACCTAAGCAATGCTACATGACGAGTTTTATGTTTAGTTTTCAGGAATAAAGAGGTTCGAAGAGAAGAGCCATGAAAGTACCCAAAAGCAGGAAAAATGACTTAATTGTGAGACCTGGGGACTAAGATGCAAAGGAGAAGGACCTGATCGTAAGACCGAAGGACCTAAGAGCAAAACAGGAAACTCCACACCATCATGGGGAGTATTTTGGCAATTCGATTCGGGTCGGAGCTCCAACAAACCAAGTAGATGCATCAAAGACCAAGAAATACTTCCAGCAAAGCCCAACACAAAACCCAGACGGATCTGGGCCTTATAGACCGCCAATTGGCGGTCTGGATCAGCCCAGATCCGCTCATCTTTCTCCTGGACTTGTATTAATGTGTGTTTAGGCTATTTTTGGTATTGGTTTAGTCCCACATCGGGGGATTGTCCCGGATTAGCTTTTTCCATGCTTATAAATAGAACTCTTCACCTTCCATTGTATCCATCTCTCTCTAAGGTGGAATCTTCCCTACTAAGAGAGAAGCCTTGAAACAAAACTCTGGTGGAGGAAGAGCTGCTTGTAATTTGAGTGAGTTAATAATAGATGTTTTCATTAGCTTGTTAATTCTTGCTTAGTTAATTTCATTTAATGTGTTTGCTTTGGTGCTTGTTTAGTTTTATGCTTCTTTAATATTTCTTGCTTGATTAGTGTTGAACGTTTTATTTTAACCGCAAGTGCACGGCCGTGATGAAGCGGTGGCAAGTACGGGTCGTCCTCAGGGAGGTGAGTAGTCTCTTGCTTGTCAGAAATCAAGTGGCAAAAATAGGGGAGAAGAGAGTTGGTTACGATACTCTACACTAAACTACGTTAACAAGTACGAAATGTGAAAGAAAGAAATAAACGATGAAATAAGAACTAAGCTAAGAACAAAACAAGAATGCTGGAATGTAGAAATGGAAAACCCCTAAGGGGTGGAGTGAGTGCACACATGCAAAGAGGTGGGTGTATAATACATTCTTTAAGCACATGAAGGTGGTGTTTATCAAGCATAGGAAGTGTCTAAATGTTATGGCAAAACCTATCAATCTATTCACCAACTTAGTTGATTAACATTTACATATGCAAGTTGTTTATTTCAGAACCTAAACAAGCATGAGAGGTGTCTAATCATTTTGGCAAAACTCATCAAGTTATAAATTCTATCCTAAACAAGCAAGCATACATTCATGTTTTATCAACACATCAAAAATAAAGCATTCATCCCATTCTCTAATGCATGTATGTACATCTACTCCACCCCCCCAAGGGGATGGAACTACTCACTAAACATTACACTAATTATTAAACTATGGAAAGAAAGCATATTAAAACTAAGCTAGAATTAAAAGACGATTAAACTAAAACATGCACAACAATAAAAGAAGCATACAACAAACAATGAAAGAAACACAAAACTTTATTGATAAAATGACTCACATTAAAAGTAGCATCCTCCTACTTTAGTGTGTGCTTCAAGGCCTCACTTCTAGTAGGAAGAATAGCCACTTAAAATATGGAGTGATTACAATAGGAGGTGAAGAGTTCTATTTATAGGCATGGAAAAAGCTAATCCGGCACAATCCCCCGATGTGGGACTAAACAGATACCAAAAATAGCCTAAACATCCTCTAATACATGTGCTGGAGAAATGTGAGCGGATTTGGGCCAAAATGGACCGCCAATTAGCGGTCTTGGACCGCCAATTGGCGGTCTATATGGTTCAGATCCTGCTCATTTTTGTTGTGGGCTTTTAATTCTGGTATTTTTGGTCTTTGATGCGGTTACTTGACTTGTTGGAGCTCCGACCCGAATCGAATTGGTAAAATACTCCCCATGATGGTGTGGAGTATTCTGTTTTGCTCTTAGGTCCTTCTGTCTTGCAATCAGGTCCTTCTTCCTTGCATCTTGGTCCCCAGATCTCACAATTCAGTCCTTTTTCCCAGCTTTTGGGTCCTTTTATCCTTCATCTCTTCAAACTTATTTATTCCTGAAAACTAAACATAAAACTCGTGACATAGCATTGTTTAGGTGAAAGATAATGGATATAAGATACAAATATAAGCATGAAATGATGTCAATCAAATACCCCCACACCTAACTTTTGCTAGTCCCGAGCAAAACAAAGAAAGAGAAAAGCATACGAAAAAACAAGAAATCCTAACTCACTTTCGTAGCAATCACGGTTACACTTAGCACGTGCAACAAGCCGTTAAACCTCCTTGTCGCCAAGGAGGAGGAGTGTTGTCTCCTGAGGGTTTTCAGTGGATACACCCACAAAATCCGAACAAGATGCATTAATCAATCTACCTACACGACTCGTTGGACTCATTTTGTCGATCATGGGACGCAGTAACACTACGGGTCGACTCTCTATATGTAATCGGTCCACACACCTAGCCTAATGAGTTATTCGTGAAAGTTAGTTAAGGACTTGAGTGAAAGACATGGGCAACCTTAACTTCTGAATGTGATACAATGTGTAAAGTCCATTTTGGTTCTTATTTGACTCTCTTTTTTCTTTTCTTCTTTTTTTTTCTTTTTTTTATTGGAGCATTTTATTGGTTGGTGTTTGATTCTCCCAGGGTCAGGTTTCGTGCATCATTGCCTATGAGGACTTACACTATCACGTACACCTTCCCCCAAATCTCCACATAGGGCGATCTCTACCACCCGTGTAATGGGAGTTCGGTCGGTGCATCCCAAGTCAGATGACTCGAAAGCACTGATGCATTGCATACATTGCATCATATGTCTTTCATTTAGATTACTTTTACATCAATAAATGCTACTAAGGTATGTGTTTAGTCTTATTTACAGAATACAGGGACCTGAATGCAATTTACCCACATCCCGAGCATAAACGCGTGCAAAAGACTCATTTCTATCATAAAGACCAAGTTCAAGATTATCGGGTTACGAATGGAAATGTATCCAAGCATAAAAGCATTCAAGTCCTAATTGCAAAAAGAACAAGGACTTAAGCACAAAAGTAGCCAGGGACTTAACTGCAAAAAGTCAAGGACCTAATTGCAAAACACGAGTAGCTTTTATTCTCTTGGAGAAAATATATAGAAAAATCAATGTATATCTCCAAATATGTGAAGGAATTAATCCGGAGCTCAAAAGAATGGAAAGAATCAATCCAGACGCGTAAAGGAGGATCAAATCATACCATAAACATTCAACCAAAATCCGGACAAAATCAGGCCAGATGGTGCGGCGTTTCCGCCGCACCACACATACAATATGCGGCGTTTCCGCCGCCAAGCATCAATCCGTGTGCTCCAATTTCGTCCAGTCGTGTCTGGACACATGTACTTTCCAATATTATACCTAGATCCCTTGTAGCAACTATAAATAGACCCGAGAACGATGTTAGAAGGGTCCTTAGTCTTTGGTTGTAATTTTTATTCTTAATCTTAGTTTTGTATTCCTCTTTTCATTAATAAAATTCTATCTTTTATTTCTTACTTTTAGTTTTCTTTTGTAATGTCTCAAGGACCCCTTCTTCCTCCCTCCATGAGTTTCTAACTCCTTCCAAAGGGTGGAGGTGACGGATTAGGGTGAAGAGAAGATGAATGAATGTTATTATTTTAAGTTCGTATTAGTCTATTTTGATTACTTGAGTTTATGTTAAATCATTTATCATGTAATGCTTCATAACTAATATGATTTATTATAAGTTTCTAAATTCTCTAATCTAAACCTTAAATCTAAACCTCCACCGGACGGAATTCACCTCTTTGTTCTTGTTTTAGTTTATTTGTTCTTATTTCTTGCTTTAGATAATTAAAAACCAAAAAGCTCAAAACCCAATTTATTTCTTCTCTCCTTCTTCCCCTTAATCGAAAATCACACAAATAACAAGATCTCTCCCTCCTTGTGTTCGACCCGTATTTGCTACATCTTCATTGACGTCGTGCACTTGCGGTATAAATTTAATTCTCATCAAGTTTTTGGCGCCGTTGCCGGGGAGGCGACACAGATTTTGTTTTTTTTTGTTGATTTCGATTTTATTCTGTTTATCTTGTGCGCGATCTAACTATTTGGATTTGTGTTTCAGGAGACAATAGAGCACGCGACGAAATCTGAGCGCAGTCTGAGCAACAAGGGCGGTGGAATAGCCGCACATCAAGGGTAACCTGCGGCGGAATCGCCGCACAAGTGAAGCATCTGGGCTTCAAATTTTTCTGGGGTTAGCACCATCTCTGGGTGGACGCGTGGAGCTACTGAAATTTCGAGAGCGGGCGGCGAACCCGACTGAGCATTGCGTAGGTAACCTTCGTTGCCTTTTTCCTCGTAATTTCTAGTTTCAGAAAATTTTCTTTTATTAGAATTGCACGTGTTAAGCTTAAATTCCATAATTGGCAATAATTCAACTCTGACCTAAAATTGGCAAAATTAGAAAGGCCTTAGTGCATGCATCATCTAGTGTTTTGTATGCATTATTCTTGCTAAATTCTTGCAAATCAATTTCTGTTGAAGAGTGCTGGAGTCAAGGTACGTATCGTGGTTTTTATCGATTGCAGTTAGGCATATAATTTAGTTTGCATACAACCTTGCAATTGCCCCCAATTAAAGACCATTGTTTTACTATCTTTGCTAGATCTAAGTTAAACTATCTTAAGGGCAACTCCGTAGGCAAAGATACGGTGGGGATTTCATCACCCTTCCGTGGCCCACAAATCACAATCCTAAAGTGTCACCCAAGCCTTAAATTAAAATCAATTAGACATTGACCCCTAAGGACTCGGACTCATTTAAGGAGAAGAATTGGTTTGACTTGCTATGACCTGAAGCCGATTGAATTTAATTTGGTGTCTAGAAAGTGTTTTTGTGTTGACGTAAATCTTCCAAGCGAAGTGGTTGTCTAATTGGCACTGACTCTGTCGGAAGCGCCCCGACTAGCTATACACGGCCTGGCCAAGTTGGTTTGATTAGTGAGGGAGGTGAATCAAGCGAATCGATTCGACTCAACCAGTTAGGAGTCGTCTAGATCTAAGCGACACTAGGTCTAGGATTGTTTGAACCGTGCTTTCTTAGGAATTTTCTGACCAACCCTCTTTCTATCTTTAGAGTTAGGTTTCCCTTCTCATCTGAGTCTTCTTTCTCTTCTCACCTAAATTCTCTAGATTAGGATTCCTTTCTCATCTTTCCCATTCTATTGTTTGTTTCCCTTTTGAAAAAAAAACAGAAAAAAAAACAAAAATATAAAAATAAAAAAAAAATTAATTTTTGAAATTAAATTTCGAATTTGAATTCAAAAATTGATTCAACCCGGTGCACTCAGATTTGGATTCGGGACTTGAGTAATCGACTCTCACGAGTTTATCTAGATTCCAGTCTGGAACTTAACCCCAATCCACCTGTTGCACCACCTCACCCAGATCCAATGGGTGAGAACGTAGTGGACCCGCCTGTTTCACAACCTATAACTCTGAGGGATCGATGCTATCCAGCGATGGCTGTTCAGCCATCGTGCATCATTATGCCCACCATCCCGGGTCGCGACTTCGAACTTAAGGCACAATACATGAGTTTGTTGCCTAAGTTCACCTCTAGGGAAGACCCATATCTCTTCCTTAGAGAATTTGAGGAAATCTGCTCTCTTATGCAATACCAGCATATCCCTGAGGAGGCAGTGCGTCTGAAATTCGTGCCTCTAGCACTGAAGGACGACGCTAAGAAATGGCTATATAGTCTAGCCGAAAGATCCATTAGAAGTTAGGCTGAATTTGTTCAAGTTTTCCTAAAAAAATATTTCCCCAACCATAAGACTATGAGGATTAGGAATGAAATTGTTGCATTCGTTCAGTCTGAGAGCGAGCCGTTCTATTCCTATCTAGAAAGATTCAAAAGTGTTCTGACCCAATGCCCTCATCATGGAATTCCAAGATGGCAATTATGCCAAATTATTTATGAGGCCCAGAGACCCAGAGACCCGCGGGACCAATGCAGAGGATAGATTTGCCAGAGTGGAAGTGGGAGCATGTGACGATGGATTTCGTCACCGGGTTGCCGTGGACGAGGAGATCTCATGACGCGATTTGGGTGATAGTTGGTCGGCTGACCAAGTCATCGCATTTTCTGGCAATCCGGACCACATTACCCTTGGAGGACCTGGCTAGACTATACATTGATGAGATAGTTCGATTGCATGGGGTGCCAGTGAGTATTATATCTGATCGAGACACCAGGTTTACTTCCAGATTTTGGGGAAGTTTGCAGCAGGCTCTGGGGACACGGTTGAAGTTTAGTACAACATTCCACCCACAGATAGATGGGCAGTCTGAGAGGACGATCCAGACTCTGGAGGATATGCTGAGAGCATGTGCTCTGGATTAGGCAGGGCACTGGGATGAGCATCTACTGCTGATAGAGTTCGCCTACAACAACAGTTACCATTCGAGTATCGGAATGGCACCGTATGAGGCGTTGTACGGGAGACCTTGTAGATCGCCAGTGTGCTGGAGCGATGTAGGCGAGAGACAGCTGATCGGGCCTGAGATTGTGCAGATGTATGCCGAGAAAGTTTATGTGATCAGGCAGAAGAGCTACGCTGATAAGCGTAGACGTGCATTGATGTTCGAGGTAGGCGATCACGTTTTCCTGAAGATTTCACCATCTCGAGGAGTGATGAGGTTCGGGAAGAAAGGGAAGCTCAGTCCGAGGTACGTCGGGCCGTTTGAGATTCTCGATCGGATCGGAGAGGTTGCCTACAGGATCGCTTTGCCGCCGCAGTTTTCGGGTCTTCACAACGTCTTCCACGTTTCTATGTTGAGGAAGTACGTAGCGGATCCTTCTCACGTGATTCAGTTAGAGGTTCCAGAGATCCGGCAGGATTTGTCTCTCGAGGAGAGACCTGTGGAGATCGTGGATCAGATGGACCACCAGCTCAGGAGGAGGACCATTCCGATGGTGAAGGTCAGGTGGATGCACCATAGTGAGCGAGAGGCTACTTGGGAAGTTGAGGAAGAGGTCCGGAAGGAGTTCCCGGAATTGTTTGGTGAGTTTCGAACCTAATTTCGTAGACGAAATTCTTTTAAGGAGGGTGGATTGTAATATCCTAAATCCTTAATTAGGACTAATCATGTTTTGGCCTTGATTAGGTGCTTAATTGGTGGTTTGGATGGAGGGCTGAGATTGATTTGGAAGAGATGTGATGGATGGTGGAGATTAGAGGAGAAAAGTATATATATTGGTGAGTATTACTCTCTCTCTCTCCCGCTCAAATCCTCTCCCTCTCTCTCTCTGATCAGATCTCCGGTGTGCGGAGGAGCTCGAGCCGTGGGTTTCAGAAGGCGAGGCGAGGATCAGATGTTCGCCGGTGAGGGTAGATCGTTGCTCGGTCGGAGTTCATCGGAGAAGGTGTTTGGTGAGGAGAAGCTCGCCGTTGGGTCTTCGAAGGCTTCTTCAAGTCTTCAAGGTATGTCAAGCTTTACTTTGATGCTCACATATGCTTTGGTGAGTGTTGGGGTGGTCGACGGTAGGCCGGAGGGCTCGTGGGACCCGTGCAGCTGCGTTCTGCACTATAAACGGTCGACCGGTGGCATGGTTCGGTCGACCGGTCGTAGTATAATTTGGGCGAAATCCCTTGTACCGGTCGAACGATACCTTGGTGGTGGTCGACCGGTAGTACATTTCGAGCAAGGGATGGAGACTCTGTGTGTTTTCGGTCGAACGGGACCCCTTTGTCGGTCGAACGAAAGCACTGTAGTATGTCGGTTGGGGGCGTTGACCATCTAAACGGTCGACCGCTCATTGGCTTTGTCCGACCGGAACTTAAGTTAACTTATTGGCCGGTCGACCCGAAGTGTTGTTTCGGTCGACCGTTGCACTATGTTCGGATTGAGTTTGGTCCTGGCCGTTTTCGGTCGACCGGTGTTTGCGTGTGGTTCGACCGTTGGTGCTTTTTACTGTGGAGTGACTTTTCACTGGTCGAATTCGGTCGAACGGGACCCCCTTTGCCGTTCGACCGGTTGACAGTTTTGTTGGTTGGGCCAGTCCTGTGGAGAGGATTCGGTCGACCGGTTGAGAGGTTTTGTTCGACCGTTTGGTACGGTTTTTGTGTGTTTTTGTGTTGTGTAGCCAGCTCGAGATGGCAACGGATCTCCGGCCCTAGAGGGGTGACCGGTGCCGGCCTGAGAGTGGTTCACGAGTGTTGGCGGGCTAGCCCAAGAAGGCAACGGATCTCCGGCCCTTGAGGGTGACCGGTGCCGGCCTGAGGGTGGTTCGTGTGTGGGGCCACTTCAAGATGGCAACGGATCTCCAGCCCTAGAGGGGTGACGGTGCTGGCCTGAGAGTGGTCTTCTTGAGCAGCTCAAGATGGCAGCGGTACAGACGATACCGACCTGAGAGTGATCCAGCGTGTTAGCCGAGGATGTTTCCGGCTGTGGTGCTTGGGGTACGTGTGAGGGTTGGGCTAGAGGACCCGCGAGACCCGTCACTGGTTCGTGTCTACTGTGACACCCACATCTAGAGTTATGGTAGAATCCGTAAGCCAAGGGAATTTTATGTCGAAAAATGAAAATGATGCCTGGACTTTCCTTGAGGATTTAGCTGAAAACAGTATGCAATGGGACAATGCTAGAACACCGCTTAACCCGAGTATTGGATCTAGAATAGCAAGTCAACCCAGACCAGGTGTCTTAGCTGTTGATGCCAACATAGCGGCTGAAGCAAAACTAGCTACCCTTATGCGCAGAATGGAAAGTTTAGAGCTACAAGCCCAAAACCGAGTGAATCAAGCCTCAACCATCCCGTGCTCTAGATGTGGTCAGACTGGTCATGTAATGGAGGATTGTGCGGAATGGGACCAAGTTAATGCCATGTATAACCATGCTAGAAATGACCCATACGCATCAACCTACAACTCGGGTTGGCGTAATAATTCCAATTTCTCATCTAGCCAACAAGGTCAACCTCCTAGGCAACAACCAAACCCGTATAACCAAAATAATACATCTTCTGGGTTTAGTAACAATAACGATCATGAGGTTAGGTTGACAAGCTTGGAAAATTTGATGAAAACTTTTATACAAACAACCAACCAGACCTTCCAAAGGCTAGAGACACAAGTCAGTCAACTAGCACAAATAGTAGGTGAAAGAGAAAAGGGTCGGTTTCCAAGTCAACCTGAGGTGAACCCTAGATCTAATAATTCCTATCAATCCTATCAAGCACCTTCAGGAAATAACAACCCTAGACCGGTTCAAATGGTTAATGAAGAAGGATCGTTCCAACAAATAAATGCAGTAATGTCATTACGGTCCGGAAGACAGATTGATAATAATGTGGTAAATCCTAGAACATCTAATCAATCGAGCCATCAAGCTACCACATATGACCTAACCATTGAACCCGACGTCCAATCTGAAACGCCCAACCCACCAACTCAACCTGAACCCATAGCTCAACCTAAACATGAGCGAGTCTATGTCCCCAAAGCCCCATTTCCCAATAGACTCAAAAAGAACTCAAGTGCACAAATAGAGAAAATCTTGGAAGTATTTAAGCAAGTTAAGGTGAACATTCCACTCTTAGACGTGATTCAACAAATACCTGCTTATGCTAAATTCTTAAAAGATTTGTGCACTAAAAAGAGAAAAACGAACGTACCAAAGAAGGCATTCTTAACTGCAAACATAAGTTCTATATTGTCCAACACATCTCCTATAAAATATAAGGATCCTGGGTGTCCCACAATTTCATGTTCAATAGGAGATACTTTTATCAACAAAGCCCTTCTAGACCTTGGTGCTAGTGTTAACCTACTCCCGTACTCTGTCTACGAGCAACTCAACCTTGGTCCATTAAAACCCTCTAAGACAACCCTTCAATTTGCTGATTGCTCTACTAAGAAACCAAGAGGTATAGTCGAGGACGTTTTGATTAAGGTGGGTGACTTCATTTACCCAGTGGATTTTGTCGTACTAGATACCGCACCTGTTGTAGATCCTAAGAGACAAATCCCTGTAATACTAGGCAGACCCTTTTTAGCCACTTCTGAAGCATTGATAAACTGTCGAAATGGGCTCATGCAGTTATCTTTTGGGAACTTAAAAGCTGAATTTAATATCTTTCATGTTGATAGTGAGCCCGAAATAATATGCAATCAAAGTGATGTTGTGATGAGAGCACGTATCTATAAGATTTCTGAATCAAATAAATCATCACAAAATCAAAAAGGAAGTGAGAAAAGGAGGAGTAATTCTGCGACACACCCACCATCACTCGAGAAAATAAGAGAACCAATTTATGCGAGGGGTGTGGAACCTGTGACTCAGGACGCTCATTGCAACATGGGGAACAATTCAACTGGATACATGCACCAATATGGTGTCATTCAATCCAGTTCTGACTATGGTTGACTTTGAGCAAATTCCATCCGTCCACCGCAGTTCATCAAGGTAATAAGTGCATTTGCTTTATATTTGCATACATTGAGGACAATGCATGATTTAGGTGTGGGGGGGTGTTTATGTATATATTTATCTATAGATCTGTTTTTATTTCCAAAAAAAAATAAAAAAAAATAAAAAAAAATCAATGTTTCATGACATAGCTTAAGATTGAACTGCTAAAACCCGTGTACAAATTGCATTGAGTTTTTGTTCCTTATTATATAGTTCTGCTTGTAGAAATTGTGACATAAATCTAAGTTCCAAAGAAATAACCCATTGCCCTTTAAGACATGTATGCACTTAAATTGGATGAATCAAATCTATGAAGTGGTTGATAAAAAGCAGAGGTTGAGGAAAATATACCGGGAAGTGTGGACTTCTAATAGCAATTAAGCCTTGAGGAAAATAAAAATGAAGGAATAAAGTGAGGAAAACACATTCTGCAAAATGATTACAAAAGCCCAAGCCTTTGAGTCACTGGTCCGTAGGGGTATCTTGAAACCCGGTAACTTGAGTCTACCAGCTCGGGATTATCGACCAAACTCGTTACACGAATGCAAAACGGTAAAAGTGTCAAAAAGTAAATGTGTTGAATCACGGAAGAAAAGAAAAGAAAAAAATAATAATACTCAAGGCCCAAAGCTAAAAGAATGATCCATGCCATGGTTGATCCGAATGATACTTCACCACCAGAGGAGGCGTGCAAAATAATTCAAGTGATAAACATGTGTAGAAGGGTTAGTGGTGTGAATGTTGGCGGAATAAAGACCAAGTCATATTTTTAATGAGTTAGATTCATATAATGAGCATACAAGAATTCTAGGTGAGATGTATAAGGTTAAGGTGGAGATATTAAGAGCTATTAATGGAATGTTGATTTAAGACTTTGTGGGAGTGTCAACTGAAAACCCTCACGAGACAAAACTCGTCCTCTAAGGAAACTTGGAGGTTTAAAGGCTTATTGCACATGCTAAGTGCAACCGTGATTCCTACGAAAGTGAGTTAGGATTTCCCTGTTTTTATTTTTCGTATCTTCTGTTTTGCTAGGGACTAGCAAAATCTAGGTGTGGGGGTATTTGATGCATTGCATACATTGCATCATATGTCTTTCATTTAGATTACTTTTACATCAATAAATGCTACTAAGGTATGTGTTTAGTCTTATTTACAGAATACAAGGACCTGAATGCAATTTACCCACATCCCGAGCATAAACGCGTGCAAAAGACTCATTTCTATCATAAAGACCAAGTTCAAGATTATCGGGTTACGAATGGAAATGTATCCAAACATAAAAGCATTCAAGTCCTAATTGCAAAAGGAACAAGGACTTAAGCACAAAAGTAGCCAGGGACTTAACTGCAAAAAGTCAAGGACCTAATTGCAAATCACGAGTAGCTTTTATTCTCTTGGAGAAAATATATAGAAAAATCAATGTATATCTCCAAATGTGTGAAGGAATTAATCCGGAGCTCAAAAGAATGGAAAGAATCAATCCAGACGCGTAAAGGAGGATCAAATCATACCATAAACATTCAACCAAAATCCGGACAAAATCAGGCCAGATGGTGCGGCGTTTCCGCCGCACCACACATACAATATGCGGCGTTTACGCCGCCCAAGCATCAATCCGTGTGCTCCAATTTCGTCCAGTCGTGTCTGGACACGTGTACTTTCCAATATTATACCTAGATCCCTTGTAGCAACTATAAATAGACCCGAGAACGATGTTAGAAGGGTCCTTAGTCTTTGGTTGTAATTTTTATTCTTAATCTTAGTTTTGTATTCCTCTTTTCATTAATAAAATTCTGTCTTTTATTTCTTACTTTTAGTTTTCTTTTGTAATGTCTCAAGGACCCCTTCTTCCTCCCTCCATGAGTTTCTAACTCCTTCCAAAGGGTGGAGGTGACGATTTAGGGTGAAGAGAAGATGAATGAATGTTATTATTTTAAGTTCGTATTAGTCTATTTTGATTACTTGAGTTTATGTTAAATCATTTATCATGTAATGCTTCATAACTAATATGATTTATTATAAGTTTCTGAATTCTCTAATCTAAACCTTAAATCTAAACCTCCACCCGACGGAATTCACCTCTTTGTTCTTGTTTTAGTTTATTTGTTCTTGTTTCTTGCTTTAGATAATTAAAAACCAAAAAGCTCAAAACCCAATTTATTTCTTCTCTCCTTCTTCCCCTTAATCGAAAATCACACAAATAACAAGATCTCTCCCTCCTTGTGTTCGACCCGTATTTGCCACGTCTTCATTGACGCCGTGCACTTGCAGTATAAATTTAATTCTCATCAAGCACCAGGCACAAAGGCCCCTCAGACCTACTTTCCTGAGTGATAGGAGCCGTGCGAGAAGAGAGAACACCACTTATTTATTTATCTACATGGGAACCAAAACCCCTACACTTAAGTTTCACAAAAAGAGATTAAGGGCCCTTGACTACGACAAACTTCCTTATACTAACAGACACGAATTATTTGACTCACTAGGTTCAGGGTGGACTTCTTTAAATGTTTGAGTGCTGAAACCCTATGATTACACGCCCCCTGAGGGAAAACCAGGGTGCATCCTAACGACTCGATAAGACCTAAAGCCAGTAAACTAGAAATCCTAATGCATCAAGTCATGAGGACCAGAGACTTGCCGAGATGGGCAAACTCCACTGGTACTCTGAGGTGTCATGAGGGGTGAAAGGTCAAAGCTGAAAGGCTCGAACCCCTCATGATATTGGTTGGGTGTGGGCAACAAAGAATGAAGTTGTGTTGCCTCGCTAGGGTTTAATTGCTCATCGAAGAAAACCCTCCAACCAATAGGCGGGTGCATCGGAATGAGTTCCTCAGGCTCATTCGATGGATACAGCAGACATGCATCACTAAGAATGGGGCTTCTCCCCAAGTCATCCAACAAGGACCTCCCACCATCACTTAGATCATCAAGCATAAGCTCGGTCATAGGTGGGTCCTTGTTGGAGTCAATATGAAGCTCAAATGGCTCAATGGCCATGGGACATGAGGTAGAGACACCTTCTGGTATAGGCATATGGTGAGGTGTCTCACTCTCACTAGTACTCTCAACTGAATCATGCAACGAACACTCCCTTTGGACATTCATGTTCGAGGCCAGCTCACTCTGTTGCATTGCAAAGACAGGCAATGAGTCTTCGCTGAGCCTACAAACATTCTCAACGGGTTGCATTGGTGTTAGAGGTGTTCGTTGATTTTGTGGTGCTTTCTCCAATTGGCGGATGAGATTGAGATTTAAAGGTTCATCCATGGGTTCCTGTTGCCTACCAGAGTTGAACACATGAAACTCGGCACTCATGTTACCGAATGAGAGCTTCATGAGACCATTTCTACAATTAATCAAGGCATTGGAGGTTGCCAGAAATGGTCTACCCAAAGGTATTTGAGAGTGGGTGTTCGCAACAGGATTGGTATCGAGGACAACAAAATCGACTGGAAATATAAAATCTCCAACTTTGATAAGCACATCCTCGATAATCCCCATGGGAATACGAATGGATCTATCCGCCAATTGGAGGGTGATCTTAGTTGGTTTCAATTCTCCCAAGTTCAACTGTTGATAAACAGAGAATGGGAGGAGGTTGACCGCTGATCCTAAATCAAGCAAAACATTGCTCAGTCTAGTGTCCCCTATCGTACACTGAATAGTAGGACACCCAGGGTCCTTGTATTTTGTGTAGGTGGGATTGGACAAAAGTGAGCTGATATTTGCAGCCAAGAATGCTTTCTTAGGAACATTGGTCTTCCTCTTGGTTGTGCAGAGATCCTTCAACACTTTGGCATATTGAGGTATTTGTTGGATGACATCCAACAAGGGGATGTTAACATTCACTTGCTTAAATACCTCTAATATCTTGTCCATGTTGTCACTCTGCTTTTTGTTTAACCTACTTGGATAAGGAGCTTTTGGCATGTAGGTTTTCTGTTGTGCCTGAGAAGAAAGCTTTGGTGTATTACCCTCACCCTCAGCTTCTTCTTCACCACCATTCCCACTGAGGGCTGCATAGATGGTGGTGGGTGTGGCAAGGAAATGTGATTGTCAACCTGTTTTCCATTCCTTAAGGTCACAATGGAATTGACATGGTGAACAGGTTCCTCCACATGGTTCACTTGCCTCCCCCGAGGTACCACATTCTCATTTTGCATTTGTTGTTGTTGGTACATGCGGGGGTTAGCCTCAGGCTGGCTAGGAAAAGACCCTCTCTCTCTTTCATGTACAGACTGAGCCAATTGGCCCATCTGAAGCTCTAGAGATTTGATGGTCTGCTGATTTGAAGTGAGAACTTGACTTGTGGATGACATAAAATTTTTCATAGAGTTCTCAAGTCCACGAGTCAAGTTCTCATGCGAATTAAACCGGGTTTCGAAGTTGTTAGAATTTGGGAAACCTGGTTGGTTGGTGCATGGAACTTGGGGTTGCTGATAAGATTGTGCATGCATGGGAGGTTGGTGTGATTCGTAAGGTGGTCTAGAGGAGTTTGAAGGACCACCCGAGGCATTAGTTTGGTTCCATGAAAAATTGGGGTGGTTCCTCCATCCAGGATTATAAGATGATGAGGATGGGTCATTCCTAGCTCTGTCATAGATGGCGTTGACACGCTCCATCTCAGGAGGAATGGACTCACACTCGCTTTCTACATGACCAACCCTACCACATGAATGACAGGGAACTGGACCAGATGTGGACATGTGAGGTGCACCTTGTTGGTTTTGAAGCTCAATTGAATCCATACGGCGCATTAAGGCCGCCATGCGCGCCTCGGTGGCCGTAGTGGTATCGATAGCAAATGCGGCGCCCGATCTAGTCGAGTTTGCATTCGCGATCCTCGCTCCTATACTAGATGATGCAGGTGGTTCCCTCACACTCTCCCACTGCATGGTTTTCTCAGCGAGGTCTTCTAGGAAGGCCCATGCCTCCCTTTCATCCTTTCCCAAGAACTCTCCTTGACACATGGACTCAAGGAGCGTTCTGGACGGGATGTGAAGACCCTCATACACAATCTGACAAAGACGCCACAACTCAATGCCATGGTGAGGGCACGAGGATAGTAGCTCTTTGAACCTCTCAAGATATGCATGAAATGGTTCGGTCTCATGTTGATAGAACGAATTGATTTCGTTCCTCAATTTTTGAATCCGATGATTAGGAAAGTACTTCTTGAGGAATGCAGATTGAAACTCATCCCAAGTCCTAAAGGAATTCGCCTGGTTGCTGTACAACCACTTCTTGGCGTCATCCTTTAGTGCAAAAGGAACGAGCCTAAGATGGATGGAGTCTGTGCTAAGTTGTTGCAGCTTGAACATAGCATAGACCTCCTCAAATTCCCTGAGAAAGATATAGGGGTCACCTTTCCCAGTGAAATGAGGTATCCTTTAGCCTCTGGTAATACGATGCATGAGGGTAGAGCGGTACGGCTCGGGTAGCATCGATCACGAAGAGGTATGGGCACGACAACTGGAAGCACAGGTGGAACAGGCGGGTCCAGCAACTGCTCCTCCTCACGGAAATTAGCAGCCATTGGAACCCGAACTACGTGCGACACGAGAGGAGGAAGGTGTCGAGAAATCGATGACCGAAGCCGGATTGACAACGCTCCTCGTCAAACGACCACTCTCGTCTCGCGTCCACGAAAGCATGCACAACGGTGCACACACACAAACCTTTTTTTTTAAACAAAGAATGTACGTAGGGGAGAAGACGGGGGAACACAGGAGAGAAAGAATGACTCAGGAGAGAAGGGAAGAAGTCCTTAAGCTACGGCGGATGGGTACAGGTAGAAGCACACAAGCAAACAAGGCTCAAACAATCCTAAGGTCGCTATAGGTCCTTACAGCTAGACGACGCCTAACTGCGAGGTCACACGGCCTCAACACGCCTCACCTCCCTACAACGAGGACCACAAAGCCCAGCAAGTGAGCCAAGATCCGGGGATCTCGTCTCTCCTACTATCGACAAAGTGGGCAACGCCGATCAGGTCATGACGGTCGGGACCGGATCACTCTCCTAATGCGCCCGAAATCCTTAGGGCCAATGTCTACTTGATTTTAAAAATTAGGCTCTTTATTAGTGTGGTTTGTGGGGCGAAGGAAAGGGTGATGAAATCCCCCACCTTATCTTTTACGGGACAGCCCCTCCTTAGTAGCGTTTTGGAGTCCTAATCTAGCAATCAACTCTCCAAACAAAACGCTCAACTCACACTTGTTGCAATGTACTTCCTACTAACTAATGCATGTCATACGAAATGCATGAATGAGAGTAGAAGGTGCGTACCTCACGCCAGCACTCAGCAACTGAAAATAAAGCTAAAATAAAAGACAATCTAAATGCTTAAGTCACATACATGATGCATGGCCTAAACAAAAAGAATGCCTAATCTTTTGCTTAAGTCACATACATACATGAATGTCCAAGTTGCTTAAAGGAGGTTTGATTATTGATCTGGGAACAAACTATAAGTCAAAACATGCCAAATCACATCCCAGACCACTATATCAGATAATGTAAACCGACCAAAGAAATAAGAGAGCGACCTGAGCTTACCAGACCGCCAATTGGCGGTCTCAGGCCGCTGATTGGCGGTCTACAATGCCCATCTTGCTTCAAAACTTCTCCAGGTGCTCCTCCTGACGACTCCAAGTCTCCTGAAACAAAGCAAAACTACAAAACAAAAATTAAATCCACTCGAATCGTCCAAACAAGAGTCTGGACTGACACCTCCCCGGCAACGGCGCCAAAAACTTGTTGAACGTTTTATTTTAACCGCAAGTGCACGACCGCGATGAAGCGGTGGCAAGTACGGGTCGTCCTCAGGGAGGTGAGTAGTCTCTTGCTTGTCAGAAATCAAGTGGCAAAAATAGGGGGAGAAGAGAGTTGGTTACGATACTCTACACTAAACTACGCTAACAAGTACGAAATGCGAAAGAAAGAAATAAATGATGAAATAAGAACTAAGCTAAGAACAAAACAAGAATGCTGGAATACAGAAATGGAAAACCCCTAAGGGGTGGAGTGAGTGCACACATGCAAAGAGGTGGGTGTAGAATACATTCTTTAAGCACATGAAGGTGGTGTTTATCAAGCATAGGAAGTGTCTAAATGTTATGGCAAAACCTATCAATCTATTCACCAATTTAGTTGATTAACATTTACATATGCAAGTTGTTTATTTCAGAACCTAAACAAGCATGAGAGGTGTCTAATCATTTTGGCAAAACTCATCAAGTTATAAATTCTATCCTAAACAAGCAAGCATACATTCATGTTTTATCAACACATCAAAAATAAAGCATTCATCCCATTCTCTAATGCATGTATGTACATCTACTCCACCCCCAAGGGGATGGAACTACTCACTAAACATTACACTAATTATTAACCTATGGAAAGAAAGCATATTAAAACTAAGCTAGAATTAAAAGACGATTAAACTAAAACATGCACAACAATAAAAGAAGCATAAAACAAACAATGAAAGAAACACAAAACTTTATTGATAAAATGACTCACATTAAAAGTAGCATCCTCCTACTTTAGTGTGTGCTTCAAGGCCTCACTTCTAGTAGGAAGAATAGCCACTTAAAATATGGAGTGATTACAATAGGAGGTGAAGAGTTCTATTTATAGGCATGGAAAAAGCTAATCCGGGACAATCCCCCGATGTGGGACTAAACATATACCAAAAATAGCCTAAACATCCTCTAATACATGTTCTGGAGAAATTTGAGCGGATTTGGGCCAAAATGGACCGCCAATTGGCGGTCTTGGACCGCCAATTGGCGGTCTATATGGTTCAGATCCTGCTCATTTTTGTTGTGGGCTTTTAATTCTGGTATTTTTGGTCTTTGATGCGGTTACTTGACTTGTTGGAGCTCCGACCCGAATCGAATTGGTAAAATACTCCCCAAGATGGTGTGGAGTATTCTGTTTTGCTCTTAGGTCCTTCTGTCTTGCAATCAGGTCCTTCTTCCTTGCATCTTGGTCCCCAGATCTCACAATTCAGTCATTTTTCCCAGCTTTTGGGTCCTTTTATCCTTCATCTCTTCAAACTTATTTATTCCTGAAAACTAAACATAAAACTCGTGACATAGCATTGTTTAGGTGAAAGATAATGGATATAAGATACAAATATAAGCATGAAATGATGTCAATCAATTAGTATAGTTTCATTTCAGTATAATGCTTCATTTTATAAGAGTAGTTAGTTTAAATATGTGTGAGTAGTTTCATCCCCATTCGTAGGAATCACGGTTGCACTTAGCTTGTGCAACAAGCCTTTAAACCCCTGAATTTCCTTAGAGGACGAGTTATCTCGTGAGGGTTTTCAGTTGACACACCCACAAAGTCTTAATTCAACATTTCATTAATAACTCTCAATATCTCCACCTCAACCTTATACATCTCACTTAGAATTCTTGCATGATCATTATATAAATCTAACACATAAGAAATCTGACTTGGTCTTTGTTCCTCCAACATTCACACCACTAACCCTTCTATACATGTTATCACTTGAATTATTTTGCACGCCTCCTCTGGTGGTGAAGTATCATTCGGATCAACCATGGCATGGATCATTCTTTTAGCTTTGGGCCTTGAGTATCTTAAAGTATTTTATTTTCTTTTTCCGTGATTCAACACATTTGCTTTTTCTGACACTTTTACCCTTTTTGCATTCGTGTAGCGAGTTTGGTCGATATTCCCGAGCTGGCAGACTCAAGTTACCGGGTTTTAAGATACCCCTACGGACCAGTGACTCGAAGGCTTGGGCTTTTGTAATCATTTTGCAAGATGTACTTTCCTCACTTTTATTCCCCTTTTATTTTCCTCAAGGCTTAATTGCTATTAGAAGTCCACACTTCCCGATATATTTTCCTCAACCTCTACTTTTTATTAACCACTTCAAAGATTTGATTCATCCAATTTAAATGCATACATGTCTTAAAGGGTAATGGGTTATTTCTTTAGAACTTAGATTTATGTCATAATTTCTACAAGCAGAACTATATAATAAGGAACCAAAACTCAATGCATTTTGTACACGGGTTTTGGCAGTTCAATCTTAAGCTATGTCATGGAATATTGATTTTTTTTACAAACAGAATATATAGATAGATAAACACCCCCAACACCTAAATCATGCATTGTCCTCAATGTATGCAAAGGTCACGCAAATGCACTTATTACCTGAGTCAACTTGCGGTAGAGGGATTGAATTAGCTCAGAGCCAACCATAGTCAGAACTGGATTGAATGACACCATGTTGGTGCATGTATCCAGTTGAATTGTTCCCCATGTTGCACTGAGAGTCCTGAGGAATAGATTCCACACCCCTCACCTGTATTGGTTCTCTTATTTGCTCGAGTGATGGTGGGTGGGTAGATGAATTTCTCCCCATTTTCTCACTTTCTTTTTGAGTTTGTGATGATTTATTTGATTCAGAAATCTTATAGATATGCGATCTCATCACAACATCACTTTGATTGCATACTATTTCTGGTTCATTATCAACATGAAAGATATTAAATTCTGCCTTTAAGTTCCCAAAAGATAGTTGCATGAGCCCATTTCGACAATTTATCAAAGCTTCAGAAGTGGCTAAAAAGGGTATGCCTAGTATTACAGGGATTTGTCTCTTAGGATCGATAACAGGTTCAGTGTCAAGAACGACAAAATCCACTGGGTAAATGAAGTCACCAACCTTAATCCAAACATCCTCTACTATACCTCTTGGTTTCTTAACAGAGCAATCAACAAATTGAAGGGTTGTCTTAGAGGGTTTTAGTGGACCAAGGTTTAGTTGCTCATAGACAGAGAACGGGAGAAGGTTAACACTAGCACCAAGGTCTAGAAGGGCTTTGTTGATAAAAGTATCTCCTATCGCACATGAAATTGTGGGACACCCAGGGTCCTTATACTTTATAGGAGATGAGTTGGACAGAATAGAGCATGTGTTTGCAGTTAAGAATGCCTTCTTTGGTACGTTTGTTTTTCTCTTCTTAGTGCACAAATCCTTTAAGAATTTAGCATAAGCAGGTATTTGTTGAATCATATCTAGGAGTGGAATATTCACCTTAACTTGCTTAAATACTTCCAAGATTTTCTCCATTTGTGCACTTGAGTTCTTCTTGAGTCTATTGGGGAATGGGGCTTTAGGAACATAGACTCGTTCAGGTTGAGCTATAGGTTCAAGTTGAGTAGGTGGGTTGGGCTTTTCAAATTGAACTTCAGGTTCAATGGTTAGGTCACATGTGGGTGCTTGGCGGCTAGATTGATAGCTCTAGGATTGACCACATTGTTATCAACTTGTTTTCCGGACCGTAATGAGACAACTGCATTTATTTGTTGGAACGGTCCCTCCTCATGAACCATTTGAACTGGTCTAGGGTTGTTACTTCCTAGAGGTGGTTAATAAGGCTGATATTGATAATTAGGTCTTGGATTCACCTCGAGTTGACTTGGAAGCTGACCCTTTTCTCTTTCACCTACTATTTGTGCTAGTTGGCTGACTTGTGTTTCTAGCCTTTGGAAGGATTATTTGGTTGTTTGCACAAAAGTCTTAACCAAATTTTCCAAGCTTGTCAATCTAACATCATAATCTCCATTGTTACTAAACCCAGATGATGTATTATTTTGGTTATACGGGTTTGGTTGTTGTCTAGGAGGTTGACCTTGTTGGTTCCATGAAAGATTTGGATGATTACACCAACCCGGGTTATAGGTTGATGCGTATGGGTCATTTCCAGAATGGTTAAATGTGGCATTAACTTGTTCCAAGTCCGCACAATCCTCCATTGTATGACCAGTTTGACCACATCTAGAGCAAGGGATAGACGATGCTTGATTCACTAGGGGTCGGGTTTTTAGCTCTAGACTTTCCATTCTCTGCATAAGGGTAGCTAGTTTTACTTCAGCAACAACCGTAGCATCTACAACTAAGACATCTGGTTTGGGTTGACTTGTTATTCTAGATCCAATACTCGTGTTAATCGGTGCTCTAGCATTGTCCCATTGCATACTATTTTCGGCTAAATCCTCAAGAAAAATCCAAGCATCATTCTCACTTTTGGACATAAAGCTTCCTTGGCTTACAGATTCTAGCATAACCCTAGATGTAGGTGTCAATCCCTCATAGATAATTTGGAACAATTGCCATCTTGGAATTCCATGATGAGGGCATTGGGTCAACAGACTTTTAAATATTTCTAAATAGGAATAGAACGGCTCGCTCTCAGATTGAACGAATGCAACAATTTCATTCCTAATCCTAATAGTCTTATGGTTGGGGAAATATTTCTTTAAGAAAACTTGAACAAACTCGGCCCAACTCCTAATAGATCTCGGCTAGACTATATAGCCATTTCTTAGCGTCATCCTTCAATGCTAGAGGCACGAATTTCAGACGCACTGCCTCCTCAGAGATATGCTGGTATTGCATAAGAGAGCATATTTCCTCAAATTCTCTAAGGAAGAGATAAGGGTCTTCCTTAGAGGTTAACTTGGGCAACATACTCATGTATTGTGCCTTCAGCTCGAAGTCGCGACCCGGTATGGTGGTCATAACGACGCACGATGACTGAGCAGCCATCGTTGGGTAGCACCGATCCCTCAGAGTCATAGATGGTGCAACAGGTGGGTCCACTACATTCTCACCCATTGGATCCGGGTGAGGTGGTGCAACAGGTGGATTGGGGCTAAGTTCCAGACTGGAATCTAGATGAACTCGTGAGAGTCGATTGCGCAAGTACCGAACCCAAATCTGAGTGCACCGGTTTGAATAAAAAAAAAATTAATTTTTTTTCTTTCAAAAATGGAAACAAACAATAAAAGGGGGAAAGATGATAAAGGAATCCTAATCTAGAGAATTGAGGTGAGAAGAGAAAGAAGACTCAGATGAGAAGGGAAACTTAACTCTAAAGATAGAAAAGAGGGTCGGTCAGAAATTTCTTAAGCAAGCACGGTTCAAACAATCCTAGACCTAGTGTCGCTTAAATCTAGACGACTCCTAACTGGTTGAGTCGAATTGGTTTGCTTGATTCACCTCCCTCACTAATCAAACCAAATTGGCCAGGCAGTGTATAGCTAGTGGGGGCGCTTCCGACAGAGTCGGTGCCAATTAGACAACCACTTCGCTTGGAAGACTTACGTCAACACAAAAACACTTTCTAGACACCAAATTAAATTCGATAAGCTTCAAGTCATAGCAAGTCAAACCAATCTTCTCCTTAATTGAGTCCGAGTCCTTAGGGGCCAATGTCTAATTGATTTTAAATTTTAAGGCTTCGGTGACACTTTAGGATTGTGATTTGTGGCCACGGAAGGGTGATGAAATCCCCACCGTATCTTTTCCTACGGAGTTGCCCTTAAGATAGTTTAACTTAAATCTAGCAGAGATAGTCAAACATTGGTCTTTAATTTGGGGACAATTGCAAGGTTGTATGCGAACTAATTTATATGCTTAAATGCAATCGATAAAACCGCGCACGTACCTTGCCTCCATCACTCTTCAACAAGAATTAATTTGCAAGAATTTAGCAAGAAAAATGCGAACAAAACACTATATGATGCATGCACTAAGCCCTTCTAATTTAGCCAATTTTTTAGGTCAGAGTTGAACTATTGCCAATTATGGAATTTTGCCCTAACACGTGCAGTTCTACGAAAAGGAACTTTTCGAAAATTAAGATTTTACGAGAAAGGCAAGAAAAGTTACCTCCGCAATGCTCAGACGGGTTCGCCGCCCGCTCTCGAAAATTCCCAGATGCTCTACACGTCCACCCAGAGATGGAGACGACCCCAGAAAAAATTGAAGCTCAGATGCTTCAAACGTGCGGCGGATCTGCCGCAGGTTGTGCTTTAGATGCGGCGATTTCGCCACCCTTCTAGCTCCGAATGTGCTCGAATTTCGCCGCGCACTCTGTTGTCTCCTGAAACGCAAACCCAAATAGTTAGATCGCGCACAAGATAAACAGAAAAGAATCGAAATCACCAAAAATAAACAAAATCTTCGTCGCCTCCCCGGCAACGGCGCCAAAAACTTGATGAGAATTAAATTTATACCGCAAGTGCACGACGTCAATGAAGACGTGGCAAGTACGGGTCGAACAGAAGGAGGGGAGATATTGTTATTTTCGTGATTTTCGAATTAAGGAAGAAAGAGAGAGAAATATGGTTGGTTTGAGATTTTTGGTTTTTTAATTATCTAAAGCAAGAACAACAAAAGAAAAAAACTAAAAAGAAAAGAAAACAAATATGGATGGGAGTCCAGCGGGTGGGGGATTAGATATCGGGTTTTGATTAGAGAATTCTGAAACTTATAATAAATCACATTAGTTATAAAGCATTACATGATAAATGACTCAACATAAACTCAAGTAATCAAAATATACTAACACGAAATTAAAATAATAACGTAATTTTTCTTCTCATCACCTTAAATCCGTCACCCCCACCCTTTGGAGAGAGTTAGAAACTCATGGATGGAGGGAAGGAGAAGGGGTCCTAGAGAAACTACAAAAGAAAACTAAAAACACAAAATAAAAGAACAGAATTTTATTGCTAAAAAGAAGAGGAGGAGAGGAGCCCCTTCAATACATGATTCGGCCTTATTTATAGCCTCAACCGGGGATCCTAATACATAAAAGGAACGTACACGCGTCAATACAGCATTGGTAAAAATTTGAGCGCACGGATCGACTTTTGTGCGGCGGAAACACCGCATTTTGTACATGAGGTGCGGCGGAATCGCCACCTTTTTGGCTCCGAATCAATCCGGATTTTTCCTGTGTGTTTATGGTATGTTTTAGCTGTCCTTTGCGCGTCTGAATTAATTATTGCATATCTTTGGAGATCTGAGTTAATTTCTTCATATATTTGGAGATCCAAATTTATTTTTCTTTAGAACTTCTCCAAAATAATCTTTTGGTACTCGTAATTTGCAGTCAGGTCCTCGGCTTTTGTAATTAAGTCCCTGAACTTTTTGTAATTAGGTCTTTGAATGCTTTTATGCTTGGATGGACTTCAATTTGAATCCCGATAATCTTGAACTTGGTCTTTATGATAGAAATGAGTCTCTTGCACTCGTTTATGCTCGGGATATGGGTAATTTGCATTCAGGTCCCTGTATTCTATAAATAAGACTAAACACATACCTTAGTAGCATTTATTGATATAAAATTAATCTAAATGAAAGACATATGATGCAATGTATGCAATGCATCAAGCTGAAACCTCAATATGTGAGCATGCTTCCAACCTTTACTGCCATTAAGGAGGATCCGTATATTTTTATACGCGAATTCGAGAAAGTATGCTCCATGTTCAAGCTTCAACAGCTTGATGAGGATTCAGTCCGGTTAAGGATGATTTCTTTCGAGTTGAAGGATAACGCAAAGAAATGGATGTACAACCTCCCGGCGAGCTCCATTCGGTCTTGGGATGACTTTGTGACCGTATTTCTAAAGAGATTTTTCCTTCAAAGGAAAATTCAACAGATACGGCACCAGATACATCAAATGTATCAGACTGAGACCAAATCTTTTCATGCTTTTTTTGAGAGGTTCAAGGACCTTCTTCAGCAGTGCCCTCATCATGGACTTGAGCTATGGCAGCTGTGCCAAATTGTTTATGAGGGCATCAACTACAACACCCCGCACATTGTTGGAGTCAATGTGTCAGGGTGACTTCCAAATGAAACCCATCGAGGAGGCACGAGACACTTTTGAGTCGATGGCTGAACGTACCTTCGAGTGGGACACCATGAGAGAGCCACCAGCCGCCAGGTCTTCTGGTCGGGCTGGATCATATCATGTCGAGTCAACTATCGCGTCTGAGGCAAAATTGGCTGCTCTCATGCGTAGGATTGAGAGTTTAGAGGTGGACCGAGCTCCTGTAGCTCAGGTTGCTACTCCTGGGTGTAGTAGGTGTGGACTTACGGGCCATGATGACTTGGAGTGCGCCTATGCTCCAAGGGATACTGAGCATGCGAATGCGATGTATCAACATAGGCCATGTAACGACCCGTACAGTCACTCCTACAACCCCGGGATGATATAATCATCCTAACTTCTCTTGGGGGCCTAGTGGGGGTCACAGTCAGAGCTCGCACGTTCAACCTCAACCTCCACCTTATCAACCTCCACGCCCATCAGCGACCTACCAACCCCCACATCAAAGGTCTCAACACCATAATTACCAACCTGCTCATGCCTCATCGTCGTGTTATTCCAACCAGACTCCACCACCCCAGCGGGTTGACCCCAAGGACCCTTCTTGTGATTCGACCCTTCAAGAGTTGCAAAGTACAGTCAAGGCTTTGGAAATGCAAGTTAGCCACTTGGCTCATCAATTCCATGAACGCGAGAAGGGTCAGTTCCCGAGTGAACCTGTGGTAAATCCCAGGAGTCAACCTGCTCATGCTAGGCAGAATGTACACAATGTTGAAATTGACCCTTCCCAACATGCCAATGTTGTCCATACCTTGAGATCGGGAAGGGTCGTTGACAACAATGTGGAAATGCCTGAAGCCAACCCTGTTGGTGAGACTTCCGAGGAGAGTCTTGAGCCTGTTAAGGAACCTAATTCTGAGACTCCTCCTCGTGATTCTTATGTCCCCAAGGCATCATTCCCTCATCGGTTGACGAAAAAACGTGATGAGCATTGGGACAAGATCGTTGAGGTACTTAGGCAAGTAAAGGCAAACATCCCGTTGTTGGACGTTGTTCAACAAATGCCACCGTATGCCAAGTTCCTCAAGGACCTTTGCACCACCAAGAGAAAAACAAATGTGCCCAAAAAGGCCTTTGTGGCCGCTAATGTGAGCTCAATATTGACACAACCCATGCAAGTCAAATACAATGACCCAGGTTGTCCAACTGTCTCTTGCATGATTGGGAATGTGACAATCTCTCAAGCTTTATTGGATTTGGAGGCATCTGTGATCCTTCTACCTTACTCAGTCTATGTCAACCTTGGAATATGCGATCTTAAACCAACGAGGACAACCCTCCAGTTAGCTGACAGATCCGTCCAAATTCCACGAGGGAGTGTGGAGGATGTCCTTATCAAAGTGGGTGAGTTCGAATTTCCAGTTTATTTCATCATCTTGGATACTGAACCCGTGTCCAACCAACAAGGACAAATTCCTGTGATCCTTGGGAGTCCATTTCCTGCGACATCTAATGCTTTGATCAATTGTCGCAATGGCTTGACGAGGCTTTCTTTTGGAAATCTCACGGTGGATTTCAACATCTTCACTCTTGGTAAGCAACCCGGGCTCTTCGACGACACTGTCGAAGCCAATTTCATCCAGGACACGGATGATCCCGAGTAATTAGGCATGTTCGACTCACATCGACATATTATTGAGGTGCCTAATGACCAGGTTGCGAGTGAAGAGGATCTTGAGGAATCTGCCAACGTATCTCTGGACGAGGAGGCACATCTGGGTGCTTGCTCCTCTTACCCTGTGGCCCTTGAGCCACTTGAAAGTAACTCTGAATCAGACAAGGATCCCCCTCTGGTCGAGCTTAAACCGCTCCCCGATAACCTAAAGTACATCTTTTTAGGGGATAAAGAGACATTGCCACTCATTATTGCTTCTGATCTTGCACAAGATCAAGAGGTTGCCCTCAAAAGAGTACTCTTTGAAAACAAAGAGGCGATCTGATGGTCATTGAAGTATATCAAGGGAATTAGCCCTGGTATTGTTCAGCATTGGATCCACATGGAAGAGGATTCTAGGCCCCGTAGGGACCCACAACGGAGATTGAATCCTGTACTAAAAGAAGCCGTCCGAAAGGAGGTTCTTAAGTGCTTGGATCATGGGATAATCTATCCTATCTCTGATAGTTCGTGGGTGAGTCCTGTCCATGTGGTTCCCAAGAAGTCAGGCGTGACGGTTGTGGAGAATGAGCATAATGAGCTTATCCCGACACGCCTGCAAACTGGCTGGCGAGTTTGCGTTGATTATCGCAAGCTCAATGCGGCAACGCGGAAAGATCATTTCCCGTTGCCATTCATTGATCAGATGTTTGAAAGGTTGGCCGGACATGAGTATTATTGTTTTCTTGATGGATACTCCGGTTACAACCAAATTCCCATCGCCCTCAAGGATCAAGAGAAAACCACATTTACTTGTCCCTTCGGCACGTTTGCCTACCGTCGCATGCCTTTGGGTTATGTAATGTGTCGACAACATTTCAAAGGTGTATGATCAGCATCTTCTCCGATATGGTTGAGCGTTTCCTTGAGATCTTCATGGACAACTTTTCCATATTTGGTGCTTCCTTTGATGAGTGACTTCATCACTTGAGCCTTGTCCTCAAGCGATGCCATGACAAGAACCTCGCTCTCAATTGGGAAAATGTCACTTCATGGTGAAGCGAGGGATTGTACTTGGACATGTGGTCTCAAGTAGGGGAATTGACGTTGATCCCTCCAAAGTGGGTCTTATTGCTAATCTCCCATTGCCACGTAATGTGAAGGATATCCGTGCCTTTTTGGGGCATGCTAGATTCTATCGGCGGTTCATTCGAGATTTTAGCAAAATTGCTCGACCTCTCACCGCCTTGTTGGCTAAGGATGCCATTTTTGAGTTCACACCGGATTGCCACCATGCCTTTTTGACCTTGAAGAAAGAGTTGACTTCAACTCCCATTATTAAGGCACCGGTGTGGACTGAACCCTTTGAGTTAATGTGTGATGCATCTGACTTCGCTGTGGGAGTAGTTCTTGGGCAACGATTGGACAAATTGCCTCATGTGATCTACTACGCCAGTAGAACTCTCAATGATGCCCAATTGAACTACACTGTGACCGAGAAGGAATTCTTAGCGATCATATTTGCTTTGGAGAAATTCCGGTCGTACTTGAGTGGCTCCCACGTGATTATCTATTCTGATCACACAACCATCAAGCACCCCATGGCGAAGAAAGATGCAAATTCCCGACTCTTGAGGTGGATCTTGTTGTTACAAGAATTCGATCTCGAGATTCGGGACAAAAAAGGGTGTGAAAATGTTGTAGCTGACCACTTGTCTCGTCTAGAGACGACCAACCCACAGGACCAAATTTTAATGAAAAATTTCCTGACGAGCAGTTGTTCACGATCGAAGATAACCCTTGGTTTGCTGACATCGTGAACTACATCGTGACCGAGCAACTTCCTGTGGGTTGGTCAAAATCTGACCAAACCAAATTTAGATCTTATGTCAGATTCTTCCACTCGGACGACCCCTACCTATTCAAATACTGCTCTGACCAAATTTTCAGGCGGTGCGTCCCATATACCGAGTTCCAAAGTGTGCTCCATTTCTGCCACTCCAAGGCATGTGGAGGATACTTTGGAGCAAAGAAAACTGCTGCCAAGGTGCTCCAATCTGGATTCTACTGGCCCTATCTTTTCAACGATGCTTACAACTTTTGTAAGCAATGTGATAGGTGCCAGCGCCTTGGCAGGATTGGTCGACGTGACATGATGCCTTTGCAAAGTGTCCTTGTTGTCGACATCTTTGATGTATGGGGCATGGATTTCATGGGTCCCTTCCCGAACTCATTCGGGAATGTTTACATTCTGGTGGCCGTTCATTATGTGTCTAAGTGGGTTGAGGCTATACCCACAAAGACCAATGACAACAAGGTGGTCACCAAATTCTTGAGGGACATTTTTGCGTGATTTGGTACTCCTCGTACCATAATCAACGATAGGGGTACCCACTTCTGTAATCGCTCCTTTGAAGCGCTGATGAGGAAATATTCGATAACCCACAAGCTTGCGACCCCATACCATCCGCAAACTAGTGGGCAGGTCAAAATCTCTAACCGTCAATTAAAGAAAATTCTTGAGAAGACGGTTAGTTCCTCGAGGAAGGATTGGTCTACTAAGTTGAATGAGGCGTTGTGGGCCTTCCGCACCGCGTACAAGACCAATTTGGGTATGTCCCCATATCGGGTAGTGTGCGGTAAGGCTTGCCACCTACCCGTCGAGCTTGAGCATCGTACTTTCTGGGCGATCAAGAACCTGAATATGGATATTGATCAAGCAGGAGTACAACGTAAGCTCGACATTGTGGAATTGGAAGAGCTACGCAATGATGCGTACGAGAATGCCAAAATTCATAAGTCCCGAGCCAAGATGTTTCACGATCGCATGATTATGCAAAAGGTGTTTACGGCCGGGCAGAAGGTGTTGCTCTACAATTCCCGGCTTCATCTGTTTGCGGGTAAGCTCCGCAGTCGCTGGTCTAGTCCTTTTATTGTCCAAACCGTCTATCCTCATGGAGCGGTTGACATCTTGAACCCAGGGAATGGGGACGTGTTCAAAGTTAATGGACAACGCCTCAAACCCTACTTGGAGGGGGCACCAACCGAAGTCGAGGAGGTCATGTTCCTTCATGAACCTCTCTCGCACTCAACCATTCATGCTCCTGCATGAGTGGTTGAGCTTTCATGTTTGTATAGAAAAAAAAATAAAAAAAGAGAAAGAAAGAGAAAAGACTCGTTCAGTGAGCTTCGTTTGTTGTGGGCCCCAACCCTTGAGTATTTGGGCCCCATTCTTTCACGTATTTGTATCCCTTCTTTAGTATCTCACAGGTTTTGAGGGGAATTTGGGTTGTGTCCATCAACATGACCATGAACTTCCCTTTGTACTTCATGTTGGTGAGATCTCTCCTTTTTCATGCATACATCCATGTAGTATCTTGCTCGCATTCATTGAGGACAATGCATGAAGTAAGTGTGCGGGGTGTTTTACGTGTGTACATAGTTGAGTCTTTTCCTTTGATTTTTGTTTTCTTTTGTGTGCATTGTTAGGGTCATGTTAGTGTGCTGCATTTAATATCGATATATCTGCTTGCCATGATTCTTGGGTGACTTGTCTTCTTTTGCTTGCCTAGTGCTTTAAAATTTTCACATTTCTTTCAAAATCTTCATGTGTTTGCGAAAGAAAATGTTTTGTGGGTTTTGTGTGCGTTTAGCATGTGCAAAACCGTTGAGAGGCAAAGTAAAAAGAAAGCTCCCAAAATTGTCTTGAACTTGATGCGTTAGGATATCTAGTGCAGTGGCTTTAGGATTTATCGAGTCGTTAGGATGCACCCTTGTTTTCCCTTGGGGATGAGTAATCATAGGGTTTCAGTGCTCAAACATTTAAAGAAGTCCACCCTGAACCTAGTGAGTCAATAATTCGTGTCTGTTAACTTAAGGAAGTTTGTTGTAGTCAAGGACCCTTTAAATCTTGTTGTGAGACATTAAGTGTAGGGGTTTTGGTTCATGCGTAGATAAGAAATAAGTGAGTAGGTGTTCTCTCTTCTCGCACGGCTCCTATCACTCGGGAAAGTAGGTGTGAGGGGACTTTGTGCCTGGTGCTTTCGAGTCATCTGACTTGGGATGCGCCGACCGAACTCCCGTTACACGGGTGGTAGGGATTGCCCTATGTGGAGATTTGGGGAAAGGTGTACGTGATAGTGTAAGTCCTCATGGGCAATGATGCACGAAACCTGACCCTGGGAGAATGAAGCTCCAACTAATAAATAAATAAAAAATGAGAAAAGAAACAAAAAGAAAAAAAAGGTAATGCAAATAAGAACCTTAATGGACTTTGCACTTTCTATCACTTGAGGATGTTGAGGTTGTCCATGTCTTTCACTTAATTCTTTATTTAACTTGCACGAATGGTTCATTAGGTTAGGTGTGTGGACTGATTACCTATATAGAGTCGGCCCGTAGGATTACCGCGTCCAATGATCGAAAACATTTGTCCAACGAGTCGAGTGTCTAGATTGAATAATGCATCTTGTTCGGATTTTGTGGGTATATCCGATGAAAACCCTCAGGAGACAACACTCCTCCTCCTTGGCAACAAGGAGGTTTAACGGCTTGTTGCACGTGCTAAGTGCAACCGTGATTCCTACGAAAGTGAGTTAGGATTTCTTGTTTCTCGTTTGTTTTTCTCTTTCTTTGTTTTGCTTTGGACTAGGAAAAACTTAGGTGTGGGGGTATTTGATTGACATCATTTCATACTTATATTTGTATCTTATATCTATTATCTTACACCTAAGCAATGTTACGTGACAAGTTTTATGTTTGAATTTCAGAAATAAAGAGGTTTGAAGAGAAGAGCCATGAAAGGACCCAAAAGCAGGAAAAATGACTTAATTGTGAGACTTGGGGACTAAGATGCAAGGGAGAAGGACCAGAACTTAAGACCGAAGGACCTAAGAGCAAAACAAAAAACTCCACACCATCATGGGGAGTATTTTGGCAATTCTATTCGGGTCGGAGCTCCAACAAGCGAAGTAGATGCATCCAAGACCAACAAATACACCAATTAAAGCCCAGCATGAAAACCAGACGGATCTGGAACTTATAGATAGCTCTGGATCCGCTTAGCTTTCAGGAGCACGTGTATTAGTGTATTCTTAGTGTATTTTTGGTATTTGTTTAGTCCCACATCGGGGGAGATTCCCAGATTAGCTTTTTACATGCTTATAAATAGAACTCTTCACCTTACATTGTATCCATCTCCCTCTTTGGTGGCCATCTTCCCTACTAAGAGTGAAGCCTTGAAGCAAAACTCTGGTGGAGGAAGGGCTGCTTGTATTGAGTGAGTTAATAATAGATGTTTTTCCTTTAATTGTGTTGTTTCTCTCTTAGTTTCATTTCCTTTCATATGCATGCATGCTTGTTTGTTTTGTTTTATGCTTCTTTAATATTTCTTGCTTGATTAGTGTAGTTTCATTTCAGTATAATGCTTCATTTTGTTAGAGTAGTTAGTTTAAAAATGTGTGAGTAGATCCATCCCCATTTGGGGGGTGGAGAAATATTGTATATAATCATGTAGTGTATTAAGTGTGTGTTATCTTAATCCCTTGAGCTTTATATAATTTCCATAACTATCTAATGTGTTTTCACTCTTATCTTTGATATGATAATGCTCTTTAATGAAGCTTAGCTTATGCTTTGATTAGTGAACCTATTTTATGGGGAATGATAAGGTTAGGATATGGATGAAATTAATATTGGAAACACAATTTCTAGTGTATGTACTCTTATTGCCTTTACCTTAGTTAATGTCTTGTATGTTTTAATGATGTAGTCTTATCTTAATTCATGTGGAGGCATAGTAGGGTCTAGTCTTTATACATGAGTTCATTTAGCTTCATTCCAATTATTGTCTTGTATGTTTTAATGATGTAGTCTTATCTTAATTCATGTGAAGGCAAAGTTGGATGTAGTTTTATGATTTCATGCACTACATGTTGTGAGGAGCTTAATTGAACACACACACACACACATCTTTCTATTCACATTATTTCTCTACCCCCTATGGGGTTTAGTTTTATTGCTTCTCTTCCTTTCCTTTTTCCATTCTAGTGTAGTTAGTGTAATCGATCTTTCTCTCCATTTTTTACCACTCGCCTTCGCACAAACCAAACGTCGACACACCTCCCAGTGGACGACTCATATTTGCCACCGCTTCAACACGGCCGTGCACTTGCGGTTTAAATAAAACGATCAATCAACGTGCAAGTTCATTGTCGGGAGCGGAAGATTTTGATTCCAAGAGTCGTAGGTCAATATCTGGTGATCTGTGGCGTGCGTGGCAAGGAGGGTCATGTCATTATTTTTGCACGGAAGGTGTAGAAGCTTTTGAGTCAGGGGTGTGCAATATTTCTAGTGAGTGTAATGTTGATCGAGAGTCAGAGACCCAACCTGTGGCATATGGAGACGATCTGGGATTTCGTCGATGTGTTTCCAGAGGATCTGCAAGGATTGCCTCTGCATCGAGATATCTAGTTTTCTATCGATCTAGTTCTCGATACTACACCTCAGTCTAAGGTGATGTATCGGATGGCGCTTGCTTAGTTAGCCAACCTAAAGATTCAGTTGCAGGAGTTGTTGGACAAGGTGTTTATTCGGCCTCACCGTGGGGAGCCCTTGTTCTGTTTGTGAAGAAGAAGGATGACTCCATGAGAATGTGTATCGATTACCGGATGCTGAATATGGTGGCTATCAGGAACCGTTACCTGTTGCCGAGGATTTATGACCTCTTTGATTAGTTTAAGAATGTGAAGGTCTTCTGATTGATTGTTTTAATAACCGCAAGTGCACAGTGTTGGTGAAGATGTGGAAAATATGGGTTGAACCTCAAAGAGTTGTGAGTGTTGTTGTGACTACCATACTCGAGTGGGAAAGGAGAGGAGAATGAGAGGATTATGCTAAACTAACTACACTAAATGATAAATTAATCAACAATTAAACAAAACCCCCATAGAGTGGAGGTGCATAGCTATGTGAGTGGTTCTTGATTACATGAGGCACGAGCGTGTAAAGTAGGTGAAACCAACTAGAAACTAGTGTGGAGTCTAATTAACATCAACTACATTTACATGAATACGATAAATTAATCAACAATTAAATAAAACCCCCATAGAGTGGAGGTGCATAGGTATGTGAGTGGTTCTTGATTACATGAGGCACAAGTGTGTAAAGTAGGTGAAATACTAGAAACTAGTGTGGAGTCTAATTAACATCAACTACATTTACATGAATACATGACTAATATAGTTAGACAAGAAGTTAAGATGCACTTTGGGTTCTAAACAATGAACTAAGTACCTAGTGTGGCCATTAGGACATCAATTAACCATCCATACAACTTAATACATTCATGCATTCTCTACTAATCAAACATCCATACATAACAAGCCAATTCCATACAAAGATAAACCATTACAGGCAACAAGATAAACTCTAAATCTAGCATTAGACAAATACCTAGTGTGCCCATTATCCCATCTAATACAAGTTTAAGCATACTACAAGTATAGATCTACGTTAAGCACAAGGTAATGACACAAATAGAAGAACTCATCACTAACACTTTACATAATCTACATCACCTCCACCCCAAATGGGGTGGATCCACTCTCTACTCATGTTGACAACTATGGAAAGCCTGAAACCTACATTAAACATGGTAAGAAAAGAAAACTACTAAATCAACCAACAAAACACAAAAATACTTGGATAGAAATAAAGCTAGAGAAGAGAGGAATCCAAATCTACCTTAGATTAACAAAAAAGTAACATTACAAACTTCAAATACCACCTTTCACTACTACCCAAATTGGCTAAAACCAAAGCTATTCTAATGGTGGAGGCTGAGCTCAAGTAGAGAGGTAGGAGAAACATTGCTATCTATAGAAGAAAGAGTGGTGTAGATGAATTTGGAAGCAATCCAACAGCTGTAATCGCTTTCTCTATGGTCTGGTGCACCCAAATAAGGAAGATCGATCCCCGAGAGAAATTGGGGCACATTTGGGCCAAAATGATCCGCCAGTAGCAAAAATTTTGTGTTCGATCCACCTTGGTTTCTTCCAGGAGCTTAAGTTCAATTTTCATGTGAGGTGCACTCCAAGTCCACTGGTTCGAGCCCCTGTGATCTTAATTTCCGAAACACTCTTCAAGGTATTGAGGAATTTTTGCTTGTCCAGGTCCCTCCGGGTTTCATCTACAGGTCCTTCCTGAATTGTAGATGTGTCCTTGAGCATGACAAACATGTCCAAGATGTTTCGATAAGGTAATTTCTTATTGCATTTACGTCCTTTTCGGTTCCTTTCTCCTCTATACCTAAAACCTAAAACATGTTCAAGAAACACTCGAGTAGCACAAAATTGGGGTAAAATAAATGATATATAACATGAATGTAATGTATGCTATGGTACTAATGAAATACCCCCCACTACCTTTTGCTAGTCCTGAGCAAAATAAAGAAAGAGAAAATACTAAAAGGGAAATCCTAACTCACTTTCGTAGGAATCATGGTTGCACTTAGCACGTGTATCAAGTCGTTAAACCTCCTTATCTGCAAGGAGGAGTTGTCTCTCCTGAGGGTTTTCAGTGGATATATCCACAAAATCCGAATATTGATGCATTATTCAACCTTGCAACATGACTTGGTGGACCTACTTTTGTCGATCATTGGACATGTTAATCCTTCGGGCTGACCCTGTATATGTACTTGTCCACAAACCTAGCCTAGGGAACCATTCGTGCAATTTAAGTAGGACTTATATGAAAGACACAGGAAACCTTAACACCCTCAAGTGATACAGGTGTAAAGTACATTAAGGTTCTTATTTGTATTACTATTTTTTTCTCTTTTTTCATTTTTTCATTTGTTTAACACTAGTTGGTGTTTAATTCTCCTTTGGTCGGATTTTGTGCATCATTGTCTGTGAGGACTTACATTTTCACATACACCTTCCCCCAAAATATCCACATAAGGCAATCCCTACCACCCGTGTATCTGGGCTTGGTTCGTGGGAGACCATGTATTCTTGGGGATCTCTCCCTTTAATGGAGTTATGAGGTTTGGTCACAGAGAGAAACTGAGTCCGAGATATATAGGGCCGTTTGAGATTCTAGATTGAGTTGGTTTCGTCACTTATAGGATTTCCTTGCCGCCAAAGTTTATTGGATTGCACAACATCTTGAATGTTTCAATGTTAAGGAAGTACGTTGTCGATGCTTCACACGTACTGTAGCCTGATTTGTCATTGGAGGAGCGACTGATGAGTATCATAATTTATCATTTTTTACCTTTATTATTATCTTATTTTTGTACGTTAATAATGCTATGTCGAGTGTTTTCTTTTCATTTTGTAGATTAGAAGGAAATAGATACAATTGCTGAAAATATTGAAAAGTGGAAGTACTTAAATGCAAAATCCGATATGTAAAGGGAAAGTTGAAGGACATGATACAAGAAATCCACTCCACATGTTTGTTCTCTAGTTTTTTTGCAAAGTGATGGGAAAATGATCAAATTATAGGTGCAAATTCGGATTATGCAATCAACTTCAAGTATGAAAGTTCGGATAAGGAAAGTTTGGATTGTCAGCACATATCACTTGTTTTAGTCATAGGATCCATGTCCAAATACCAAATTTTATTATTAAAGATCTGTTAGAAAGACAATTTAAAGGTAAAAATATTCGTCTCTCTTGAGACTTTCCAAATTCTGATGATATGAGGGCTAAAACGTTTATCAAGTCAGACTATATTGGAAAGCGGGCATCCGATAGATCATCTGTAATTGGGGCACATGTTTTTGATACCATATCCAAATAAGGTGATTCGAGATGATCTACACAGAAAAGATCCATATGCACAACTTTGGTATTCTAAAGTTTTCCAAATTCAGAAGATACGGGGCTCGTATAATGCGTGTAAGACTTCTGATGTGAGAGAACAGATCTGATGTAAGAGAACAGAAAACCCTACTTGCATTGGCTATATATCCCTCTCTCTTGCATTTTCTCCCTCTCTCTCCCTCTTGCGTTTTTTCTTGTTTCTGCTGCTGATGCACCCCTTGGAGAATTTTGGTTTTTTGCTGGAAGGGAGGAAGCTCTGTTGTTGGAAATTGTAATGTCTCTTCCATCTTAATAAAATAATTCGGTGTTTAGTTTTTCTCTTTTCTTGTTGTTAGCTTAGGATGTTTTTATATTGCAATAATAATATGTTCTTCATGTTTTGTGAGTATTTACATCCCCCTTTGGGGTGGAGATGATGTACATGTATGTTTCGAGGTTTTGATACTTGACAGATTTCGGTTTGTGTAGACTTGGATGTTTGTATGTTTGTTGGGTTCATTTTGACCATCTATATGTTGGGGGATTTTTGTTGAGTTTTGTCATACGTTTCAGACACTTCTCAAGCTTGGTTTTCTCATATTTATTGGTCGAAATCTCCTTTTGGATATGCTACATGTTAGTCGTGTGTTTATATTAGTGTTTGCTTGCTCGATTAATTGAAGAAACTTTGTTTTGATGGGTTTTTCCATGAAATTCAGACACCACCCTTGCTTAGCTTTGCTCTTCACATGAGTTCCTTATTTTTTATGAGTTTTTCCATAATTTTAGACACTTCTCATGTTGAGCATCGTCTTATGATAGACAAGTAGTAATTGCTAATATGTTGTGTGAATGGATTGATAGATCTTGTCAAATCTTTAGACACGTTTTATGTATGAAGACACACACATGACACACATACATGCTTTCATGCATCATTCATCACCTCTCTCACCTCATATGTGCACGCACTTCACTCCTCAAGTGTTCATCCATATTTTGTTCCATATCATTTGCTGAATTTCTCTAGTTTTCATTTGCATCATAATCTAGTTTGTTTTGCGTTCTTAGTATAATCGTCTTTTAAGTAGTAGCGTAATAATCTCTTCTTCCATTGTTATTTCCAACTTGATTTCACTCGCTGAAAGGTTAGCAATGCTCCTTGTGGATCGACCTGTTCCCCTATCTTCACCGACGGTCGTGCACTTGCGGTTAATTAGTAAAACTTTTAACAAGTTTGGGCTTTGAGTTTTGGGGTTTTGCAAATTTATATGTTATAATGTTGCGGATCACATTATATTATGTCATATATTATCATACATAATGTCAAAACGTTATACCCCATAATAACGCACAAGATCTTAACATATCCTCCAACGTTTGAATTGTCCTTTCTGACTCTATATCAGTTTGAGGTTGGAAAGTGGTACTGAATTTCATCTTGGTACCCAACGCCTCCTGCAAACTCTCCCAAAAATGGGAAGTAAATCTTGGATCTTGGTCTGAAATAATGGACAGTTGCACACCATGTAACCTCACAATCTCCTCGACATAAAGCCTTGCTAAGCTCTCCATGGATATTGTTGTGCGGATAGGCAGGAAGGGTGCCGACTTGGTCATTTTATCCATCACTACCCATATCACATAATGAGAGTCTTTGGTTCTTGGCAACCCTGTTACAATATCCATGGTCACTTGCTCCCACTTCCATTCAGCTAATTCTATTTGTTGCAATTCGCCTGCCGGTCTCTATGTTATATTTTAACATGTTGGTAAACCAAGCATCTAGTGACAAACTGTGCGATATCGCGCTTCATGCCCTTCCACACAAAAATTCTTTGAAGATCCATAAACATCTTCGTACTACCTGGATACACCGTATAACAGGATCCATGAACTACTTCCATAATCTCCTTCCTCAAGTCATTCACATTAGGTACCCATAGGCGATTCCTGAATCGTACTTCTCCATCCATGGTGATTATTAAATCTGACCCTCGTTTTGCCATAGCTTTAAGCAAGGTATCCGACTATGGATCCTCTCCTTGGCTTTGCACAATTCTATCTAGAATTCCAGGTTTAACTTGGAGATTCACAATCATCACCCCTCACTCCTCAAACATGAAGTGCTTCCACTGGGGTAAATCCTCAATCATCTTCCATTCTCTAGCTATCAAGCACGACAACAAGCCTTCCCACTTCCTGCTTCATGCATCGGCCACTGAGTTCGCCTTACCCGGATGATATGAGATGGTCATCTCATAATCCTTGATAAATTCCAATCATATCTGTTGTCTCATGTTCAAATCCTTTTGCGTAAAAGGTACAAAGACTCTGATGATCCGTAATGACCTTGAATGTCTCCCCATAAAGATAGTGTCTCCAAATCTTTAGAGCAAACACTACCACTGCCAACTCTAGGTCATGGGTGGGGTAATTTCCTTCCTACACCTTTAACTGTGAGATGCATAGGAGATCACCTTATCGTGTTGCATCAACACAACTTAAACCGGTACCAGACGCATCACTATACACCACAAAACCTCAACTTCCAGACGGAAGGAATAGGATAGTTGCAGAAGTTAGTCTTGACTTGAGCTCCTGGAAACTATCCTCACAATCGTGGGTCCACACAAATTTATCTTCCTTCCTTGTTAAAGCCATTAGCGGAGCAACAATTTTTGAGAAGTCTTGTATGAAACGCTGATAATAACCTGCCAAACCAAGGAAGCTCCTGATCTTTGACATCGATGTTGGAGTCCTCCGTTGCATAACCGCTTCCACTTGACACAATATGTCCAAATAGTATCACTTGCTCCAGCCAGAACTCACATTTGGAGTACTTGCCGTACAACCTTTCTCGTCATAGGGTCTCCAAAAAAAATCCTAAGATGCTCTTCATGATGTTCGACGTTTGGTGAATATATCAAAATGTCATTCACGAATACAATCATGAAGCTATCCATGAAAGGTTTAAACATCCGATTCATATTATCCATGTATGTCGTTGGGGGCATTTGTTAGACCAAAATTGCATCACCAGGAATTCATAATGCACGTACCTTGTCTGGAAAGCAGTCTTGTAGATATCATCTTGCCGAATTCGAAGCTAATGATAGCCCGACCTTAAATCGATCTTAGAGAAGACCATTATTGATTGCAATTGGTTCGTCGATTCTTGGCAATGGGTATCGATTCCATATCGTTTTTTTATTCAACAAACGATAGTCAATGCACATCCTCATCGGTTCATCTTTCTTCTTTACGAATAAGACTGGTGTGCCCTAAGGTGAAACACTTGGGTGGATGAATCCTTTGTCCAGCAGTTCTTGCAATTGCTTCTTCAACTCTGACAACTCTGCTAGTGTCATCCGGTATGGGGCTTTAGACATGGGGGTTGTGCCCGGAAGCAATTCAATAGCGAATTCTAACTCTCGATTGGGTGGTAACCCATCTAACTTCTCTGGAAACACATCAGGGAACTCCCTAACCACCCTTACATTGTCCAGATCCTCATTCGAAGGTTCGTCCAAGACTATGCTCACCAGAAATGCTGCACATCTTTGACATATGAGTCGTTGAGCCTTCATTGTTGAGATAACAACCTGATGGTCGCCTGCTCGAATTCCTTGTACAATTATGCTACGCTTACCACACCTAAGTACTTCAATTTTCTTCCTACAACAGTGGACTAAGACATCATAGTGGGATAACCAGTCCATTCCTAATATCACGTCAATATCGACCATAGGAAATAACATAAGGTCCGTTAGGAAGTTTTGGTCACCTGCCATTAGGAACACCCCAGAGAAAAACTCAACGACCAACAAAACCTCCCCAACAAGTGGGCTGACTTCCAATTTAATGGCTACACCTAAGTTTTAATTGACTAACACCTACATAGAACCTAAACGTAGCGCTGGCCGCATGCCATGCGTGGAGTTGGTCAAAGTCCACTATGTCGCCAGTCTAAAAGCCTAGACAAAATCGTCCGCGCTTCGAAAATCACAACACCAAATCTAGCATTCTAACCTGCATTATGTAGATAATATCCCTCTATCTAATTCCTAAGTTTCACCTAGGATGCCCATGAATAGCCTGGGGCTTGCTTACTCGTAAGACTACTGCCCCGCCGAGCTACGCCTCCATATCATTAGCATAACTCAACTCATCACACCTCACTCTCCAGACTTCCAAATCAGGCGTTCTAAGAGGCGTTTGTTAACTATTCTTGTTCTCTATGCACATTCCAAAATTCATTTTAAACGCCCACTTATAGCCTAATTCTTACCCTCCTGAGCTTCGCTCTGTCGTTGAGTCCACACTGCCCTGACCCAGCGTGACTAATTCCAATGCGCCTCAAACTACAATGCTCCAAATCAGACGTTCTAAACTTGTAATGGTAGATATTTCGTTTACCAAGAATCCTCTAAGAGTTTATAGACAAAGCCTAAGTGTAGACCCAATTATGCCTAAGCCAAAAATCTGTTTGACCTACCCACGACTAAATCCAGACTTGACCCGAGTTGACTACCTATTAGTCCACATCCTTTTGACCCCTGATGGACCAGACCTAAGGTCAACTTTCATCAATACAAATCTTCTCTTAGTCCTACCCTTTCTAATGCCAACTTGGTCAAGCCACGTGCCCATGATAATAGCTAACCACACCCATGATCTTTGACCGCCCATGAAAAACGTAACTGCCCAAGGACCCGGTCTGGAGCGCCTCCCATGGCTGCCCCAACCCTGATTTGGTTGGAACCGCCAGGTGCCTCTGGTCCCCATCTCCCGAAATCACCTCCGACCAGACCTCACCACCAGACAAGTCTGACCAACCAATGGTCGGACTCCGGCGAGACTTCGATGGTCAAACCACCTATAAAAACACGCAACGCCACAAATTGCTCCATGTACGACGGCTAATGTTTCTAATCAAATCCTCAAAACAAACTTCCGACCATAAAAATAATCTAAAACACAATCTAACCCAATGGCATACCTCAGGAAGAAGGTTCCTCTGGTGAATGCCCTCCCAAAACACGTGCGCGCTTCCTTGCACCGTCGGTTGTCTAGTTCTTCACCCTTGCCGCAGCCAACTCCGTGCTCCCTTGTTTCTCTCCTCCTCTGGCTGGAACAACTTCTGAGATGAGGTGGATTGGATGATGGACAAGGTCTCTGAAATTTGGGTTGGTTGCCCTTTTCTATCTCATGAATCTCTAACTTTTCTCTTCTTGCGTAAATTCCTCACCTACAAATCGTTTCTCCCTCTCTCTTTTTTCTCTCCACGATAAAACCCTAGAAACCTCTCTAAAACATCCCATCTAATACTAATTCCCCCTCCCTATTCGTCCACCAATTTTCATGTGGGAAACACCCTAGGCCCTTGGATAAATTAAAGCTAAAACCGATAAAACGTGAGCCACACATCTACATTTTTTATTTTAGTCATTATATATCCTAGTGCATGCCCTCTCACGTGCCCTCTTAATTCTTTAACCCAATCCTCTCTTGACACCTCGGCATGACCTGCCACCTCCTTGCCATGTTAGCAAGGGTGCCACGTTATCAAGATCCAAGCAAAGGTCAAGCTTGTTGACTCGGCTTTGACCGCACCAAACATGGTGTTTTTCTTGGCTTTTAAGGTCTAATTTCCCCCACCTATTCCAACCTCTACTTCTCCCCATTAAGCCACATCACGCCAAACACCATAAGGGAGAAATCCATCATATCTTGACATTAAAAATAGCTACGAAAAATTATTATTTATTTAAAAAATGCGGGTTCTTACATACTTAGGTTTTCTGATAGGGGTCAGACTAGAAGAGTTTCAGAGGATTCTGTACACGAGGGGCACGTCGACCAGATTCTTCTGGTTATCATTTTACTTCCGTATTATTTTATGACATATTTCCTTTTTGAAATCGATGTAATGTCTTGATATTATTTCCATATGTGGATAATTTCCCGTTTTAGTTTGTGTCTCGTTTTTAATCTATCCATGCATGTTTTTATTCAGTACGTCGTGTATGTGTCATTTTTATTGTAACTCCTTCGGACGTTGCAGATGACTTTGATCACGATAGTTCCCTTGGTTTTCCTAGCATGTGTACCTACGATATCAGGGGCGTTACAAGAATTATCCCACTTATGATTTGAAGTTGGCAATAGTGGTGTATGCACTGAAGATCTAAAGTCACTACTTGTATGGTGAGCAATTTGAGGTGTTCACTGATCACCAGAGTCTGAAGTCCCTGTTCTTGTAGAAGGAACTAAACATGAGGCAGCGACGCTGGTTAGAGTTCGTGAAAGATTATGACCTTACGATCGCCTACCACCCGAGGAAGGCAAACACAGTAGTTGATGCTAGTCTGTAAGCGGAGATTGTTGGAGGACCTAGTTTAGTAAAGGTCGTTTGTAGCAGCGCACAGCATACGGGTTGAGCTAGATATAGTGGAGCGCATTATCCTTGCACAGGCAGAGAATCAAGAGAGGTTTGTCTTGATGTAGTCAGTGGAGACTGATAGGTCAGATTTTAGGATAGCTATGATTGAAGGCCTTAGGTTCAGGAATAGACTATGGGTGCATGTGGTAGTTGACCTGTAACATCCCTGAAATAGAAAAAAATATTAAAATTTAAAACAAAATATTACCAGGAATAAGATCGCAAAAAGCAGGAACATTACTCATAAAACTATTTAAAAGGTCTACCAATTAATCAGAGTTGTCAAAAGGTATGATACATCAGAATACAAGGAAGTGTAAATGCATGTATCATACTACCTAGGAAAATGAGATAGAGGATCTGATCCCAAAGTGCCCTTGTCCTCGGTCACCACCCGCCAAAACATATTACGGTCCTGAAATGAAATTATAACAACAATACCTGAGTTTCTATACGGAAACCCATATACAAGCGCAGCTATATGCATGCTAAAGTACATTGCAATGGCCATATCATACTAGTAAAGCATGGCATGATATAATGCAATAAAACATTCCTTCCAAGGGTAAATAAACGACGACGGTCCCACAATCAATCATCAGGTCTCCCAAAGAGACCTACCGCAGGCACATACGGTCTTACAAAGAGTACGTAACGCACCCCACACACAACTACACTAATCATAGGGTTTGGTGATGGGCGCCCGCACTTCCGTGTCAGTAGAATCAGTTGAATCTCGAGGTCAAAACCTCACCAACAAAGTCATCTCTCTGGTCGGTCAACTCACCTAGCTACGCCATAGCCAAACTACCTGTCGGAATATAGCGTCGAACAGTCACCGCTTCCATCAAGGTCGCGCGATCCTCTCCACAACGTACGGTCACGCCGAAGAATGCTCACTTTGTTGTCTCTCAGCACAAGCTACCAATACCACTACCATCAAGGTCGCGTAGGTCACATCATTGCCCTCAAGGCCAGTCAATCGAAATCATAGCCTGCGGGCCAACCGATCGACTCATCTGGACCAAAGTCCACTGGGTCATCTTGCCATGTAGAGTCGTGCAACATTGTGCACTGGGAACCGCGATCCCTTAGGTCTACTACTCTAAACGACTCCATAAAAATGCAATGTCATATCATAAGCAATAAAACTCAAGGATGGTATGTGCAACTAAATCCAGCAGCTCTATCCCTTAGTCTAGAAGTCCATCCAGAAATTTTGTCCAGAAGTCCATCCAAAACTCCATCCAAAAATTCTTTCAGAAGTCTATCTAGAAGTCCGTCCAGAATTTCGTCAAGAAGTTCGTCCAGAAATTTTGTCCAGAAGTCCATCCTGAAGTCCAATCCCTTCGTCCAGCAATCACGTCGCTTAGTTCGCAATCGCGTCCCTCAGTCTGACAACTACCCTCAGTTTGGCAATTGCGTCCCTCAATCTGTAGTATTGTCCCTTCATCCAGAAATGTTGTCCCTCCATCAGAAGTGTTGTCCCTACATCAAGAAGTGGTGTCCCTCCTTCCAACATTCCACACAAAATTCGGCCACCCTTGCACGCCCGGCTAGCGTGATATCAGGCAGGGACCAACCACTCTGGTGGCCCACCGGCCGCTGCTCGTCGCCATCAAGGCCCCCGACCGACCGACAACGAGACACCCCTCAAACATTGTGTGAGTTAAAAAGTAATCTTGGCATACCGTTCTTTCGAGGTCATCGGAACTCACCCGCAACCTCCTCCGGATTACAACTCGAACGTCACTCCTCCTCACATCACGTCTACACGCCTAGCCATATTCTCTGCCTCTGACTAAACTCCAGTCACCTCCTCCGAATGACGGCCATCGTGTGAGTGAAAGAGAGAGTGAGTTGTGGTGAGAGAGGAGAACGTTTGTGATATGAAAAGAAGAGAGAGAGGTGAGGGTGTTTGCTCTTATAACCCAACACCACCAACCCTCCATCCTTCAACCCATACCTCCCATTCCTCACGCACACTCCCCTCCATACCCCATCACATCCAAGTTAACTCACACTAATCACAACTAATCTCCATAAACTACTTAGCCCCACTAATTGGATTTAGGATTTAACAATCCACCATCCTTAAAGGAATTTTGTCCCCGAAATTAAAACCAAGCAACTCACCTAAAAGCTTGGAGTATTGCTTCTAAACTTCCTCCTCAATTTCCCAAGTGGCCTCGTTATTGATATAGTGCTACCATCACCTTAACCAATGGAATGGTCCTCCTCATGCGGTCCATGATCTCCATTGGCTTCTCCTCTAGAGATAAGTCCTGTTGGATCTCTGGAACCTCAATCTCGATAACATGAGCTGGATCCGCAGTGTACTTCCAAAGCATTGGCACATGGTAGATGTTGTGAAGACCCAAAAATTACGTCTTCAAAGCAATCCGGTAGGCGACCTCTCCAACACGGTCGAGAATCTTGAACAGTACGACATACCTTGGACTGAGCTTCCCCTTCATCCCAAACCTCATTACTCGTCGAGATAGGGATATCTTCAGAAACACATGGTCACCAACCTCGAAGCTCAACTATCATTTGCACTTATCAACGTAACTCTTCTGCCTGCTCTGTGTTGCTGCTAGTCTCTTCCTGATCACATCATCCTTCTCTACGTATAACTGCACCATCTTGGGCCCAACCAACTGCCTCTCGCCTCCCTCACTCCAGCAAACTGGTGATCTGCAAGGTCGCTTGTACAATGGCTCGTACAGTGCCATCACAATACTCGCGTGGTAGTTGTTGTAAGCAAATTCTATCATCGGTAAGTGATCATCCCAGTGTCCTGCCAATCCAATTTACAAGCTCTCAGCATGTCTTTTAAGGTCTGGATAGCCATCTCTGACTGACCATCTGTCTTTGGGTGAAACGTTGTACTGAACTTTAGTCGTGTCCCCAAAGCCAAAACCTGGAGGTGGACCTGGGATCTCGATCAGAGATGATGCTCACTAGTTGATGAGAATTTTATTTATACCGCAAGTGCACGGCGTCGATGACGACGCGGAAAGTACGAGTCGAACACAAGGAGGGAGAGAATTTTGTTGTTTTTGTGATTTTTTATTAAGGAAGAAAGAAAGAGAAATAAGTTTGGTTTGAGATTTTTGGTTTTTAATTTTCTAAAGCAAGAACAACAAAAAATACTAAAAAGAAAACAAATATGGATGAGAGTCCAGCAGGTGGGGGTTTAGATATCGGGTTTTGTTTAGAGAAATCTGAAACTTATAATAAATCACATTAGTTATAAAGCATTACATGATAAATGACTCAACATAAACTCAAGTAATCAAAATATACTAACACAAAATTAAAATAATAACATAATTCTTCTTCTCATCACCCTAAATCCATCACCCCCACCCTTTGGAGAGAGTTAGAAACTCATGGATGGAGGGAAGGAGAAGGGGTCCTAGAGAAACTACAAAAGAAAACTAAAAACACGAAATAAACGAACAAAATTTTATTGCTAAAGGGAAGGGGAGGGGAGGAGATCATTCAATACATGATTCGGCCTTATTGATAGCCTCAATAGGGGACCCTAGTACAAAATAGGAAAGTACACGTGTCAACACACAACTGGACAAAAGCGTGACCCATGGATTCAAAGGGGTGCGGCGGAAACGCCACAATTTACATGTAATGTGCGGCGGAATCGCCACCTTTCTGTCTCAGAATCGATCCAGATTTTTCCTGTGTGTTTATGGTATGTTTTAGTTGTCCTTTGCGCGTCCGGATTGATTTCTTGTCTTTTCGTTGAGCTCCGAATTAATTCCTTCATATATTTGGAGATCTAAATTTCATTTTTCCTTTGAAATTCTCCAAAATAATATTTCGGTCCTCGTAATTTGCAGTCGGGTCCTCGGCCTTTTGCAATTAAGTCTCTGACTACTTTTGTGCTTAAGTCCATGGCCTTTTTGTAATTAGGTCTTTGAATGCTTTTATGCTTGGATGGACTTCAATTTGAACCCCGATAATCTTGAACTTGGTCTTTATGATAGAAATGACTCTCTTGCACGCGTTTATGCTCGGGATATGGGTAATTTGCATTCAGGTCCCTGTATTCTGTAAATAAGACTAAACACATACCTTAGTAGCATTTATTGATATAAAATTAATCTAAATGAAAGACATATGATGCAATGTATGCAATGCATCAAATACCCCCACACCTAGATTTTACTAGTCCCTAGCAAAACAAAATATAAGAAAAATGAAAACAGGGAAATCCTAACTCACTTTCGTAGGAATCACGGTTGCACTTAGCATGTGCAACAAGCCTTTAAACCCCTAAGTTTCCTTAGAGGACGAGTTTTGTCTCGTGAGGGTTTTCAGTTGACACACCCACAAAGTCTTAATTAAACATTTCATTAATTACTCTCAATATCTCCACCTCAACCTTATACATCTCACTTAGAATTCTTGCATGCTCATTATATAAATCTAACTCATAAAAATTCTGACTTGGTCTTCATTCCTCCAATATTCACACCACTAACCCTTCTACACATGATATCACTTAAATTATTTTGCACGCCTCCTCTGGTGGTGAAGTATCATTCGGATCAACCATTGCATGAATCATTCTTTTAACTTTGGGCCTTGAGTATCTTAAAATATTTTTTTTCCCCGTGATTCAAGACATTTGCTTTTTTGACACTTTTACCCTTTTTGCATTCGTGTAGCGAGTTTGGTCGATAATCCCGAACTGGCAGACTCAAGTTACCGGGTTTTAAGATACCCCTACGGACCAATGACTCGAAGGCTTGGGTTTTTGTCATCATTTTGCAAAATGTGCTTTCCTCACTTTATTCCTTTATTTATTTTTATTTTTTTTACTTTTATTTTCCTCAAGGCTTAATTGCTATTAGAAGTCCACACTTCCCGGTATATTTTCCTCAACCTCTGCTTTTTATCAACCACTTCAAAGGTTTGATTCATCCAATTTATGTGCGTACATGTCTTAAAGGGTAATGGGTTATTTCTTTGGACCTTAGATTTATGTCATAGCTTCTACAAGCAGAACTAATAATAATGAACAAAAACTCAATGCAATTTGTACACCGGTTTTGGCAGTTCAATCTTAAGCTATGTCATGGAGCATTGAATAATTATTATTATTATTATTATTATTATTTTTTGAAGAATATATAGATAGATAGATAAACACCCCCCCACACCGAAATCATGCATTGTCCTCAATGTATGCAAAGATAAAGCAAATGCAGTTATTACCTGAGTCAACTTGCGGTAGAGGGATTCAATTTGCTCAGAGTCAACCATAGTCAGAACTGGATTGAATGTCACCATGTTGGTGCATGTATCCAGTTGAATTGTTCCCCATGTTGTCCTGAGAGTCCTGAGGTAAAGATTCCACACCCCTCACATGTGTTGGTTCTCTTATTTGCTCGAGTGATGGTGGTTGGGTAGATGAATTACTCCTCTTTTTCTCACTTTCTTTTTGATATTGTGATGATTTATTTGATTCAGAAATCTTATAGATACGCGATCTCATCACAACATCACTTTGATTGCATACTATTTCTGGTTCACTATCAACATGAAAGATATTAAATTCAGCTTTTAAGTTTCCAAAAGATAGTTGCATGAGCCCATTTCGACAATTTATCAAAGCTTCAGAAGTGGCTAAAAAGGGTATGTCTAGTATTACAAGGATTTGTCTCTTAGGATTGACAACAGGTTCAGTGTCTAGAACGACAAAATCCACTGGGTAAATGAAATCACCAACCTTAATGAAAACATCCTCTACTATACCTCTTGGTTTCTTAACAGAGTGATCAGCAAATTGAAGGGTTATCTTAGAGGGTTTTAGTGGACCAAGGTTTAGTTGCTCATAGACAGAGAACGGGAGTAAGTTAACACTAGCACCAAGGTCTAGAATGGCTTTGTTGATAAAAGTATCTCCTATCGCACATGAAATTGTGGGACACCCAGGGTCCTTATACTTTACAGGAGATGAGTTGGACAGAATAGAGCTTATGTTTGCAGTCAAGAATGTCTTCTTTGGTACGTTCGTTTTTCTCTTCTTAGTGCACAAATCCTTTAAGAATTTAGCATAAGCAGGTATTTGTTGAATCATATCTAGGAGTGGAATATTCACCTTAACTTGCTTAAATACTTCCAAGATTTTCTCAATTTGTGCACTTGAGCTCTTATTAAGTCTATTGGGGAATAAGGCTTTAGGAACATAGACTCGCTCAGGTTGAGCTATAGGGTCAGGTTGACTAGGTGGGTTGGGCTTTCAAATTGGACTTCAGGTTCAATGGTCAAGTCACATGTGGGTGCTTGACGGCTAGATTGATTAGTAGCCCTAGGATTTACCACATTGTTATCAACTTGTTTTCCAGACCGTAATGATACAACTGCATTTATTTGTTGGAACGGTCCCTCCTCATGAACCATTTGAACCGGTCTAGGGTTGTTACTTCCTAGAGGTGGTTGATAGGGCTGATATTGATTATTAGGTCTTGGATTCACCTCAGGTTGACTTGGAAACTGACCCTTTTCTCTTTCACCTACAATTTGTGCTAGTTGGCTGACTTGTGTTTCTAGCTTTTGGAAGGATTGAGTGGTTGTTTGCATAAAAGTCTTAACCAAATTTCCAAGCTTGTCAATCTAACATCATAATCTCCATTGTTACTAAACCCAGATGATGTATTATTTTGGTTATACGGGTTTGGTTGTTGTCTAGGAGGTTGACCTTGTTGGTTCCATGAAAAATTGGGATGATTACGCCAACCCGGGTTATAGGTTGATGCGTATGGGTCATTTCTAGAATGGTTAAATGCGGCATTAACTTGTTCCAAGTTCGTAGAAATATGTGCACAATCCTCCATTATATGACCAGTTTGACCACATCTAGAGCAAGGGATAGAAGAGGATTGATTCACTAGGGGTCGGGTTTTTAGCTCTAGACTTTCCATTCTACGCATATGGGTAGCTAGTTTTGCTTCAGCAGCTACAGTAGCATCTACAGCTAAGACACCTGATTTGGGTTGACTTGCTATTCTAGATCCAATACTCGGGTTAATCGGTACCCTAGCATTGTCCCATTGCATACTATTTTCGGCTAAATCCTCAAGAAAAGTCCAACCATCATTCTCATTTTTGGACATAAAGTTTCCTTGACTTACCGATTCTAACATAACCCTAGATGTAGGTGTCAATCCCTCATAAATAATATGGCACAATTGTCATCTTGGAATTCCATGATGAGGGCATTGGGTCAACAAGTTCTTAAATCTTTCCAAATAGGAATAGAACGGCTCGCTCTCAGATTGAACGAATGCAACAATTTCATTCCTAATCCTAGTAGTCTTTTGTTTGGGGAAATATTTCTTTAAGAACACTTGAACAAACTCGGCCCAACTCCTAATAGATCTTTCGGTTAGACTATATAGCCATTTCTTAGCATCGTCTTTCAGTGCTAGAGGCACGAATTTAAGACGCACTGCCTCCTCAGAGATATGTTGGTATTGCATAAGGGAGCAGATTTCCTCAAATTCTCTAAGGAAGAGATATGGGTCTTCCTTAGAGGTGAACTTGGGCAACATACTCATGTATTGTGCCTCTAGTTCGAAGTCGCAACCCGGTATGATGGGCATAACGATGCAAGATGGGTGAGCATCCATCGTTGGGTAGCACCGATCCTTCAGAGTCCTAGGCGGGTCCACTACATTCTCACACATTGGATCCGAGTGAGGTGGTGCAACTGGTGGATTGGGGCTAAGCTCTAGACTGGAATCTAGATGAACTCGTGAGAGTCGATTGCTCAAGTCCCGAACCCAAATCTGAGTGCACCGGTTTGAATCAATTTTTGAATTCAAATTTGAAATTTAAATTCCAAATTCAATTTCAAGAATCAATTACTTTTTTTTATAATAATTTTTTAATTTTTTAATTTTTTTTCAAAAATGGAAACAAACAAAAGAATGGGGAAAGATGAGAAAGGAATCCTAATCTAGAGAATTGAGGTGAGAAGAGAAAGAAGACTCAGATGAGAAGGGAAACTTAACTCTAACAGATAGATGAGAGGGTTGGTCAGAAGTTTCCAAAACAAGCACGGTTCAAACAATCCTAGACCTAATGTAGCTTAAATCTAGACGACTCCTAACTGGTTGAGTCGAATTGGTTCGCTTGATTCACCTCCCTCACTAATCAAACCAAATTGGCAAGGTAGTGTATAGCTAGTGGGGGCGCTTCCGACAGAGTCGGTGCCAATTAGACAACCACTTCGCTTGGAAGATTTACGTCAACACAAAAACACTTTCTAGAAACCAAATTAAATTCGATAAGCTTCAAGTCATAGCAAGTCAAACCAATCTTCTCCTTAATTGAGTCGGAGTCCTTAGGGGCCAATGTCTAATTGATTTTAAATTTTAAGGCTTGGGTGACACTTTAGGATTGTGATTTGTGGGCCACGGAAGGGTGATGAAATCCCCACCGTATCTTTTCCTACGGAGTTGCCCTTAAGATAGTTTAACTTAAATCTAGCAAAGATAGTCAAACATTGGTCTTTAATTTGAGGACAATTGCAAGGTTGTATGCGAACTAATTTATATGCTTAAATGCAATCGATAAAACCGCGCACGTACCTTGCCTCCAGCACTCTTCAACAAGAATTAATTTGCAAGAATTTAGCAAGAAAAATGCAAACAAAACACTATATGATGCATGCACTAAGTCTTCTAATTTTGCCAATTTTTTAGGTCAGAGTTGAATTATTGCCAATTATGGAATTTTGCCCTAACACGTGCAGTTCTACGAAAAGGAACTTTTCGAAAATTAAGATTTTACGAGAAAGGCAAAAAAAGTTACCTCCGCAATGCTCAGACGGGTTCTCCGTCCGCTCTCGAAAATTCCCAGATGCTCTACGCGTCCACCCAGAGATGGAGACGACCCCAGAAAAAATTGAAGCTCAGATGCTTCAGACGTGCGGCGGATCCGCCGCAGGTTGTGCTTTAGATGCGGCGATTTCGCCGCCCTTCTAGCTCCGAATGTGCCCGGATTTCGCCGCGCACTTTGTTGTCTCCTGAAACGCAAACCCTAATAGTCAAACATTGGTCTTTAGTGGGGGACAATTGCAAGGTTGTATGCAAACTAAATTATATGCTTAAATGCAATCGATAAAAACCACGCACGTACCTTGCCTCCAACACTCTTCAACAAAAAACAATTTTCAAGAATTTAGCAAGAATAATGCAAACAAAACACTATATGATGCATGCACTAAGTCCTTCTAATTTTGCCAATTTTTAGGTCAGAGTTGAATTATTGTCAATTATGGAATTTGAGCCTAACACGTGCAGTTCTACAAAAAGGAAACTTTCCAAAAATCGAAAATTGCGCAAAAGGGAAAAATTACCTACGCAACGCTTAGACGGGTTCGCCGTCCGCTCTCGAAAATTTCCAGTTGCTCTACTCATCCACCCAGAGATAGAGACGACCCCATAAAATTTTGAAGCCCAGATGCTCCAGACATGCGGCGGATCCGTCGCAGGTTGTTCTTTGGGTGCAGGGATTTCGCCGCTCTTCTTGCTCCAACTTGACCCGGATTTCGCCGCGCACTCCGTTCTCTTGAAACGCAAACCCAAATAGTTAGATCGCGCACACGATAAACAGAATAGAATCGAAATTACCAAAAATAAACAAAATCTTCGTCGCCTCCCCGGCAACGGTGCCAAAAATTTGATGAAAATTTTATTTATACCGCAAGTGCACGGCGTCGATGAAGATGCGACAAGTACGGGTCGAACACAAGGAGGGAGAGAATTTTGTTATTTTTGTGATTTTTTATTAAGGAAGAAAGAAAGAGAAATAAGTTTGGTTTGAGATTTTTGGTTTTTAATTTTCTAAAGCAAGAACAACAAAAAAAACTAAAGGGAAACAAATATGGATGAGAGTCCAGCAGGTGGGGGTTTAGATATCGGGTTTTTCTTAGAGAAATCTGAAACTTATAATAAATCACATTAGTTATAAAGCATTACATGATAAATGACTCAACATAAACTCAAGTAATCAAAATATACTAACACGAAATTAAAATAATAACATAATTCTTCTTCTCATCACCCTAAATCCATCACCCCCACCCTTTGGAGAGAGTTAGAAACTCATGGATGGAGGGAAGAAGAAGGGGTCCTAGAGAAACTACGAAAGAAAACTAAAAACACGAAATAAACGAACAGAATTTTATTGCTAAAGGGAAGGGGAGGGAAGAATATGATTCAATACATGATTCGGCCTTATTTATAGCCTCAACAGGGGACCCTAGTACAAAAGAGGAAAGTACACGCGTCAACACGAAACTGGACAAAAGCGCGACCCGTGGATCCAAAGGGGTGCGGAGGAAACGCCGCAATTTACATGTAATGTGCGGTGGAATCGCCACCTTTCTGGCTCAGAATCGATCCGGATTTTTCATGTGTGTTTATGGTATGTTTTAGTTGTCCTTTGCGCGTCCGGATTGATTTCTTACCTTTTCGTTGAGCTCCGAATTCATTCCTTCATATATTTGGAGATCTAAATTTTATTTTTCTTTTGAACTTCTCCAAAATAATATTTTGGTCCTCGTAATTTGCAGTCGGGTCCTCGGCTTTTTGCAATTAAGTCCATGACTACTTTTGTGCTTAAGTCCCTGGTCTTTTTGTAATTAGGTCTTTGAATGCTTTTATGCTTGGATGGACTTCAATTTGAACCCCGATAATCTTGAACTTGGTCTTTATGATAGAAATGAGTCTCTTGCACGTGTTTATGCTCGGGATATGGGTAATTTGCATTCAGGTCCCTGTATTCTGTAAATAAGACTAAACACATACCTTAGTAGCATTTATTGATATAAAATTAATCTAAATGAAAGACATATGATGCAATGTATGCAATGCATCACTAGTACTTCGTACAATCTGACTATCTCCATGACGTACAACTTAGCTAGACCCTCTAGAGGCAACGTGGTCATGGTTGCTAAAAAGTATGCCGACTTGGTCAGTCGATCGACTATGACCCAAATCGCATCATGAAATCTCTTTGACTTCAGTAAACCGTTGACGAAGTCCGTTGTCACATGCTGCTACTTCTACTTGGTAGCTCAATATTCTGCATCGGCCTTGCTAGTTGCTGGTGCTCAATCTTCACCGGCTGAAAGACTAAGCTTCTAGTCACAAACTCTACTATGTCCCGCTTCATGCCCTTGCACCGTAAGTTCTGTTGCAGGTCTTTATACATCTTCGTGCTCCCCCGGTGAATGGGATATCGAGCTCTGTGTGCTTCCTCCATGATTTCCTCGCTTAGCTCATCTACCTTCGGCACCCAAATACGACTTCTGAACCTCAGACCTCCATCTACTCCCACACTGAAGTCAGATCCTTCCTTAGAAACCAACTGCACCAGACTGGCTAACTCCTCATTTCTACTCTAAGCGTGTACAACCCTCGAGACTGTGTGCGGCTCCACTCTAAGTTTTTAACTACCAATGTAGCCACAAATGCCCAGCAACCTTGATGTATCAACTTCTGTGCGTTCACTGCAGAAACGATGAAACGACCTCCTCTGCTTTTCGTCCCCCTGATCAACAGATCAGGCAGGTCCTGCATTGGGATCAGGATCTTCTTCTCATAGCACAAGACTCGAACATCATATTGTGATAGCCAATCCATCCCGAGTATGGCATCGAAGTCCTCCATCGATAGCAAGACCAGATTTGTCAGAAAATCTTGGTCTCCTGAAACAATTGTGGTGCTGGGGAGAAATATTCCCATTGTGCCCACCTCACCCACGGGCGTACTGATTTCCAAACAAGCACTTAGTAGCTCAGGGGTACGACCCAACTCGCTAGCAAATTTATTCGAGATGAAGGAGTGTGTGGTGCGACAATCAAAAAGAAATCTAGCAACAATACCAGAAACATAAAGAGTACCTTCCACCAATGTGTTGGAGTCCCTCGCCTCCTCAGCTTGAATGGGGAAGACTCATCCATCTCTGCTGCCCTGGCCTAGTGATGCAATAGATCGACTGCCTCCACTCTTCCCTAATGTTGGTGGTCTCGGCCTCCTACTAGGCTCTGCCTGCATGTTTGGGCACTCCCAGACATAATGCCCGTGTTGACCGCAACCCAAACACGCGCCCATATGTCAGAAATAGCCCTACCATTTGTGGAATCTGTCACAACTTCTGCATGCATCAGGCGGGCGTGCACTTCCGCCATCAAACTGGGGCCTCTTTCTCGCATTCCCCTTGCAACGACCAGCTGTGTGTCCACCTGCACTACCCTGCGTGTCCACCTAACTCAATAAAAATGCAATATGTCATATGAAAAGAAATAAAACTCAAGGATGGTATGTGCAACTTAATCCAGTAGCTTTGTCCCTCAGTCTAGAAATCCGTCTAGAAATTTTGTCCAGTAGTCCGTCCACAATTTTATCCAGAAGTCCATCTTAAACTCCAGTCCCTTCGTCTAGCAATCGTGTCCCTCAGTTCGCAATTGCATCCCTCGGTTTGTAATCGCGTCCCTTAGTTTGCAATCATGTCCCTCAGTCTGCAGTTGTGCCCCTTAGTTTGGCAATCGAGTCCCACATTTTGCAATTGCGTCCCGAAGTCTGCAGTATGGTCCCTCCATCCAGAAATATTGTCCGTCCATCCAGAAGTGTTGTCCCTCCTTCCAGAAGTGTTGTCCCTCCTTCCAACACTCCACAAAACCTGACCACCCTTGCATGGACCCCGACTAGCCGAAGTCTGGCACTCTGGATGCCAATCGGCCGTAGCGGGATGCACACTCACTTCGTCGAGATCATTAACTCTTTTAAAGCACTTGGCAATTTTTTAGCAAGGCAGAAATGACTCGAAAGATTCTCGAGTCGCTCACCAACGATTGGGAGGAGAGGACGACCACAATTGAAGATGCACAAGATCTCATGACATATGAGATACAAATGAAGGACCGAAAGGAGAGGGGAGTCAAGAAATCCTCGGTGCTACACGTCGTCGCCAATTCCAACAAAGGAGATAGTGACATTAAAGACCAATTGGTGACACAACGATTCGAGGAGTTCCTTAAGGAAGAAAAAGAAAGGAGAAAATAAAATAAGAAGAGCAAGAGAAAAGAGAAGAAGAAAGCTCTCAAACCTACTTGGGACGATTCATCACCTTCATCAATTGAAGGCAAATTCGCCTCGATGTGCTTCATGGCAATAGAAGATGAAGATAGTGAGTTATCTTCCTGCTCTAGTCATGATTGAATTGATTCAAATCATTCAAATCCATATAATGAACTTCAAAGTGAATTCAATGAATTGCTTGAGAATTTCGAGAAAATTTGTCAAAGGAACAAACTAGCTAAGAAGAAAATCAATGAGCTACAATATCAAATTGAATCTATCATGAATGAGAAAAACGATTTGCTTACTATTGATAATAAAATTGCATTAGAGAACTCTCATTTGATTGATGAAATTGCAACTCTAAATGCAAAACCTTCATTTAGTGATGATACTCAAGATCTAATTGCAAACAATGTTCAATTACAAATAAATCTTGAAAGATTCACTAAAGGAAAGAGAATGCTTGATATGCTTATATGTAGTCAAAGACAATCTTTAGATAAGCATAGTTTAGGCTATTATGTTAACAACTACAAAAACCATGTTATTCACACTACCATGAATGGAAGGCATTTCTTTGTGAATAAGAGTTCCTCAAGTGTTTGGGCACCTAAAACCAACATGATTTGGGTACCAAAAATTAATGTCAAAGGACCCAAGGTTGTTTGGGTACCAAAATCTTCACTTGTAGGTACTTAGAAGGAGGATGATCAGTAGCGATCGACTCAAGAAAGAAAAGATCGATTCCAAGCTTCAAAGAATATTTCTAGATCGAATTCATAAAGTCGCCATAGCTATCGAAAGAAAATTGGAACCAATGCCAAATTGAGGATAATAGTTGGGTGTCATTTTCAATCCTCTTAACTTTAAAAATTTGTTCTAATCTAGGAAAATTGCATGCTTAAATGATAATATACATCATTGCTTTTAGGCCTTAGTGATAGGAAAAGCATATAATGTTATATCATTTAATTAAGGAGGAGAAATTATGTAATCCTAACCTTTGCATCTTATGTTTTTAATGTTTGCATTTGATTGTTGTCAAAAGGGGTAGAGTGATATAGATTGAGCCTCAATTTACTCATACTATGCATATTGTTAGGGGGAGTATCTAACACATGCATAGATTACATATATATATATATATATATATATATATATATATATATATATGGGGAGTAATCATAAAGAAAAAGGGAGAACTTAAATTGAATCTCAAGTTTTAAGATATAGGTTTGCCATTATCAAAAATGGGGAGATTGTTGGCTTCTTAGCCTTAATTTATATTAATTTGATGATTAATTAAACTAATCTTAATCAATCAACCAAATCAATCAAAGCGAGCAAACACGATTACATGCATTGCATACATACTTGTATACTAGCAATCATCCTAATAGGATGATCAAAGATAATCAAGAAAATGAGCATTGCGACAAAGACATCAAGACTCAAGAATTGTAATCAAAACTTTCAACCAAGACATGTAATTTTCCATTTATTGAGTCCATAAAGTTTAATGTAAACTTGAGCACTAGGATTTTGTCCCATTAAGATTAGGTAAACTGAATCATACCCATCAATAGACGATAGGATGCTCTCTGGAATTGTCCTAACAAACGACTGAAACAACTTCTATCGACTGAATGTCTCATTAAGATTCGGTAAACCGAATCATACCCATCAATAGATGATAGGATGCTCTCTGGAATTGTCATAACAGACGATCAAAACAACTTTGGTCGACTGAATAGCCTTGGACCATTTTTGGACTTTGCTCCAACGGTCGTATTTGAATTGAGCCTTTGGAGCCCAATTGACTTGTCCTTATTCGGACGACCAAATTCCTATCAGTCAACCGAGTCTTCTTGGCTTTAGGCACCCAACGACTATTTACACGTGGCACTTGACCGTTGTACCCAACAACTATTGAGTTATAACTGTCAGCGCAAAACCCACACTAACATCAATCAAACAAAGTATACACGGTCAACTGAACTTGAGTAATTAGAGCCCAAACAATCTTAATTACTGTCCACATTGGAAGGTTGAACTGAATGGAATTTGGTTAACCAAAATTAAATTGGGCGAAATTGAAAATAGTTACTAGAAGTTAGTGAACAGTGATCCGATGTATATTCGGTCAACTGAGTGCTTAAATATGACTCTCCTAATGCGACCAAGTCCTAATGGTCAATGTCTACTTGATTTTAGATTGAGGCTTTTGATTAGGAGTGATTTTTGGGGCAAAGGAAATGGTGATGAAATCTCCACCTTATCTTATATGGGAAAGCCCTCCTTAGTAGTGTTTTGAGTCTTAATCTAGAAATCAATTCTCCAAACAAATGCTCACCTCACACTTGTCCCGGTGCACCTTACTAACTAATGCATACTCTAACCATACATGAATTAGAGAATGGGTGCACATACCTCATGCCAGCAATCGACAACAAGAATGTAAAGAAAATAAAAGACGAGTGTGTGCAAGGTCTACAAATGATGCATGACCTAGATGGCAATCAGTCTAATCTTTTGTTTTGAGTTTTATGGTCCAAGTTGTCTTAAAAAGGGGTCATGCAAGCCAAACTAATTAATGACACTAAAATAGAGCATGCATGGCATCAAGAGTGGTCGTAAACAACTAGAAATACACCCAGAAAACTACTGAAGAAACAGAGTGTGCAAAACACTCGCCTGAGCCGCCAGTGGCGAATAAAAATCCACTACTGGTGGATTGTCTGGGGATTCTGGTCCCCAGACTTTAGCAGTGTGCTTCTACGCTCTCTTAGGTCCTCCTGTCCACTTGTAACCACTTCTAGTGGCAAAAGAGCAAAGAAAACATAAAACAAAAGAAAACCCCCACCAAACTGGTGAACTCGACTACAAAAACGACAATCCCTGACAACGACACCAAAAACTTGATTGATCGGTTATAATACCACAAGTGCATGTCCGCGTTGATGCGGTGGCAAGCATGGGTCGGTCCACAAGTCGGATTGATGATACTCGAGTGGGGAAAGAAGAGAGAGGAATGCGAGCTAAATTAAACTACGATGCGAGTGAAATAAAAAACAAACGATAAAATAAAACCCCTTAGGGGTTAGAGAAAGAATGCGGAAATGAAAATGTGTGTAGTGTGTGTTCAATTGTGCTCATCACAACATGTAACACATGAAATCCATAAAACCAAATCCAACTTTGCCTCCACATAAAATAAGATAAAACATCATCATTAAAACATACAAGACAATAATTGAAATGCAATTGCACATGTCATGCAATATCATCATGCATAGTGACCAAACCCCACTATGTCTCCACATGAAATAAGATTTAACACAATCATTAAAACATACAAGACATTAATTAGGATGAGGCCAACATGAGCACATGAATGCACATGTAATGTTTCCTTCCTTCCTTCACTCCATCCTTATCCTCACCTCATCATTCCCATAAAATAGGACCACTGATCTAAGCATATGCTAAGTTTCACTCAAGAGCATTAACACATCAAAGATAAGAGTGAAAAACTCATTATATGGTTATGGAACTCATGTGAGGTTCAAAGGTAGGATTAACACCCACACTAATACATCACATAATCACAACACCTTCTTCTCGACCCCCTAATGGGGATAGACTACTCTCTACTCATCTCTGAACTAAAGAAAGCATAAAAACAACCCAAAACCATAATGCAAACTTCAGGAAACTAGATGAAGGAAAACAAGCACAAAGGAAACGGCATCAAAGGAAAGACACCAAGATAAAGAACAAGACTACACTATATTAAAATGAAAGCTTACAAAGTTTTCTTCTTCTTGTCCTCTTACACTAATGAGTAGCTAATAAAACCTAAACTAATGGAGGAGAATGAAGAAGTGGAGAGGAGGGATTACAATGGTCTATATAGACTAATACATGGTTATGATTAATCTGGAAGTAATCGGACAACTCTAAATTTGTTCTTATAGTCCAGGAATGTTGTGACCCAAATACCCACCTCGTGACCAAAATTTGAGACCAATTGGACCTATTTCATCCGCTAGTGGCGGATCCAAATAGGTCTGATCAGGTTGAAAGTTTGGTTGTTGTTGTATTTTGTCTATTGGCACATGGCGTGAAGCTCTGGTTCACTGTCTCGACCCGATTGATTTTAATTGGAGAAATACCGATCTGGTTCAAGTCATAGGCACAACATTTTGTTCTTTACCATCAAGTCCCTCTGGGTTTTCACTTGGGTCCTTCCGGAATTCTGATACAGTCCTTGTGCATTACAAATAGGTCCAGAAGTCTTCAATTTAGTCCATTCTTGTTACATTCAGATCCTTTTTTGCTTCATTCCTCTTCTTTATTACCTAACTCCTGAAACAATACAAACAACTCTAGTAGCACAATATTGGGGTAAAATGAAAGATATATAGCATGAATATGATGCATGATATGCTACTAATCAATTTATGACAAGAAAGCTTGCCTCTGATTAGTAGTATACCATTACGCGAAATGCAATTTCATTTCTTTATCCCAAAACTAATGGTGGTGGTTGCGTAATCCTCAAAAAATTGTCCAGCAGCCTCAAAATCCGGAAAACCCCAATCTAGTGGTTGGAGTGGCCAGAGAAATGTTAAGTTGCATTTCCTACATTTTATATGCCTTCATATTTATTTAATTATCCATATAAAAGTGCTACTCTAGGTGTTATTGTGTAATTTCAGGAATTAGATGGAATTATTACAAATACATGGAATGATAACCTAACGGAGCAAAAGTATAAGAGTTTGTGCAAAATCAAATGAGAAGTGGGATCGGAGTGCAAACTGTTCTTTTCTATTAATTAAAAAAAAAGTGAAAAAGAGATGGAGAACGTGGAGGTGTAGGAATTGATTCCCATGCTTAAAAAAAACGTGAGAAAAATTCTCATGACCAGAAGGCATGTATTATTGACTTGGTACGTGTGGTGAGAAACATTCTAATCACCAGGAGGTTGCGTGAAATATAAAGCACAGGCCAAAGGTTTGCTTAAGGGACAAGGGCCATGCTCACGAACATATGGCCAATGTGAGAAGGACTAGGTTCGGGTGGTTGCTGGTTCTTCTTCTCCGGGGAAAGTATTACCACGTTGCCGTCGTGGACTGCGTCTTGGATCTCCTCCTATCTGTTTCCATTGTTTTCGGTAGTTTCTTATTCCATGTTTTCGTAGTTTAGTTATTTCTTGATTTTCCACGTTTTGTAATATTAGCTAGATCATCCCTTTTGGTGAATTGATTGTTTAATGGATGAATGTATCAATTGTGGCCACTTGAATGATTTTATGTGCTTTATATTAATTACATATTTAATTGTGTATATATGTCCCATATAGATTAATGTATATTTCATTCTTAATCTATTGCTAGCATGTGTTTATACGATCATGAGCTGAATTATTAAGTATGGCATTATTTAATTTATCTATTTTAGGTGTTCCTTACGGACGATGACATTCCTCTCATTCCATTAGTAGAACCTTAGATTATTTTAAGTAAATTATTTTATGTAATTTTATGTGTTGGAATCATGAACTAGAATAAATTTTAAGTTTAATTATGATGCATGTATTGTTTGTTTCTTATACTAATACTAGCTTTTGATGTTTTGATGCTTGAAATTCCATGAATATTCTTCATGCATGCTCTGCTAGATGACCGTTTAGGATAATGTCATCATTCCTATTTGTTATCATGATTTAATTTAATGATTAGTGCTTAATTCAAAACCACAACAATATGTTTATCTATATGAGACTGGTTTATTATAATCTCTACCCCAAGGGATTTTAATTCTAAATTTCTATATGCATTAGTTAAAGTAGGTTAATTAGTTTCATTTTTGCATTCATAGAATAGTTAGTGTAGGAACGAACCAACTCATCTTTTCTTTCCATATGAGTACAATGAGTGAATTAAATTACATTCTCCCTATGGATCGACAATATTTGCCTGTACTATAAACGTAATCTTGCACTTGTAGTAACAATATCAAAACAACAACAAGAACGCATTGTTTCTTGAGGGGACCAGACAAGTTATCAATATCGAGCTCAAAAATGTTTGATGTTCCATCATCAAGAGGTATCGTTTCGTTGTCGTTCGATGATGAGACATGACCTACTTCGACTTATGGTGGGTCATCAAGTACTGCATATATATAAGATAACCAACATGGTTAACCAATAAAGAGACAAAAAAGCATGACATGCAAGATGAACAATATACAGTAGTTGGGAGATAGACATCACCATCATTAGAAACCATAAAAGTGGGGAATTTAAGATGATGACAACCAAGGGCAGATCCAGGATAATTTCGTGGGTGGGGCAAACTGCAAATGGACTGTTTCCGTGCCGGCTGATTTTTTTTAAAACCCACAACCTTAAGATGGTACTTAAACTAAATAAATAAATAATCAAAGTATCCTTCTTGTTTTTAAAACTTTTCCAAACCTGATAATCTATTAAAAACTGATACATCTAAACATTTTTCTTACAATTATCACTACTGCAGAATTGGGAATACTCGTCGCCTAATAGACGTCGGCTGTTACAAAGGCCGACGTCTAATATAGAGAAGATCGAATAGACGTCGGCTACATATAACTCCGACGTCTATACCCAATAGACGTCGGGGAATAGACGTCGTCTGTTATAATACGACGTCTATATTCAATAGACGTCGGGGAATAGACGTCGGACTTCACAGAAGCCGACGTCTATTGGTGACGTCGGGGAATAGACGTCGGAGATATGCAATATCCGACGTCTATATGTCTTTAAAAGAAATCAGACATTTGCGTTTTCTTTCACTCTTTCCAGACAGAAAATACGAAACCCTAGCCGCCGCGATCCGATTCCTCGATCCATCCCGTCTGATTCCTCCGATCCATCCCGTCTGATTTCTCCGATCCATCCCGCGATCTCCTCCGCCACTACAGTTCCACTATGGGGACGTCAGATTCCATGTAAGTAAAGCTTTATTTTTGTTCATTTGTAGTTTATTTCCTCTAACAATTATGTGTTCACTTTTCTAATTATGTTTGAATAATTAGATAGATAAAAACATTCAGACGGCGTATGTGAAGGCGATACGGTCTGCTTAGCATTTTATTTACATCGATATGGCCGAACAATGATGTACAAGTAATTGTATGGCGTCGACGACGGCGTCAATCATCTTTAAACCTACCTTCCTCTGTCTGCAGGTAGATTTAAAGAGGATTAATGTCGTCGTCGACGCCATGCGTCCGCTTGGTTTCCCCAAGACCTTGGTCTGCAAAATTGTCAACAAACTCCTCAAGGTGTCTCCTCCTTACCTAGCTAAAATCCTAATTAATACACTAACTAACAACTTTTTCCTTTTCCTTTTCCTTTCCTTTCCTTTCAGCCCACACTACGTGATGAGATACATGGAGGAAATTCTTGACGTGGCAACTGAAGACTTATGTTTATCCTGTATTTCTCCTATCACTATCATTTTTTTGTAAATTAATTGTGTTGTATATTTCTTTGTAATGAATGAATGAATGATTGTCTATATATGCTTGTATGTTTGTGTTTGTGCAGGATGCTATTTATTTTTTTTGTCAATGTTTAGGAATAGACGTCGGATGTCTTGAACATCCGACGTCTATTCCTTGGACTGGACAATAGACGTCGGATGTCTTGAATATCCGACGTCTATTCCTTGGACTGGACAATAGACGTCGGATGTCTTGAATATCCGACGTCTATTCCTTGGACAATAGACGTCGGATGTCTATACGTCCGACGTCTAAGAATAGACGTCGTGCGAATACACGTCGGATGCGAGGGTGTTGATATCCGACGTGTATAGGCCTTAACATCCGACGTATATGACCTTTTCTGTAGTAGTGTATTCCAAAATGGTTAAAATAATAAAACACGACACATCAGTTAAACGACTAATTAATTCAATAGTTTAATATAAAAATACACATAAAAGCCATTACAAAGTCATTCTTCGAGGCTTCATGATAGAATTTGTTTCATGATCGCTTCACCATAAAGAGAATTAAATACAACATTTGCTATGTAAGTGACGAGGCTATCATTCATCCAATTGTCACTCAACATAGTAAGAATGCTCTTTCAACTATTGCGATTTCAATCGGCGAGGTTAAGGATAATTTGATTAGCAAAAAAATCAAAGAATAAGCCTTATGTATTCCCTTCTCGGCCATCTTCCTTGCAAGATAAGCAATGCACCTCAAACCTGAAAAGTCTAGATTGCTCCTCACATGAGCAATGTAGATGTCAAGTTGAATTTCAAGAATTAGACACTCATTCTCATTGAACTCCACGGGATAGAAAGTAGAAAATTCACATAATCCTTTTACATCAAATTCTGAGCAGTTCTTACGGGGATCCAAACACGCCATACATAGGAGTAGCTCATTATTAACATTCATAAATGATCATTAAGCTCCTAAAGTTCGGTGTCAATCACTACATGGAACATGACATTATTAAGTGATGGAGATGTGTAATTGTTTGATCTCCACATTTTTCATTACTTGAACCGCAAGTAGACGTTCCATGTTAGTGACATCTATATGTTGCTTCGCCCAAAATCACAACTTTTCTTAAACAAAGCATACCACCAATTTTATCTCAATTACTGTGATAGACCCTTTGACACTTCAAGAAATTAGATGTCATTGATCAGATCTTGGTCTCTCATGTGGAGTGCCTATGATAAGTCATTCATTAATCACAACACTCTGATCATTTGGTTCAAGACCAATACAAATTCATAAGTTTGCATCCATTCCATGAGACTAATCGCTTCCATGTTTTTTTGTCTATTTGAACCATCTTCCACTACAACCTACAAGACGTCGATTATAGGCTTCAACAAGTTCAACAAACTCACAAAAGAAGAATATTGGGAACTCCAACACGTGTTGACTGGTTGCACCAAAATTAGTTCTTGATTCAAACCTCGACCCATTTCGAGCTCGCCAACTAGCACACCATCAATTACTTATTGAATTTTGTTGACTCTTAATATATTTTTCTCTTGTAAGAAGCATCGACCACATTCCAAATCAAGGAAACATAATCCAAGAAATCGGAATGGTATTTAATGTTTCTTGGGGATGGTACTAGTGCCAACTGAAGCTAATAAGCAAACCAATGCACATAGAGATCGAGCAAACTTGTTTTCTTCCTAAATCAAGATTTTTAGACTGTTGAATTTGCCAGACATGTTACTTGCACCATCATACCCCTAGCGTTGAACATTGGACAAGCATAAACCATGCTTACTGATAATCAACTCAATTGTATCTTTAAATGAGTTAGTCGTGGTATCTACTACATGAAAAACACCAAGAGAGTGCTCTATAATGTAGTCATGTTTGTCCAAATATCGTAAAGTAACTGCCATTTGTGCTTTATCTGATACATCCCTGGCTTTATCAATCTATAAAGTGAATAAACTATCCCCAATATCTCTAACAATGGCTCGAGTAGTTAATGTGGCAGGAACATTAACAATATCTTCTGGATCGACGGTGCTACTAATATCAGATTTTTAGGGGCATTCTTTAATTTCACTTTTTCTATCTCCTCGTTCAGTTCACCTGCGTACTTTAAAAGTGCGAGGAAAATACGTAGCTAGATGAGGAATATGTCTCATCATGGCCTCAAAAAGGCATTCCCTGATTTAGAAGCCATTTAACACATCTAACACATGCCTTCATACGGGTGCGGTATTCATGTTTGGCAATATCAGATACATCAGACATGATGATATTAATTTGCCAAGATCGATTCACCAAAGCTTCAGCAACCATATGGCAGAAATTGTGGGTTCTTCTAACTTCTTCCATATGGTTTGTCAATCTTTTTTTCCTTCCAATACCTGAAGCATTCCTTAACAAAAGCTTTAAAAAATGATCACCATGTCCAAGCTCGACACTAAATAGATAGCAACAGAGGCAAAATACTGCATCCTTTGATTTATTGTATCCAACCAATTATACTCTTTACACAAATTAGGATTTAATTTACGATTTATCCTGTGAATTTTTGTTTTAGGAAATTTGTCAAGTCTTGGTTTATGAAGACCTTTGATAATATACACCATCTGAATACTCTCCAACCCCACAAAGTTCTTTGTAAGTTCAAAAATAGAATGTTTTTGACTTTCACCACAACAATATCATCGTCTAACAGATTATTTTAATTTGAGGCTCGACATTCATTGTGTGAATCTTGAGTGGGTTCAGCAGTCGGATGTTCAGATCTAGGATGTTTAGTCTCACTTGAACTTCTGAAGAAAGTTCCAATAAATCTTTCCATCTTAATTAAAAAAATTCAAATACTTTAACACAACATGAATCACAAATGACTTTATTCGTATAACTCAATTTTTAATCTCCAAAACACAAAACATTCTCATAACTCAAATTCCTATACCCATTTGCATAACTCGCTCCAATTTCAAACTTATTTGTATAGAAAATCACCATCACCAACAATATCAACTCCATTTCAATAGAAAACCACCATCACCAACAACATCAATACAAAATTTCTCAATTTCCGTGACTTAGTAATGACAAATTCATCCATATAAGAAGAAAACACAAACACTTTCGTAAATCTTGATTCTCACAAATCTCACAGTTAAACAATCCACATCCAGGACTAGTCCAACCTCATAAAGCTAACACCTTTCCAAATTCCAATATCAAATTCCAAAACCCATTCGCATAACCAGCTCCCGTTTCAAACTTATTTGAATAGAAAATCATCACCAACAACAACATCAACTACATTTTAATAGATGACCATCATCAGCAACACCAAAGTTCTCAAGTTCCACGACTTAGTAACAAGAAATTCATTCAATAAGAATATATCTTGATTCTCATTTCTCACTAATCTCACATTTCTGCAATCTACATCCAAGACCAATACAACCTCATAAAAATCACACATTTGGCATAAATTACTAATCTGAGATGTAAGATCCAATAAACAAAATATCCAATCCGTGACAATTTTGATTAACACAAAAATATGTCATTTATCCCTAATTCATTTTTCCCTAAACCAAAAAATCATGAAAAACCCAAAATTCCAAACAAACCCAAAACTAGATTCAATTATAAATTAACATGTTTCAATAAAAATGCTCTAAAACATAAAGAAAAATGTGCCCAACAAGGAGAGTTTCGGGAGGAGAAAGAGACGTCGACCCTGAGACTCGGAGAGGTGGTCGGATCGGTGGAGGTGGGTTGCTGCTTGCGGGATTGGGGTTTGGAAGTTGCGTGGGTCTAGTCGCTTGGGTGGCCAGAGTCACAGGCCGGGAGATGCGAGCACATGGGCCGACTGCAGAGTCAGAGGAAGAGGCTAGGAGGTTAGGACTTTTCATGGACGTAACGCCAAGGAGGGGCGAGGTTGCCGGTCGGGAATTCATTAGGGGAGGAGAAGTGTTGTCATGTTGGGGTGTTTGTGTTGTTGTAATGGAGTTTGAAGAGGGTTAAAATAAAAAATGATTAGGGCAAATCTAGGTAGCGCAATTGCCGCACCTGCCCTAGGCCTAGGTCTGCCCTGTCGACAACAAGAAGGAACTTGGGGAAGTTTGGTGAGAAAGTAAGTGTAAAGGAATGAATTTTTTTTGGAAGAAACGAGGTTTATTTTCATTGAGTACAAAATTCTCCCGCCATTATGGAACAAGTTGGACCAGTTGAGGAGCCCATGACTGTCCAGGTAGATGTTGTTAAAGCAAGTATGGGCTGATTTACAAGGTGCGACCAAACGTAGCATCACTGAACAAAAATAGGAGGAGGAGGAGAAGAAGAAGAAAATGAAGAAAAAGAAGAAGAAGAAGAAGAAAGAGGAGGAAGAGAAGGACAATCAAACGAAGGTGTCCAAAAAGTAAATGAAGAAAGATGTAGTTCATACGACAGGTCGCCTTTGTTGTCTTAGATTGTAGCCTTGTATGCTTTCCACCCTTCCCACTTGATGGCCCTCAGCCAACGACGACGTTGTACGTCCTCAAAACCAACTGCGAACAAGTTGTGACCATGGAAACTTCCATCCTTGATTATCATCTCGGTCTCGCAAATCAACATCTTCTAGGCAAACATTGAATTAGAGCTTTCTCCGACGTATACAACTTTTCGGGGTTTGATTCTCTTTAGAAGATTTGACTTTCATATGGCATTATATATCACGGCTTAGTCTTGATCTCGCCAGCAATATGTTTTCTTATTTTTGTGTATTTGATTGTTTCGGTTAAGATTACAAAGTGCATGACATTTGAATGGTTCGATTTGAGTTTTTGGTTTTTCTCTTCTTAAGATCTCGTGTTCTATTTCCTAAATCCTTGTTTGGAAATATTCATTTGAACTTTCTTAACGTAACATCTTAATAAATTTATTATATAATGACTTCGGCCTTCGAAGAAAAAAAAGTGGTTCAGATAAAAATAAAAAATTACCCAAAGGATTATTTACATCAAACAAATACCTAGGAGTCTTTTTCTAATAAAAAAGAAAAATATTTTTTTAATTAAGGGTTTTTCCCTTCGTGTCATTGAGAAACCACGAAATTGACTTAATGTCATTACTCTATGACTATTTCCTCGTAGTCCACCACAAAATAATTTATTTATCGTAAATGTCATTATGAAATATAAACAGTGCTTAAGAGACATTTTGTTAAATTTACACCTAACTCCATTAATATTTATTAATTTTAAATTGTAAATTTTGCAACCATAAAAGTTGAGAAGAGAGAAAGAAGAAATATGAATAGAGAGAGACAAAAAGATAAAGAGAAGAGAAAGAATAAAGAAAAGAGAGAGATAGAGTGTTAGATCCTAAACGGTGTTGACTGGTTAAGTGGGTTTTGTGGAGATTAGGTGGGGTTTGACTTTGGTGAGGGTTTGGGAGGTATGGGGGTGAGTAAGGTGGGTATGGATCGGGTTGGTGGTTGGTAAGGTTTTGGATTATAAAAGGAACACAACACTCTTCATCTCCCTTTTTTTCCTCTCACTCTCCCTCACACACATTCGTCCCCCTCTCTCGACCACCGAGGAGCGGAGCTTAGGTGTGTGTGATACACAGCATGACAGGGTGATCGTGTGTGACATCGAGGCTCGACGACGTGGAGACGAATCACAAAAGGTACGCCAAGTTCCTTAGTGTCTCTCACACAAGGTGTGTGAGGTTTGTAGGCGTCACCGGAGGTGCCACCGGACACCATGGACAGGCAAGTGTCTATCATGGAGCGATCAACCGAAATGCCTTGGGCGGTTGACCAATCATAGTATAATTGCTGAGTTCTCCCTAGCACCAGTCGAACGATGCCTTTTGGCGGTCTACCGGTTATGCATAAATGTTGAGCAGGAGAAGCTCTGTTATTTTTGGTCGAACGTGGCCCTTTGTCATTGACCATTTGATGAAGGACATGGTGAGGAGCCCGTGCATGGAGAAGCTACTACAAGCTAGTCACGAGGACTGCATGTTGACTCTTGAACACTACGGAGCCATGATGCAAGTTACCCAAGAAGATGAATAGCACGACTGTTACTGAGTGTGTGGGTTACGTGATGTGCGGTTATGGTTTAATTTGTTTTAGTGTTTACACATTATAGTGTGCGGTTACGTTAGTACGTGGGTATTAAAGTGTTGTTAGTGTGTAGACTATTTAAGTTAACGTATAGTAAGGTGATGAACATCTTTTGGAATTCAATTTCAATACAAGTTTCCCTTGCGTATCCTGGTTTGATCATTGCTAGGTGGATTCCAACGCGACGATTCGACTGCGTCAAGTGGTATCAGAGCATGTTAAGTGACAACCTAGAAGCATCTAGTGACGGAGGTGCACGGGGAGTCGACGCATTATGGGAAGCCCTCGCCGCGCAACAGCGAGCAGTGGAGGTTGGGTTCGCCCGCATCAATGAAGCACTACGCGTTTTGTCGATAGGTGCTCATGGGCATGACCGACATGAACATGGAAGGAGACCGGTGATGCGATCGTCTCGATGGGATGAGGACGGGCCGCTAAGACGTGGACCAGTGGATGAAGAAGGTAGTGATTCAGACGGGGATGATGGTGGCTTCGCCACACCTCAGCGAGGTCTGCCTCGACGGGGAGGAGGAGCCAACGAGTACCGCATCAAGGAGGATGTGCCTTACTTTCATGGTGCCTTGGATGTGGAAGCAATGTTAGATTGGATTTATGAAGTGGAACACTTTTTTGAAATCATGGATATCCCTGAAGATAGGCAAGTTAAAATCGTTGCATATAAATTTGGCGGGGGTGCTGCGGCGTGGTGGGATCAATTTACCAACCAACGTCGGCGCCAAGGCAAGGGTTCGGTTTGAACTTGGGCGAAGATGCGGCGTTTAATACTAGGACGTTTCCTACCTCCAGACTACACACAACATCTCTTTCGAAAGTTCCAAACATGTTCGCAGGGAGTCCGTACGGTGGCCTCATACACAGAGGAGTTTCTTCTCTTATCTTCAAGGTGCAATCTCATGGAGACACCCGACCAGCAGGTGGTCCGATATGTTCATAGCCTTAGGTACAACTTACAAGAGAAATTAAGCATGCAGACTATATTCACCTTGGAGGAAGCACATAATTTGGCCTTGAAGGCTGAATCTTTGTTGAATCGCCAACCCCTGAGAAGGGATTTCGAAGGCCAACCTCGTGTCGAGCGAGATTTCGATACACGACCAACCACGAAGGACACCAACGGTGGAAAAGCAAAGAGCTCGAGTTTGCCCCCTAACATTCCTCCTCAAAGCAGGGTAGTTGGGGAAGGATCGAGCACACGACCAATGACAAATGCGTACTCGAGACCAGGTAATGACAAGTGCTACCGATGTAATGGAATAGGACATCGATCCAATGTTTGTCCAAGTCGACGACCCGTTGCAATGGTGGAGATGGACGAAGGAGAGGATGTCGAAGGTCTGGATCCCGAATTTGAGGATGCTGAATTTGCTCAAGAGGAGGGCGAACACGTGACGTGTGTGGTACGACATCCCCTACTCACCCCGAAGGTGACCAAACCTTCGCAACGTCAAAAAAATTTTAGGTCCCAATGTACAATCATGAACAAGGTATGCTCGTTGATTATAGACAATGGAAGCTGCGAGAATATTGTTTCCAAGGCGTTAGCCGATCACTTGAAGTTACCAATGACGTCTCACGTTGCTCCGTACGAAGTTGGGTGGATCAAGAAGGGACCATCCATCTCTGTTACGAACGTATGCGATGTTCCCCTCACCATTGGTAAACATTACCAAGCGAGGGTGGCATGTGACATCATCGATATGGATGCATGCCATATTCTGCTCGGTCCTCCATGGCAATTCGATGTCGACGCAACTTATCGAGGCCAAAAGAATATATATTATTTTGAGTGGAAGGGACACAAGGTAGCAATTGCACCAAGTAAGGTCAAGACGGCGGAGCCAAATTCTGTCGGACCCAAGACTCTCTTGATGTTATCCAATGGTAGCAAAGAGTTTGTACGGGAAATGCGAGAGTCAAGAGAGGTGTTCGCACCATCACCAAAGAACGTAGACGATTTAGTAGCCGAAGATGTGAAATGGACATCTTCGGAAGCTGGCGATCTCCCATCGGATATGGGCATTTCACATACATTCAATGTTGCAGACTTGTATGAGTACCACCCGCCAATGGCTCCCATATACCCTGATCATGACTCGAGGTCGAGTCCTTTAGAAGACGGAGGGACTGATGAAGGACGTGGTGAGGAGCCCGTGCATGGAGAAGCTACTACAAGCTAGTCACGAGGACTGCATGTTGACTCTTGAACACTACGGGGCCATGATGCAAGTTACCCAAGAAGATGAATAGCACGACTGTTACTGAGTGTGTGGGTTACGTGATGTGCGGTTATGGAGATTTTAATTTGTTTTAATGTGTACACATTATAGTGCGCGGTTACGTTAGTACGTGGGTATTAAAGTTTTGTTAGTGTGTAGACTATTTAAGTTAATGTATAGTAAGGTGATGGACATCTTTTGGAATTCAACCTCAATACAAGTTTCCCTTGTGTATCCTGGTTTGATCATTGCTAGGTGGATTCCTTGCAAGTTATCATTGTTTTACCCTCAACGACGACCCTAACTTCCGACGCCGCGATTCCGACTGCGTCACCATTTACCTATATTTATGCTTTGACCTGGGTGTTGACCTTCTAAACGGTCGATTGCTCTTGATCCTTAGTTCGACCGTTGTGCTTTGTTGGATGTAGGAATGCCTCTAATATTTTCGGTCGAATGGGGTCCTTTGCCGTTTGACCGTTACACTGAATATTTTAGTATTAGTCTATCCTAGACCATCTAAATGGCCGAATGTTCGTGACCTCCGCCATGTGGCACATTGTGAGTGTGATGGTGGTCTTATATCACTCTTTTCTATCACTATCCACGAACACCTTTGTTAAAACTTCCATGGTCTTCTTGGGTTTTGAATCCAAGTATTTTGCTTGAAGCGAGTCACCCAGGAGGCCAACATTAGACCATGAACTTGGTTCTCTTGGTCTTCCCACTTGGCTTTTGCCTCTCTCTCGCTATCGGTTGCCTTTTCATTTAATTTTGGGATTTGACCATCCAAAATATTAGTTTCTCAAACTTTAACACGATATTGAGCTTGAGTTGCCAGCATATGAAGTTTGAGCCATCATTTGCCAAAGGATGTTTTTCAATCATAGATCGCACAATAGGTTGAATATTCGACATTTCTACAAAATAAATTATATGGGATTTAATGTCAATTTTATGTTTTAAAAAATACAATACCGTAAATAAAAATTTGTCCTTAAATGCAGCAATTCAAGATCCTATCAATTATAATACAAACTAGCTAAGGGCTATCAGATATATTATAAAATCAAGGTAAGAAAACATTTTCTAATCATAACCATTTTGAAATATCGCAACATTTGCATTTTCAAACTCTTATGACTCTTGTCATTTTAATTAAGAGGGAATTTGATCAATCCTCGTAAGAAAAACTCTCTTTCTCAAAACCGAGTTAGGGCTCCGGGTCTTGTTAAGAAAACTTATTTCATTTGATACGAGATACGTTTATCAATTGTATTCACAAACAAATATACTCGGTGTCCACTATGGGTGAATCGCACCTCGTATATCTATTCATGGTACATAAACAGACAACCTTATATCTCCCACTATTCCCAAAGATTGAGGAAGCTATCTCCCGCTATGGGCGAGCAGAATATCCCTCGATCGATGGCTGCTAGTGGATGAAATAAGAAAGAAAAAATACTCTTAATTTTTGGTTGGGTAATTTAAATATTTATGTGTGATTTTAGAATTTAGGTGATCATGCATATTTATCATCTACACACACCCTAACATTCATTCATACAATCACATACATGTCAAGCACACAAACATAAATATATCCATTCACACACACATTGTGTGAGTTTATATGTTCCTGCATCCTTAATCCTTGCGCTTCTTCAGCGACTTCATCTTGCACCATGGATGTTGATATTGTAGGATCGTGTGGGTTATGGGTTCACTAATCACTTTTTAATCTAATCACCTACTTGTTTAAGCAATCGATATGCGCAGCGGAAATTTAAAACAAAACAAGCAAGTGTAGGAAATATGCAAACCACAAGAAGTCGGGTCGATTTTTATAGAGGTTCGGCACCCCACCCGGGTCCTAATCCTCTCTTGCAAGCTCCGCTCGGATCACCGAACTCCGCCTACGACTTCACTATCCGCTCCCCGTTCCGGGCCGGGAGACAACGCCTTACAACCGTCAAACTCGCGAACAACTCTCGTCGAGCTTGGAATCCTCTTCTCACAATCCGAGAAGGATGCTTCGGGCTTTCACCGGAGCCTTTACTTTCTTGACAGCAAATGTAACTTGAGTGGAACACACTCTCTAAACTTTGAGCACACTTGAATGAGATTGGAAATATGATTAAGTGTGGAGATTTGAGGTTTGGAGTGTATGGAATTCTCTCTAAAGTTTGGGACAAGTTTGTAGTGGGAGAGTTGTGTTAAAATGTGTTTTACAACTCTATTTATAAGCATTAGAGAGAATAGATCCGTTGGGACAAGATTTGGTTGGATATTGTGCAAAGAACACAAAGCAGAAAATCGGGCTGCAAATCTGTCCAGAAACGGTCGACCGAAAAGGTGCAACGGTCGACCGAACGCTTGGGTTCGATAGGGATACGGTCGACCGAAATATGAATCGGTCGACTGAACACTTAAGTCAATTAAGAACACGGTCGACCGAACAAGATTACCGGTCGACCGAACAAGCGTTTCGGTAGAGGGAAAAATGGATCGGTCGAACGAAATTGTGTTGACCGATAGCAGGGGATTTTGACAAGGTTAAACGGTCGACCGAAACTGGTTTTGGCGGTCGACCGATTATGGACAGGCACTTTGGGTTTGTCAAGAGATGAACCAACGGTCGACCGATCGTGGTCCTCGGTCGACCGATACATGAAATACATTTGGGGTATTTTTGGTTTAATACGAATACGACCGTTGGGTATATACGACAAAAGTAACGGTCGAGAAAATATGATCTGACGGTCGACCGAAAGATATGGTGCGGTCGACCGAAACTAGACAGGGAAACACAAACAGGATTAATTGATCATCCGGTCGACCGAACGGCACGTTGCGGTCGACCGAATGTGGGCAGACTTTTGTAATTCAGGTTTTGGTGTTTTCCGGTCTAAGTTTGGGTGATCTATTGAAGTCCAAATAATGTGAAATTTTGTGTGTGACTTCTATAGGGAACCTAGTGTGTGATTAAGTTGATTTTAGATCAAGTATGCTCAATTACACTTTGTTCCTAAGACTCAAAAGAAATTAAGATTACATGTCTTCGATTTAGCTTTAATTACATGTCTTGACTTCATTTCCTTGTTTCTTGAGTCTTGATCACCTGTAGAGGTTAGCACAATACAATATATATGCAATGCATAGTGTGTGCTACTCTAATTAAGATTCGGTTGATTAAATCATCAAAACATAAGATTAAGGCCAAAAAGCCAATAATCTCCCCCTTTTTGATGATGGCAACCGATATCTTAATACTTGAAAATTGTATATGTAAACTATGCATATAAATGCTCCCCCTATGGATGTGCATAGTTTTTGTTCAAATTTTATCAAGTTTTTCAAGTTACCCCCTTAATCCCCCTTAATTATCTCTCCCCCTTTGACGTCCATCAAAAACAACAATTAATTAAGACTTTAAGCATAGAGTTTGGATGTCTTGTAATGAAGTAGCTCCCCCTAAGTTTAGCACTTCATTACTCTAATAAAAGATATATCATTTAAGCTCCCCCTATCAATAAGGCTAAATGGAAACAATGAGTATGATTAAATTTTAAGTTCAATTAAGTTTCTACTTAAGCCTTATTCTAACATCCATTAAAAAAATGACATTTATAATCAATGGATGTGATAAATGATTTGCAATGAATAGGGTATATGATTTGCAATGAATTAAACTCTAAGGATATGACAATTTAGCATATTAACTAGATTAGAGCTATTTTTCAGAAATTTTAGAGATAGAAATTTTATACCAATGTTGAATTCGAATTTAGCTCCAATCTCATTTGGTGATGCAACCGGACTTGAATTTGACTCTTGAGCTCACCCGGTCACCACCCATCTCCTCCTCAAGCTCCTACAAGAGTAGATTTAGGTACCCAAACAACTTTGGGTCCTTGAATGTTAGCTTTGGGAACCCAAACCATTTTGGTTTTGGGAGCCCACACACTTGAGGAACTATGGTTTACAACTAAGTGCTTTCCATTTAGAGTAGTGTGAGATACATGGTTTTTCAATTTTGCATTGTATCCTAACCCATGTTTTTGCAAAGATTGTCTTTGACTACCTAATAGCATGTTAAGCATCTTAGTTCCATGTGTGAATTTTTCTAGATCTTTTCTTAATTGCACATTGCAAGCTTGAAGATCTAATTGTTCACAATCTATAGGTGTTGCTTTTAATTTATCAAAATTTGATGCATTCTTTTCAAATTTAGCAATCACCTCATTCTTCTCATTCATGCATGTTTCAATTTGGCTTTGGAGATCTTTGATTAACTTTCTAGCATTTTTGTTTTTATCACAAATGATCTCATATTGTTTAACTAAGTCATGAAATGCATTTTGAAGCTCATCATGTGTATAAGTTTCTTCATTAACACTAGAATGTGAGCTATCACTATAATATGACTTAGTTGAGCATGAATTACTAGAACAAGAGTTAGAATCTACCTCACTTTGATCTTCAATAGCCATGAAGCATGAGTGAGCCACTTCTCTTCTACTTTGCAAGGAAGACGACGATGAAGATGGTGATGAAGAATCATCCCATGTAGCCTTGTGTGCTTCCTCCTTCCTTTCTTTTCTCTTGCTCTTCTCCTTTTCTTTTCTCCTCTCCCTTCTCTCCTTTTTCTTCTCCCCTTCTCTTCTCTCATTTCCACTCTCCTCCCTCTCTTTTTCTTTTTCTCTTTTCTCACTTCTTCTACCTCTTCTTTCATTTTTTTTCTTCTTTGTCCTTCTTGAGGTATTTGAAGAAGTCTTTTGCTAGGACTTCAATGTCCTCATCTTCTACATTCCTCCTTGGTTGGTCGATATTTGCATGTAATCCCAAGGTGAATTTGTTCTTGGTGGCTTCCTTCTCCTTCCGATGGTTGATTTGAAGTTCATAAGCCATCAAGTTTCCAATGAGCTCCTCCATCTTTAATTTTGAGAGATCATGTGCCTCTTCAATTGCGACGACTTTATCTTCCCAATCGATGCTAAGTGACCGGAGGAACTTCCTTGTCATCTCTCCTTCATTGATTTTTCTTCCAAGAACCAAAAGAGAGTTAGTGATATCGGTGAAGCGAGTGTTCATTTCGCTTATGTTTTCACCGATTTGCATAGAAAAAATCTCATATTTATGCATGAGGAGACTAATGCGGGTTTCCTTAGTTTTACTATCCCCCTCATGATGCATTTGTAGTCTATGCCATATCTCATGTGCACTAACACACCCTCTAATCCTATTATATTCACCCTCATTTAGCCCACAATATAGAATGTTCATGATTTTTGAGTTCATCTCAATTTCTTTCATTTTGGGCCTAGTGAGTGAATCTAATTCATCTTCATTTGGTGGTGTGTATGGATTTTGGAGAAACATCCAATACTTAAGGTCATTAGAAATTAGGAAAATCTTCATCCTATTCTTCCAATAATCATAATTTGACCCATTAAGCAAAGGAGGTCTAGTGGTGCATAATCCCTCTACATGATTAGATGTGCTAGCCATGCTAAAAATACGATTAAGTATAGAATTTAGCTAACAAGGCTCTGATACCAAATGTAGGATCGTGTGGGTTATGGGTTCACTAATCACTTTTTAATCTAATCACCTACTTGTTTAAGCAATCGATATGCGCAGCGGAAATTTAAAACAAAACAAGCAAGTGTAGGAAATATGCAAACCACAAGAAGTCGGGTCGATTTTTATAGAGGTTCGGCACCCCACCCGGGTCCTAATCCTCTCTTGCAAGCTCCGCTCGGATCACCGAGCTCCGCCTACGACTTCACTATCCGCTCCCCGTTCCGGGCCGGGAGACAACGCCTTACAACCGTCAAACTCGCGAACAACTCTCGCCGAGCTTGGAATCCTCTTCTCACAATCCGAGAAGGATGCTTCGGGCTTTCACCGGAGCCTTTACTTTCTTGACAGCAAATGTAACTTGAGTGGAACACACTCTCTAAACTTTGAGCACACTTGAATGAGATTGGAAATATGATTAAGTGTGGAGATTTGAGGTTTGGAGTGTATGGAATTCTCTCTAAAGTTTGGGACAAGTTTGTAGTGGGAGAGTTGTGTTAAAATGTGTTTTACAACTCTATTTATAAGCATTAGAGAGAATAGATCCGTTGGGACAAGATTTGGTTGGATATTGTGCAAAGAACACAAAGCAGAAAATCGGGCTGCAAATCTGTCCAGAAACGGTCGACCGAAAAGGTGCAACGGTCGACCGAACGCTTGGGTTCGATTGGGATACGGTCGACCGAAATATGAATCGGTCGACTGAACACTTAAGTCAATTAAGAACACGGTCGACCGAACAAGATTACCGGTCGACCGAACAAGCGTTTCGGTAGAGGGAAAAATGGATCGGTCGAACGAAATTGTGTTGACCGATAGCAGGGGATTTTGACAAGGTTAAACGGTCGACCGAAACTGGTTTTGGCGGTCGACCGATTATGGACAGGCACTTTGGGTTTGTCAAGAGATGAACCAACGGTCGACCGATCGTGGTCCTCGGTCGACCGATACATGAAATACATTTGGGGTATTTTTGGTTTAATACGAATACGACCGTTGGGTATATACGACAAAAGTAACGGTCGAGAAAATATGATCTGACGGTCGACCGAAAGATATGGTGCGGTCGACCGAAACTAGACAGGGAAACACAAACAGGATTAATTGATCATCCGGTCGACCGAACGGCACGTTGCGGTCGACCGAATGTGGGCAGACTTTTGTAATTCAGGTTTTGGTGTTTTCCGGTCTAAGTTTGGGTGATCTATTGAAGTCCAAATAATGTGAAATTTTGTGTGTGACTTCTATAGGGAACCTAGTGTGTGATTAAGTTGATTTTAGATCAAGTATGCTCAATTACACTTTGTTCCTAAGACTCAAAAGAAATTAAGATTACATGTCTTCGATTTAGCTTTAATTACATGTCTTGACTTCATTTCCTTGTTTCTTGAGTCTTGATCACCTGTAGAGGTTAGCACAATACAATATATATGCAATGCATAGTGTGTGCTACTCTAATTAAGATTCGGTTGATTAAATCATCAAAACATAAGATTAAGGCAAAAAAGCCAACAGATATTGCAAAAATATAAACATGCATCTCTTAATTTTGAAAATTGTCTAGTGCAAGTCCTATGTAAAAATCCTCTCATATGCATGCATATACATAGAAATAGAAATTTGGCTTTCACATATACATAAGCCCCTGTGATTGAATAATAATAACATACACATTCATTCATTCATTCACACATGGCTTCATCAGAACATACAAACTCACATATCCCTGCATTAGAAAACTCGAGCAACGCATGTACATATACTATAAATTACTCAATTTAGTTTATCATGCATCTCTAAATCAAACAATTCTAAAACCATTTGAAATCCATTAAAAATGATTTTATGCATCCATAGTTCAAAACGCAAAATATTTGAACCACTGTTTATCAAATTTCCAAAAATAAAAAATTTATGGAAAGATAAACATATGCCTTTTTCGTTTTGTCGATTCCTTATAAAATAATCATTTAATTAAAAACAAAAATTTTGTATATTAGACATAAGTCTAAATATTAATTCTAACATTCACATGATGTGTTTCAAAACATTTAAAACTATCAAAAGAATCAATTAGAATTTAATCAACAATACAATCAGAAAACTCGAAAAAGACATAGAACATGAATTGTTTCGATTGTAGATGATAAACTAAAATTAATTATATAGTCCAATCATTGAAAATATGAACTAAATGCTCTAATACCACTTTAGGATTTCGTGTCCCTATATATGTATATATTTTAAAAATAATAATACAAACATACAAGATCGATTTCATATTTTCATTGATTTTACGTACATGTATTTTTTATTCTAATATCATGCATTCTAATACATATTAAAATAAACAAAGAATAGAGGATCATACCCAAAGGTTCTCTAAAACCTTTCAGAAGATCCGGAGTTCCGTTGCTCGTCGAATCACCCGCTGATTCACCTCCAAGTGTTCACCAAACTCTAAACTAGATTAGAGAGAAAAGAGCTAGCCAATCAATCTCTAATTAGGCTTAGAATCTAGCTAATAACCCATATTTAAGCTCCTGAGATTTCTATATCCAAAAGTTAAAACTATTAAGAGATTTTCGTGGTGATTAAGGGAGAGATTAATGAGAGAGAGAATTTTTGCATTGTATTAAAAAAGTAGGATGAGGGGTCCTTTTATAGGCTCCCAAAACATCCTCATCAACAACTATTCTTTAGTTATGATCTCTTGCTTATTCTCTCCTAAAATTAATCCCAAATTGCCACATAAGCATGCTAAAAAACGTTTGATTAATCTAGAATTAATTTAACCAATGATCTAATTATTCTCTTAATAATTCAGGAAAAAATCACGTTGTTCGGTTCACCGAGAATTCTTCTCGGTCAACCGAACCATTCGGTTTTAACACATGTTCGGTGAACCGTGAGCTAGACAATTGACCGAATATGCATGATAAAAATCTCTGGAAAATTCAAACGATCCGCTTCTTCCTCTGGTCGACCGTTGACCCATCAAAATTTCTCCTAGCGAACATTCATCGGACGACCGTGTCACCTTCGGTCTACCGAAAATATCCCAAGATATTTTCTCTCGGTTGACCGTTCACGCTCAGTTGACCGAACCCAATTGTCCAGGCCCTCCAGACAATTTCAGTCAACCAATTGTGTTTACTCGTTCCCCGTTCAGTTGACCGTTCCGAAGACACCTTGGTCGACTGAACCCTAAACGGTTCACCGTGTTTGACCCCGATTTTGACTTTGTCAAATTTTGGATTTATTTCCAACAAAATTTGATCTTTTGGGATTTTTAGCAAATTCATATCTTATATAATATATTATCTTATGTAATATTAAATTATTACACCTCATAATATATACACCTCATATGAATTTATTATGATTCTAATTATGTCAATTCTCATGACATATTGATTTTATTCATTCACCACATGTGTCACTTTTTCACATGAAACCCGACACATCATATGAACTCAAAATCAAGCTTCTTGTTTCCCAGTTTTGTGGTGTGACCTATAGGAGGATATAAGCCAAATTGGCAGCGATATTAAACACTTAATATCTGAAACTATAAGCGGTATCTAGCTACACATTATAGTCACCCAATTAGCATAGATGTCTTTGTTCCACTCGAACTAAACACGATCCATTTAGTGATGTAAGTGTACCACTTGTGTCCGTCCCTTGCCTCATGATATTAAGAATATATACAAAGTAGAAACGTGTCACCTTTGTATTATATTCATTTCTTGATCTATGTAAGCTAATTATAACTATGTAACTTAATTCAAGTTACATTGTGCACATTATAATTTTGCTCTATCAAGGGGCCCACTAATATCATCACTCAATTAAGAGGGGCAATGATAATCGTTTGACTAGCTATCTTTTTCAGCACACGTCATGTTCAACCAACTATTGCCTTTATCACTATACTCATTGATAACTTTTGACAATAATCAAATTAAGCACTTCTTGAGTGAAAAGATATAAGTCTCATATATTAGGATCCAAGACACAATAAAACATTAATGACACGAAACACAATTCCATAATGTTTTACTTGTTAGGTCTATTCAATATATAAAAGTAATCTTTTCCTCTTTTATATACTCGTGTCGTCAATTATTTGTAGAGCTACAACAATTGATAACCAACACGACAATCTTATCTCGGTGATTAATGTTCCATGTTAATTACCATGATTGCGAATAACTTTTGATTTCTGTAAACCATTATCTTTTAGAGTTCTACGAATACCATTTCCTTAACACTTCCAAAAGACGAATACCATAATCAAGGAACAAAATGTTTGCACATCCAATTCATAATAATTGACATATAGAAGTAAACTTTTAGAACTCATTCCTTTCACACTTTGCCTTGCTCAGTCGACCGTTTGTGCCCAGTATATGGTTTTTCATGTTTTTCTTGTGGTGTCACCTTTGTCCATGGAAACAACTGTCCCCACTTCGTACGTGTGTCAAGTGGTGACAATAGGTGCAATGATCGCGCCTGCCTAGGGATTGTCGGGTGGAAAAGCGCAGATACTTGGGGTATGTACCTGTGATTAAATTTCGGTAGTGTACGACTCATTTCATTTGCATTGACCCACCCTACGTAGTAGACCTGGGGATCGCAAATCCCTTTGTATTTGCATTGCATGTTACTCAGCTCCATAGAGCGAGATGTCCGCCCGGGCCTTGGTCGACGAAAGGGGCAGTACAACTTATTTGAGCAACCTTTGGGGTAATACAGCTTGTGTGAGCGACCCCTGATTACAGCTTGTGTGAGAAATACCAAGAGTACAACTTGTGTGTGTGCCGGATGATTATAGCTTGTGTGAGCAATATCAGGAGTACAACTTGTGTGAGAGCCCAGAGATCAGATATGTGCTTATTACGCGGAAGTACGCGCGATTCTCACTGTATAGTTGCGAGTGGGGGGGGGGGGGGGGGGGGTGTCGCGTACTCTCCGTAAGATCGCGTGTGTTTGCGGTAGATTTCGTTGGGAAACCCGATATTGTTGTTGGTTGGACTGATGTCCTTAAGTACCCTGAAGGGGGAAGAGTTTTTTATTGCACCCTTGTATGCTATGTACACTAGCATGATAGGTTCATTGTACTATAGTTGCACATGCATGTAGGTGGACTTGGTATACAGAGTTTCCTTATGAAGACTCAGACATTATCATTTCATTTGCATGTCAGGACCTCAATAGGTGTTAGTCGGGTGCCGATGGAAGACGAGCGTACTTTGGAATTGGATCCTCCAGTCTTATTTTCCAAGGTTGTATGATTACTTGTATTCTTCTTCCGTGTACTCTGATGTAATCATACCTTTTTGAAAATGTAATGATGGTGCACGTTTGAGTAATGTTCCCACATTTTCTGGTATTATCTATTGTGATGTTTTGTTTATTTTTTCTGTTGTTTTCGGGACGTTACATAAAGACAAAAATACGGAGAAAGGAGAACGTAAGTGGAGAAAGAGAAGAGAATAAAGGTTGATTACATATGTGTTTTCTAATTATTGAATTATTAATGGGGAACTTTGCAAAAGTTACAATTACAAATTTAGTTTATATTAATGGAATTGACTATAAAGTTAGTCGAGTGACCTATTTAAAAAAGTAATGATTATAAAGTATTGTTTATAGTTTATAATAATATCTACAAAAAATTATGGGTTTCTAAGTAACGTACTGGAAAAGAATTGGAGAGCGATGATATAAAGTCGATTTCGTGGTTTATTGGTAACACGCAAGCAAAAAACACCCTTCAATTAAAGGCACTCACCACCCTTAACGGGAGCGGTGACTCAGTCGTAATGACCGGGTCGTTGTCAGTAGCACGTTTTTTAAAGATTCCCTTTGTTTTGATTTTTTTAAAATTAGTGTTTTTTTAAAATATGTTTTCTAATTATTTTGATTTTTTAGAATTTTTTTCAAGATCGACTCCAAAATGACGTGGAGGAAAGAGATGAGTTGTTGTGGGTTATGATTAAGAAGTAAATAGTGTAGTAAAGATAATAAAGTGGGTTTGAAAAAAAGAGAAAAACCAAAGAAAACTAATTTGGAAGAAAAATAAGAAATAGAAACCGATAACCAGGTTGTCTCGGCACCGTAAGCGTACCCACTCAGTGAACTCGGTGCTTCGCCAAAGTCGTACAGCAGTAGAGAAAGTAAAGTTCTATTCCTTCCCATCACTTCACTCCACTTCCTTGGCAATCCGAAACCACACCACCAAATCCAAGAAACAAAAATGTCGATGTCCTCTTCTTGGTCAGCATCACCACCAGTCCCTGTAATCACAGTAGCTCTCCTCCTGATCCTGTCGGTAACCATACCACTTCCCATGTGCGTCGCCGAAATCTTCACGGACTGGAACCCCGCCAGGGCCACTTTCTACGCCGCCTCCGACCCCCTCGAAACCACAGGTCACTAAATCCCTTAAAATCTCTCTTCTTTTTTGCAAAACTCTTCTTGGTGGAGAATATCAGTTGGGTTGAAATTTTCTCACCAAAGACCCTTTTTTTAAAATAAAAAAAATTGGGTTTTTGATGGTTGAGTGGCAGGTGGGGCTTGCGGGTATGGTGATCTGAGGCGGAATGGGTACGGCATGGCGACGGTGGGATTGAGCCAGGCAATATTCGAGAGAGGCGCTGTTTGCGGTGCTTGCTTTGAGGTCCGATGTGTGGAGGACCTCAAGTATTGCCTCCCGGGAACGTCTATCGTTGTCACTGCCACCAATTTCTGCCCACCCAACTACGCACTTCCGGTTGGTGCCAGTGGCCATTGTAATCCTCCCAATAAGCACTTTGTCATGCCCATTGCCGCGTTTGAGAAGATTGCCATTTGGAAAGCTGGAAATATGCCCATCCATTACCGCAGGTTTCTTCATTTTTCAATTAGTTAGCATATTGTTTGCTGTGTTTTCTGTTTCAAATTGCGCTAGAGGTGGTGCTGCTTAGAGCATCATTGACGGTGGCTAAACAGTTTTCGGACGTCTTGTTTTCTCTTTACTAAATCATTAACCATTCTCCAATTCACACAGTCACGCTACAATATTTATGTCACGTCATTATTTTTATTCTTCTTTTTAAATTTTTTCACCAATCAACAAAATATATTAATAATCATTATCGTAATTATTTAATATCAATAATTCACTCGTTTTTATTTAACATTTAATTAATAAATACGAAAATATTATTAAAATTTAGGAAACCAGGTTACATAGTACATTAACTGGAAATTTAAAAACTAAAACTAAAAATACATCATTAAATACTAAACATAAATACTAAACTTAAAATACATTAAGACGCATTTCCTCCAAAGCGTTGTCATATATTGTCGACCAAATCGGCTTTAAAGTTCAAATGTGTGGTGCGATTACGTACTTTATCTCTCCTTCTCAAGTACCTGGTAATATCTACTACACGGTCAGTGGAATACTGAACCGCGTTGTTCACGGAATTTCCAGGTTGATCCTTAACAAATTCGTAATCTCCAAAATTACCGAAGGAATCACGTTCATCCTCCACTATCATATTATGCATTACAATGCAAGCTGTATTATTTTGTTAAGTACAGTCTTACTCCATGCAAGAGATGAATTCTTTACTATCGCGAACCGCGCTTGCAAGACTCCAAATGCACGTTATACATCTTTGCGTACTTCTTGTCGTTCAGCAAATAACCTATCCTTCGGTGTTTGTGGATGAACGATAGACAGAATGAATGCTACCCATTTTGGATAAATATCATTAGTAAGATAATATCTCATATTATATCGAGAACCGTTTACCTCAAAATTCACAGGTGGAGCTCGTCCTTTCATTACGTCGTCAAAAACCGGAGATCGTTGCAAGACATTTAAGTTATTGCATTAACATTGTGTGCCAAAAAACGAGTGTCATATCCACAAGTCAGCCAGCACCACTGCCTCGAGGACAAGAGTGACATTGCGGGTGGAGAAGAAACACATCGAAACTGAGGCGAATTTCCAAATGAAACTTAACAGCAAGAAACTTGATGTCCTATTTGTTCTGATGAATAAGGAAAACAACGACGAATTCGATAAACACTCGCTGAACTCAACGAGTGTGCTAAAGCACAATGATATCTGTAGGTGCTCATGTGTTTTTTATTTGTAATATCAATATGTCTGTCGTAATTCATCAGTATTCTGATAGTTTAAATTTTTTATCCGTAGGAGGACTGTCTTTCATTTCCTTATTTCTGTTGTATTCTGTATTTCTATTGTATTTTGTTTTCGAAGTGTACGAGTATTGTACTATTATTTCTTAATTTTTTATGATTTTTTTAATTTTAATTTTATCTAAATAAATCAAAAAAAGTTAATTAATCATAAATATTTTTTTAATTATTTTTCAATACCTAATTAATTTAATTCAATTTACCTAATTAATACATTATCCTAATTATATATAAATAATCTTTATTTTTAAAACAAAAACAAAACAAAAAAAAACAAAAAAATAATATTCGGGACCAATAGGGGGCCACGTGGCCCCCCGCCCAGGAATGCGCCCAGAGCGCCCCGCCCTGGGCGCGCCCTCCCGTTAATGGAGGGCAACTTGGGCGTCCTTCACGGGCGTCCGAGCAAAACGCACCCGTTAAGGGTGCTCTTAGGAATTGGTTTTGTTCAAGCGTATTTTAACCAGCAAGTTAAACAAGGTACATCTAGATAGATCCATCCATCTTTCTATGTGGGAACAACTTGTGTTTTCTTAATAGGGTGGGACATGACAACATTGAACAGGGCTGGTGGTAGCACTCAGTATTCTGGTAGGTGGTAGGCGACCACTGCCTTTCGACCAACAAAGCTGGGCGAAATAGGCGACCGCCTAGCCTAGGCGATAGCCGTTGGGGTGACGGCTATCTCCTTTTTATTTTATTTTATTTTTAAAAAATTACAGTATTGCCACTACCCAAAATCCTATATAAACTCCTTCAAACCTCTTCATTTTTTACACATCTCTATTCTTTTCTTCTTCATCATTCTATTTTAATCCGAACGAGAATCACTCTGACAACTCTGATGGTGGTGGATGATTTAATATGGTTCTCAATTGGACATTAGATCAATGTGTCCAATCGAATTAATTAGTTAGCTGCTATTGTATGAATTCTAAGTTAGTTAACTACAATTGTAATCGTACTACTAAACAATAAATTGTATACCTAAGTGTTTAGGTGGGTAGAGAGGGTGCCTACTAAGACCTTGGTCGAGGAACTAAGTGTCTTTTTAAGCCTAAACATGTTTGATATTTTTAGATAATATTTGTGCATTTTTTCCTATTTTTCCTGATTTTTTATATCTATTTTATCAAATTTAATTGAATTAAAAAATTAAAAAAAAACGCCAGTGCTGGACGGTCGCACAAACGCCTAGGCGATCGCCCAGGCGACAGGACGCGCCCGGTCGCCTAGGCGTTCCCTGAACATTGGTAGCACTACCTTAAATCTTGTTGACTTACAAATCCAGGAGGGATGGAAATTTAATTTCAAATTGGGCGACATATAAATGATATTGATTAGAATCATTTTGCCTCAGTGTCTCTATTACGTATAAATCCAAGGGGCCACCTCACCCCTTGGATCTCAACAGTTCATAGCCATGCGTTGGATTCTTGATACCTGGAAGATCTACACACCTGTTAAAGTGTTTTAATCAATACTATTGTCACTTATGTCTTTGAATACTACAAAATGGTGCTGTTGTAGTCTTACAAATGGCGATTAAAATGTGATGTTGCTCAATTTAGTGCTTTTATTTTGACGTGGCCATTAGAAAACTTCAGTACTGAAATTTCAGGTGACTTTTTAATTACTAAGTAAAGCTCCATATTGATGGAAAAAGCAAGAAATGGGCATAAAGGCGGACATAGATTTAGTGTTATAGTACTGTGTCCCAGGACAGGTCGGCCCCTACAGCATCGCAACTTCGCTTGGATTTCTCGTGTGTTTAAAATTGAATATGATGTTGGAAATGTACACCGATAATAAAAAATGTTGGACATGTTCTACTTGTTCTCTTACATTAACTGAATGTTAGATAAACGTAATTAATGTAAAAAAAATTCTTACTGAGAAATTGTCATAGATAATCAATTACAACTTCTTTATCATTCCAATTTAGGTCAGTTAGTAGCAAAAATATAAATTTCTCACCCAAAATTCTTCATCTGAAGTATTGCTAATTTTTGTCATTGACAGGATAAAATGCAGAAGGGAAGGAGGTATACGTTTTGCCATCGACGGCTTTGGAGTCTTCATATCAGTCCTAATAAGCAATGTTGCTGGTGCCGGTGATGTATCTGCAGTTAAAATAAAGGGAACGACGACAGGGTGGCTTCAGATGGGGAGGAATTGGGGTCAAAATTGGCACATTAATGCAGATCTGAAGAATCAGCCACTGTCGTTTGAGGTAACGACCAGTGATGGGGACACACTTACCTCTTACAGTGTGGCCCCAAGAGAGTGGAGTTTTGGCATCACTTATACAGGCAAGCAGTTTGAGGTCTGAACTCTGTAGCCAAGGGGGTCAGCAAATGAATTTTTGGTTGTGATTGGTTTGTGGATTCTTTTCTAAAGGTGGCAAGTTTATTTGGTGGAACATTTTTCTTGAGTTATGATGGTATAGGTCTCAAGTCATTGTAGTACTACTATATTAAATTGTTGATAAATACTAAGGTTTCTGCCGAAGCTTTGTGTTTGTGTTTCTTAAGCAGTGCTCTTATCTATGTCTTGCATTGTCAAAACACAACCGAAAAATCATGATGAACGAATAAAACATCGTAAACTATGGACCGAAGAGGGGGACGAAAATATTTTATTGGTTAATTTATATTAAGACCTCAAGTGTATGACTCAATTAATAAACGAATTCCAGTTCCTAATATTACATCAAATAGAGAAATATTCTAACCAGGAATACAAGTGATCGTCAGCACTAACAACATCCATGAAATCAAGCTCTCAATGTATCATTAGTTTTGCATCAATCCTAGTATTATTGTATTGACAAACAAGTATAGAATCCACTAAAAGTAGTATGAGATCTAAACAGGTGATACAATCTATCACCAAAACGATCCTTGGCTCATCTGTACCTTAAGGTAGTGTTTGGATGTATAGTTATGTGAATTCAGATTTTGAAAAATCTTGCACCTCAGATTCCAAGCCGATCCAGATTCTGACCCAACCACCATGCACAACCTCAATTCTTGTTTGGATGCGTCGATTCCAAAAATCGATTCATGTCAAATCGGGTTATCGAAATTACCCCACCATCCCTATTCCTCGTACCCTCAAATACACCTGTCATCCGGAATGTGAAGAGGCACGCCAAACGCATCTTCTCCATACACCTTTCAACTTGGTGAAATCGCTCCTTCCTCCCGCCAAAAGCCGACGTTTGGAAATGGCCTTCGTCGACGTACCGGAAGACCCCGCTTTCTTCCACCTCACGTCGACTTGCTTTTGTGGTTTGCCAGCGAAACATGACAACATAGGGACCTCGAAGCCTCATTCCCTGGTTCTTTGCATGCCCCACTCCTCCAAATACGGTGTCATTCCTTTTGCCTTCTTCATCATAAGTTTTTTTTCTATTTCATTGGTCCTAACATATATTTTTGTTTTATTTTTTGTAGGGGTCTCCCGGTTTGGCTTATTTGTGTACGAGGAAGCACTGAGCATTCCCTTGCACATTCTACGTTGTGAAAACGATCGGAGGCTGGACTTGATTCTCCAATGTGTGGAGAACGTGCAACACCACCTGTATGACCTAGATCAACTTCAGAAGATGTTGGAATCACTGGAGGAGGAGTTCACCCGACTTTCACAGTTGAGATACCCCCTTCAGGTTCATCGTAATACTTGTATCGTTCATAAGGTCCAATTTTAGATCTTTTGAAATGAAGTAGAAATTTTGTTTGTCAAAATAACGTTTACTCGACTACACATATGACAACCCCCGTTAATTCCCCAGCGGCTGAGCTCCACTACGGAGCTGTGGGGTTGTATGCATGCACGAGAGATCGACTGAAGGCGTCTCCCCACTCGGCCACACTCCTGCCACCAAAGTCCAGCGCAGTATGCATCTACCTGAGGATGTAGAAGGTCATCTTTGAGAAGGAGTCAGGAAGAATAATGTCTCCTTTTAAGTTTTATGTTGTTGATTTTCAAAGTTTTTGATTTCCATTCCCATTTTTGGTATATCGTTTTGGGATTACATTGGAAGCTTTCACCCAGACTAGTTTTTTTGTGTGTAAAGTTGTTATCCTAGTTTAATCGTTTGAATGTGACGTACTATTTTATATCTTGCCTACATGATCCGTTCACTTGGTATGGTTTGTTGGAAATGCACTGTAAATGTTGACATGTTAAATTAATAGTGATTAGGATTGTTCTACCTTCAACTAAAGAAACCTGAAGCATTCTATGGTTGGGTTGAGTCCAAACAATCCTTCATTTGGAAAAGAAATTCTCATTTGTGTGCACGACTTAGTGACCCTATCTCCCATTGTCTTCCCATATATTCCATTAAAATAAATTGTTGTGTTTTTTGTTCTTCAAACCTGCTAAATTAAATGGATGATGAATTGAAAATTAATTGTACAACCTTTGACCAAAAAATATATCAACTGTTTATCATTTCTATAACGTTCAAATTTGCATTATTAGTGTCCTTCAAGTAATTGTTGATTTCTAAAAGTTATGTGGATGCAAAACCAGATGCTACAATGGCTGACGTAGGTGACACCGTCATTCATATTGATAGTGAGAGATCCAACCTCCCCAGTTGGTGGTCAGTAGATCCTAACGTTGTAAGTGAGATCAATTAGTAGCAGCTCTCATTGAACTGAAATTTTATATCTAATGATGTGTACCATTTTGTCAGTATTAGTGATCCATGTTACTAAACTTGCCACCTTATTGATCTTTTTTGGAACCTAATTTGCATAATTACTCGTTACCAGTCATGTTTGAATGAAACTAGTTCGTGTCTATTTTGCACTGTTGCATTATACTTTTCTCGTGATGAATAGCTAGTCAATAATCATCATTTTCAGTTGCCAAATTTACTTTTTTCAGATGCAAAGGGCGAAATTACTTATTTAAGAAACAATCTCACTTCTTAATATGTAAAATATGTGTTAAGACTTAGCCAAAACCATGGTGATTTGGATGGAATGAAGGTTAAGCATGATTTGGAGGCAATTAAGAAAGGTGGATTATTCAATTGGATTAGTGTGGCTAAAGCTTGGTTGGAGGATGGTTTGATGCTAATGTTTGCTTTGACTTGGGAGGCATGTGGTATGTATGGTGGGTATGGGTAGGGGTGTGGAGGCATGGTTGAGGTATGGTTGACCATGCTTGCTTTGGTTAGTGTGTGCTTGCTGGAGAGAAAACATCCAACTCTCTCACTCATCCCACTTCAGCCTTTCTATCCACCCCATCTCATCTCCCTCTCTTCCACTACTGCCGAATGAGCTATTGGAGGTCGTCGGAGTGCTGACTGGCGGTGGTGGACGACAACGCAAGGAGTAGGCGTGGCAAGGCGTGATCGGTGGTGGACGTGCTTGTGGAGGCATGGAGCTCGGCGCAAGGAGGTGACCGAAGGTGCCCGACGGGAAGAGGGTGGTCCCTAGTGACGATCGAAGCTCCGACGAACTCAAAGAGGTATGCCAAGTTTACATTTTAACTTACAGAAGGTGTGTGAGGTGGACTCGCTGTCGGCCAATCGGAGACCTCACAGGCGACAAACGTCTGTCGGTGGGCCACCGGAGTAGTCTCTTCATGGCGGACGTCAGGCTAGCCGGCTATCCGTGCAACAGTGGGTGGGTGACGGCATTGCCAGGCACCCCGTGTTGTGGGGTTTAGTATGGACGATGGGACTGGACCGCTAGACGAAGGGATTGGACTGTTGAATGAAGGGACTGGACTGCTAAACTGAGGGACTGGATCGCTGGACAAAGGGAATGGACTGCTGGACTGGACCGCTGGACAAAGGGAATGGACTGCTGCACTGAGAAACATAGCTGCTGGATTGAGGGACAGAGCTTCTGGACTAAGGGACAGAGTTGTTGGACTGAGGAATAGAGCTTCTGGACTGAGTGACAGAGCTGCTGGATTGAGGAACAGAGCTTCTCGACTGAGTGACAGAGTTATTAGATTAGAACACAAAGCTTCTAGAATGAGGGACAAAGCTGCTAGACTGTTGGAGTCAGGTGTCGATCTGTTTCCTCGGTAATCCGTGACCTCGCTTGGTGCGTGAGCCGGTAGGTTATGATGGGTGCGATGATCCCACCTGCTTAGGGATCGTCAAGCAAATGAGTGTGGATGCGTGGCGCACGTGCCACTTTTGTGTCTTTATGTTTTTCATACATCACATTGCATTTCATTGACACACTCACTGTAGTAGACCAGAGGGATCACTGATCCCATTCCATTGTTAGTTGCACAACTTCACAAAGCGAGATGACCTTTTGACCTGTGTGGCGGCGGAGATGACCATTCGAGCTATGTGACGACGGAGATGACCGTCCGGCCTGTGTGGCGGTGGAGATGATCATCCGGACATTGGTTCGGCGGAGATGACTGTCCGACCCTTGTGGTGACAGAGATGGCCGTATGGACTAGTTCCGGAGGGGATGACCGTCTGGGCTGTGGCACGACTCGACGGGTATGACCGTCCAGCGATCGAGGCTCCGGCAGGTGTTGTGGCCCGAGGACCACGATATCAGAACTCTATCTATGATGTGGAAGTACATGCGACCCTCACCGAACCCTCATGATTAGTATAGTCGCGAGTGGGAATGTGTCGCGTACTCTCCGTAAAACCGCGTGTACCTGCGGTAGGTACGTTCACGGGACCTGATGTTGTTGGTGGGACAATTGTACATTTTGCCCTGGTTGGGGAAGGTTTTCCTTGATAAGATCATGCCATGTGATATATGATAGTTTCATTGGACGGTACATTTATATATATATATATAGATAGATGGACTTGGTATACAAAAATTTTGTTATGAAAACTCAGGTGTTTTATTATGTTGCATTTTAGGGCCTCGTTAGGTGCTGAGTGGTTGGCGACGGAGGATGAGAGTACACTGGACTGAATCCTCCAATCTTTTCTTTATGTTATCATCTTTATATGTATTATGTCTTTTTTTCTTCTGTAATGGTGTACTATATTTTGAGTGTTTTACGAGTAACTTCCCCGTTCTTCTGGTCTCGTGCTTTATTGAAATTTCATTTAAATTTTCTACTATTTTAGGGACATTACAATATGCTTTTGAAGAGGAACCATGGTTTAGGATTAGGGAGTTGGTGCGGCATTCGAAGTAGGTGCGAATCTATTTATATTAAACAAAACTAATAATAGTCTCATGAAAGATGTTAGAGAATTGATGATTCCCAAAGTCTAAACAACTACGTACTACAATTTCATGGCTACACCACCCCATCTATCTTTTCTTAGAAAATCAAAATGGAGGTTCAAGTTGGCACATATAGGATATTTTTAGTAATAACAAGTTGGGACACACATTTGCACTTGGATTTTTTTTGTTCTAGTCCAATTGAACTTGAGGTGAAATCTGAATACTACCTGAATCCATTCCTCATGAATTGTCTCCATTCAATAAACCAACCAACGTACCAGGAACAAGTTCGACTACATACAACAAATTGTTGGCCTTTTGGACTTAATCCGTGTTTTGATGATTTAACTAACCTAATCTTTATCACAATCAAATGTAGAGTATCACACATTATGCATAGAACATACATTGTATTGTGCTAACATCTACATGTGATCAAGATTGAAGGAAGAATGGAATGAAGTCAAGACATGTAATCACGCTACTTGAAGACATGTAATTTTACCTTTTATTTGAGTCTTAGGAACTTATATGAACTTGATTATACAAGAGTTAAAATCTATTCACCTACACACTAGGTTCCTTGTAGAAGTCACACAAAATCTCAGATCAATTGGACTTCAATAGGTCACCTAAACTTAGGTAGAAAAATCACTTAAACCAAACTTCTATCTGTCTGTGTAGAATGGTCGACCGAAATGAGTTTTTCGTTCGATCGTTTCTAATAGTTAATAGTTTTACAAATAGTAATTTTACCTAACTCCACCTGTGGACTTAGTCCACCTTTTTGGTCGATCGTTGTACACGTTTTTATATGGCCGTTATTCTTGTCGTATTATACAATGATCGTATTCGTATAAATATACCTTAACCCCTAAATACTTTGGCGACCAATCGAATGATGTCTTCCTGGAAATCGACTGGATGAAGACAATTTTGTACACCAAAAGTGGTTGTTATTTTTCGATCGAACGAACCTTCTTCTTTTGTTCGATCGATTCACCTTGACCTGGTCAAAACCCACTAATCGGTTGACTGCCCCCACATTTGGTTCGATCGATGACTTAAGTTGTAGACGAACTGCTTTGACCGTAGCTCTAGTGGTTCGAATGTTTCCTTAATTTAATGGAATCATTTGACTGTTGATCTCGAGTCGGTCGACCAGTTTAGGGCATATTTGTTGAACTTAGAATTCTATTTTGTGTATATTGCACAGACTTCAACCAAATCTTCCCCAACGGCTATAAACTTTAGAAGCTTATAAATAGAGGTTCACACACCTTATTTACACACCTCTCCAACTTCCATTTGCCTCCCACATTAGAGAGAAATCATCCAACTCCTGAATCCTCAATCCTACACTCCAAAGCCAAAACTTTCACACTTTCGATAGATTCCTAATCATACTAAAAGTTTTCTCAAGTTAGAGAGTATTTGATCCACTCAAAATTGTTGTCAAAGAAGCAAAATGTTTCAGTGAGAGCCCGAAGCATCCCTCTCGGTTTGTGAGAGGAGAATCGAAGCTCGATGAGGATTGTTCGCGAGCTTGAAGTGTAAAGGCTTAATCTCGGCCTGGAACAATATTGGTTAGTGAAGACATAGGTGAAACTCGTGGAATCGAGCGGAGCTTGAAAGAGAGGAAGTAAGTGGGTGTCGAACCTCAATAAAATCGCCTTGTCCACTTGTGGTTTGCTTGCTCTATTCTCTACTTGTTTTTATTGTTTATTTCGACTGCATATTTAAGTAGAGAATTTAATTAGATTAATAAGGGTTATAAAGATCCTACATATGGTATCAGAGCATAGATGCTAAATTTCATATAGTTAACTGTATTTTAGCATGACATCAACATCATCCAATCATGTAGAGGGATTATGCACAACGAGGTCTCCTTTGCTAAATGGGTCAAATTACGATTATTGGAAGAATAGAATGAAAATATTCTTGATATCTAGTGACCTAAAATATTGGATATTTCTTCAAAACCCCTATACGCCTCCTAAGGAAGATGAACTAGCCACATTAACTATAGCGAAAATGAAAGAATATGAAATGAACTCTAGCATAATGAACATTCTTTATTTATTATGAAGTTGAATATAATAGGATTCAATGAGATGACACCTATGCAATCGACTTCAGCTACAAAAACAACACAATAGAAATCCAACTTCGTCATTATCATTGGATACAATGAGGGTGTGGCCTAACACAACCCAAGTATTTATAATAAGATGAAGCTCCTAACCTAGGTTGGGATTCCAAAAAATAAGATCAACCAAAACCTAGTTGTTTTACCAAATTTCACATGCGAAAAATAACATATCAAACAATAGTGTTTTAGAAACCCTAGTATTTAACATAACATCAAGGTTATAACCCTAGTTGACATGCGACAAACAAAAGATCAACCATTAGTATATAAGTAATTTACCACAATTGTCGAGAGGAAAAATTAACATGATGCCACATTAATTTCAGAAACCTAAGTATTTTACATATGATCAAGCTTCTAAACCAAATAGAGATGTGTAAAACTAACATGAAGAGGCATAAATTTACCAATGCAAAATAAATTCAGCAACAATTGAGACAGCAAGAACAAAGAAGACTAACCACGACCTTAACGTCGCGCCGGGAGAGGTACAGGACAACGTTGGTCATGAAGTAGGTGTTGGATGAAGGGAACAACAATGACAGAATGAGATGAGGGATAAGTGTGTGAGGGGAGGAAGAGTAAAGTAGAAGAGATTGGGAATTGATTCTCAAATAAGTGCGTGGAAGATCAACATTAGATGAGGGTACACTAGTAAAAAACTAGTGGCAGTTTGTGTAATAACGTTAGAAATAGAGGTTAACGACATAACCCAACTTGTTGAAATCCATGCACCTGTGGAGAATCTTGATTTCCCAGCTTTTACTTTTCCCTTTAAAATCCGAGAATCTGTACTCTCAAGAAACTTAGATCTCGGGGAATATCCATGGGAATTTGGAAGCACATATTTGGATAATTGGGATTCTCGGAAAATCTGAACAGCAAACCTCAACATTCAAACACTACCTAAAACTATTAAGGTAGAAGAGGTTATTAGATTGCTTATTTGATGGGAGTCAAATAGCTTTCTAGGAGATTTGGTGATGTGGACGTCATTTCAACAAAATATCTCCACCTCTATGCAATAGTGTCTAATAAACATGCCAATGTTGTAGATTACTGGGTACCTAACTAATGATTATGATCCTAAGCGTCATATCTCATTTGGTTGTGGTTTTTCAAACAAGGAGTGTTAAGTTTTCATGCCTGTTTTGCAGTCCTGCAATTTGGGTGGGATGGTTTCACATATTTGGATACAAGTCATACGAGCCATGACTGGGTTATTTGGAACATGGATGCTCAAATAGTTTGGTATGTGGATTGTTAAAATAAAAAAGAAAAAAATACCAATCAAAACTAAAAAAAATCAAATCAAATTTGTTGTTTCTCTGTAATAATAAGCTTACTACATTAATGCCAATACGAAGACTAACACTAGAAATTTGTAAAAGACAATCCTGGTTGACTACAAATTCATTTTTGAAATAATGGCAACATTAAGCCTAATATAATAGTGGTTTGCAGTGAAACAATAATTCAGAAATAATGTAAGCACTAAAAATAATTTATTAACTAGATTATAACCTACTAATTTAATTGCACATGCAAAAGATTTATATATATTGATACTACACTAAAATCTTTACGTTGCATTATATGTTTTTTTCTTTGTAGAGGAACAAAGTAAATGGCCAAAGTAAGGAAGCCAAATGTTACATAAGGCCAATCACTGTACAAGTGCTTTTAAAAGTCAAAAATATATTATATTTTATTATATTTTCAACTTTATCCCTAAAATACCCCCACCCCCATCCCCATATCCCAAACAAAACCACAGAATATTTCCCATTCCCACACTAAATCCCAAACATTCCAACCCGCCAACGAGCTCGGCCCTACCCTTGGACCACTCTTTCCGCTCTCGTTTGGTGAAAACAAGGCAACTCGTTTAGTGAAAACGACCCACCTCGTTGGAGTGTCCCGTGCGGGACTGGTCTTTCCCATCTTGTTTGGGGTGGAAAAATGACCCAACTTGTTTGGTGGAAAAAACAACCAAGCTCGTTTGGTAGAAAAACCAACCCAACTTGTTTTTTGTTATCTCAAATCAGCAGTCATCCACACCATTTATGAACCTAATACGTTCTTAATTTGGAAATATGATAAATATGAAAGTTTTGCGTCTCAAAATCTTTTTTGTAATGAGTCTTGAATTGCCTTAGTTGGATATTGGAGGAGAGAGTTACGCACAAATTTTTGAAGATGTTTTGATTGTCCAATTTCCAAATAAGATCTATCCTGAGACACATTTTTCTACCTCGTACCATCAAAATTTGGCAAGTCAAAACACAAACAAATATGTGGTCCTTTCAATTGTATTTCCAACAGATCTGGAATCATCAAATTCCATATTTGTATATGGATGTTACGAAAAAACGACCCAGCTCGTTTTGTGAAAACGACCCAACTCGTTCGAGACTGGTTTGGGAGTGCTCGGGATTGACCCGGCACTGCATGGGACTGCGCTCAGGACTTATCCATACTTGTTAGGGATTGGTTGGGATTGGGCTCAGGACTGCTCAGTACTGGTTGGGGATTGCTTGGGAGTGGGCTCGAGACTGGCTCGGGACAACTTGGGATTGGATAAGGACTGCTCTGGACTACTCGGGACTAATTTGAGCCTATTAGTATCTTAATTTGGAAATATGCAAAATATGAAAGTTTTGATTCTCAAAATATTCTTTGTAAAGTGTGAATTGCCATATTTGGATATTGGAGGAGAGAGTTATGCACACGTTATTGATGATCTCTTGATTGTCAAGTTAACAAATATGGTTTGTGTTGACACATATTTTTTCGTCTTCGTATCATCGGAATTTGGAACGTTATAAGAGAAACAAATATGTTCTCCTTTCTATTTTCTTTCCAACTGATCTAGAATCATCAAATTCCATATTTGGATGTGGATGTTATGAATAAAACAAGTGGTGCATCCCAGTACGGGAATTCTAGGATTGAATCAAGATAAACGAGATGTAAAAATGACCAAATGAGATGGATTGTTCGGTTGAAACAACCCAGGTGGTTCGGTCGATGAAACAAGCCTGGTCGTTCGATCCAAGAATCTGGTTCATTCGGTCGAAATGACATTGGGTCGTTCGGTAGAAAGTAGAAACGACCCAGGACGTTCAAGTGGAATGAGCCTAGATGCTCGGGACAAGGTTGTCCTTCTCGGGACACAAGTGTGTCCCGCTCTAGACAAGTTCATGTATCGGGATTCAGGACCATTTGCATCCTGAGCGGGACACTTGCGCCCCTAGAAAGTTTGCCACTAAGGACGACTCTATCCCCTATAGGGTTGAGTCGGCTCCACATACGATGCACGTCCCACTCGGGATGCCAGTGTGGCTCTCTCGGGACGAAATTGAGTCCTTGTCGGGATAAGTGTGTCCCAGTGCTCGACTGACATGTCTCGTGCAAGGCAAAATGAGCCAACTTGTTTGGAACAATGAGCCAACGATGGGACACATCAGTTCTAAACAACGTACCATAAAAGAGTTGGGTCATTTTCACCAAACAAGTTGTGTCGTTCAAGCAAACGGCCTGGCTTGTTTTCACCAAATGTGGTGGTTTCTTTTCACCGAACAAGCTGGGTCGTTCTACAAAACTAGCTGGGTTGTTCAAACCAAATGATCTAAGTCATCTTCACCAAACTAGCTGCAACTTAATTAACTTACTACAAGACCAAATGTTCAACTTAATTATATTAGTATGGCACTTTGTTATATTCAAATTCAATCATGGCATAGAGACGAGGGACATTTTCTACAACTAAATAAGCTAAGTCATTTTCTTCAACTAAAGAAGTTGGGTCATTTTTAGCATTAAATAACTCGTTTGGTGGAAAAAATGACCCAGCTCGTTTTGTGGAAAAAATGACTCAACTCATTTTCCATTCTCTCAAATCAGCAATCTTCTACACCCTTTCTAAGCCCTTTGAGCTCCTAATTTGGAAATATGTTAAATGTGAAAGTTTTGCATCTCATAAGGTTCTTTATTACGAGACTTGAATTTCCTTATTTGGACATTGGAGGAGAGAGTTATGTACAAATTAGTGATGATCTGTCAATTGTCCAGTTTCCAAATGTGATCTGTCTTGATACACTTTTTTCACCCTCATATGTTCGGAATTTGGCAAGCAATAAGAATATGTGGTCCTTTCAATTGTCTTTCCAACGGATCTGGAATGCATAGAAGATAATGTATTTCACCTCAACTATTTGACCCAACTTCGCCACTGACCAGAGCATTTCACGCAGCCTTGGGTTCGTTATTGTCTGGTTGGGTGCCTCCACTGGTTGTGCTGGTGTGCCATCATCCTAGACAAAGTATCGACAAAAGTATGACAACATCTCTGAGCCGTCGTTGTAGAACTTGCAGATAATAGTGTTGGGGGTGGCAGACCACAACTCTGTGGCCTTGAAACCACACCTACAGGTGCGATAGCATAGTCATTGGACCCTGGTATGTCAACAAAGGGATACCCTCCCCATATCGGTCCACCGGGATACTACTTGTCATCACTAGAGTACTCAAAGTTGTAGAGGGAATTGTAGGATTTTGTGTCCCTATGTATGTGTATATTTAAAAAAATTAATACAAACATACATGATCGATTTCGTATTTTCTTTGATTTTACGTACATGTATATGTTTATTCTAATATCATGCATTCCTACACATATTAAAATAAACAAAAGAGAGAGGATCATACCCAAAGGTTCTCCAAAACCTTTCAGAAGATCTAGAGTTCCGTTGTCGGTCGAATCGCCCGCCGATTCGCTTCCAAGTGTTCACCAAACTCTAAACAAGATTAAAGAGAAAAGAGCTAGCCAATCAATCTCTAGTTAGTCTTAGAATCTAGCTAATAACCCATCTTTAAGCTCCTGAGATTTCTATCTCCAAAACTTAAAACTATGAAGAAATTTTCGTGGTGATTAAGGGAGAGATTAATAAGAGAGAGAATTTATGCATTAACATAAACAAGTAGGATGATGAGTCCTTTTATAGGCTCCAAAAACATCCTTATCAAGAACTATTCTGTAGTCATGATCTCTTGCTTATTTTCTCCTAAAATTAATCCCAAATCGCCACATAAGCATCCTAAAAAACGTTTGATCAAATCTGGAATTAATCCAACCCATGATCTAATTATTCTCTTAATAATTCAGGCAAAAATCGCGTTTCTCGGTTGACCGAACCATTCGGTTTTAACACACGTTCGGATGACCGTGAGCTAGACGGTCGACCGAATATACATGAGAAAAAATTTCTGGAAAAATTCGGACGATCCGTGTCTTTCTCCAGTCAACCGTTGACCCACCAAAATTTCTCCTCGCGAATCTTCTTCGGAAGACCGTGTCACATTCGGTCTACCGCAAATATCCCAAGATAAGTCATGGATATTTTCTCTCGGTTGACCGATTAAACCCGGTTGACCGAATCCAATTGCCCAGGTACTCCAGACAATTTCAGTTAATCATTTGCTTTATTCGACCCTTGTTCGGTTGAACGTTCCTTAAGACACCTCGGTCGGCCGAACCCAAAACGGTTTACTGTTTTGATCCCGATTTTGTCTTTGTCAAATTTTGGATTTATTTCCAACAAAATTTCATATTTTGGGTTTTTTTGCAAATTCATATCTTATGTAATATATTATCCTTTGTAATATTAAATTATTACACCCCATAATATATACACCTCATATGAATTTATTAATGATTCTAATTATGTCAATTCTCATGACATATTGATTTTATTGATTGACCACATGTGTCCATTTTCACATGAAACCCCGAAACATCATATGAACATAAAATTAAGCTTCTTGTTTCCCAATTTTGTTGGGTGACCTATAGGAGGATCTAAGCGAAAATTGTCAGTGATATTAAACACTTAATATCTCAAACTATAAGCGGTATCTTGCTACACATTATAGTTACCCAATTAACATAGATGTCTTTGTTCCATTCGAACTAAACACGATCCATTTAGTGATGTAAGTGCACCACTTGTGTCCGTCCCTTGCCTCATGATATTAAGAATATATACAAAGTAGAAATCTGTCACCTTTGTATTATATTCATTTCTTGATCTCTATAAGCCAATTATAACTATGTAACTTAATTCAAGTTACATTGTGCACATTATAATTTTGCTCTATCAAGGGACCCACTAATATCATCACTCAATTAAGAGGGGCAATGATAATCGTTTGACAACTATCTTTTCCAGCACACGTCATGTTCAACCAACTATTGCCTTTATCACTATACTCATTGATAGTTTTTGACAATAATCAAATTAAACACTTCTTGAGTGAAAATATATAAGTCTCATATATTAGGATCCAAGACACAGTAAAACATTAATGACACGAAACACAATTCCATAATGTTTTATTTGTTAGGTCTATTCAATATATAAAAGTAATCTTTTCTTCTTTTATATACTCGTGTCGTCAATTATTTGTAGAGCTACAACAATCGATGACCAACACGACAATCTTATCTCGGTAATTAATTTTCCATGTCAATTACCATGATTGCGAATAACTTTTGATTTATGTAAACCATTATCTTTTAGAGATCTATGGTTAAGGACCAAGCGCTTCTTCGTTAACACTTCCAAAAAGACGAATACCATAATCAAGGAACAAAATGTTTACACATCCAATTCATAATAATTGCCATATGAAAGTAAAACTTTTAGAACACATTCCTTTCAATCTCTCACTTGTTATCAAAGTTTTGTTTCACATACATACTCAATGTATAAAATGATAATAACTAGGGTAACCCTCTCTAATCACTCATCAAGTCAATCCACATGGTTCCTCAGACCCATGGACTCAAAATATATTTCACATTTTGGCTTGGTATGAGGGTTTGTTGAATGGATCAACTGTGTTGTTGTTTGTGTCCACCCATAATAAATTTATTTTGCCTTCGTCGGTGGTTGAGTCAGCCGTAGTGATTTGACTCCAACTACGCTAGCTCATGACTCCACCTTCCAGAATGATGACATATCATTATTGTAACCTCCTATCGTCGGGATCACTTATGAAACTCGCATCCTAATAGCCATTGGCTATCAGTTCTCTTTGTCCTCCATAAACAAGAAAATTATCTTTCGTCTGGTTAAGGCACCTCAGAATATTCGTGACCATAGTCCAATGCTCAGGACTTGCGTTGGATTGGTGACGACTTGTCACGCTTAGAACATACGAGACATCAGGTCTTGTGCAATTCATGGCGTACGTGATTGATCCTATAGCCAAAGCATAAAGAATATATTTCATGTACTCCAAGTCTTTACGTGATTCAACACGTTGAGACTTGTTCAGTTGCACACGCATACTCATTGTCACATTGCCCTTTTTGGAGTTGTTCATACTGAACCTTTCCAAGACCTTGTCAATGTATGTACGTTGACTTACTCCAATGAGTCTACGAGATCTATCTCTATATATCTTGATTCCCAAGATGTATTGGGCCTCACCCATATCTTTCATTGAAAATGCAGATTTCAATGAACTTCTTGTTTGCTCAAGCAAAGGTATATGATTTCTCATAAGGAGTATGTCATCGACATATAAGATCAAGAACACTATGTGACTCCCACTAACCTTTTTGTATATACAAGGCTCTTCCTTACTTTGGACGAAGTGAATTTTTTTGACTTCTTCGTCAAAGCGTTTATTCCAACTCCTTGATGCTTGCTTCAATTCATAAATGGATCTTTGAAGCTTGCATACTTTCTCGCTATTCTTTGGATCTTCAAAACCTTGAGGTTGTACCATGTACACATCCCCCTCCAAGTTGCCATTAAGGAACTCCGTTTTGACATTCATTTGCTATATCTCATAATCATGAAATGCACCAAGAGCGAGCATAATCCGAATAGACTTGAATATGTCAACCGGTGAAAAAGTTTCATCATATTGAATTCCTTGAACTTGAGTGAAACCTTTTGCTACAAGCCTCGCTTTGTAGGTTGTCAAGTTCCCATCCATGTCAATCTTTCTCTTGAAACCCCATTTAGTTTGAATGACCTTTTTCCTTTGAGGAAGGTCAACCAAGTTCCACATTTGATTATCATACATGGATTCTATTTCGGATTCCATGACTTTAAACCACAGTTTGGAGACCTCTCTTTCCATTGCTTCTTGAAAGGTCGAGGGATCATCGATATCTAGTACCATGATCTCATGAAGTCTAAAATACATATCGGGTTTCTTCCTTTCCCTTGTTGACCTTCGAAGTTATTTTGGTTTTACGTGTACTTCTCGAACTTTTCCACAATTTCTTGTGGACTTGGTTTGTGTTCGATTCTCGAACGTACACAAGGCGGGGAAGATTGAGTTTCTCTCACAATTGCTTGCAAAGGTCCCTCACTCACGCTCCCACTAACCAAAGGAACCTTTGTTGTGCCTTCATGATCTTGAATGTCACCATTGATATCATGATCTTGTAGAATATCTTGAGTATCCTCAAGCACAACTCTACTCCCACTACTTTTTATTTTTTCCAGAAATTCCTTTTCTAGATATATGGCATCCCTCTCTACAATCACTTAATTGGAGGTTATATGCCAAAAGTAGTATCATCTTGTTTCTCGAGGATAACCTATGAAGAAGCACTTATCCGCTTTTGGTTGAAGTTTGGTCAACATCAATCTCTTGACGTAGGCCTCACAACCCCAAATCTTGAGAAAATTGAGCTTAGGTGTTTTACCACTCCATAGCTCATAAGGCGTTTTCTCTACGGATTTGGATGGAACATTATTTAGTGTGTAAGCCCCAGCTTCTAGTGCATAACTCCAAAAGTAAAGCGGCAATTCAGCTTGACTCATCATTGATCGAACCATGTTGAGTAATGTCATATTCCTCCTTTCGGATACCCCATTCTACTGAGGTGTACCGGGAGGGGTGAGTTGTGGTACAATACTACACTCCTTTAGGAATGAGTCAAATTCGGTACTTAAGTACTCACCTCCACGATCCGTTCCTGGAGACTTGATTTTCTTGTTGAGTTGGTTCTCTACTTCATTCTTGAATTCCTTGAACTTCTCAAATGATTCACTTTGGTTTCTCATTAGATAGATATAGTCATAACGACTATAGTCATCCGTGAACGTAATGAAGTACCTAAAATCATCTCTTGCACTAGTACTCATCAGACCACACACATCGGAATGTATCAAATCAAACAAGTCATTTGCTCTCGGTGCTTTCTTCTTGAAAGGCCTCTTGGTCATTTTTCCCATTAGGCAAGGTTCGCACGTCTCCAATGATTTAAAATCAAGTTGACGAAGAAGGTTAGTTTCTTGCAATTTCTTGATGTGTTTTTCATTTATGTGACCAAGACGATAGTGCCACAAGAGTGTATCATTCACGTGAGTAGTTTTAAGCATTTTGTTATTGATATTTAAGATTTATCTATTATTCAATTCAAGCAAATAGAGACCAATCCTCACGAATGAAGTACTTATAGGACACAAGAGTGTATCATTCACGTGAGTAGTTTCAAGTTCCTCAAGACTCACCCCTTTCTCACGCACATGATAGTGCATAATAAAGTACTTATAGGACGGGGCTAGAGAGCCAAGAATCAAATATTCCGCAATGTCATCGGGCATCGGGGAAGAGAGCTTCCACAACTTCTCAAGGTATCCTTGCATCGTGAGAAAATGCATGGATACCGATGTAGGATTCTGATCCAAATCCTAATCCTAATTGTGTTTTGGTGTTGATTAGGTGGTGATTAGGAGGAAATGGTGATGGATGGCTTGGATTGAAGATGGTTGGATGGAGGGTTGAGATGGAGAGGAGATGAGATGAGTGGTGGAGATGGTTTGGATTGGATTGGATGGTGAGGATTGGTTTGGGTGGAGATATTTATGTGGTGATTTTCTCTCTCCCCCTTACCTTACTCTCACTCACGTCTCTCTCTCCCTCTCCTAGGCTGATCTCCGGCAAGAGGATTCGAGCTCCGGCGTGGTGGAAGGAGTGTGCTCCGGCGAAGGGAGGGTCGGCACGAGGGGTGGTTGGAGGTGAGTTCGTTGTTGTACCTACTCATTCTTGTGCATTTGGTTTTCCCTCTCCCTCGACCTAACGTGTTCTGGGATCGTGGTTGGTGGTTGGAGATTGCCGGAGGTGGTGTTGTGGCTGTGGTTCGTCGAGGAGACGATTGATCGTCGTTTGGACACGAGGTTCGTCGGCGGATCGTGATTTGGGGAGACGTGCTCGTGGAGGCGTCGTCGTGGTTCTTCTAGGGTCTCTTCAGACCTTTAGGTATGTCAAGCTCGCTCACTTAATCACCGTGAGTATTTGGAAGTCGACGGTAGGCCGTTCGGCTCGTCGCGAGTAAACTTGCAGCAGATTTCACTGCCAGATCGGTCGACCGGTTTGTGCAAACGGTCGACCGTTCGTGAAGAGAATTCGGGCTCTGCCTCAAATTGGTCGAACGATGCCTGTGGGGCGGTCGACCGATTGTGCATAGGAGGCAAGTCTGGAGAGATTCGGTCGACCGGGTCCCCTTTGCCGGTCGACCGTGTGCACTGTCTTAAGTCGGTTGGGGGGCGTAGACTATATAAACGGTCGACCGCCCTTTGATCTCGTCCGACCGTGACTTAAGTGGACCTTGTGGTCGGTTTGACCGAATGAGGGTTCGGTCGACCGGAATTGTGCGCTGAGCGTGGGAAACGCTCTGGTGGAATTCGGTCGACCGAGGTGAGCTCGGTGTTCGACCGGATTCGTGGCGCATGTGAGGGATACTTCCCTGGGCTGATTCGGTCGACCGAGATGTGCTCGACGTTCGACCGAATTCGTTGTGGTGTTGAGGGATTTGTTCCCTGGTGACTTTCGGTCGACCGGGACCCCTTTGTCGGTCGACCGATTGGTCGTTTTGTTCGTTGAACCGGGAGTTGACCATCTAAACGGTCGACCGTCCCTTGATTTGGGTTCGACCGAACGAGTGTGGTGTTGGGAATCGGTCGACCGATGGAGTGCCGGTCGAAGTGGATTGCCCTGTATTTGTTTGATTCGGTCGACCGGGACTTTTGGTTCGGTCGACCGTTTGTGTCCTGTTTTGCACTATGGAGGTGCTGTGGTCGTGGTTGCCCGTGTGGGGCGAGTCGTGGTGCCGATGTTCTTCCGGCAAGTGTGCGAGGTGCACGAGGGTTGCGGTGGTTGGTTGAAAATAGACCTGGAGCCCCGTAACTGTGTGAGAGCTGCGGTTGGTTGAAAATAGACCTGGAGCCCAGCTAGTCTGTACGGAGTTGGTTGAAAATAGACCTGGAGCTCCGTAGTGCGTTTGGGTTGGTTGAAATTAGACCTGGAGCCTGAGCAAGGACCGCGTGTAGGGGTTGGTTGAAAATAGACCTGGAGCCCTTATACGTTTGGGTTGGTTGAAATTAGACCTGGAGCCCTTGGTCGTGTCGTGGTAGCTGTGGTTGGTTGAGATTAGACCTGGAGCCCAGCTTGGCGACGAGTGTGAGTCACGACGGTTGGTTGAGATTAGACCTGGAGCCCCGTGACTGTGGTGGGTGCGGCGGTTGGTTGAGATTAGACCTGGAGCCCCGTACGTGTGGTGTGTCCTGTGGTGGTGTTGAGAGCCCTGGTGCTGGGCGTGTTGCGATGCTTTTCTTGTTGAGTAGAATTGCATGCTAGGTTGATTTTATTTCATACCTTCACAGTTTGGCATACGGGGTTTCCTTCTGGAAACTCAGGCATTGTTGCATGTTTACTTTCAGGCCGTGATCGGCATTAGGGGGTGGTGACCGAGGAGAGGAGCACCGCTACCGGATCCAGCTTTCTCTCAGTTGAGGTCGTGTGATTACTGTTTCCTTGTATATGCTTTTGATGTAATCACAACTTTTGTATACTCTGATGTTCATATATATATATATATATATATATATATATATATATATATATATATATATATATATATATATATATATATATATATGTCGGTGCACCTGTGTTTAAATTTAAAAAAATTCCGCTGCTTTGAGGATGTTACAACTTGGTATCAGAGCGGTCGGTTCCAGTGTTTTTATCCAAAGAAACCACCCTTAGAGTTTTAGAGTCTGCATTAGTTCATGCATTCATGGTTTTGATGTGTGCTGTTCTTTGTGTGTAGATGCCTCCGAGACGCGTGAGACCTCCCCCACGGGACCGTAGCACCAGCGATGAGACTGGGGGCACGGCCTGGGCAGAGGAGCGGCGGATGCTCTATGACACAGTGGGGCGACTGGGAGCGATGTTGGATCGCCAGTCAGGCAGAGGAGAGCCAGCAGCGGTAGGAGCGATGCTCGACCGCTTTATGAGACAGCACCCGCCTACCTTTGACGGTAGAGGAGAGTCTGAGGCTGCGGAGGATTGGGTCCTGAAGATTCAGGAGATCCTGCAGGCGATTGAGTGCCCGCCTGAGAGGCAGACGGACTTGGCAGCTTATGTGTTGGGCGGAGACGCGTCCAACTGGTGGAGGACCACATCTGCAGTGGTATTTGAGGGCAGGACTGATGTCAGTTGGGAGGAATTCCTACGGGAGTTCAATGAGCAGTATTTCCCCGAGCATGTCAGAGACGGGAGGAGAGAGGAGTTTATGGCTCTCGAGCAGGGAGAGGCGACCCTGGCTGAGTATACCCGGAGGTTCAACGCGCTGGAGCGTTACTGTCCGGAGATCTGTGTGACGCCGCTGCAGAGGGCGAGGAAGTTCATACGGGGGCTGAGGAAGCACCTCCGTACTCAGGTGACCTACAGTATGCCGCAGACGTTGGCTGATGCGGTGAGATTTGCGACGCTCATTGATCAGGATTACCAGCAGAATTATGTTGAGGCCAGGAGAGCACCGGGGAAGGTCAGTGGACGTCCGGGTGCTCCACTAACAGGGAACCCGGGCAAGAGGCCCCGGATCGGAGGAGGTGGGTCACGCCAGCTTGAGGCGTGCAGAGGGTGTGACAGAGCTCACTCTGGAGAGTGTTGGGGCCGCGCAGTGTGCCACGGGTGTGGCAAGCCAGGCCATTTTGTGAGAGATTGTCCGAGTGGGCCAGGTGGGTCCAGCAGGCAGCCGGGACAGCCGGCAGGTGGCAGAGGCAGGGGTCGCCGACCTTTCGCACCGCAGCGACAGCAGGGTCAGAGGACCGGTCGAGTCTTTACCATCCAGGCGGATGAGGCGAGAGATGCCAGCACGGTGGTGGAAGGTACGCTTTTTGTTGCTGGGTTGAGTGCGAGAGTGTTGTTTGATTATGGGGCCACACACTCGTTTATCTCGGTGCGATTTGTGAGCGTGTTGGGCCGTACCCCTGCGATGTTGACTGCCACGTTGGAAGTCAGCACACCCTTGGGTCTGGTGGGCATTGTGGGGAGCTTCCTCCCCAGCGCCACGATTGTTTCGGGAGATCAGGAGTTTCCGGCTGAACTGATCTTGTTGCCGATGGAGGACTTCGACGTCATACTGGGGATGGATTGGTTGTCCCAGTACGATGTGCGAGTTTTGTGCCGGGAGAAGAAGATTCTGATCTCGAGGAAGGGTCTACCTGATGTGTTGATCAGGGGGGCGAAAGATAGAGGAGGCAGAGTGATTGTATCAGCAGTGAGGGCACAAAAGTTGTTGCAGCATGGTTGCAGAGCTTTCGTGGCCACTTTGGTAGTTCCAGATCCAGAGGCGGAGAGATTGGAGGACATCGAGATTGTTCGGGAGTTCCCCGATGTATTTGCAGATGATGTCACTGGGTTGCCGCCTCACAGAGAGATTGAGTTTGGGATCGATTTGGTAGCTGGGACTACGCCGCAGTCGAAGGCGCCGTATCGGATGGCACCTGCGGAGCTGGTAGAGCTGAAGAGGCAGTTGCAGGATCTGATGGATACGGGGTTTATCCGTCCCAGTGTCTCGCCTTGGGGAGCGCCGGTACTCTTCGTGAAGAAGAAGGACGGATCACTGCGGATGTGTATTGATTACAGGATGCTGAACAAGGTTACCGTGAGGAATCGGTATCCCTTGCCCAGGATCGAGGACCTGTTTGACCAGTTGCAGTCAGCGCAGGTGTTCTCGAAGATTGATCTGCGATCCGGTTATCATCAGCTGAGGATCAGAGAGGCAGATGTGCAGAAGACAACTTTCAGGACGAGGTACGGGCATTATGAGTTTCTGGTGATGCCGTTTGGGTTGACGAACGCGCCTACAGCGTTTATGGATTTGATGAACAGGACGTTCAGTCAGTACCTCGACCGGTTTGTGATCGTCTTCGTGGACGATATTTTGATTTACTCGCCAGATGTGGAGCAGCATCGAGAGCACTTGAGAGTTGTACTTGGCATTTTGCAGGATCATCAGTTGTATGCCAAGCTATCAAAGTGCGAGTTCTAGCTGAGCAGTGTCGCCTTCTTGGGACACATCGTGTCAGGTGACGGGATTTCCGTTGATCCAGCGAAGGTCGAGGCCGTTACACAGTGGAGAGCCCCGACGAATGTAGCAGAGATCAGGAGCTTTGTGGGTCTGGCAGGTTATTATCGCCGTTTCATCCAGGATTTCTCGAGGTTGGCTTCGCTGTTGAGGTTATTATCGCCGTTTCATCCAGGATTTCTCGAGGTTGGCTTCGCTGTTGACGGCTCTGACGCGGAAGGGCGTTGAGTTCGTGTGGTCCCAGAAGTGCGAGGATAGTTTTCAGGAACTGAAGAGTCGGCTGACGACTGCTCCAGTTCTGACACTTCCCAGTGGCAGTGGTGGTTTTGTGATTTACAGTGACGCGTCAGGCGTTGGACTGGGATGCGTACTCATGCAGCACATGCAGGTGGTTGCTTATGCTTCGAGGAAGTTGAAGGTGCACGAGAGGAACTACCCCACTCATGATTTGGAGCTGGCGGCAGTGGTGCATGCTTTGAAGACCTGGAGGCATTACTTGTATGGCGAGCGATTCGAGGTATTCACCGATCATCAGAGCCTGAAGTATCTGTTTTCGCAGAAGGAGCTGTATATGAGACAGCGCAGATGGCTCGAGCTGATTAAGGATTATGACTTCACCATCTCGTACCATCCGGGGAAGGCGAATTCGGTTGCTGATGCTTTGAGCAGGAAGGTGGAGGTTACCGCAGCAGGTCTTTGTATCGAGGAGTGGAAGCTGCTTGAGGCGTTGACCGAGTGGATACCGTTCACCGATGAGTCACAAGGTGCAGTGATCGCATGGCTGAGAGTGGAGACTCAGTTGGTCTCGAGTATTATTCAGGCTCAGAGTACTGATGATGAGTTAGCCGGGTTGCTGCAGTTAGCTGCCAGAGATGGATCAGACTTCAGTGTTGGGATTGATGGTGGCATGAGGTTCAGGGGCCGTGTCTGGGTGCCGAAGGGAGGAGACCTGAGGCAGGACATTATGGAGGAGGCACATAGATCCCGTTATTCGATCCATCCGGGCAGCACAAAGATGTTTAGAGATCTTCAGAGGAATTTCTGGTGGAAGAGGATGAAGACGGAGATCGCAGAGTTTGTTGGCAGATGTCTGATTTGTCAGCAGGTGAAGATTGAACACCAGAGACCTGCAGGGCTGATGCAGAGGATCGAGCTTCCAGAGTGGAAGTGGGAGCACGTGACGATGGATTTTGTCACCAGACTGCCGAAGACGAGAGGATTCCATGACGCGATTTGGGTTATAGTCGATCGACTGACCAAGTCGGCGCACTTCTTAGCTATTCGGAACACTTTACCTCTGGAGGGTCTAGCTAAGTTGTATATTGAGGAGATTGTCAGGCTTCATGGAGTGCCCGCGAGTATTATTTCAGATCGAGATCCGAGGTTCACTTCCAGATTCTGGGGGAGTTTGCAGCAGGCCTTGGGGACTCGGTTGAAGTTCAGTACGGCATTCCATCCGCAGACAGACGGTCAGTCTGAGAGGACCATCCAGACGCTAGAGGATATGTTGCGAGCGTGTACTCTGGATTGGGCAGGACATTGGGATGAGCATCTGCCATTGATTGAGTTCGCCTACAACAACAGCTACCATTCGAGCATTGGGATGGCACCGTACGAGGCCCTGTACGGGAGACCGTGTAGATCACCGGTATGCTGGAGTGATGTAGGCGAGAGACAGCTAGTTGGTCCTGTGATTGTGCAGATGTATGCCGAGAAGGTTGATGTGATCAGACAGAGACTAGCGACTGCGCAGAGCAGGCAGAAGAGCTACGCAGATAGGCGTAGGCGTGAGCTGAGATTTGAGGCTGGTGACCATGTCTTCCTGAAGATTTCACCATCTCGAGGAGTGATGAGGTTCGGGAAGAAGGGGAAGCTCAGTCCGAGGTATGTCGGGCCGTTTGAGATTCTCGATCGGGTTGGAGAGGTTGCCTACAGGGTTGCATTGCCGCCGCAGTTTTCAGGTCTTCACAACGTCTTCCACGTGTCGATGTTGAGGAAGTACGTAGCGGATCCTTCTCATGTGATTCAGTTGGAGGTTCCAGAGATCCGTCATGATTTGTCTCTTGAGGAGAGATCGGTTGAGATTGTGGATCGGATGGAGCATCGGTTGAGGAGCAGGACCATTCCGATGGTGAAGGTCAGGTGGCAGCACCACAGTGAGCGAGATGCCACTTGGGAGATCGAGGAGGAGGTCCGGAAGGAGTTCCCGGAGTTGTTTGGTGAGCTTCAGTTTTAATTTCGAGGACGAAATTCTTTTAGGAGGGTGGATTGTAGGATTCTGATCCAAATCCTAATCCTAATTGTGTTTTGGTGTTGATTAGGTGGTGATTAGGGGGAGATGGTGATGGATGGCTTGGATTGAAGATGGTTGGATGGAGGGTTGAGATGGAGACGAGATGAGTGGTGGAGATGGTTTGGATTGGATTGGATGGTGAGGATTGGTTTGGGTGGAGATATTTATGTGGTGATTTTCTCTCTCCCCCTTACCTTACTCTCACTCACGTCTCTCTCTCCCTCTCCTAGGCTGATCTCCGGCAAGAGGATTCGAGCTCCGGCGTGGTGGAAGGAGTGTGCTCCGGCGAAGGGAGGGTCGGCACGAGGGGTGGTTGGAGGTGAGTTCGTTGTTGTACCTACTCATTCTTGTGCATTTGGTTTTCCCTCTCCCTCGACCTAACGTGTTCTGGGATCGTGGTTGGTGGTTGGAGATTGTCGGAGGTGGTGTTGTGGCTGTGGTTCGTCGAGGAGACGATTGATCGTCGTTTGGACACGAGGTTCGTCGGCGGATCGTGATTTGGGGAGACATGCTCGTGGAGGCGTCGTCGTGGTTCTTCTAGGGTCTCTTCAGACCTTTAGGTATGTCAAGCTCGCTCACTTAATCACCGTGAGTATTTGGAAGTCGACGGTAGGCCGTTCGGCTCGTCGCGAGTAAACTTGCAGCATATTTCACTGCCAGATCGGTCGACCGGTTTGTGCAAACGGTCGACCGTTCGTGAAGAGAATTCGGGCTCTGCCTCAAATCGGTCGAACGATGCCTGTGGGACAGTCGACCGATTGTGCATAGGAGGCAAGTCTGGAGAGATTCGGTCGACCGGTCCCCTTTGCCGGTCGACCGTGTGCACTGTCTTAAGTCGGTTGGGGGCGTAGACTATATAAACGGTCGACCGCCCTTTGATCTCGTCCGACCGTGACTTAAGTGGACCTTGTGGTCGGTTCGACCGAATGAGGGTTCAGTCGACCGGAATTGTGCGCTGAGCGTGGGAAACGCTCTAGTGGAATTCGGTCGACCGAGGTGAGCTCGGCGTTCGACCGGATTCGTGGCGCATGTGAGGGATACTTCCCTGGGCTGATTCGGTCGACCGAGATGTGCTCGGCGTTCGACCGAATTCGTTGTGGTGTTGAGGGATTTGTTCCCTGGTGACTTTCGGTCGACCGGGACCCCTTTGTCGGTCGACCGATTGGTCGTTTTGTTCGTTGAACCGGGAGTTGACCATCTAAACGGTCGACCGTCCCTTGATTTGGGTTCGACCGAACGAGTGTGGTGTTGGGAATCGGTCGACCGATGGAGTGCCGGTCGAAGTGGATTGCCCTGTATTTGTTTGATTCGGTCGACCGGGACTTTTGGTTCGGTCGACCGTTTGTGTCCTGTTTTGCACTATGGAGGTGCTGTGGTCGTGGTTGCCCGTGTGGGGCGAGTCGTGGTGCCGATGTTCTTCCGGCAAGTGTGCGAGGTGCACGAGGGTTGCGGTGGTTGGTTGAAAATAGACCTGGAGCCCCGTAACTGTGTGAGAGCTGCGGTTGGTTGAAAATAGACCTGGAGCCCAGCTAGTCTGTACGGAGTTGGTTGAAAATAGACCTGGAGCTCCGTAGTGCGTTTGGGTTGGTTGAAATTAGACCTGGAGCCTGAGCAAGGACCGCGTGTAGGGGTTGGTTGAAAATAGACCTGGAGCCCTTATATGTTTGGGTTGGTTGAAATTAGACCTGGAGCCCTTGGTCGTGTCGTGGTAGCTGTGGTTGGTTGAGATTAGACCTGGAGCCCAGCTTGGCGACGAGTGTGAGTCACGGCGGTTGGTTGAGATTAGACCTGGAGCCCCGTGACTGTGGTGGGTGCGGCGGTTGGTTGAGATTAGACCTGGAGCCCCGTACCTGTGGTGTGTCCTGTGGTGGTGTTGAGAGCCCTGGTGCTGGGCGTGTTGCGATGCTTTTCTTGTTGAGTAGAATTGCATGCTAGGTTGCTTTTATTTCATACATTCACAATTTGGCATACGGGGTTTCCTTCTGGAAACTCAGGCATTGTTGCATGTTTACTTTCAGGCCGTGATCGGCATTAGGGGGTGGTGACCGAGGAGAGGAGCACCGCTACCGGATCCAGCTTTCTCTCAGTTGAGGTCGTGTGATTACTGTTTCCTTGTATATGCTTTTGATGTAATCACAACTTTTGTATACTCTGATGTTCATATATATATATTATATATGTCGGTGCACCTGTGTTCTTTTATTGCGTAATATTCTCTGTTGATTGAGTGTTTAAATTTAAAAAAATTCCGCTGCTTTGAGGATGTTACAACCGATGTTCCCTCCGCCATGTGTACAAAAAATGCATGGATACAAAAAATCATCCCATTTTTTCATACTCTTTAATGACTACAAGTACAAGGCTTATGAGCATAAATTACTAGAATTTTAACACTTTCTAATAATCAAGTACTTATTTGTAAAATACCAAAAAAGTCCTCTAACCTTTACTTAATATAACGTTTAATATCAACATAAAGTATTTTACTTAAAATATTAAAATTCACAAGATTCAAATAGATTCTAATCACAAATTTCCAATCTTAAACACTAACTAAAATATTCATAACAAATAATTATCTCACTGTTAACACTTTCCAATAGTACCAAGGGTTTAACGGTAAAAGACTCAAAACTTTAACATTTTTAATAACTTAGTGGGTTTGTTTACGAAATTCCAAAAAAACCGCACGCTCAAGGGCTTAACCAATGTATTGAAAGTTCTAACATTTTCAATAACATTATTGGTTATCCGCATAACACCAAAAAATGCCCCATGTGGCCATATGCAATAAATGTATCCAAGATTTTGACATTTTCCAATAAGTGTATGATTTTATTTACAAAATTTCAAAAAATAGCAGATTTGGCAAGGACTATGGGTGCAATTGGGACGAGTATTACTTGTTTACACGTTACATTTAAAAAGCAAGGATGAATACAATTTTTATACACATTTAAAAAATTATAGCGGTTTACCCATACTCGTTTTACTCATTTAATAAATGAGACAAGTATGAGTATATGTCTACTCATACCCGTTTACACATTTACCCGTTTAAATATTTAATTAGTATATAAATTAATATATAATTAGTAGCACTACTAAAGAGTGAATGACAAAGATTAATAATATATAATTAAACTTCAACTTGTCATGTTTATTTTGTAACACCAAACAACGAACTCATAAGTCTTTTGTTTTTTTGTGTATCTTTTGTAATTTGAAACTAGATAATGTCACAATCAATATAATTGAATAATATCCGCACTACATGTTATGCCTACCTTGTACCCGTTTATTAAACAGGCACAGGTACAACATTTAAACGGGTATATACTCGTACTTGTATTTGTTTAGTTAGACATGTATGAATACAAATATGACCATACCCATCCTGTTTACACTCATAGCCGACTAGCTGGGACAATGGGTACTGTTGGGACGTGCCAAGGTTTGCATGTTTGATTATTTTTTTTGAAAAGTAGAACTTAAACAAATTTAATTAAAATTACTATTAAATTAAAATTTCAACAAAATAATTAAAAATTGAAGAGCTTAAAGATATTAGAATAAATGAAAAGATTTGACGTAAAGAAAATGAATAAGATAGGATGCTTACATATATTTTTGAAAGGATATTTTAAGTATTTTTCAAAAATAAAATAATAATAATTGGGCGTGCCAAGCCGGCCGGCAAAACTCCCAAGGCTAACACACGCAGTCACGCATAACTTGTGTATCGAAGAGGGTTAATAAAAAAAGACAAACAGGGCACCAAAAAGAAAGAAGGTGAGCATCCTAAACAAACTTTATGTTTATCATTTAATTACTTAGGGTAAACCATTAAGAAGCCAGGAATATTACCTAGGGATCTGAAATCCGACTTACATGAGTTTTCTAGAAAAAAGAAGCAAATAGGCCCAGTCAAAAACCAAAAAAAATAGACATTACTCGGGAAACTGAGTTTGGACTTACATTAGTTTTCAAGAAAAGAGAAGCAAGGGCCAGTCAAACACCAAAAATGACCACGGTATAATAGGCAATACAAAAGTTTGTATATGTGAACCTACAAAAAAAACAAAAACAAGTTTGTAGAATGTGTCTGCATATGTTGGATCTACAGGAATTGCTTTGTGGATCGTACTTGCTGAGTTGCTGCTGCATCCATTTTCTCCTGTCGTAACAAAATGATAAAACAGTATTAATGCTCAGCCATTTGCATTTAAAACTACTCTACTTGAGGACACTAAACCAGGATTGTTCAGTAACTGAGAACTGTTACACTTGACTGGTAGCACCAGCAAGATATATAAGCATGCCTCAAGCCAACTTCGAATCTGTATCCACAAGTATGACACTAAAGATCTGGCAAAAGGAAAGTATAATTTTGCAACAAAATGACTAAGAAGAAAACAAACAAAGAAATTGGTTTGTTTGAGGTCTGTACCGAGAAAAAATTCTACATTGTTATACACAACTTGATTTGGTTATATATGACACTCCAAAACATAAAATACTAATTCACTTCACCACTCTACATATCCATTTGATACCCCAGAAAAGGAGTAAGAGATAACTATAAAAACATGCCACCAAATATATAAATGCCGGCAAATGAGGTTATCTCATATATCAACGGATACACCTTGGAGGGATGTCTTAAGGTGTTATAGACCCAGATTGAACTGTACAATACTAGGGTTAATGGAGATTATCGGCAATACAGCAAGTATTGATGAAATAAGTGTAAAATGGAAGACAGAGTTAGACACTCAAATAGATTCTAAAATGGAGATATAGAAAAATCAAAGAAGACATGTAATATTTGACAGGGATATAGAGAAATAATCTGAAATAGTCAATTATCTTGCTCTGTTCAGCCAACAGTTAGCGGAGGCATTTGCCGTTATGCATCACTTAAAAGAGTTAGAGCAAGTGAACATCTAAGGCATAGTACATGAATGATGGTGCTTATATGAAGGAGCATAACATCAATGAATGAGATTCAAAATTATTTTTACCAGCCAACCATTAAGAACAATATTTATGTTATGAGACATTTAAAAAAAATGATCTTTTAAGTTATGAAAGTCCAGTTATAGGATTTTAAAAGTTATTATGCAACTTAATCACCAAAATGTCATTTTAAGTGTCCATTTCTTCACTTATAGTTTTTGATAAACCAATTACATCCTAAAATCCCTAACTTAAATATTTCTTTTTAACAAATATTTGTGTGCTTTCCCACTAGTTAGGTATGCTAGAAATGAAAATCCATAAACAATGGTTTCCAAATGTGAATGTCTCCCTCCTTGGAGTCCTAAAACTCGCACTGAAAATATTAAAAAACAACGGAGCAAGTCTCTAGCTTGTAGCTCAACACTAACCAGAGAATTGGTCACCAAAATTTTATTAAATAAAAAATATGATAATATGATCCCAAGTGAACAGTCCCAGAGGCAAGGGAAGCATACCATGAATGTCAATCTAATAAACAAAATAAAAGTATAAGTAGGTTCACTCCTACCCTTTAGCATAATGACACATACCATGTTCACACTAGAAACATTTTCTTCTATTGCTCTCAAATTCCTTACTTCCTATTCATTCTGACATATTTTAACTAAACTCACTCTTTTAAGTATTTGTTGCCTCTCGTTTCTGATGGTTAATAGTTTTGCTTGACTGAAACCATGTTTTCTCAAACCATTCTGACTGGACACCAAATATTGTTTGAGGCACCCAAAAATGAGAAGTGAAAAACTAGACTAGAAATGAAAAAATGTGGGTTTGATACATATATAAACCAAATCGATCAACAATTGTTGCATTTCATTTTCTTGCACTGGAATTCTCCAAAGTAAAGTTCTAATTGAAAACAGACTGCATGTCCTAAAATGGGGTAAAAAATAAATATAACATCAACAGAATACAACTATTACATTAGTTATATCAGTAAAGTTGTTTTGGGGGAAAATAATTAAATAGTTTTGAGGAAAAGAAGTTTAGCCTGGCAAAACCTGTGCTGGCGATTCTTATAAGAAAAAAAAGTGCAACATGGTAAGATTCAAACCTGCTGCTTTGCATTGGTTGTGGCATGCAATGTAATTTCAAATTGTAGTTCCTTGAATATTTTACCAAGTTCCGCGTCAACACGAAAGTACGATTTCACCTTTTCTTCTAGATCTGCCAATTTATCAAATTTCATTGCCAATACAGATTGCAAGAACAATGGCGAAATCCCACTCTTCTGCTGGACTATTTTTATAAAGTGATGCAAAAAAATGGATTGATTAGAGCAATTCCCATTCTCATTGTTTTTGTTCACCTTCCCCACATTTTTGCCTTTTGACTTTTCACCCTGACCACTATGCTCCCCACCAGGCTTCCCCCAGACTTTGTCTGTCATTATGAATAAGCTTTTGTAGTGCTTAGACATCCTTTTGTGATCTTCTCCTGCAGCCCAACATACATGTTTCTTTTTCAAAGATCGTACTTTAGAAGACAATTGTTCAACTGAAAATCTGCCAAGCTCTTCTCCAAGTTTGGCATACTCGGAGACAGCACGTGGTAAAGCACCATAATTAGTCTCCTTGTATTTAAGCATGTTATGGAGAAGAACGAGCTCCTCGTCATCAGTCCAAATGCGCTCAATGGGTCTCTTGGACGGAGGAGTGGGGACAATAGCAGACATATGCGTGCTCTTCCTTTTGTTCGCCCGATATGTGCCTGGACCAACAAAAAGACAGTGTTTTTGTATTATTTCGACAATTCGTCATACATTTTTTACAGGGAAAAGTCGGTTCAGAATTGAAACCATAACCTTTATTGGCATTCTAAAAGCATTTTCGTTGGATATATTTTTTGAGATAAAGGCACCTTTTGAGTGTGAGCAAAGTTTAGGTCAGGTTTAAATTATCCAAGCTCAAGTCTGCCTTAATTCATTGTGCCTAAGTGCGCAATTTTGGAGAATGTAAAGCCTTTCCCAGGCTATATTTGGGGCTTGGGTCACCTAGTCTAGGGGTTTTTTCTTGGAAAAACATTTTTTTTAAAAGACGTAAGAATTGATAAGTAGACTTTGGACACAAGTACCATCTTGGTAGACATCAAATGAAAATGCATGTTTGATTCATAAATAGTAGTAAAGTTTGTGTATGATTTTAAAACAAAACAACATGCAAACTTATTTCGAAAAATGTACCCGGCTCTGTTTGGATATTCTTGGGAGAAACAGTATTGTCGTCTTGGATGTTGGTGGCGGTGACGATACCATCTTGTTTTGCTTGTTCAGAAGTGGGGTTTGGGGGAGCGGAGCCATCAGAAGGTCCGGTTTTGGTGGCAACGGAAGTGTTAATCGGAGGCAGAGTCAAAGCACGATGTGGGCTAGAGCCAGAAGCGGAGATGGAGTCAGAACCGGAGCTGGAGTCGGAGTGGTCGGAAGCGGGATTTGGGGGAGGTCGGGTTTTGGCGGCAACGGAAGTGTGTGTCGGAGTCGGAGTCAAAGCCCGTTTGGGGCTGGAATAAGAACCGGATCTGGAGCCGGAGGGCGACGGTCGGGAAGGTTTGGTGGTGGTCTTGCCGGGTTCAGAAGGAAATGGACGGGGACGCTTGGAGTGGGAGACGACGGGTTTGGTTGCGTAAGTGGAACGTTTTTTAGCCGTCATTCTAACCTATGAACGTGAGAGAGAGGGCTGATAGTGTAATCTTCTTTCTCAAGTCAGAGACCCACCCACATCTCCGGAGGATTATGGACTTTTGCTGTTACATGAGATGGAAAACTTTACTTGTACGAGGATAATTAAATTGTTATTTAGTTTTGGTAATTACAGATCTAGAAACTTGACTTGGATGGCGGTAAATAATGTTTTGGAAAACAACTCTTGAATTTTCAATCGAATTTTGAATTTGAAATCATCAGGCTTAAATTCATCGTGAGACAAACAATCTCCATCCATTAACTTTTGTGGTTATCTGCAAACACTTTTCCTGTTGGATATGTTGATATATACATTATTTATATAGTTAATGGTATATCCAATTGTTATATTCACATACAAGCTGGTTGACATCATATCATGTATATATTTGTGTCTTATATCCTTTCTTATTAGCTTAAACAATGCTACGTAACGAGTCTTATGTTTAAATTTTAGAAATAAACATGTTTGAGAAAAAAAGACTCAAAAATGGCTTAAAAAAATAACTGAATTGCAAGACTTATGAGCTAAGATGCAAGAGAGAATGACCCAGATGTAACCAAAATGACCAATGAGCAAATCAAGAAGCTTCACATCATCATGGGGAGTATTTTGACAATTATATTCGGGTCTAAACATCAACAACCAAATCGGGTTTTCACCAAACATCAAGAAATCAAGCTAAAAATAAGTCATTCAAATCCATACGGGATCCAACCAAACCAGACCACCAATTGGTTGTCCCAAACCGCCAATTGGCGGTCCAAATCAGTCCAAAAGGTTCGTGGTTTAGTTGGGTGTTCGATTATGTTTTTATGTCCATTTATGGTATGCGTTTAGTCCCACATCGAGGGATTGTTCTTAATTACCTTTTTCGATGGCTATAAATAGAACTCTTCATTCTCCTTTGTAATACGTCTCTGAAGGATCGTATGGGTTATGGGTCCACAATACTAATCACTTTTATCCCTAATTACCTACTCGTTTAACAATCAAAGATATGTGCAGTGGAATTTAAACTAAACAAGCAAGTAAAAGGAAGATGATGCAAACCACAATGGAACACGGGGGTTTTTACAGAGGTTCGGCCACCGCCTACGTCCTCTCTTGCAAGCTCCGCTCGACACTTCGAGCTCCGCTCACGTCTTCACTATCCACTCCCCGTTCCGGGCCGGGAGAGAACGCCTTTTACAAAACAAGCTCCACGAACACCCTCGCGAACTTGACTTTCTTCTCTCACAATCCGAGAGGAACACTTCGGGCTTTCACCGAAGTCCTTGCTTCTTTTACAACTGAGAACTTGAGTGTAATACACTCTCTAACTTGAGCACACTTGAGTAGGAATAAAGAATTGATCACTAAGTGTGGAAATTGGAGGCTTGGATTGTTTGGGATTCTCTCTAATGTTTTGGACAAATTTGTAGTGGGAGAGTTGTGTTAAAATGTGTTTTACAACTCTTAATATAGGCATTAGAGAGAATAGAGCCGTTGGGATTGATTGGGTGTGAATTGATGTGTGATACACAAAACAGAAATTTGCAGGACCCAAATCTGAGTAAATTCGGTCGACCGAATCGGGACGAACGGTCGACCGTTTGGCAGTTTTGAACTAAGTTTGGTCGACTGGTTAGGTAACGGTCGACCGCCCAACGCTACAACTTAGGTACACTTAAGTGATCGGTCGAACTCCACAAAGGAATCAGTCGACCGATTTGTACGAGGCACTTTGGGGTAGACAAACAATAATCGATTCGGTCGACCAAGCTAAGGTATAGCGGTCGACCGATTGCCTCCAGTAGGTTTGGGTTTGTCAAGAGACAGTCATTTGGTCGACCGATCAAGGTCCTCGGTCGACCGATACATGAAATGTATTTGGGGTATAATTTGTTTAATACGAATATGATCGTTGGGTATATACGACAAAACTAACGGTCAGAAAAAATAAGTTTCACACGGTCGACCGAAAGTCAAAACACGGTCGACCGAAACTAGGCAGTGAAAACACAAACAGGACAATTGATCACTCGGTCGACCGAACGGCATGTTACGGTCGACCGAATGTGGGCAGATAGTTAGGGTTCAGGTTTAGTGTTTTCCGGTCTAAGTTTGGGTGATCTATTGAAGTCCAAATTATGTGAAATTTCGTGTGTGACTCCTATAAGGAACCTAGTGTGTGTATAAGTTGATTTTAGCTCAAGTATGCTCAATTTACACAAGTTCCTAAGACTCAAAGAAATTACAAAATACATGTCTTCAAAAGAGCTTGATTACATGTCTTGACTTGATTTTCCCTTCTTCCTTGAGTCTTGATCACCTGTAGAGGTTAACACAAAACAATATACATGCAATGCAATATGTGTGCTACTCTACATGATCATAATTAAGATTAGGTTAATTAAATCATCAAAACATAGATTAAGGCCAAAAAGCCAACAATCTCCCCCTTTTTGATGATGGGAACTTATATCTTAACTATATCTTAATACATGAAATTTGTGTATGTAAACTATGCATATTAATGCCCCCCTATGGATGTGCATAGTTTTTGTTCAATTTTATTCCAAAATTCCAAGTTACCCCCTCAATTATCTCTCCCCTTTTGACATCCATAAAAAAATTGATATTAATAAAACAAAGGTTATACACTTAAAGGTCAATGTGAATGTCTTGTAATGAAGTTGCTCCCCCTAAATTTTGCACTTCATTACTCTAAGAAAATGATATTCATTAAGCTCCCCTATTAACATCAAGCAAATACTACAATTAAGCATGTGATGTTTTCATTTCCCCTTTTTACACCCATTTAAACAATTTTACTCTTAAAACTATGGATGTGATTCAAATATTTAAGATTTGCAATGAATAGGTATATGATATGTCAATTAAGCATGTAAGAACCTAGACTAGAACCAATTTGATTGAAAAATTTAGAGGATAGGAAATTATACCAACTTGAAGCTTGAATTGGTTCCAATCTCATTTGGTGATGCAACCGGATTTGAATTTAAATCTTAAGCTCGCCCGGTCACCACCGATTTCTTCCTCAAGCACCTACAAGTGTAGATTTTGGTACCCAAATAACTTTGGGTCCTTGAATGTTAGCTTTGGGAACCCAAACCATTTTGGTTTTAGGAGCCCACACACTTGAGGAACTATGATTAATGAACATATGCTTGCCATTTAGTGTAGTGTGAGATACATGGTTTTTCAATTTTGCATTGTATCCTAAACCATGTTTTTGCAAAGATTGTCTTTGACTACCTAATAGCATGTTAAGCATCTTAGTTCCATGTGTGAATTTTTCTAGATCTTTTCTTAATTTCACATTGCAAGCTTGAAGATCTAGTGATTCACAATCTATAGGTGTTGCTTTTAATTTATCAAAATTTGATGCAAAGTTTTCTAGTTTAGCAACCACCTCATTTTTCTCATTCATGCATGTTTCAATTTGGCTTTGGAGATCTTTAATTTGCTTTCTAGCATTTTTGTTCTTTTCACAAATGATCTCATATTGTTTAACTAAGTCATGAAATGCATTTTGAAGCTCAACATGTGTATAAGTTTCTTCATTAACACTAGAATGTGAGCTATCACTATAATATGACTTAGTTGAGCATGAATTACTAGAGCAAAAGTTAGATTCTACCTCACTTTGATCTTCAATAGCCATGAAGCATGAGTGAGCCACTTCTCTTCTACTTTGCAAGGAAGACGATGATGATGATGGTGATGAAGAATCATCACATGTAGCCTTGTGTGCTTCCTCATTCCTTTCTCTTCTCTTGCTCTTCTCCTTTTCTCTTCTCCTCTCCCTTCTCTCCTTTTTCTTCTCCCCTTCTTTTCTCTCATTTTCACTCTCCTCTTTCTCCTTTTCTTTTTCTCTCTTTTCACTTCTTCTACCTCTTCTTTCATTCTTTTCTCCCTTATCCTTCTTGAGGTATTTGAAGAAGTCTTTGGCTAGGACTTCAATGTCCTCATCTTCTACACTCCTTCTTGGTTGGTCAATGTTTGCATGTAATGACAAGAAGGGTTTGTTCCGTGAAGCTTCCTTCTCCTTTTGATGGTTGATTTGGAGTTCATACGCCATCAAATTACCAATTAATTCCTCCATCTTGAGTTGGGAAAGATCGTGTGCTTCTTCAATTGCAACCACCTTATCTTCCCAATCGTGGCTTAATGACCGGAGGAATTTCCTTGTCATCTCTCCTTCATTTAATCTTCTTCCAAGAACCAAAAGAGAGTTAGTGATATCGGTGAAGCGAGTGTTCATTTCGCTTATGTTTTCACCGATTTGCATAGAAAAATCTCATATTTATGCATGAGGAGACTAATGCGGGTTTCCTTAGTTTTGCTATCCCCCTCATGATGCATTTGTAGTCTATGCCAAATTTCATATGCACTAACACAACCTCTAATCCTATTATATTCACCCTCATTAAGGCCACAATACAAGTTGTTCATGATTTTCGAATTCATTTCGATTTCTTTCATTTTGGGTCTTGTAAGTAAATCTAATTCATCTTCATTTGGGGGTGTGTATGGATTTTGGAGAAACATTCAATACTTAAGGTCATTTGAAATTAGGAATATTTTCATCCTATTCTTCCAATAATCATAATTTGACCAATTTAGCAAAGGAGGTCGAGTTGTGCATAATCCCTCTACATGATTAGATGTGCTAGCCATGCTAAAAATACGATTAAATAATGAATTTAGCGCACAAGGCTCTGATACCAAATGAAGGATCGTGTGGGTTATGGGTCCACAATACTAATCACTTTTATCCCTAATTACCTACTCGTTTAACAATCAAAGATATGTGCAACGGAATTTAAACTAAACAAGCAAGTAAAAGGAAGACGATGCAAACCACAATGGAACACGGGGGTTTTTACAGAGGTTCGGCCACCGCCTACGTCCTCTCTTACAGAGGCTTGGAGTGTTTGGGATTCTCTCTAATGTTTTGGACAAGTTTGTAGTGGGAGAGTTGTGTTAAAATGTGTTTTACAACTCTCTATATAGGCATTAGAGAGAATAGAGCCGTTGGGATTGATTGAGTGCGAATTGATGTGTGATACACAAAACAGAAATCTGCAAGACCCAAATCTGAGTAAATTCGGTCGACCGAATCGGGACGAACGGTCGACCGTTTGGCAGTTTTGAACTAAGTTCGGTCGACGTTTCTCCAGAACGGTTGAAGTACATACCTTTCTCCAGAAAGCAACGAAAAAAATGAAAGTAAAAAAATACAGTGCATACACAAGTCAATCTTATATGATGAATGACCTAGCCATGAAGCATCTAATCTATTGCTTTGGATTTTAGTGTCCAAATTGCTTATTAAAAATGGGTCAATTTTTTTTTAAAATTTCAGAGCAACAAGAATTTCAATTTTTAGAACATAGTAATTGGCTAAAAGACGTTGTAAACCAATATAGAATATTTGTAACATCACAACGGGAAAATTTAAAATTTGCAATTAACAATCACGAGAGACATATCATCAAAAGGCAGGAATGTTACTCAATAAAATATCCAAAAGGTGCACCATATTACATCGGATATAACAATAGACCAGTACAAGTAATGATGATAACCTCAAATAGTCTGAAAGAGAGGATCCCGATCCCAAATGCAAGCGTCCACGGTCACCACCCAACTAGACCTACTGCGGTCCTGAAATAAAACATGTAACACAATGTCTGAGTTTCCATAAGGAACGTATTCCAAGCTCACCTATATGAATGCAACAGTACAATAATGAACCTATCATACTAGAGGAATGTCATGTCATCAACAGTAAGGAAAACAATTCCCACGAAGGGTAAACACATGACATAAGTCCACCAAACATCAACGGGTCTCCTTCAGAGACCTACCGTAGGCACGTACAGTCTTATAGAACAGTACATGACTCTCCCCACACGCAGCTATACTAATCAAGGGGTTCAGTGAGGGCGTCTACAAGTTCCGCACCATACCAATCAGATCTGAATCAAACGTAGTCAAACCACACCAATAGAGACGTCACTCGGTCGGTCCATCAATTCCTCAATAGGTGCCCAACTAAGGTATCATAGCCGGAACAACATCGACAACATCATCACCGAACAACATCGATGACATCACTGGAATAGCATCAGCGGCATCACCAGAACAACATTAACGACATCACTGGAACAACATCGGCGGTCCAACATACGTCTAACACAACATCAGACGGTACAACATACGTCTGGCACAACATCGGACGGTACAACATACGTCCGGCACAACATCGGACGGTTCCAGACCGAAGTCCGCCAGGTCATCATGCTCCAAGAGCCATGCATCATCATAGATTGGGATTCGTGATCCCTCAGGTCTACTACCCTAGTGTTAGTCAAAACAACAAATCATCCACCAAGTACCCACACTCTTCCACTCAGCGGTCCCTGGGTAGGCACGATCAATGCACCCATCGTCACCTCCTAGCTCACGCACTAGGTGAGGGCACAAGTTTCCGTGGAAAGACTTGGCACTTCACCAGGACCGAGAATTCAGTTCTGCACACAAGCGATCGACCGAAATAGACAATCCGGTTGACTGTTCCCATGGGGTTCGGTCAAACGAATGTCTACAACGGTTGAACTCTATGCATATAACCTAAGTCCTAACGGTCGAACAAACATAAGAAACTGGTCGACCGTTACGTGGTCAAAACCCAGACTATGACTAAGTCAAGGTCAAACAATGCTTGACAAACTAAGGGGTCATGGTCGACAAAAAACTACAAGGGCAAGCTAGCAATTTCTAGTCATCAATCGGTCGAGCAATTCAGTAAGCTAACTTAAGTTACCGGTCGGACCAAAAAATGGAACAGTCGACCGAAAAACCACAGACTCCTCCCCAACCTACAAGCATATGCCCTACCGGTCGACCACCGCAAGGCATTGTTCGGATCGGTGTTGGTTAAAGTCGGGATTTACACTACATTCAGTCAACCACAAACAAGCACTGGTCTACCGAAACTGGCAGCTACTTGACCTTTTAGCTATCACTTGCTGCCCTCGTCGCCAGTGAGGTCTCCGACCCCTGACGATGAGCAAAAACTCACACCCACACATGTGAGAAAACAAGCAAACTATTTAACCGACATACCTTGAATCCGAGGTTGTCGAAGCTCGTCAGAGAACCACCCACTCAAGCCTCCGAACCGCAACCTCGCACGACCTCCTCCTTGCGTCGACCTCACGCGCCTCCTGCCGGAGCTTCCTCCACCTCCTCTGGGTTGCCAGAAAGAGAGAAGAAAGTGAGAGATGAGATGAGTGAGGGAGAAGGAAAAATGGAGAACAAGAAGAATGGAGGAGTGAGATGGGTTTTGCTTTTATCCAAAACCAAACCCAAGCAACACACCTCACCATTCCCCTACACACCCCACCCCATACCTCCTCCCATCCCCTACACCATCACGTCACCACCACATCTCTCTCCAACAAAAACACCAATTATCACCCTAAAATGGGTTTAGGATATAACAATATTTTGGATCAAAGTGACAAACCTGATCCACTATTTCACGGGTCAACCAAGCTTATGGTCTATGGATCTATGGATCCGACTTGCTCCAAACACTCTGATTTTCCCAACCGACCTCTAGCTTTCAATAAACCTGAAATTATTGTTAGATTAAACTTATAACACCGACCAAAACGTTCCCAAAACACAAATCGAACTTCACATGACGTGCCTCCCGACAATGATGCCAAAAACTTGATGAGTCTTAAAATTTAACTGCAAGCTTACAATGTCCTAGCATATGGGTCAAACAGAAGGAGGCGATGGTGAATTCCAAGTTGAATGATTTATGCAACTAAACTAACATGCATGCAAAAACCTATGGTGGAGAGAAGTTTTTTTTCTTTTTTTTATGAATCGTGCACCTAATGATTTAACTTAAGCTAAACTAAGGATGTTTGAGATGAGATTTCAGATATAAAAATTGTAGATGAGGTACGGATTTAGGGTTGATAAGAATTTCAGGTTGAGAAAAAATAAGATTTAGATTATAGAACTAAGCATTACATAAAACAACATGTTCTTAAGTGATCAAAGTTTACTACAAGCTTAGATCTAACAAAATCAAGTAGTGTATTCTTATGAAATTATACATTTGTTCTTTAAGATTTCAGTGATAAAACTCATATAGTTAAATTCACTAAAACAAAACAAACAAAAAGTTAACAACAATAAGAACAAGTACACATTGAAGCACACTTTTCGCAATCCTTTCATTCCTACCAACCCGGTCCGTCTACCTCATCCCACAGAAGGCTTAGCCACTCATTGTGGTGAGTGACATGGGGAGAATAATAGGAGAAAACAATATCAAGAAGAAGAAAAATGAAATAGTATGATGGAACCAACAAAAAGAAACAATACACAAACATCAAACTATTAATACTAGAACAGAAGAAACACAAGTAAAAGAAAATAATGCATTTCATTGCTTGAATAATTATGAATACTTTTTCATTACACTTCTGAAAATTAAAAGAACAAGAAACAAAAAAAAGATAGGGATGTGGAAGAGGGGAGACTATCTCCTTTCCACCCCTTTATATAGCCAATACAGGTAGGGTTTTATGTTTTCTCACGTCAATAGTCTTACACGCCATTTACGAGCCCCGTATCTTCTGAATTTGGAAAACTGTAAAATACCAAAGTTGTGTGCATGTGTAAGTTGTTTGTAGATCATCTCTAATGACCTTATTTGGATATCGTATCAAAACATTATGCCCCAATAACGGAGGATCCGTCGGATGCTCGGTTTCCAAATACAGTCTGACTTCATAAACATTTTTTGCCCTCGTATCATCAGAATTTAGCAAGTCTCAAGAGAGAAAAATATTTTATCCTTTAAATTTTATTTCCAACAGATCTTGAATCATCAGATTTGGTATTTGGTTGTGGATGCTATAAGACAAGTGACATGTGCGGACAGTCCAAACTTTCCTTATCCAAACTTTCATATTTGTTGTTGATTGCATAATCCAAATTGGCATATATATATATTTGAGTATTTTCCCATCAATTTGAAGCACAATAAAGAGCATAGACATGTGGAGTGGATTTCTTGTACCATATCCTTCATCTTTTACTATATATATGTATAAGATTTTGCATTTAAGTCCTTCCTTATTTCAATATTTTCAGAAATTGTATCTATTTCTTGTAACCTACAAAATGAAAACAAAACACTTGACATATTATTTTTCAAATACAAAGATAAGATAATAGTGAAGTTAAAAATGGTAAATTATGATACTCATCAGTGAGCTGGGAGGTGACAGTGGGTGCGGGGAGCGCGCTTGCCTAGGGACCGCAGGGCAAAGGAGTATAGATACTTGATACACGTTCCTTTTTATGTTGTGAGCTTTTGTATCGCATGTGAATTTCATGGAGTCACACTAGATAGAAGGCCTAAAGATCGCGAATCCCAATGTATTGCGTTGTTATGCAGCTCTGTGGGGGCGAGGTAACTGCCGACCTTGATCGTGACGGAGGTGATCGCCCTACCGACCTTATTGGCAACGGAGATGAGTGACCGATGATTATTCCGGCATGTAGCGTTGTTGTGACATAGCCAGGTGAGTTGACCATCCAGCCTAGATGGCGAAAGGGATGACCGACCGACCTGTGTGGCGGTGAAGATGACTAACCGATGATTTTTTTGGCAGGTAGCTTGGCCGTGGAACAACCATGCGAGTTGACCATCTAGCGAGCGATGACTCTAACGATGTGGCGTTGTTCATGAGATCAGATATGTATCTATGATGCGAAAGTACATGCGACCCTTACCGAAGCCTCATGTCTAATATAGTCGCGAGTGGGGTGCCTCGTGTACTCTCTGTAAAAGTCGCATATGCCTATGGTAGGTCCTTTGGGGACCCAATGTGGTTGGTTGGACCATTGTTTCCTTTTACCCTAAGATGGGGTCGGTTGTACATATCGTATTCTTTTGTGCTATGTTTTACTAGCGTATATGATAAGGTCATTATTCGTTGTTCATGCATGTTGAGGGAGCTTGGTAACGGGATTTTCGTTATGAAAAGTCAAGCATTGTATCATATTTGCATTTCAAGACCTCCTATGTGATGAGTGAGTGGTGACCGAGGAAGAAGGCACCCAGGATCAGATACTCTAGTCTTATTTCATTGGTTTTTATACGTATCCGTATTTTGTACTCGTATTTGAAGTAATCTCATTTTGAAACTCCCATGTAAGGGTTCACCTTGATGAAGTTTATTGAGTAATATCCCCGCTCTTTCTGGTCTTATTCCTTGTAATATTTTGTTTTAAAATTTTCTACTATTTTGGGGACGTTACAGTTGTGAGGTTTGTTCAAGAAAGTTATGTAAGCCTATATCGTTGCTGCATTTGTTGGTTCTAAAGTGGATAATTAAACCATATCGCTGTTGCACTTGTTTATTTTCAATGATTGTTTATATGTTAGTTTTTGAGTGGTCATGTGCCTTATCTCATGAACTAAACATAGTACATTATGTTGTGGAATGGTATTGCCTATTAAGAACTAAATCATAATGGCTTTGAACTCACATCTCCAATTCTCTAAGATTTGAACTTCTGTTAGTTCATTGTGATGTTTACTTTGTTTGATAATATTAAATTAACAACTAATATAGTAATCTCATGCATGTACTATTTCCATGTACGATCATTGTTGGCAGAGCTTGCTTCAGCAGTGTATCTGTATTATCTTGGATATCTTTCCTTTTCACTTGGTTCCATTCATCGTTGGTAACTTCAGCTCATGTATTCATTTCGAAAGTTTCCTCTTCTTTTCTTTGCTTGACTGTTGTGAGTTAAAATGGAAATGAAATGCTTAAAAGAGGAACTAAACCCTGGATGCAAGTCTTACTTGAATGTTGTCACATATTTATCTTCATTCCTCTAGTGCATGAATGCATGATCTTTTTATTCTATGATGATGGTTCACTATATTGTGTTTCTTACTGTCTTTGCACTTGAAATTTGGGATTCGTTGTGCTGGTGGAATGGCTTTGTTAGTGTTGGTACCTTCAAATGTATGCTCAACATGTCTACCTGCTAAGAGCTCGCATTTCGTCCTTCAGAAATGGTCATTGTATGCACTTCTTTTGACCATTAAAGCTGCTGGTTTGTGTTACACATCACAAGGTTTGCGGGAAGTGTGAATCCTGAAATTGAACGCCCAGTTCCAAACTACGAGAAAACAAAAGTATAAATAATAAAAAAAGAGAATGTATTAAGCTTGAATTTTAATAACTCCATAATTGTTGATGTACAACAATAGATGACATAAAATAAAACCTCTATGTTGCAATGCCTTATTTGATCCAATTCCTTAAGATGGAAAGATTGTGTGTAACAATCATCGAAGTCCACAAAAAAGTAAGTCATGTTCATCTTTTTTATACATGTTTATGTTACATTTCAATTAAAATTTTGTTAATTTGATTTTAATAGGTATCTATACCAAATGATATTTGGTCCAAGATTTGGTTATTTTTGTCCACACAAAATCAAAAGGATGATACATGATCGTCGATAATTGTAGACGTAATGTAAAGACAAACGAAGGCATGTTACCTAGCACCATATTAGCAGGCGTAACTATCTCATTATATTCTATAATACAAGTAATTTCATTATATTTCAATTGGGAATCATAAAAAAGATTAGCATTAAATAATTAATTGAGTAATTTAACATGAATGTTTTTCAATGATCATTGAAAGTTAGTTGTGCTATGTCCGGATGTGTATACTACCTTTTGGATTGTTCCTTTGGCATCATAAAAACCTAAGAAGGATTTGAAGAATATTATTCTGTCTACCTTCATTTTCTAAGTAAATTTATTGTTATTGAATGTTTAAACCTATTTTTGATAATGTACATATCCTTATAGGATCATGAATATCTATAACTTTAAGGGTAATAGAAGGAGTGGTCAAAAGAAGTCGATCGCTTGGTATGCCATGGAGGTAAGATGATTCAGTTATATTTGTTTATATAATATGCAATTTACTTTGCATTAATTTCGTTATTTTCCTAATATATATCATATCAATTGTAGTACCGTAAACAAATTTGTCATACTTAATACAATTGCTACATAATGGTATAAATTGTTTATTGGGAGTGGAATCGAGATATCTCATAATGGTAATTTTTGATATATATTTTATTTTGCATTATATATGTTTAGTGGCACAAATATATATGTTTATATATGGGTTTTGTTTTCTATGTAGATAATCGAAGAACCCTTCAACTATACTCGCTTGAGTTTAATTAATGTACAAACATAGTTTACAACACTACCTTCTCCCGAACAACCTTACAACTTCACTTTTTGTGTAAGTGTACATATGTTGTGGTTGTTTTGAGATTATTTTGTACATATGATTCAATTTTGTATATATTCAAACTTTTGAGATTATTTTCAGATTACGGATCAAAGTGCAAACTGAATTATATATATGACAACTTTTGTATGTACAATTGAAAACTGAATTATATTATATGACAATTTTTGTATATACATATGGTGCAATTCGTTTTCCAATTGTAGGGAATTTTATGTGAAATTGAATGTGCTGCGATTTCTTTTCCAATTGCAGGTAATTTTATGTCAAATTAAAAATAAAAATAGAAATAGAATTTCCCAAGAAAGCAAATAAAAAGGACATATCTCGTCTTCCATAGTGCACCTTCCAACTATGAACCCCATAGAGAGAGTAATGGAGATATAAGCTATTGAACTACCGTACGACTTTGTGAAAATATGGTAGATTTAATGGTATTTCATATTACAAAAAATCTGGATGCTCTTGAGCCTACTTGTACGGATATGTACGTTTGAATGCACGACAAGAATAACCCAGAAGCAACGTTTGTCATTGTAAGTTTATATTCATATTGGTTTTTCATTTACTTTATTTTGTTGGGTTGCATTGATTTATAATTTCAGATTTTTTCAGCTTTCAGGAAATATTAGAGGCTTTGCGAGGGCCGGATGAGATGAGCTCTGAGGGCTCTATCACTTCGGTGGTTGCCATCGAGGATTTGTTGGGACTCTTCTGGGTGATGGACATGAATGTGCGAGGATGTACTCTAGTCTTGTCACCCCCACAGAAATGTACGAACCTTGCAAGATGCCATCCCTAGCAAAGTTCAACACTAGATTGGAAGTTGAACAAAGTGTCTGACGGATTCATGAGCTAAAGCGAGTGAGTAGCGAGCTAACAAAAGCGAAAAGCAAGCTTCTGACCATGCATTCGACAATCAACCTTTTGATGGAAAAAGGGGGTTATAACAATCATGTATTGTATTCAAAATTTAGTAATGTGTATTACATTTACTAGGGTTATACGAATTATTGTCTAAATGTATAATGTATTGAAACTTGTAGAACTTAATATGACATCCATTTGCACACCCTATTGTTGCCAAGGAGAGATGACGATCACGGATCATCGGGAGGAGTAGGCACCATAGGTTTGACGACCTAATGTATGTGTTCTTTGTCTACTATCATTGTTAAACTTTGTTCTACTTTGTGAAATGATAAAACTTTATTTCAATACAGTTACAACTTTTGTGTATGTTGTTTGAATGAATTTGTTTTAGAAGAATGCATATATGAGTTCTTCCATTTATATGTTTGTGGACGAATGCATTAATGTGTTGTGAATGGATGATAAAAAAATATTGCTTGTTTTGGTAAGGAAAATCAAAACTCGGAAAGAGACAATAAATTTTTCCTTGTTTGGGATAGGACTTACACCGACGATATTTATTCGTCAATGGAAGTTTCATAATTTTTTGGGTAGTGATTAGTAGCATATCATGCATCATATTCATGCTATATATCCTTTATTTTACCCCAATATTGTGCTACTCGAGTGTTTGTTGAAGTGTTTCAAGAGTTAGGTAATAAAGAAGAGGAAGGAAGCAAAAATGACCTAAATGTAATAAGAATGGACTTAATTGAAGACTTCTGGACCCATCTGTAATGCACAAAGACTGGATTGCAAATTAGGAAGGACCCAAGTGAAAACCCGGAGGGTCCTGATGGTAAAGAACAAAATGTTATGCCACATGACTTGAATTAGATTAGTATTTCTCCAATTAAAACCAAATCGGGTCAAGATAGTGGACCAGAGCTTCACCACATGTGCCAATAAAAGAAATACAACATCAACCAAAATTTCAACTTGATTGGACCTACTTGATCCACCACTGGCTGATCAAAATGGTCCATAGGTTCTTAAACTTTGGCCGTAGGTCGGGTATTCGGGTCAAAGCATTCTAGGCCATCAGATGTGATTTAGAGCCATCCGATTATTTCCAGATGAATCCTAACCATGTATTAGTCTATATATACCATTGTAATCCCTCCTCTCCTTCTTGATTCTCCATTAGTTTTAGGCTTCTTTTGCTGCTCATGAGTGTAAGAGGAGAAGGAGGAACTTTGTAATCTTTTCATTTCAAGTTAGTTGAATCTTGTTCTTTCCATTAATGTCTTTACTTTGATGCAATTTCTTTGATGTTGGTTGTTTAATCTTGTTTTTCTTCATTACATTATGGGTTTATGTTGTTTTTATGCTTTCATTAGTTTAGATAACAGTAGAGAGTAGTCCATCCCCATTAGGCGGTGGAGAAGAAGGTGAGGTGATTATGTGATGTATTAGGTGTGTTTGTTAATCAAGTCCTTTGAACCTTACATGAGTTCCATAACCATCTAATGAGATTTCACTCTTATCTTTGATGTGCTAATACTCTTAAGTGATGCTTAGCACATGCTTAGATTAGTGGGCCTATTTTATGGGGAATGATGAGGTGAGGATAAGGATGGAGTGGAAGGGGACATGACATGTGCATGCATGTGCTCATGTTGGCCTCACCTTAATTAATGTCGTGTATGTTTTAATGATTGTGTAAATCTTATTTCATGTGGAGACATAGTGGGGTTTGGTCTTCATGCATGAGGTCATTTAGCTTCAATTCAATTATTGGCTTGTATGTTTTAATAATAATATTTTATCTTAATTCATGTGGAGACAAAGTTGGATTTGGTTTTATGGTATTCATGTATTACATATTGTGATGAACACAAATGAATACACAGACATACACATATTTTCTTATTGGCTTTCTCTCTCTACACCCTAAGGGGGTTTAGTTTTATTGGTTGTTTTCCGATTTCATTCGCATTATAGTGTAATTTCAACCTTAATCTTCTCTTGTTTCCCCATTAGAGTATTTTGAATCTGACTCGCACACACTCCTTGTGGACCGACCCTTGTTTCCACCACTTCAACGTGGCCGTGCACTTGCAATATTTTAACTGGTTCAATCAAGTTTTTGGTGTCGTTGCCGGGGAGTGTTGTTTCTGTAGTCGAGTTCACCATTTTAGTGGGCTTTTTCTTTGTTTTGACGTTTCCGTTTTTGTTTTGGTTACTGGAATGGGGTCACCAGTGGACAGGAGGACATACTAGGGCTTAGAAGCACATTGGTGAATTCGAGGGACCTAAATGCTAGAAGATCCGCTAGTAGCGGATTTCCATCCGCTAGTAGCGGATTTCGTGAGGTTTTTTCGATTTTTGTTTCAAGTGTAGCTTCTTTTGCCTATTTCTAGTTGGTTCCTTTAACTATTGATGCAATGCACGCTCTATTTTAGTGTCATAAATTAATTTGGCTTGCATGACCCTTTGTTAAGACAACTTGGACCTTAAAACTCAAAGCAAAAGATTAGACTAATTGTCATCTAGGTCTTGCATCATTTGTAGACCTTGCACGCACTCGTCTTTTCTTTTCTTTACATTCTTGTTGTCGATTTCTAGCATGAGGTACGTGCACCTATCATCTCATTCATGCATGGTTAAAGTATGCATTAGTTAGTAAAGAGCATCGGGACAAGTGTGAGGTGAGTGTTTGTTTGGATAAGGTGGAGGATTTCATCACCCTTTCCTTTGCCCCAAAAATTACTCCTAATCAAAAGCCTTAATCTAAAATCAAGTAGACATTGGCCACTAGGACTCGGGCGCATTAGGAGAGTGATTTGGTTACGACTGTGATCACGTCGTCTAGCTTAAGGACCCATAGCCAATCTAAGGATGCTTGAGCCGTGTTTGTTAGATTAGGCTTCTACCCTCAGCCACTCCCATGCTAGCTCTAGGGATTCTTGCCTTCTCATCTGATGCTTCTCCTCCTCTATATTCCTCGGGTAGTCTCCCCTCTTATTACACTTTCTGTTGTGTGTTGTTTTAGAATCGAGTCAAGCATTTTATGCGAGGGTGGGCTCGTTCTGGTGAGAGCGTTTGGCTAGAGAGTGCATTTTTCTGAGATGGACGGTCTAGGTAATCACCCACCTCGATCTCCTTTGAAGCGTGAGGACGAGTCATCTAATGGAGATAGGGTTCCATACATGGATTACCTCTGTCCACTCCCACCACGTAGACCTCCTTCTCCTCCTCCGACTCGGGATGAAGAGGGATTAGGTCAGGATCATGTTCTTGGTGCACCACCACCTTTAGCTCGATAAGATAGAATAATGACCCTATGGGAATGAACCCATCCTGTTATTGCCGCACAACCATCTTGAATTGTGGCTCAAAGAACACATGATCCCAAGATAAGGCACCTTTTTATGCCTGCCGAGTTGAAACATCTTTACCACCATCAGGATCTCCATCGAACAACTCTCTGAAATACTTGAAGGTGCCTTTGACTTCAATCTCATCCATGCCCTGGATAAGGTTGACCTCAATAGAGTAATCTAAGGCACCTGCTTCTTCCCGATAGTGAAGATGTTGAAGTCAAGCACTAGACTACAATATGTTAAACGCATCAGACCATTACGGCAATTGATCAAGGCATTGGCGGTTGCTATAAATGGTCACCCCAAAATAACAGGAATTTGTCCAAGTGGGTTCGGCACAGGTTCAGTATCCAAAACAAAGAAATCGACTAGATAAATGAACTCATCCACTTTGATAAGGACATCTTCAAGCACGCCCCTCAGTTTCTTCATTGACCTATCAACCAGTTGAATAGTGGTTTTTGTTTGTTTGAGGTGTCCAAGACGAAGGTGGACGTAGACAGAATACGGCAAGAGATTGACAGACGCACCTCATGTTGATCCGAAGTTTTCTATTTAAGGTGCTCGGGAAGGCACCTTCGGGGCATAAGGGTCTTGCAAAGGAACCTCAGACTATGATTCCTTCGACACATGATGAGACAAGGGGACCTCAGGGTTCGGTCCCATTGTCAAAATAAACATAGAAGGAACCTCAGGATCAAGCTCTTTCCTCGAAGTATTAGTTGAGGGAACCTTAGGATCTGGCTCCCTCAAAGATGTGGGTATCACCGCCAGTCAGGTGACACCAAGAGATGGTGATTGCAAGGAAGGCAACGCAATTTGGTTTTCCACCTCCTTACTTGATCTGAAACTATGAATCACATTAACATGATGGGTCGGTTCAGAGGTAGCTTGAGGTACTAGTGGCCTTCCTTGAGATTGGGTACCCCGGAGATTCACCTTGGGTTGACTTAGGAATTGACCATTCTCATGTTCATGGAGTTGATGAGCCAACTGGATGACTTGCGCTTCCAGTGCTTAGACCGTAGAGTTATTGGCCGCAATCATTGTTTACGTGCTCTGCATGGACATGTATAGGCTTTGTTCAAGAGTGGAGTCTCTTGGCTCAACTCGCTGAGGTAGATTCTGACTAGAATAACCCGATGGTGAGGCCTGAGTAGGTAGTGAGTATGGGGCTGAGACCTTTCTTGTGGGGGTTGGTAGGTCGTCGATGGGCGTGGAGGTTGATAAGGTGGAGGTTGAGGTTGAGCGTGCGAGCTTTGACTGTATCCCCTATAGGGCCCCTATGAGAAGTTAGGGTAGTTTTGCCATCCCGGGTTGTAGGGAGTGACTGTACGGGTCGTTATGGGGCCATTGTTGATACATCGCATTTGCATGCTCTATATCGCTTGGAGCGTAAGCACATGTAGGATTTCGTGCCCCTATGTATGTATATATTTTAAAAAAATTATACATGCATACAAGATCGATATCCATATTTTAAACGATTTAATGTACATTATTTTATATTTATTCTGATATCATGTAATCTACATATATATTAAAATAAATAGAAGATAACCATACTCAAAGGTTCTCTAAAACCTTTATGAAGATCCAGAATTGCGTTGCCCGTTGAATCATCCGTCGATTCGCCTCATGATATTAAGAATATTATACAAATTAGAAATGTGTCATCTTTGTATTTTATATTCATTTCTTGATCTCTTATGCTAATTATAAATATGCAACTTAACATAAGTCACATTGTGCACATTATAATTTCAATTTATCAGGGGGCCCATTATCATCACTCAAGTAAAGAGGAGCAATGATAATCTTTTGACGAACTATCTTTTCCAGCATAAGTTATGTTTAACCAACTGTTGCCTTTACGACTATACTCTATGATAGCGTTTGACAATAATCAAATTGAACACTTCTTAGGTGAGAAGACACAAGTCTAATATCTTAGGATTCAAGACACATTGAAAATATTAATGACACATAGCACAAATCTATAATATTTCACTTTCTAGGTCTATTCAATATATAAAACTAACCATTTTCCTCTTTTATACACTCGTGTCGTCAAATATTTGTAGAGCTACAATAATCGAACTCCAACACGACAATCTTATCTCGGTAATTAATATTCCATGTCAATTACCATGATCGTGGATAAGTTTTTGATTTATGTAAACCATTATCTTTTAGAGCTCTACGGTTAAGGACCAAGAACCTCTTTCTTAACACTTCCAAAAGACGAATACATTAATCAAGGAACAAAATGTTTGCACATCCAATTATTAATAATTGACATATAAAAGTAAAACTTTTAGAACACGTTCCTTTCAATCTCCCCTTGTTATCAATGCTTTTTTCACATACATTCTCAATGTATAAACAATAATAACTAGGGTAACCCTCTCTAATCACTCATCAAGCGACCCATATGGTTCCTCAGACCCATGGACTCGAAATGCATTTCGCCTTTTGCTTGGGATAAGGGTTTGGTGAATGGATCAACTGTGTTGTTGTTTGTGTCCACCCATAATAAATTTATTTTGCCTTCGTTGATGAAGTCATGGGTGACAAAATACTTGCAATCCAAGTATTTCACCTTGTGATGGGATTTAGGATCCTTGCTTTGCGAGATAGACATACTATTATCGCAAATAGCTCTTTGGGTCATTCACTCGAAGGTACTACTCCGAGCTCTTCAAGGAACTTCCTAATCCACACTCCTTCCTTGATCACTTCAGTGATAGCCATCACTTCTGAAAAAATGGTTGAGTCGGCTTTAGTGGCCTGGTTCTAACTACGCCAACTCATGGTTCCACCATCCAGAGTAAAGACATATCCTGATTGAGACCTCTTATCGTCTAGATCACTCATAAAACTCGCATCCAAGTAGCCCTTGGCTACTAGTTCCCTTTGTCCTCCATAAAAAAGAAACTTGTCTTTGGTCCGGTTATGGTACCTCATAATATTCTTGACCACAGTACAATGATCAGGACATAGGTTGGATTGGTGACGACTTGTCACGCTTAGAGCATACGAGACATCGAGTCTTGTGCAAGTCATGGTGTAAATGATCAATCCTATTACCAAAGCATAAGGAATATCTTTCATGTACTCCAAGTCTTTACGCGATTCAGCACCTTGAGACTTTTTGAGTTGCACACCTATACTCATTTGCACACTGCCCTTTTTGGGGTTGTTCATGCTAAACCTTTCCAAGACCTTGTCAATGTATGCACGTTGATTTAGGCCAATGAGTCTACGAGATCTATCTCTATATATCTTGATTCCCAAGATGTATTGAGTCTCACCCATGTCTTAAATTGAAAAAGCAGATTTCAATGAACTTCTTGTTTGCTCAAGCAAAGGTATATGATTTCTCATGAGTATGTCATCGACATATAAGATCAAAAAATACTATGTGGCTCCCACTAAACTTCTTGTATATACAAGGCTCTTCCTTACTTTGGACGAAGTGAATATTTTTAACTTCCTCGTCAAAGCGTTTGTTCCAACTCCTAGATGTTTGCTTCAATCCATAAATGGATCATTGAAGCTTGCATACTTTCTCGCTATTGTTTGGATCTTCAAAACCTTGAGGTTGTACCATGTACCCATCATCCTCCAAGTTCCCATTAAGGAATGTTGTTTTGACATCCATTTGCCATATCTCATAATCATGAAATGAGGCAATAGCGAGCATAATCTGAATAGACTTGAACATGGGAACCAGTGAAAAAGTTTCATCATAGTCAATTTCTTGAACTTGAGTGAAACCTTTTGCTAGAAGCCTTGCTTTGTAGGTTGTCAAGTTCTCATTCATGTCCATCTTCCTCTTAAAGACCCATTTGTTTTGAATGACTTTATTACCTTGGGGAAGGTCAACCAAGTTCCATACTTGATTGTCTTACATGGATTCTATTTCGGATTCCATGACTTTAAACCATAGTTTGGAGTCCTCTCTTTCCATTGCTTCTTCAAAGTTCGAGGGATCATTGATATCAAGTACCATGATTTCATGACGTCCCAAATACATATCGGGTTTCTTTCTTTCCCTCATTGACCTTCTAAGTTCTTTTGGTTCTACATATACTTCTTGAACTTCTTCCACAATTTCTTGCGGAATTTGTTCATGTTCGATTCTCGAACGTACACTAGGCGGGGATGATTGAGTTTCACTCACAATTGCTTGCGAGGGTCTCTCACTCATGCTTCTACTAACCAAAGGAACCTCAATTGGGCTTTTATTATCTTGAATGTTATCATTCATATCATGATCTTGTAGAATATCTTGAGTTTCCTCAAGCACAATTCTACTCCCACTATTTTTAATTCTTTCGAGAAACTCTTTCTCTAAGAATACGACATCCCTCTTGATAATCACTCGATTGGAGGTTTTATGCCAAAAGTAGTATCCTCTTGTCTCACGAGGATATCCTATTAAGAATTTTTTATCCTCTTTTGGTTGAAGTTTGGTTGACATCAATCTTTCGACATAGGCCTCACAACTCCAAATCTTGAGAAAATTGAGCTTAGGTGTTTTACTACATAGCTCATAAGGAGTTTTCTCCACGGATTTGGATGTAACATTATTTACTGTGTAGGCCGCAACTTCTAGTGCATAACTCCAAAAGTAAAGTGGCAATTTAGCTTGACTCATCATTCACCGAACCATGTCGAGCAATGTCCTAGTTCTCCTTTCGGATACCCCATTCCACTGAGGTGTACCGGGAGGAGTGAGTTGTGACACAATACCACACTCCTTTAGGAACGAATCACATTCTGTACTTAAGTACTCACCTTCACGATCGGTTCGTAGAGACTTGATTTTCTTGTTGAGTTGGTTCTCTATTTCATTCTTGAATTCTTTGAACTTGTCGAAGGATTCACTTTTGTTTCTCATTAGATAAATATAGCCGTAGCAACTATAGTCATCCGTGAACGTAATGAAGTACCTGAAACCGTCTCTTGCACTTGTACTCATTGGACCACATACATCGGAATGTATCAAATCCAGCAAGTTATTCACTCTCAGACATTTCTTCTTGAAAGGTCTCTTGGTCATTTTGCCCATCAGGCAAGGTTCACATGTCTCTAATGATTTAAAATCAATTTGACCAAGAAGGTTAGCCTCTTGCAATTTCTTGATGCGTTTTTCATTTATGTGACCAAGACGATAGTGCCACAAAAGTGTATCACTCACTGAGTAGTTTTAAGTCTTTTGTTACTGATGTTTAAAATTTGTCTATTATTTTATTCAAGCAAATATAGTCCATTTCTTATGAAAACATTTGCATACAAAATCTCATTCTTCGATATAGACAAGCAAGAGTTTGAAATATTTATATTAAAGTCATCCATATCTAAACCCAATACATATATAATATTCTTGCTAATCGAAGGTACGTAATAGATGTTCTTTAAACATAAATTTAAACAACTAGACAGTTAAAGCTCCACGGAACCTTGTGCAATCGCAGCAACACTTGCACCATTTCCAACCTTCAAAATCATCTCGTTTCTCACGAGTTCCTTCCTATCCTTTAGTAGCTGAACATTAGAAATTATGTGAGCACAAGATCTCGTATCTATTACCCAATCATGGACAGAGGTGGCTAAATTTATTTCAATAAGAAATATACCTTTAGCCTTTTTGGGGTGCTTACGCTCAATCATTCCATTGTCAAGGTCTTCCTTGTATTTGGGGCAATTTGGGCGAATGTGTCCTTTTCCACTGCAGTGAAAGCACTCCGTATTAGGAGTCAGAGATTTCGAAGAATTCCCCCACGAGGCACTCTCACGAGTACCTCCTACTCCCTTGCTCTTGATTGATGTCTTTTTGGTGAATTTGCTTTATTCTTGGTGATCTTTTTACTCCAACCATGGATGGCTAGGACATTCTTGTCCCGACCCTTGCCCATGTCAACTTCAGTCGTTTTTAGAGCATTGTGAAGCTCCTCAAGACTCACCCCTTTCTCACGCACATGATAGTGCATCATGAAGTCCTTGTAGGATAGGGCTAGAGAGCCAAGAATCAAATCTTCCGTAATGTCATCGGGCATCGGGGAAGAGAGCTTTGACAACTTCTCAATGTATCCTTGCATAGTGAGAAAATGCATAGATACTGATGTTCCCTCCGCCATGTGACACCTTGTGAGTGCTATGGTCGTCTTATAACGCTCTTTTCTAGCACTATCCATAAAGATCTTTGTTAAAGCTTCCATGATCTTCTTGAATTTTGAATCCAAGTATTTTGCCTGAAGCGAGTCACCCATGGAGGCCAACATTAGACCGTGAACTTGATTCTCTTGGTCTTCCCACTTGGCTTTAGCGTCTTTCTTGCTATTAGTTGCCTTCTCATTTAATTTTGGGACTTCACCATCCACAATATGAGAAAGTTTCTCAAACTTCAACATGATATTGAGCTTGAGTTGCTAGCTTATGAAGTTTGAGCAATCATTTGCCAAATGATGTTTTTCAATCATAGATCGTACAATAAGTTGAATATTCGACATTTATACAAAACAAATTATATGGGATTTAAGGTCAATTTTATGTTTGAAAATCAACACCGCAAATAAATAAATAAATACGTCCATAAATGCAGTAATTCAAGATCCTATCAATTATAATATAAACTAGCTAAGGTCTATCAGATATATTATAAAATCAAGGTAAGGAACATTTTCTAATCATAACCACTTCGAAATTTTGCAAACTTTTGCATTTTCAAACTCTTATGACTCTTGTCGTTTTAATTAAGAGGGAATTTGACAAATCCTCCTTAGGAAAACTCTTTTTCTCAAAACCGTGCTAGGGCTCCGGCTCTTGTTAAGAAAACTTATTTCATCTAATACAAGATATGTTTATCCATTGTATTCACAAATAAATACACTCGGTGTCCACTAAGGGTGAATCACACCTCGTACATCTATTCATGGCACAACAATAGACAACCTCCCACTATTCCAAAAGATGGAGGAAGCTATCTCCCACTAAGGGACAACAAAATATCCCTCGATCGATGACTACTAGTGGATGAAATAAGAAAGAAAAATACTCAATTTTTGGTTGGACAATTTAAACATTTACATGTGATTTTAGAATTTAGGTGATCATGCATATTTATCATCTATACAAGATGATAAATAAGATTAAAGAGAAAGGAGCTACCTAATCAATCTATAAATTAAGGTTAAAATCTAGCTAATAACCCCTCTAAAGCTATTGAGAATTTAATCACAAAAAACTGGAATAATTAAGAGAATTTTCGGATGGACTAATAGGGTGGTTAGGGAGAGAGAGAATTTTTGTATTAGTATTAACAAGGAAGGGAGGAGGGATCTATTTATAGGATTTCCTCTAATCTACATTATGTGCAAACCACTTACACATGATCCTTTATTAATCTCTCAACTAAACTACATAATGTGCAAACCACTTACACATGATCTCTTGTTTACATCTCCACTACACCACATAATGTGCTACTTTGCACATGATCTCTTGTTTATTTTGCCATATTATCGTCCCATAACTACCTTCGACCAAGGTGGATTAAATCCCATTAATCAGTAAAATTCTCTTATTAATATAATATATTCAAAAATGTGGTCAAACGGTCGGACCATTTTTCACAGTTTTTGACTCTACCAAATTTTGGATTAATATCCAACAAAATTTGGACTTTGGGGTTTTAGCAAATTCATATGTTATAATATTGTAGATCACATTATATCATGTAATATATTATCCTATATAATGTCAAAAACATTATACCCCATAATATATATACATCTCATACGAATTTATTTATTATTCTAACCATGTCATTTTTACGACATATTGATTTTATTATTTTACCACATGTATATTATTTAATAACACATGAAACTTAATACATCATATAAATTATAAAATCATATTTCTTGTTTCCCAGTTTTGTGGCATGACATATAAGATGATCTAAATTATGTTGGCCATGGTATAAAATATTTTATGTCATAAAATATAAGCGGTATCTTGCTAGACATTATAGTTACCCAAATAACAAAGATGTTTTGCTCAGTCAAACTAAACACGATCCATTTAGTGATGTAAAGACATCACTTGTGTCCATCCCTTGCCTCATGATATTAAGAATATTATACAAATTAGAAATGTGTTATCTTTGTATTTTATATTCATTTCTTGATCTCTTATGCTAATTATAAATATGTAACTTAACATAAGTCACATTGTGCACATTATAATTTCACTTTATCAAAGGTCCCATTATCATCACTCAAGTAAAGAGGGGCAATGATAATCTTTTGACGAACTATCTTTTCCAGGATTAGTCATGTTTAACCAACTATTGCCTTTATCATTATACTCTATGATAGCTTTTGACAATAATCAAATTGAACACTTCTTAGGTGAGAAGACGTAAGTCTCATATCTTAGGATTCAAGACACAGTGAAAACATTAATGACACATAACACAAATCTATAATGTTTCACTTGCTAGGTCTATTCAATATATAAAAGTAACCATTTTCCTCTTTTATAGACTCGTGTCGTCAAATATTTGTAGAGCTACAATAATCGATGACCAACACGACAATCTTATCTCGGTAATTAATGTTCCATGTCAATTACCATGATTGTGGATAAGTTTTTGATTTATGTAAACCATTATCATTTAGAGCTCTATGGTGAAGGACCAAGAGCCTCTTCCTTAACACTTCCAAAAAGACGAATACATTAATCAATGAAAAAAATGTTTACACATCCAATTCATAATAATTGACATATAAAAGTAAAACTTTTAGAACACATTCCTTTCAATATCCCACTTGTTATCAAAGTTTTCTTTTACATACATTCTCAATGTATAAAACAATAATAAGTAGGATAACTCTCTCTAATCACTCATCAAGCCACTCCACATGGTCACTCAAATGCATGGACTCAAAATGAATTTCGCCTTTGGCTTGGGATAAGGGTTTGGTGAATGGATCAGCTGTGTGATGTTCGTGTCCACCCATAATAAATTTATTTTGCCTTTGTCAATGAAGTCACGTGTGAAAAAATACTTGTAATCCATGTATTTCACCTTGTGATGGGATTTAGGATCCTTGATTTGCGAGATAGATACATTATTCTAGCAAAATAGCTCTATCAATCCCTTGCTTAAGGGAACTACTCCAAGCTCTTCAAGGAACTTCTTAATCCACACTCCTTCCTTGCTTCCTTCAGCGATAGCCATCACTTCGGAAGTGATGGTTGAGTTGGCCGTAGTGGTTTGCTTCCAACTACGCCAACTCACGGATCCACCATTCAAAAGGAAGACATATCCTGATTGAGACCTCCTATCATCAGGATCACTCATGAAACTCGCATCCGAATGGCCCTCGTCTATTAGCTCCCTTTGTCCTCACCCCATATCTTTCATTGAAAATGAAAATTTCAATGAACTTCTCGTTTGCTCTAGCAAAGGTATATGATTTCCCATGAGGAGTATGTCATCGACAAATAAGATCAAAAATATTGTGTGGCTCCCACTAACCTTCTTGTATATACTCGTCAAAGGGTTTTTCCAACGCTTTGATGCTTGCTTCAATCCATAAATGGATCGTTGAAGCTTGCATACTTTCTCTCTATTCTTTGGATCCTCAAAACCTTGAGGTTGTACCATGTACACATCCTCCTCCAAGTTCCCATTAAGGAACATTGTTTTGACATCCATTTGTCACATTTCATAATCATTAAATGCGGCAAAAACGAGCATAATCCGAATAGACTTGAACATGACAACCGGTGAAAAGGTTTCATCAGAATCAATTCCTTTAACTTGAGTGAAACCTTTTGCTACAAGCCTTGCCTTGTAGGTTGTCAATTTCCCATCCATGTCCATCTTCCTTTTGAAGACTCATTTGTTTTGAATGACTTTCTTTCCTTGAGGAAGGTCAACCAAGCTCCATACTTGATTGCCATACATGGATTCTATTTCGGATTCCATTGCTTTAAACAATAGTTTGGATTGTTCTCTTTCCATTTCTTCTTTAAAGGTCGAGGGATCATTGATATCTAATACCATGGTTTCGTGAAGTCCCAAATACATATTGGGTTTCTTCCTTTCCCTTGTAGACCTTCTTAGTTCTTTTGGTTCTACGTGTACTTCTTGAACTTCTTCCATAATTTCTTGCAGAATGGGTTCATGTTCGATTCTCAAACGTACACTAGGTGGGGATGATTGAGTTTCACTCACAATTGCTTGAGAGGGTCTCTCACTCATGCTCCCACTAACCAAAGGAACCTCGATTGGGCCTTCATAATCTTGAACTTTATCATTCATATCATGATCTTGTAGAATATCTTGAGTTTTCTCAAGCACAATTCTACTCCCACTACTTTTTTCTTTCGAGAAATTCTTTCTCTAAGAATACGACATCCCTCTCAACAATCACTCGATTTGGGGTCTTATGCCAAAAGTAGTATCCTCTTGTCTCACGAGGATAAACTATAAAGAAGTACTTATCTGCTTTTGGTTGAAGTTTGGTCGACATCAATCTTTTGACGTAGGCCTCACAATCCGAAATCTTGAGAAAATTGAGCTTAGGTGTTTTACCACTTCATAGCTCATAAGGCATTTTCTCCACGGATTTCGATGGAACATTATTTAGAGTGTAGGCCGCAGCTTCTAGTGCATAACTCCAAAAGTAAAGTGGCAATTCAACTTGACTCATGATTGACCGAACCATGTCGAGCAATGTCCTATTTATCCTTCAAGATACCCCATTTCACTGAGGTGTACCGGGAGGTGTGAGTTGTGGCACAATACCACACTCCTTTAGGAATGAATCGAATTCGGCACTTAAGTACTCACCTCCATGATCATTTCGTAGAGACTTGATTTTCTTGTTTAGTTGGTTCTCTACTTCATTCTTGAATTCTTTTAATTTTACTTCTCATTAGATAAATATAGTCGTAACAACTATAGTCATCCATGAACGTAATCAAGTACCTGAAACCGTCTCTTGCACTTGTACTCATTGGACCACGTACATCGGAATGTATCAAATCTAGCAAGTTATTCACTCTCGGGCCTTTCTTCTTGAAAGGCCTCTTCGTCATTTTGCCCATTAGGCATGGTTCGCATGTCTCCAATGATTTAAAATCAATTTGACGAAGAATGTTAGCCTCTTTCAATTTTTTGATGCATTTTTTATTTATGTGACCAAGACGATAGTGCCACAAGAGTGTATCATTCACTGAGTACTTTTAAGCCTTTTGTTACTAATGTTTAAAATTTATCTATTATTTAATTCAAGCAAATAGATTCCATTTTCTTATGAAAGCATTTGCATAGAAAATCCCATTCTTCAATATAGACAAGCAAGAGTTTGAAATATTTATATTTAAGTCATCCATATCTGAACACAATACAAATATAATATTCTTGCTAATCGAAGGTACGTAATAGACGTTCTTTAAACATAAATTTAAACTACTAGACAGTTGAAGCTTCACGGAACCTTGTGCAATCGCAGCAATGCTTGCACCATTTTTAACCTTCAAAATCATCTCGTTTCTCACGAGTTCATTCCTATCCTTTAGTAGTTGCACATTAGAAATTATGTGAGCACAAGATCTGGTATCTATTACCCAATCATGGACAAAGGTGACTAAATTTATTTCAATAACAAATATACCCTTAGCCTTTTTGGGACGCTTACACTCTAGGGCCCTCACAATCGACCAAACCATGTCAAGAAGGTGTATTTGTAGAGGGTGCCCCTCGTGACCCACTTCTGGAGGAAGGAGAGCCCAAGCAACGGAAGTGGTCTGATTTGTTCCTTGCATGACCAAGGACTTTCACAACCTTGAAATTCGTGGAGCCAGCAAGGAAAGATGGCGCGAGGGTGGTGGTGTGCTCAAGGCAACAAGTAACCGATGCATGGAAGAGATAGGACAAGGTATTGGTGGGTTAATTTGTTGATTTCAGACCTCAACTTCCAACACTTAACCACCTCGTGGTGCTTGAACTTGTGACCTTTTGGATATTATGTTTATGCATGATTTAGTGATCATGTCCAGATATTCTTGCATGAGATGCTTGCGGATATTAGATATTATATTCATGTGTTGTTTCATGATTTTGTTCAGGCATTATTTATGTGACTCGATACTGATTTCAGATCTTGCATCTAAATGTGATCCGACTTTTATGTCCAAGTAATATTGCATGTATCGATTTGAATGTTAAGATGAGTTTATCATGTATGATTTTATTACAGTAATGACCAATCTATATATATGCTATAATTTGTACCTCTCTAAGATATAGTCATTACGCCATCTGAGCATAAGTTGCATATTTCCATCTATATGTTTACACAATCGGTATAGATGTATGTATCAACTTGAATGTTGCGATGTGTTTACAAGTCTGATTTTATCCCAACAATGTTTAGTTCATGTGTCTGATCTGATTTTTGTATACCTTCTCTGATATATCTTGTTATGCTCTCACATGAGACGATATCAGAATTCATCTATGATTTATGCTATTCATCCTATGACGTCTAGTATTGTGGAAATCTATATGCATGCATGTGTGTGTATATCTATCGATTAAGAATATATTTAGACTCTTGATTTCAGAGGCATGTTTTTGATGTTGGATTACTGATATATTTATATATTAATCCCCGTCCATATAATATATGACCATGTCCCGAATCAGAAGCTTCTAATGCATGTATGTTCTGAAATTTATGATGTATGATATCGATTACTTGTAGTGCTTGATCATGATATATCCTGCTGTTATTCTTTTAATGCTGATATATTACTAATATGAGGTGTTATGTTGTGGTCATGTATGACCCTTAGGATATCAGACCTTATAACATCATTATCCTGACCCATAGATGACTTAATTAGTTGTTATATTGATTTACCGATCCGGTGATGATTGGTTGCTGTTGTGAATGCATTTTGATCCCTGATTAAGTTTTGAATCTGATTTTGTTTGGGGCTATGAGGAGGGTATTCGTATATCCTTCCTTGAGCTCTTTTTGGACCCTGTAGCTACAGTAGATTATAGAGGCTTAAGTACCTTGCATTGCATATGATCTAATAAGTAATTTGGGGTACATTCTATTTCTAGGCCGACGGGCCATGAGTGGGTCCTCTAGCTTCAAAGGCCATTCGCACAAGACCTCTTTGTGGAGGCCAGGTGTAAGATAAGTCCTGGACAGACACGCTGTCATTCTATCTCTGGCTAGATGTTCCCAAGTTCGTGATGACACCATATAGGTTTATTTCTGCGATTTGGGGTGTCCATCCGGCATACCGCTTTGGTCCAAGTAGTGGGTCACTGTCGAGTGACCCGCTTTGGTTTCTACCAGCATGACTGGTGTTCTATTTCCTTTTAGAGTAATTTGCCCGGGTGTTGCCCGACTGGTGCGGTTGTTGGAGTTGTAGCCTTATGTTGCATATTGTGCTATTTTGCGGTTTCTGATGCTTTTGTCTTCGTTAGACTTCATACATATTTCTGTAAATATTTGGCTGGGGCATACTAGGTTTTCTTTATTGAAAACTCACACATGTGTTGATGTTGTGCTTTAGGTGCTTAGGTTACTGTGGGGAGGACTGGACAAGTTGTCGAAGATTTTGTACACGAGGGACATGTCGACCAGAGTCTCGAGTTATCTTTACTTCCACTTTATATTATGGTATTTACTTTTGAAACTCAAGTATTGTATTGAATCTTTCCATATATGGTTATTTAGTTGTTTTAGTTATTTTTATATGTCAGCTACCATTGTATATTTTTTATACATTATCGAGTTAGTCTGTTAGTCTGTTTATTGTAACCCCTTCGACCATCGTGGAGGTCTCTGATCGTGACACTAGTGTTTCCTTCTAGGTGTGCGTACCTGATTGACATCATATCATGCATACATTTGTGTCTTATATCCGTTATCTTTAACCTAAACAATGCTACGTAATGAGTTTAATGTTTAAGTTTCAGGAATAAGCACGTTTGAGGAGAAGAGGCACAAAAAGGACTCAAAAGCAAGAAAAATGATTGAGTTGCAAGACTTGGGAACTGAGATGCAAGAGGGAAGGACCGGATGTAAGCCCAAAGGACCAATGAGGAAATCAAGAAACTCCACACCATCATGAGGAGTATTTTGGCAATTTGATTGGGGCCTGAGCTCCAACAACCGACTTGAATGCACCACACTTGAAGAAATCAAGCCAGACAACCACACACCAAAATCAGACCTGATCCAAAGCATATAGACCGCCAATTGGAGGTCTAAGACCGCTGATTGGCAGTCTGTTGTGCTCCAGGTTTGATACGTTTTAGTCAGGTCATGTATTAAGGTGTTTTATGTCTATTTTTGGTGGTATATTTGTCCCATATTGTGGGATTGTCCCCGATTGCCTTTTCTATGACTATAAATAGAACTCCTCCACCTCTCTTGTATTCTAACCATTACTTGGTGGCATTCTCTCTACTTGGAGTAAAAGCCTTGAAGCAAAAAACTCAAGGTGGAGAAGAATGCCACTTGTAATGTGAGTCATGTAAATAAAATAATTCTTCATAGTTTTGTTAGTTTTATATTGTCTTTATTTTAATGCTTGCATGCTTGTTTTGTTTAATTTCCTTTCATTTCACTTCTTTAATATTTCTTGCTTGCTTAGTTTAATTTCCTTTCAGTAGAATGTTTGTTAATGTAGTTTGTAGTGTAATGATTAGTGAGTAGTTTCATCCCCCTTTGGGGGTGGAGTTGATGTTTATACATGTTATGTAGATGGAATGAATGCTAAATTTTATTGTATGTGAGAAATGTTAGTATGCTTATTTGAATTAAAGAGAATACTTAACTTGATGGTTTCTGTCATAATGTTTAGGTACATTTCATGCTTGTTTAGGTTCGTAATAACAAACTAGTCGTGCTTATATTAATCACATACGTTAGTGCTTTGAATGATAGGTCTTGCCATTAGGAACTTCTTACGCATAACAAACACTAACTACACTTGAGCTTATTGTATGCATTCACCACACTTATTTCATGTGTACACACACTCCACCCCTTAGGTGTTATCCATTCCCGATTTCTATCTTCTTTTATTAGTCACTTAGTTTCATCTCCTGTCTCGCTTTCATTTCCTTCTTTCCTGCTTACTCGTTTAGTGTAGTTTAGTGTAATTACTTCTTCTTTCCCTCTTTTCTCACTTGCCTTCGAACAAACCAAAGTCGATACACCTCCCTGTGGATCAACCCGTATTTGCCACCGCTTAAACATGGCCGTGCACTTGCGGTTATTATAACTGAATCAATCAGTACCCACGAGATCGGGGGCGTTACATATCTGGTGCCATATTTGTTCAATCTTCCGTTAAGGGAAGAATCACTTAAGAAAAACGGTCACGAAGTCATCGCAGGACCGAATCAAGTTTCCTGGGAGGCTGTACATCCATTTCTTCCCATTATCCTTCAACGCGAATGAATTATCCTTATTAACCAGGCTGAATCCTTGTCAGGCTGTTGAAGCTTGAACATGGAGCATACCTCCTCGAATTCACGTATAAAAATATACGAATCCTCCTTATTGGCAGTGAAGGTAGGAAGCATGCTCACATATTGAGGTTTCAATTCATAATTGTTCTCATGACCAGGCGGGAGAACTATGCAAGAAGGTTGCACGACTCGAACATAATGGGTCTGCTCCCGTGAAGTCGTCAGTCTATCCAATTGAGCTAAAGGTGGTGGTGCGCCCAGAACTCGATCCTGACCGAATCCTTCTTCCTCAAGACTCATAGGAGGAGGAGAAGGAGGTCTACGTAGTGGTGGGAGTGGACCGTGGTAATCGATGTATGGGACCCAGTCTCCATGAGATGACTTTGCCTTGTGCTCCAAAGGAGATCGAGGCGGAGATGGGCGATCACCTAGACCATCCATCTCAGAAGAAAAATGCCCTCTCAAGTCAAGCGCTCTCACCAGAATGAGTCCAACCTCACATAAAACACTCGACTCGACTTAAAAACTACACACAATAGAAGGTGTCATTAGAGGAGGATACTACTCAAAGAATATAGAGGAGGAGAAGACTCGGATGAGAAGGAAAGAATCCCTAGATCTAGTGTGGGTAGTGGGTGAGAGTAGAAGCCTAGTCTAGCATACACGGCTCAATCAGCCTAAGGTCACTATAGGTACTTACAGGTAGACGACACCTAACTACGAGGTCACGTGACAGCAACACGCATCTCACTACGACGAAGACCACAGATCCCAGCAAGTGAGATAAGATCCAGAGATCTCGCCTCTCCTGGTAATGACAAAGTGGGCAATGCCGATCAGGCTATGATGGTCGCAACTGAATCACTCTCCTAATGCGCCCAAGTCCTAGTGGATAATGTCTACTTGATTTTAGATTAATGCTTCACTTGAGTGTGGTTTGTGGGGCTATGGAAGGGATGATGAAATCCCCCACCTTATCTTGAAGACTATAGGTGGTGCCTCTTAAAGATATTTTGAATTCTTAGGCTAGCAAGCAACTCACCAAACAAGCACTCACCTCACTCTTGTTCCAATGCACCTTACTAACTAATGCATGCTCTAACCATGCATGAATGAGAGAAGAGGTACATGAACCTTACGCAAGCAATTGACAACAAGAATTATAGCAAATGAAATACAATGTGGATGCAATGTCTATAAATGATGCATGACCTAGATGGCAAATAATCTAATCTTTGGCTTTGAATTTTAGTGTCAAAGTTGTCTTAATAAGGGATTATGCAACCCAAATTAATTAGTGACACTAAAGAAAAGCATGCATGGCATAAATAGAGGACGAAAACAACAAGAAAATGGCAAAGGAAGCTACTGTGGAAACAAAAGTGAAAAACATCTCAACAAATCCACCAGTGGCGGATCCAAATCCGCTACTAGTGGATTGTCTGGGGATTCTAGTCCCCAAACTTCACCAGCAAGCTCTTAAGCTTTAGTAGGTTACCTAGTCCACTTGTAACCCCCTTCCAGTAACCAAAACAAAAACGAATATGTAAAAACAAAGAAAAACCCAACCAAAATGGCAAACTCGACTACGGAAATGCTCCTGGCAACAACACCAAAAATTTGATTGATTCAGTTATAATACCACAACTGCACGACCATGATGAAGCGGTGACAAGTACAGGTCAAGTCCACAGGGAGCACACGCGAGCTTAAGTCTACAATACTCGAGTGGGAGAGAAGAATAGAGAGAGGGATGCGACTGGAATTAAACTACGATGCAACAGAAATAAAGCAAACGATAAAATTAAATAAAATCCCTCATGGGGTAGAGAAAGAATGTTGAAATGAAAATATGTGTGGTGTGTGTGTTCAATTATGCTCATCACAACATATAATATATGATATCCATACCGCAAATCAAACCTTACCTTCACATGAAATAAGATAAACCATTATCATTAAAGCATACAAGACAATAATTGAAATAAAAGTAATGTGAGCACATGTAAAATGACCACATCCAACTTTGTCTCCACATGAAATAATATTTGACACAATCAATAAAACATACAAGGCAATAATTAGGATGAGGCCTACATCAGTACATGCATGCACATGTCATGTTTCCTTCTTCCACTCCATCTTTATCCTCACCTCATCATTGCCCATAAAATAGGACCACTAATCTAAGCATGTTCTAAGCTTTACTCAAGAGCATTAGCACATCAAAGATAAGAGCGAAAATCCCATTAGATGGTTATGGAACTCATGTGAGGTTCAAAGGTAGGATTAACACACACTAATACATCACATAATCACATCACCATCTTCTCCACCCCCCAATGGGGATGGACTACTCTCTACTAATCTCTAAACTAAAGAAAGCATAAAAACAACCCAAAACCATAATGCAAAATTTAGAAAACTAGATGAAGAAAAACAATGACAAAGGGAATGGCATCAAAGGAAAGATATCAAGATAAAGAACAAGACTACATTATATTAAATTGAAAGCTTATAAAGTTTCCTTCTTCTTCTTCTTCTCCTCTTACACTAATGAGCAGTAAATAAAATCTAAACTAATGGAGGAGCAAGAAGAAGTATTGGAGAGGAGGGATTACAATGGTATATATAGACTGATACATGGTTAGGATTAATCTAGAAGTAATCAGACGACTCTAAATAAAATCTGAGAGTCTTGGAATGCTCTAACCCGAATACCCAACCCACGGCCAACATTTGAGACCCTTTGAACTAGTTTGATCCGCCATTGGCAGATCAAATTCATTCGATCGGGTTGAAATTTTGTGTTCTGCTTTATTTCTTCTATTGGCACGCGGGGTGAAGCTCTTGTCCATTGTCTCGATCCGATTGGTTTTAATTGGAGAATTACTGATTTTTTTCAAGTCATGTGTCACACTATTTTATACTTCTCAATCAGATCCCTCCGGGTTTTCACTTGGGTCCTTCATGATTTGCGATCCAGTCCTTATGCATTACAAATAGGTCCAGAAATTTTCAATTTAGTCCACTCTTGTAACATTCAGGTCATTTTTGCTCCCTTCCTCTTCTTTATTATCAAACACTTGGACACTACAAACAACAACTCGAGTAGTACAATATTAGGGTAAAGTAAAGGATATATAGCATGAATGTGATGCATGTTAGTTGGTTATTTTATTGCTTTTAAACCACATTTGCCAACACTTGAGAAGCACCTACACAAGATGTGGGGTTTGGTTGGAGGCATGGAGGTCATCAAGAGGAGTCAAGGTTTCCTCCTTTTCCGGTTTACACTTGGAGAGGATAGAAAACATGTGCTTGAAAGAGGACCATGGTTCATTCGTGGGTGCCCCCTTGTGGTTCAAGAGTGGGCTATGAATGTTGTGTTGAAGAGGGCCGACATCACCACCATCCCAATTTGGATTCGTCTCCCGGAGCTTGACCTCTGGTTATGGTCAAGTAAGATGTTGAGCAACATTGTAAGTGTCCTCGGGCACCCGTTGTACATGGATGAGCACACCGCATCGGGGAGGAGGCTGGCCTTTGCTAGGGTTTGTGTGGAAGTTGCCCATGACTTCACATATCTGAGTTGGGTGGATGTTCAAGTTGAAGAGGCCGAAACACATAGAGTGTATGTGGAGTATGATTGGAGACTCAGTTATTTCCTTGTTTGTAGGGAGTTTGGTCACACTATGGAGAAGTATCCAAGGAAACAAGCGGCTGCAATGAAGCATGTGGAGGCCCCTAAGGAGAAGGCTGCAAGATGGGTAGTAGCTAGCAAAGGAGGGGCTGGGAATGGGAATGCAAGTGGAAGAAGGGAGGAGAGCTCATTCGAGAGGTTTATTGAACAAGGGCTTGAAGATGGCGACATTGTGGGAGGGCTTGGGTTTGCTGGTCGGAGAGAGAGGGAGAGAGGAGAGGGTGGAAGGGATGATGATGTGGAGGGAGGGAGAGATGAGGTGTAGCAAGGTGCGAGTGAGGAGATTCCATGTGGAAGGGCGGGTGAGGTGGCGCAAGGTGCATTAGGAGGTAATCAACTAATTGAGGAGCAAATTCGTTTGGAAGGAGCAAATGAAGATAGGTTAAGTGGTATGAGACAAAACAGTCATCAAGACAATTTGTTTTTATCTCCAAAGAAGATAACGGTTTGTACCATGGGAATACAAGGGAGAGAGCTCATTGGTGGAAAAATAGGGCAAAGAGAAGTGGTGGGGAAGTGCTAGGCCTATTTATGGACCAACCAATGGGGAGGGAGTTGAGTGCTCTATACATAGTTGGGCCAATGAGGAGAGGAGCAACTCTTTTGCTAAGAACAAAGTGGGGGACCAGGTGGAAATGATTGGGGATTCCTTAGTGGAGGAAGTCCAAGCTGAAGGGAGTGGGCAACGTCTAGTGCATTGTGTGCTTGGTTTGGAAGCACATGCTACACGTGAGGTTGGGGTGGGTATGAGTGGGGGACACTTAGTGGAGGCTTCTCAAGGTGGAGGGAGTGGGCATTGTGAAGTGGCTTGTATGCTTGGGCAGGGAACAAATACTATACGTGATGGGATGGCTTGTGTGAGAGGAGCCACTCATGGAAACATCACAAATGAAATGGGGGAGGAACTGAAAATCATGCACGCAGCTAGTGGGCTAGATGAGTGTGGGGTAAGGCCAAGTTTATCCAAAGATGGGGCAAGTGAACCAAGTGGGCTAGCTTCATTGATGCATGAGTAGAAGGGTTGGACATCTCCCTCGAGGGTAGCCCGAGGAAAGGAACTCTTGAAGAAAAGCGACATGCAAAATGGGGGAAGATTTGACCTCCTTAGGAGTGAGGAGCTTTTGGTGGAGGGGGGTCAAGAGCTAAGGGAGGCTCACACGAAACAAGCTAGCTCCCCAACATCGACTCTTAGGCGCTCTGGGAGGAAGATAAGTAGTAAAACAATTCCATGTGGAGGTAAAGGGGGTCACCCCGCACCTTAAACCCATGAAAATCCTAGTGTGGAATGTGCACGGAGCAAATGGACCCGGCCGTGCACTCATGATTAGGGTTTGAATAAAGGAGGTAACCCGGATGTGGTGTGCCGTGTAGAGCATAAGGTAAAGCTTAAGAAAATTGAGCGCTTCAAAAGAGCGATTTGGCCTAGTGCTTGGGTGTCAAATAGTTTGCTTATTGATTCCGTACAGATATTGGTGCTATGGAATGACCAAATAGTGGATATGAGTGTTACTTTACAAACATCACAACTATTACATTTCAAGGCACGTCAGATGAGAGATGGACTCGAGTTTGACCTCATGGCTGTCTACGGTGATACTGGGCATGTGGATAGGCATCATTTGTGGAGTGACCTTTTCCAAGTGGCACCACCCGCACTTAGGCCATGGATGGTTGATTGACATCATTTCATGCTCATATTTGTATCTTATATCCATTATCTTACACCTAAGCAATGCTACGTGACGAGTTTTATGTTTAGTTTTCAGGAATAAAGAGGTTTGAAGAGAAGAGCCATGAAAGGACCCAAAAGCAGGAAAAAAGGACTTAATTGTGAGACCTAGGGACTGAGATGCAATGGAGAAGGACCTGATCGTAAGACCGAAGGACCTAAGAGCAAAACAGGAAACTCCACACCAACATGGGGAGTATTTTGGCAATTCGATTCGGGTCGGAGCTCCAACAGACCGAGTAGATGCATCCAAGACCAAGACACACTTCAAGAAAAGCCCACAAACAAATCCAGACGGATCTGGATCCTATAGGCCGCCAATTAGCGGTCTGAAACCGCCAATTGGCGGTCTGGATCATTCCAGATCCGATAAGTCTTCTCCTGGTCGTGTATTATGGTTTGTTTAGGCTACTTTTGGTATTGGTTTAGTCCCACATCAGGGGATTGTCCCGGATTAGCTTTTTCCATACTTATAAATAGAACTCTTCACCTCCCATTGTAGCCATCTCTCTCTTTGGTGGCATCTTCCCTACTAAGAGTGAAGCCTTGAAGCAAAACTCTAGTGGAGGAAGGGCTGCTTGTAATCTGAGTGAGTTCATAATAGAAGTTTTTCTTTAGCTTGTTAATTCTTGCTTAGTTGATTTCCTTTTATGTGTTTGCTTTGTTGCTTGTTTTGTTTTATGCTTCTTTAATATTTCTTGCTTGATTAGTATAGTTTCATTTCAGTATTATGCTTTCTTTTGTTAATATAGTTAGTATAATGAGTAGTGAGTAGTTCCATCCCCATTTGGGGGGTGGAGAAATATGTGATATAATCATGTAGTGTATTAAGTGTGTGTTATCTTAATCCCTTGAGCTTTAAATGATTTTCATAACCATCTAATGGGTCTCCACTCTTATCTTTGATAAGCTAATGCTCTTGAATGAAGCTTAGCTTATGCTTTGATTAGTGGATCTATTTTATGGGGAATGATAAGGTTAGGATATGGATAGGAATTAATATTGGAAACACAAGTTGTAGTGTATGAACTCTTGTTGCCTTTACCTTAGCTAATGTCTTGTATGTTTTAATGATGTAGTCTTATCTTAATTCATGTGGAGGCATAGTAGGGTCTAGTCTTTATACTTGAGTTCATTTAGCTTCATTCCAATTATTGTCTTGTATGTTTTAATGATGTAGTAAAATCTTAAATCATGTGGAGGCAAAGTTGGATGTAGTTTTATGATTTCATGCACTACATGTTGTGAGGAGCTTAATTACACACACACACCACACACACATCTTTATGTTCACATCATTTCTCTACCCCCTTTGGGGTTTAGTTTTTCTTGCTTCTTTTCCATTCCCATTTGCATCTTAGTGTAGTTTAGTGTAATCAAACCAACCTTTCTTCCCTTTCTTTACCTCTCGCCTTCGTACAAACCAAGTGTCGACACACCTCCCAGTGGACGACCCGTATTTGCCACCGCTTCAACGCGGTCGTGCACTTGCGGTTAAATATAAAACGATCAATCAAGTTTTTGGCGCCGTTGCCGGGGAGGTGCTCTGTCCAGACCTTGGTTTGGGCGATTCAAGGGGTTTTCAATTTTTTGTTTCCAGTTTTCTTAGTTTCAGGGAACCATCGGATCAAGGGGAGGCTACTGGACAAGTTTGAGGGACCAAAGCTTCAAAAGGACCGCCAATCAGCGGTTGGAGACCGCCAATTGGCGGCCTGGTGAGGGATTCGTGCTCTCAAATTTTTGCTGGTAGTTAGTTCTGTAATTTGTGTTATCTGGGAGCCCTATTTTGCATGCTTTGACTTCTGGTTTGCTCCCAGATCATTAATCACTCCCCCATTAATCAACTTGGCCCTAAAATCCAAAGCAAAAGACTAGACGTTCTTATTTGTTTAGGTCACGCATCATGTATTGACTTAGGCATATAGTTGTCTTTTCTTTTAGCTTTATTTTCAGTTGTTGAATGCTGGCGTGAGGTACGCATTTCCTACACTCATTCATGCATCTCGTATGCCCATGCATTAGTTTGTAGGAATTGCATCAGGACAAGAGTGAGAGAGCGTTTGATGGAGCGATTGATTGCTAGATCTATGATCAAATCGCTACTAAGGAGGGGCTATCCCATAAAAGATAAGGTGGGGGATTTCATCACCCTTTCCTTGGCCCCAAAAATCACTCTTAATAAAGCCTTAACTAAAAGCAAGTAGACATTGGCCCTAGGATTGCGGGCGCACTAGGAGAGTAATCTAGTTGAGACCGTCATGACCTGATCGGCGTTGCCTACCTTGTCGATAGTAGGAGGTACTGGATCTCCGGATCTGGTATCACTTGCTGGGCATTGTGGTCCTCGTTGTAGGGAGGTGAGACGTGTCGAGGCTAGTGACCTCGAAGTTAGGCGTCGTCTAGCCTAAGGACCCATTGCCTTACATTGTTTGAGCCGTGCTTGCTAGTTAGGCTTCTTCCTGATCCCTCTACCCACGCTAGCTCTAGGGATTCATCCCTCCTCACCTGAGTCCTCTCCTCATCTATTCTCTACGTATAGTCTCCTCCTCTAGTACACCTTCTGTTGAGTGTTTGTTAGAGTCGAGTCGAGCATTTTATGCGAGGTTGGGCTCATTCTGGTGAGAGTGCTCGACTCGAGAGAGTGCATTCTTCTGAGATGGACGGTCTTGGTGATCGACCATCTCTGCCTCGTGCTCCTTTGGAGCATGAAACCGAGTCGTCTCGTGGTGGCGAAGGAGACCAGGTTCCATACATGGAATACCTCGGTCCGCTTCCGCCACCACGTAGACCTCCTTCTCCTCCTCCTCTGTCTTGAGAGGAATGGAGATTCGGTCAGGATCGAGTTCTTGGTGCACCACCACCTTTAGCTCGACATGATAGACCAATGACTTTGTGGGAGCGGACCCATCCTATTCGGGCCGCGCAGCCTTCTTGCATAGTTGTCCCCCTGCTCGCGGGAACAACTATGAGCTGAAACCTCAATATGTGAGCATGCTTCCAACCTTTACTGCCAATAAGGAGGATCCGTATATCTTTATACGCGAATTCAAGGAAGTATGCTCCATGTTCAAGCTTCAATAGCTTGACGAGGATTCAGTCCGGTTGAGGATGATTTCTTTCGCATTGAAGGATAATGCGAAGAAATGGATGTATAGCCTCCCGACGGGCTCGATTCGGTCATGCGATGACTTTGTGACCGTCTTTCTGAAGAGATTTTTCCCTCAAAGGAAAACTCAACAGATACGGCACCAGATACATCAAATGTATCAGACCGAGACCGAATCGTTTCATGGTTTCTTTGAGAGGTTCAAGGACCTTCTCCAGCAGTGCCCTCATCATGGACTTGAGCTATGGCAGCTGTGCCAGATTGTTTATGAGGGCATCAACTACAACACCCGCACATTGTTGAAGTCGATGTGTCAGGGTGACTTCCAAACGAAACCCATCGAGGAGGCATGGGACACTTTTGAGTCCATGGCTGAGCGTACCTTCAAGTGGGACACCATGAGAGAGCCACCAGCCGCCAGGTCTTCTGGTCGAGCTGGATCATATCATGTTGAGTTGACTATCGCGTCTGAGGCGAAAATGTCTGCTCTCATGCGTAGGATAGAGAGTTTGGAGATGGACCGAGCTCCTGTATCTCAGGTCGCTACTCCCGGGTGTACTAGGTGTGGACTGTCGGGACATGATGATTTGGAGTGCGCTCACGCTCCAAGGGATACTGAGCATGCAAATGCGATGTATCAACAAAGGCTCCGAAACGACCCGTACAGTCATTCCTACAACCCGGGATGACGTAACCATCCTAACTTCTCTTGCGGGTCTAGTGGAGGCCACGGTCAGAGCTCGCATGCTCAACCTCCACCTCCACCTTATCAACCTCCACGCCCATCAGCGACCTACCAACCCCCACATCAAAGGTCTCAGCACCATAATTACCAACTGGTCAGGCCTCTTCGTCGGGTTATTCTAACCAGACTCCACCACCCCAGCGGGTTGACCCTAAGGACTCTACCCTTGAACAAACCCTTCAAACGTTCATGCAGAGCACTCAATCCATGTTTGCGGCCAACAATAATTCGGTCAAAGCATTGGAAATGCAAGTTAGCCAGTTGGCTCATTAGCTCCATGAACGTGAGAAGGGTCAGTTACCGAGTCAACCTGTGGTTAATCGCAGGGGTCAGCCTGCTCATACCAGGGAAAATGTACACAATGTTGAAAGTGACCCTTCCCAACATGCCAATGTTGTTCATACCTTGAGATCGGGAAGGGTCGTTGAAAACAATGTGAAAATGCCGGAAGCCAACCCTGTTGGCGAGACTTCCGAGGAGAGTCTTGAGCCTGTCAAGGAACCTAATTCTGAGACTCCTCCTCGTGATTCTTATGTCCCCAAGGCACCATTCCCTCATCGGTTGACTAAAAAACGTGATGAGCATTGGGATAAGATCGTTGAGGTACTTAGGCAAGTAAAGGTGAACATTCCGTTGTTGGACGTTGTTCAACAAATGCCACCGTATGCCAAGTTCCTCAAGGACCTTTGCACCACTAAGAGAAAAACAAATGTGCCCAAAAAGGCCTTTTTGGCCGCCAATGTGAGCTCCATATTGACACGGCCCATGCACGTCAAGTACAAGGACCCAGGTTGTCCAACTGTCTCTTGCATGATTGGGAATGTGACAATCTCTCAAGCATTATTGGATTTGGGGGCATCTGTGAATCTCCTTCCTTACTCAGTCTATGTCAACCTTGGAATAGGCGATCTTAAACCAACGAGGACAACCCTCCAGTTGGCTGATAGATCCGTCAAAATTCCACGAGGGAGTGTGGAGGATGTCCTTATCAAAGTGGGTGAGTTCGTATTTCCAGTTGATTTCATCATCTTGGATACCGAACCCGTGTCCAACCCACAAGGGCAGATTCCTGTGATCCTTGGGAGGCCATTTCTTGCGACATCTAATGCTTTGATCAATTGTCGCAATGGCTTGATGAGGTTGTCTTTTGGAAACCTCACGACGGATTTCAACATCTTCACTCTTGGTAAGCAACCTGGGCTCTTCGACGACACTGTCGGAGCCAATTTCATCCAGGACACGGATGAGCCTGATTCATTAGGCATGTTCGACTCACATCGACATATTATTGAGGTGCCTAATGATCAGGTTGCGAGTGAAGAGGATCTTGAGGAATCCGCCAGCATATCTCTGGACGAGGAGGCACATCTGGGTGCTTGGTCCTTTTACCCCGCGACCCTTGAGCCACTTGAAAGTAACTCTGAATCCGACAAGGACACACCTCTGGTCGAGCTTAAACCGCTCCCCGATAACCTAAAGTACATCATTTTAGGGGATAATGAGACCTTGCCACTCATTATTGCTTCTGATCTTGAAAAAGATCAAGAGGTTGCCCTCAAAAGAGTACTATTTGAAAACAATGAGGCGATCGGGTGGTCCTTGAAGGATATCAAGGGAATTAGCCCTGGTATTGTTTAGCATCGGATCCACATGGAAGGGGATTCTAGGCTCCACAGGGACCCACAACGAAGATTGAATCCTGTACTGAAAGAAGCCGTCCGAAAGGAGGTTCTTAAGTGCTTGGATTATGGCATAATATATCCTATCTCTGATAGTTCGTGGGTGAGTCCTGTCCATGTGGTTCCCAAGAAGTCAGGCGTGACGGTTGTGGAGAATGAGCATAACGAGCTTATCCCGACACACCTGCAAACTGGCTGGCGAGTTTGCGTTGATTATCGCAAGCTCAATGCGGCAACGCGGAAAGATCATTTCCCGTTGCCATTCATTGATCAGATGTTGGAAAGGTTGGCCGGACATGAGTATTATTGTTTTCTTGATGGATACTTCGGTTACAACCAAATTCCCATCGCCCCCGAGGATCAAGAGAAAACCACATTTACTTGTCCCTTTGGCACGTTTGCCTACCGTCGCATGCCCTTTGGGTTATGTAATGCGCCGGCAACGTTTCAAAGGTGTATGATCAGCTTCTTCTCCGATATGGTTGAGCGTTTCCTTGAGATCTTCATGGACGACTTTTCCATATTTGGCGCTTCCTTTGATGAGTGCCTTCATCACTTGAGCCTTGTCCTCAAGCGATGCCGTGAGAAGAACCTCGCTCTCAATTGGGAGAAATGTCACTTCATGGTGAAGCGAGGGATTGTACTTGGACATGTGGTCTCAAATAGGGGAATTGAGGTCGATCCCGCAAAAGTGGGTATCATTGCTAATCTCCCACCGCCACGTAATGTGAAGGATATCCGTGCCTTTTTGGGGCATGCTGGATTCTATCGGCGGTTCATTCGGGATTTTAGCAAAATCTCGACTTCTTACCGCCTTGTTGGCTAAGGATGTCATTTTTGAGTTCACACCGGATTGCCACCATGCCTTTTTGACCTTAAAGAAAGAGTTGACTTCAGCTCCCATTATTAAGGCACCGGTGTGGACTGCACCCTTTGAGTTAATGTGTGATGCATCTGACTTCGCTGTGGGAGCACTGCTTGGGAAACGATTGGACAAATTGCCTCATGTGATCTACTATGCCAGTAGAACACTCAATGATGCCCAATTGAACTACACTGTGACCGAGAAGGAATTGTTAGCAATCATATTTGCTTTGGCGAAATTCCGGTCGTACTTGATTAGCTCCCACGTGATTATCTATTCTGATCACACAACCATCAAGCACCTCATGGCGAAGAAAGATGCAAAATCCCGACTCTTGAGATGGATCTTGTTGTTACAAGAATTCGATCACGAGATTCGGGACAAAAAGGGTGTGAAAATGTTGTAGATGACCACTTGTCTCGTCTAGAGACGACCAACCCACATGACCAAATCATTGATGACAAATTTCCTGACGAGCAGTTGTTCACGATCGAAGATAACCCTTGGTTTGCCGACATCGTGAACTATCTCGTGACCGAGCAACTTCCTGTGGGTTGGTCAAAATCTGAACAATCCAAATTTAGATCTTATGTTAGATTCTTCCACTGGGACGACCCCTACCTATTCAAATACTGCTCTGACCAAATTTTCAGGCGGTGCGTTCCAGATACCGAGTTCCAAAGTGTACTCCAGTTCTGCCATTCCAAGGCATGTGGAGGACACTTTGGAGCAAAGAAAACTGTTGCCAAGGTGCTCCAATCCGGATTCTACTGGCCCTCTCTTTTCAAGGATGCTTACGACTTTTGTAAGCAATGTGATAGGTGCCAGCGCCTTGGCAGGATTGGTCGACGTGACATGATGCCTTTGCAAAATTCCCCCACTTGTCGACATCTTCGATGTGTGGGGCATCGATTTCATGGGTCCCTTACCGAACTCGTTCGGAAATGTTTACATTCTGGTGGCCGTTGACTATGTGTCTAAGTGGGTTGAGGCTATACCCACAAAGACCAATGACAACAAGGTGGTCACCAAATTCTTGAGGGACATTTTTGCGCGATTTGGTACTCCTCGTACCATAATCAGCGATAGGGGTACCCACTTCTGTAATCGCTCCTTTGAAGCGCTTATAGGGAAATATTCGATCACCCACAAGCTTGCGACCCCATACCATCTGCAAACTAGTGGGCAGGTTGAAATCTCTAACCGTCAATTAAAGCAAATTCTTGAGAAGACGATTAGTTCCTCGAGGAAGGATTGGTCTACCAAGTTGAATGACGCGTTGTGGGCTTTTCGCACCGCGTACAAGACCAATTTGGGTATGTCCCCATATCGGGTAGTGTACGGCAAGGCTTGCCACCTACCCGTCGAGCTTGAGCATCGTGCTTTCTGAGCGACCAAGAACCTGAATATGGATCTTGATCAAGCAGGAGTACAGCGTAAGCTCGACATTGTGGAATTAGAAGAGCTACGCAGTGATGCGTACGAGAATGCCAAAATCCATAAGTCCCGAGCCAAGATGTTTCACGATCGCATGATTATGCGAAAGGTGTTTACGGCCGGGCAGAAGGTGTTGCTCTACAATTCCCGGCTTCATCTGTTTGCGGGTAAGCTCCGCAGTCGCTGGTCTGGCCCGTTTATTGTCCAAACCGTCTATCCTCATGGAGCGGTTGACATCTTGAACCCAGGGAATGGGGACGTGTTCAAAGTTAATGGACAACGCCTCAAACCCTACTTGGAGGGGGCACCAGCCGAAGTCGAGGAGGTCATGTTCCTTCATGAACCTCCCTCGCACTCAACCATTCATGCTCCTACATGAGCGGTTGAGCGTTCATGTGTATATATGTTAAAAAAAATTACTCCTTCAGTGAGCATCGATTGTAGTGGGCCCCAACCCTTGAGTATTTGGGCCCCATTTCTTTCACGTATTTGTATCCCTTCTTTAGCATCTCACAGGTTTTGAAGGAAGTTGGGTTGAGTCCATCAACATAGCCATGAACTTCCTTGTGTACTTCACGTTGGTGAGATCTATTCTGTTTCATGCATACATCCATGTAGTATTTTGCTCACATTCATTGAGGACAATGCATGAACTAGGTGTGGGGGGTGTTTTACGTATGTACATAGTTGAGTCTTTTTCCTTTGATTTTGTTTTCTTTTGTTTGCATTTTTAGGGTCATGTTAGTGTGCTGCATTTAATATCGATATATCTGCTTGCCATGATCCTTGGGTGACTTGTCTTCTTTTGCTTGCCTAGTGCTTTAAAATTTTCACATTTCTTTCAAAATCTTCATGTGTTGGTGAAAGAAAATGTTTTGTGGGTTTTGCGTGTGTTTAGCATGTGCAAAACCGTTGAGAGGCAAAGTAAAAAGAAAGCTCCCAAAATTGTCTTGAACTTGATGCATTAGGATATCTAGTACAGTGACTTTAGGATTTATCGAGTGGTTAGGATGCACCCCAGTTTTACTTTGGGGGTGAGTAATCATAGGGTTTCAGTGCTCAAACATTTAAAGAAGTCCACCCTGAACCTAGTGAGTCAATAATTCGTGTCTGTTAACTTAAGGAAGTTTGTTGTAGTCAAGGACCCTCTAAATCTTGTTGTGAGACATAAGTGTAGGGGTTTTGGTTCATGTGTAGATAAGAAATAAGTGAGTAGGTGTTCTCTCTTCTCGCACGGCTCCTATCACTCGGGAAAGTAGGTCTGAAGGGACTTTGTGCCTGGTGCTTTCGAGTCATCTGACTTGGGATGCGCCGACCGAACTCTCATTACACGGGTGGTAGGGATTGCCCTATGTGGAGATTTGGGGAAAGGTATACGTGATAGTGTAAGTCCTCATGGGCAATGATGCACGAAACCTGACCCTGGGAGAATGAAGCTCCAACTAATAAATAGAAAAAGAAAAAAAATGAGAAAAGAAACAAAAAGAAAAAAAATGGTAATGCAAATAAGAACCTTAATGGACCTTACACTTTGTAGCACTTGAGGATGTTGAGGTTGTCCATGTCTTTCACTTAATTCCTTATTTAACTTGCACGAATGGTTTATTAGGCTAGGTGTGGACTGATTACCTATATAGAGTCGGCCCGTAGGATTACTGCGTCCATTGATCGACAAAATATTTCCAACGAGTCGAGGTCTAGATTGAATAATGCATCTTGTTCGGATTTTGTGGGTATATCCGCTGAAAACCCTTAGGAGAAAACACTCCTCCTTGGCAACAAGGAGGTTTAACGGCTTGTTGCACGTGCTAAGTGCAACCGTGATTCCTACGAAAGTGAGTTAGGATTTCTTCTTTCTCGTTTGCTTTTCTCTTTCTTTGTTTTGCTCGGGACTAGCAAAAACTTAGGTGTGGGGGTATTTGATTGACATCATTTCATGCTCATATTTGTATCTTATATCCATTATCTTACACCTAAGCAATGCTACGTGACGAGTTTTATGTTTAGTTTTCAGGAATAAAGAGGTTTGAAGAGAAGAGCCATGAAAGGACCCAAAAGCAGGAAAAAAGGACTTAATTGTGAGACCTAGGGACTGAGATGCAATGGAGAAGGACCTAATCGTAAGACCGAAGGACCTAAGAGCAAAACAGGAAACTCCACACCATCATGGGGAGTATTTTGGCAATTCGATTCGGGTCGGAGCTCGAACAGACCGGGTAGATGCATCCAAGACCAAGACACACTTCAAGAAAAGCCCACAAACAAATCCAGACGGATCTGGATCCTATAGGCCGCCAATTAGCGGTCTGAAACCGCCAATTGGAGGTTTGGATCATTCCAGATCCGATAAGTCTTCTCCTGGACGTGTATTATGGTTTGTTTAGAATATTTTTGGTATTGGTTTAGTCCCACATCGGGGGATTGTCCCGGATTAGCTTTTTCCATACTTATAAATAGAACTCTTCACCTCCCATTGTATCCATCTCTCTCTTTGGTGGCATCTTCCCTACTAAGAGTGAAGCCTTGAAGCAAAACTCTAGTGGAGGAAGGGCTGCTTGTAATCTGAGTGAGTTCATAATAGAAGTTTTTCTTTAGCTTGTTAATTCTTGCTTAGTTGATTTCCTTTTATGTGTTTGCTTTGTTGCTTGTTTTGTTTTATGCTTCTTTAATATTTCTTGCTTGATTAGTATAGTTTCATTTCAGTATTATGCTTTCTTTTGTTAATATAGTTAGTATAATGAGTAGTGAGTAGTTCCATCCCCATTTGGGGGTGGAGAAATATGTGATATAATCATGTAGTGTATTAAGTGTGTGTTATCTTAATCCCTTGAGCTTTAAATGATTTCCATAACCATCTAATGGGTCTCCACTCTTATCTTTGATATGCTAATGCTCTTGAATGAAGCTTAGCTTATGCTTTGATTAGTGGATCTATTTTATGGGGAATGATAAGGTTAGGATATGGATAGGAATTAATATTGGAAACACAAGTTGTAGTGTATGAACTCTTGTTGCCTTTACCTTAGCTAATGTCTTGTATGTTTTAATGATGTAGTCTTATCTTAATTCATGTGGAGGCATAGTAGGGTCTAGTCTTTATACTTGAGTTCATTTAGCTTCATTCCAATTATTGTTTTGTATGTTTTAATGATGTAGTAAAATCTTAATTTATGTGAAGGCAAAGTTGGATGTAGTTTTATGATTTCATGCACTACATGTTGTGAGGAGCTTAATTACACACACACACACCACACACACATCATTATGTTCACATCATTTCTCTACCCCCTTTGGGGTTAGTTTTTCTTGCTTCTTTTCCAGTCCCATTTGCATCTTAGTGTAGTTTAGTGTAATCAAACCAACCTTTCTTCCCTTTCTTTACCTCTCACCTTCGCACAAACCAAGTGTCGACACACCTCCCAGTGGACGACCCGTGTTGTCACTTCAACGCGGCCGTGCACTTGCGGTTAAATATAAAACGATCAATCAATGGTGGGGGGAGGGGGACTTCAATTGCACTCAGCGGACGAATGAAAAGAGAGGAGGAGCTGGTGGAAATGATATTGCAATGGTAGAGTTTAATGATTGTATCAATGCCCTTGAACTCCTTGAGATGCCATCCACCGATGGGGAGTTTATGTGGTCGAACTCATCCGATGGAAGTGCACGCATCGAGACGCGGATTGACCGGATTTTGATTAATAATGCGTGGTTTGAGTTGTTCCCGGAATCCTACTATCTTGTGGGTGCAAAGGATTTGAGCGATCACACAATGCTTATCATGAAGACGGAAGGCAATTCAAGGTGGAAAAACAAGATGTTTTGTTTTGAAAATCATTGGGCAGACCATGAGGACTTTTCTGGAGTTGTAGGAAGAGCTTAGTCCACTTACATAAGGGGAACTCCCATGTTTCGGGTGGCAGCAAAACTACAAGAAGTAAAGAAGACGCGTGTTCGATGGAGTGGCTCAACGTTTGGGAACGTTACGCACAAGGTGGGAGAGGCTCGTGCTGCACTCGAGGAAGTGAGGAGACAACAACTAGACCGCCCTCTTGATACTGGCCTCTCCCTCGTGGAAGGGACAACAAAGGACTCTCTTGCTCGAACTCTTGCTTGGGAGGAGTCTATTATTCGACAAAAATCAAGGGTGAAGTGGTTGAAGGAGGGGGACCGGAACACTAGGTTTTTCCATGCACACCTTCGAGTGAGGAGAGACACCAACCAAGTGAGACGAGTGTGTGAGGGTGCCACCACCGTGGAAGAGGAGGGAGAGATTTGGGACGCCTTTCGGCGTTTTTACACTAACTTGTTTGCTAATGATTTGCAGGTGACCCATATTCCCCCTCACTCTTTTTACCGCAACTCCTTTCGGTGGAGGGGACCTAGCTGACACGTGACCTTGCCATGAAGGAGTTGGAGGATGTGGTGCTGAATGCAAACGTGGATAAAGGCCGGGCCCCGATGGCTTCAATGCTAAATTCTTCAAGGCTGCGTGGGATCTCATCAAGAAGGACATGTTTAAGGCCATACATTCTTGTATGGACAGCGGGAAGGTGCTGGACCAATGGAACTCCACATCAATTACTGTAACGCCCCCGATCTTGTGGGTACGCACACTGGGAAAGACTACAAGTGTCGCGATCAGAGACCTCCGCGACGACCGAAGGAGTTACAAAAGACAGACCAAACAATGACTCGACAATAAATAGAGAGATCATACATGGATAGACTAACATAAAACATAATTAAAAAGTGAGAGATTATCCATATATGGTAACAAGGTCAAATACATTTCATCGAGTTCAAGAGGGAAATACATCATAACTAATGCGGAAGCAAAAGACAAACTGAAGAATCTGGTCGACGTGTCCCTCGTGTACAGAATCTTCGACTACTCGTCCAGTTTACCCTGTAGGAATCTAAGTACCTGCAAGCACTGCATCAACATATGCGTGAGTTTTCTATAAAGAAAACCCAGTATGCCCCTGGCCCAATCAGAGTTATATGGAAGATTGCATGCAATCTATCTAAGACAAAAGCATCCGAAACAGAAACAGAAAAGCATCAAATGCAACAGAAGGCTACGACTCCATAAGCCGTGCCGGTCGGGCGCACCCGAACCATTCCTCGAAAGGAACCAGAACACCAGCCACACCATTCCTCAACGGTGGTTACTCGACAGTGACCCATCGCTCGGCACGAAGCGGTGCGCCGGATAAGTGTCCCAATTCGCGGCAAGTGACCTACATGGTGCCATCACGAACTTGGGAACACCTACCCTGAGACAGAATGGCAGCGCGCCTGCCTAGGACTTATCTTACGCCTGGCCTCCCAACGTGAAGGTCTTATGCGAATGGCCTCTGGAGCTAGAGGACCCACTCGTGGCCCGTCGGCCCAGAAAACAGAACGTGCCCAGAATTATTAATCAGATTAAAATCAATGCAAGCTACTTAAGCATCTAAAATCTAATGCATCTATAGTGTGTGGAACGAGCTCAAGGAAAGGTATACGGAATCTATACGCCTGGCCTCCTAACAGCCCCCAAACAAATCAAAATCAGAACATCCCAATCAGGAATCAAACGAAACTCACAACAGCAAGCAATCATAACCAGATCGGCAAATCAAGATAATAGCTAATCGAGTCATCTACGGGTCATGATAAGGATGTTATAAGGTCTGATATCCTAAGGGTCATACATAACCATATCATAACTGTAACATCCTCAACACAACGGAAAATTTAAATTTTTTATAACACACAATCAACAGAGGATATTACGCAAATACTGAACACAGGTGCACCAACATATATAATATATATATATATATGATCATCAGAGTATTTCAAAAGTTGTGATTACATTAAATGACTATACAAAGGGAAACAGTAATCACTCGACCTCGACTGAGAGAAAGCTGGATCCGGTAGCGGTGCTCCTCTCCTCGGTCACCACCCCCTATCGCCGCTCACGTCCTGAAAGTAAACATGCAACAATGCCTGAGTTTCCTGAGGAAACCCCGTATGCCAAACTCTAAATAAATGAACTGAAAGACGCCCTAGCATGCAATTCTACTAAACAATAAAAGCATCAAAATAAATTGCTGGGCTCCAGGGATCTTTCACCCAACCACAGCACACACCACGGTCACGGGGCTCCAGGTCTAATCTCAACCAACCACCGTACCACACAGTCGTCGCCAAGCTGGGCTCCAGGTCTTTTTCAACCAACCGCAGCTACCACGACACGACCAAGGGCTCCAGGTCTTTTTCAACCAACCCAAACGTCTAAGGGCTCCAGGTCTTTTTCAACCAACCCCTACACGTGGTCCCTGCTCAGGCTCCAGGCCTTTTTCAGCCAACCTGAACGCACTACGGAGCTCCAGGTCTTTTTCAACCAACCCCGCACAGACTAGCTGGGCTCCAGGTCTTTTTCAACCAACCGTAGCTCTCACACAGTCATGGGGCTCCAGGTCTCTTTCAACCAACCGCCGTAACACCACAATTCTAAGCTTGGCCTCAGGCCTGTTTCAGTCAATCCCAAGCACTCACATCGTTACGGGGCTCCATGTCTTTTTCAACCAACCACCGCAACACTCGTGCACCCTAGTACACATGCCGGAAGAACATCGGCACCACAACTCGCCCCACACGGATGACCACGACAACAACACCTCCATAGTGCAAAACTGGACACAAACGGTCGACCGAACCAAAATTCCCGGTCGACCGAATCAAGCAAATACAGGGCAATCGCATCGACCGGCACTCCATCGGTCGACCGATTCCCACCCACCGCACTCGTTCGGTCGAACCAAAGTCAAGGGACGGTCGACCGTTTAGATGGTCAACTCCCAGGTTCACCGAACAAAATGACCATTCGGTCGAACGACAAAGGGGCCCCGTTCGACCGAAAGTCACCAGGGACAAAATCCCACAACTCCACAACGAATTCAGTCGAACACCCGAGCACTCTCGGTCGACCGAATACCACCAGGGAATAATCCCTCACTCGCACCACGAATCCGATCGAACGCCGAGACCTCCTCGGTCGACCGAATTCCACCAGAGAGTCCTCACGCTCAGCACACAGGTCCGGTCGACCGAAACTACCTTCGGTCGAACCGACTACTATTCTCAATTACGTCACGGTCGGACGAAGTCAACCAGCGGTCGACAGTTTGGATGGTCAACGTTCCCAACCGACTTAAGACAGTGCACACGGTCGAACGGCAAAGGGGACCCGTTCGACCGAATCTCACCAGGCTTGCCTCCCATGCATAATCGGTCGACCACCCCTGGGGCATCGTTCGACCGATTTGAGGCAGAACCCGAATTCTCTTCACAATCGGTCGACGTTTGCACCAACCGGTCGACCGATCAGGCAGTGAAATCTGCTGCACGTTTACTTGCGACGAGCCGAAAGGCCTACCGTCGACTTCCAAAAACTCACACTACTTAAGTGAGAGAGCTTGACATACCGGAAGGCTTGAAGAAGCCTTTGAAGAACCACGACGATGCCTCCACGAGCACGTCTCCCCAAAACACGATCCGTCGACGAACCTCGCGTCCAACCGACGATCAATCGCCTCCTCGACGATCCACAACCACAACACCACCTCCGGCAACCTCCAACCACAACCACCGAAACACAAGTTAGGTAGAGGGAGAGAGAACCCAAAACGGAAACCACGAGATGAGCTAACAACCGACCAACTCACCTCCACCACAAACGGCTCTGAACTCGACTCGCCGGAGATCACCTCTTCTTCACCGGAGCACCACTGCAGGAGAGAGAGAGAGAGAGAGAGAGAGAGAGAGAGAGAGAGAGAAATCGCGGGTGAGAGAGAGAGCAACGAGAGAGAGAGAGAGAGAGATAGGGAAAACTCCTAAATATCTCCCCAAAACACATCCTCACCATCCATTTCCTTCCTTTCCATCTCCACCACACATCTCATCTCCTCTCCATCTCAACCCTCCATCCATCTCTTTCAATCCAAGCCATCCATCATCATCTCCCTTAATCACCCCCTAAACAACAACAAAACACAATTTAGGATTAGGATTAGGATAGAATCCTACAATAACACTTCACTTTAGTAACATATAGACATGAAACACGCAATAGGATGATGCATTACAGCTAGATATATCAAAATCAAACTCCACAATAATCGATAGCATGCATCCTTAATTTCAGAGTGTATATGCGATGATAACTGAAATCTCAGAGCATGATCAGAGTTTATATGGGTATGGATTACATGTATATCAGTAGGATAATCATGTTGGAACATGCATAAAATATCAGTAGACAATATAGATCTCTAAACTAGCATACATGCGTGCAACAGGTTAATATGTTGCTTTAGAATATGATACAATCAGCACATGATATGGAAGAGCCCGTTTACATTCATAAGTGCATGCATGACTACAACATCAGGAATACACACACACCAGATCATATAACCACATTATAATTGCTACTGAAACACAACAAGTCATATATAGCAAAACACATTCAACACATAGAACACGATAACTTGCAATAGGCAAGCTAACAAGTTCAATCGACTCACAACCAGATGCATGAGCGCCTGACCACTCCAACCCATGTGCTTAGAGTATCCCTCTCAGGACATCTATGGTGGGAGAGGGTCAGTAGAGATCCATCCAAGCAGCTCAGCCCAACAACCGAGCAAGCTGATGCACAAGGTGCACTAACCGCATGGCTAGCCCATTCAAGCGCACCTTGCTCAGACCGAGCTAGCCCATCCAGATCCCCCTCACCCTTAGCCTCCCTAGGGTTGTTCCACACCTTTTCCTGACCCTTTCCACTGTCTAGAAGGGCTGGACCAGCCAGCCGATCCAAACAAAGAGTCAAGAGGGTTGAAGACAAATCCTAGTCGGATCTTGTGTGCACCAGCCACACCAAACCAGATCCGTATCCACCCCAAAACTCAGCCCAGAAGAAACCTCATCACTCCTGGTTGGACCTCACAGAGCTCTCCATAGCCCTGGTCCCTCTGGCTGTCCACAGCCAGCCCCATCTAGCGCATGCTCCATGTGCACGCTAGAAAAGAACTCGGTTGATGGTGCAACCGATTGCACCAACCACCAACATGGTGTTGGCTGGCCCTCCAGACACACCTCCTCCCACAAAACTCTTCAAGGGTCAGGAGCATACCAGATTAGCAAGGAAGTTGCCTAAAATTAGCCGAAGATTCTGCCCACCAAAATTCTAGCCGCACCACAACTTGCACTAGACGTCGCTCCTAGCCTCGTTGGATTTGAAGATTGCTGGAGCACCACCTTAGTGGCCTGACCACGTGGCTGAGGAGTGGAAGAGGTGGAGGAGACGTGTGGGAGGTGAAGAGGTGTGCAAGGGTTGGCTGGTGGGAGAGGCTTTTTGTTAGCTTGCTAGGAGTCTTCAATTTCCAAGCCGTCATGGTTAATCAAGCCACCTCAACACATGCAAAAAATGGAATCAGCAAGACATCCCAAAAGCCACGAAAATGTACATCCAAACCCTAATGCAAACCTTCCAATTCCATGCCACTTCAACACGGTTTTAGTCCAAAACCGACCCTACACTAACTCGGACCCAAATTGAGTCGATCGAGTTAAACAACTGCGCGCTCGCCCGATGTGTCGCACCCGATCGACCAGCAAGAAATCCGATCAAATCTACCCAAACAAGCATGCCATAACATAGTTTGACATTCCAAGAAGTCAATTCTGCATTACCGCAGAGAGTGGACTTATTATTATTATTATACCAGGAGAGCGGGTCTTACAGGCAACCTCAAATAAGACACCGAAAGGACAAGAAGAATCCATCCATGGCATTGCATGCCAAATTTGATGAACCAAGAAGGAGAGAAGATAATGAGGACATTGAAGTCCAAGCTAAAGACTTCTTCGAATTCCACAAGAAAGAAAAGGGAGATAAGAAAGAAAGAAGAGGAAGAAAAAGTGAAAAGATGGAGGAAAAAAAGGAGAAGAAAAATAAGAGAAAGGAGAGAAGGAGAGAACGAAAAGAGTAAGAGAAAAGAGAAGGAGATAGAAGCTCACAAGGCAACATGGGATGACTCATCATCATCTTCATGATTATGGGATTAATCTAAGGATTAAGATTATGTTTGCCCAAAGCATTGACACGTGGTGCACTCTCATTTGTTGCGCATTAGGGTTTTGGGTGGGACCATCTATATAAGGAGGGGAGCCTCCCATTGGATGGACTAATATTCTTGTGTGCAAACCCTACCCTCCACCCTAACCCTAGCCGCCCTCTCCCTCTCTCTCCCATTCGTCCCTCCACATCCACCAAAGACTCTTAGGTTGTGGACTCGTGCTTCTTCTCCAAGAGAGTAGAAGACCGACCGGTGCTCCAGAGGATTCCGTGAGGTGATCGTCGATCCATTCCGCTGCCACAAGTTCTCTCCACAAAAGGTAATTCTGAACCTGTAGATTCAATCGAAGATTGCTAACATTGGTACCAGAGCCATCTTGGTCACCTCCGAAATTTTTTTTGAGCACTTTCTTATTTCATATATGTTGAAATAATTTTGGTAGTTGTTGAGAGAAATCGCATACATGTGTAGTTTTGTTTTCTCTTCATCATGCGCCTAGGGTTTGATGGCATTTTTCTCACCCTTGCGCATGTTTTTTCTTGATTCATTTCATTACATGCGAATTGTATTACAAGTTTTGTCATTATTTCATTCTTGAGCATAGCTTAGATTTCACTTTATGCATGTACCTAGGGTTACATGTTAATCTATGTTTGTTGCGCATATTTCTTTCAACCAAAGCTTGCGGCTAGAGTTGGTTTATTCTTGATTATTTGCGCATATATGTTGTTTGAAATATGATGATAATTTTACAAGAGTTAATTATTGCATGTATCATATAATATGATCATATATTTCGGATGGTATGATTTGATTGTGCATTTTTTAAAACTCCTGTACATACATCTAAGGTTAGATGCTTGTTGCCTTATTCATGTATATGTATTTTTTTAATCACATGTGCATGCATCTAGGATTAGATGTTGATTGCAAAATCATGCACATACATGAATATTGAGTTACCATATTGTATATTTCAGATTTTTGGAATGAGAGCATTCATTTCATTTGAAATATTTCCTTTATGATTGAATGCACATATATGTTAATCTCATTAAGGATTTTCGGATTTCTTTTGGAATGATTGCATGCATTTCATTTGAAATATTTCCTTTTCATCAAATGTGCATATATGTGATGCCATCCACCAAAGAATTTCGAATTTTTCTTTCCATTACAAGTAGCATAATTATTGTTGATTGCATGCTTATATTGATTATGGAAAGATTGCCTAATTCTGAAATTTTTGGAAGATATTATGGGCTGGAATTTTATTGCCTTAAAAATATGTTTGGATGCTTTCCTTTGATGCAAAAATATGTGTTGCTCTCCACCATATAATTTCGGTTTTTCTTTCCTAATCAAAGTAGGATAATTTTTGTTCTATCATGATTATATTGATTAGGGAAAGAAGAAAAAAAATTCTGTTTTGAGAATGATTATTGTGGAGATTGGTTGTCATTACCTAACACATTTTTTCCCTATTTTGGTGCCCCATTCATGCATTGTTTCCTTATCCATTACTTCCTTATTGTTTGAATGAGGTGCACACTTTATGGTATTTTTTTCATACGTCGGATTATGCTAACGTATGGAAAGATTGTGGCTATGTCGAATGAATGATTGCTGATTTTATTTACTGCCTTATTGAGAGATGAGCGTAATTTCATTCATTTATTTCCATTTGCAATAGTTATCGCAATGGACTGTAATATTTATGGACTGTAATAATTATGGACTGTAATAATTATGGACTGTGGACTGTTTATTGCCTAGGAGACGAGGGGCTCCTTTATTTTTATTATTGCGATATTATTGCTATAAGACTCATGCAGGTTCTCGTCGACGAGGCTAAATCCCTAATGGGGATCATTAGCTCGATATGGAAATAATGTAGTAATCATATCTGTGTGATGTTGATTGGTTTTTTTTGAAAACCATTTTTGGGAACTCGCATGCTTAGTGGGAGTTGCAAGGTTGAAGTGTTTTGTGTAAACCACCTTGCAACCGGCGGCAATTTTTTTTATTTGCTGATTTACCATGATTTAAAATGTTTTTTTGGGTCATTAAATCATGATGGAGCTCAATATCTAGATTAGTAAAATGGCTTTATTAACTATTGCATAAGCATTTGATCGAATGCTTTATGTTTTCTTTTGGTCTGAATGCTATAGCTATTAAGTCAGTTTATTCTTTATGATTATTGTAGCTCGTTATATTTTATGCTAGAACTCATGTATCGCTATGTATTTTGATTGTCCTAGATTCTTTATGGCTGCTTCCAAAAGCATTGTCGCTGATATGACTCGAGGAGATAAACTCAATGAAAGAAATTACGATCTGTGGCATCGTAAATTGAGTATCTCTTAGAGGATCAGGACATGTTAGAAAACATAAACCAATCTATGTCTCCCCCCGAGGAGGGGAATACTGCGCAACATCGCAGAAACTTGGATGTTTATAAGTCATGGAAAAAGAAAGACCGAATTGCTCGAATCACAATTCTAAGTTCAATGAGGGACGATCTGTTACTGCGGTTCGAAAAGTTTCGAACTGCAAAGGCCTTGTGGGAAGCTGTGAAGTTTCAGTACGGAGTGACCTCCGTCACAATGGCCTGCCAGCTTGGGCTCATGTTTGATGGGTATAAAATGCACCAAGGTCACATGATGAGGCAGCATATTACCGCAATGTCAAACATGATAAGCGAGCTGAGCGCTGCCGGTCGTGCTAAGACCGATGAGGAGCAAGTGTCTGCTCTCATAAGATCGTTGCCTTCAAAGAATTGGGAGCATATGAAGGTCCATCTGACTCATGCTGATGATATCAGGACATTTGACCAGGCCACAAAACACCTAGAGCTGGAGGAGGACCGCATGCTTGCGGAAGCCCCTCTAACTGAAGTATTTGCTGCTGAGGCTGGTGCTCCTCGGAGGAGTGCAGGTTTTAAGCGCAAAAGAGATAGAGCTCAGGGTTTTAAAGGCAAGAAGGGTGCAAATGCAAACAAAACAGAAAACAAAGCTGGAAAGAAACGACCTCGAGGATCCAGAGGTGGGAAAGATAAGTCTAATGTGACTTATTTTAACTGCCGAAAGACTGGACATTTTGCTCGTGAGTGCACTGAGGAAAAGGTAATTACTGTGTGTAATTCCTCGAATTGTAACGTGACTAGTTCTGTGATGCTCACTGATCATTCTCCTGTGTGGATTGTGGATTCAGGTGCCACGGACCACGTAACAAAGGATCGCTCTACCTTCGTGGAATATCACCGTGTTCCAAGTGGGAGGTGAATAAACATGGCAAACAACACTAGCATTGAAGTTCTTGGAGTTGGCACATGCAAAGTGGCTTTGCGAAGTGGCCGGATCCTATTACTTCACGACGTGTTGTATGCACCAGCTATACGGCGAAATATTATTTCTGTTGTTGTCTTGATGAGACATGGTTTTAAAGTTGTTTTTGAGAACAATGATATGGGTTTATACCTTTCTAACATTTATTATGGACATGCTTTTCTTTCTGACGGTTTTATTGTGTTGGACGCAATTTATGATTTCAATCATAACGCTAGTGCCTTTATGAGCCAAAGTTCCATGAATAATGATTCAGTTATGTGGCATACTAGACTAGGTCACATTGGTGTTGACCGGATGAACAGGTTGGCAAAGGAGGGGGTATTAAGAGAATGCTCCAAATTTGAATTGCCGACCTGTGAACCTTGTCTAGCTGGAAAGGCAACTAGAAAACCGTTCGGAAAAGCCATTAGGGCTACTTCTCCTTTAGAACTAATTCACTCAGATATTTGTGGACCTTTGAATGTGCGTACTAGATATGGACAAAGTTACTTCATCACATTCATTGATGACTTCACGAGATATGGTCATATTTATCTTATTTCTCACAAGTCAGAAGCTCTAGAATGTTTTAAGAAATTCATGACCTTCGTTGAGAATCAGTTGGATAATAAGATAAAAACTCTTAGAACAGATAGAGGAGGTGAGTATCTCTCCATAATGTTCAAGGAGTTATGTGATGAAAAGGGGATATCTAGACAACTCACTATGCCTTATACTCCTCAGCAAAATGGTGTTGCCGAGAGAAGGAATAGAACGTTGCTAGACATGGTTAGATCCATGATGGCGCATGCGAGCTTACCAATTTCGTTTTGGGGAGATGCTCTAATGACTGCTGCCTATATCCTCAATAGAGTTCCAACAAAATCGGTTCCCTCAACACTATATGAGTTATGGACAGGACGGAAGCCTTATTTTAGTCTGCTGCGTCCTTGGGGATGCGTGGCATACATTCATTCTACTAGTCACTGATATGGAAAACTAGGACCTAGAGGGAAAAAGTGTCTTTGTAAAATACTGTGATTTCTCCAAAGGTTATGTTTTTATCGGGGTAGACGAAAAGAAGGACGGAACTGGAGTCTAGGGATGCCACATTCTTGGAAAATGATTTTCCAACCCTTGCTGGAGCTATCAAAGAGTCAGTGGACTTCTTTGAACAACAAGATGAGGACATTGCCACTCCACGGGATCATGATCTGGAAGTTGAACATGAGATTCCACCAGTCGATCCTAGTGGGAGCAGCAATGCTGAGGATCCGATAGCTCTCACGGAGGATGAGCCATCAGATACCCATCTGCGTCGAAGTAAACGCGGGCTCATTCCTCGTAGGCGATTTCGCTTAGAGGAAGAGGCCCTCATGATAGCTCAAGGAGAAATTGATTATGAATCATCCGGGATGACCGTAATCGATGAGCAAGAACCGGAGTCCTTGAAAGAGGCTTTGGAAGGTCCAAATGCTAAAGAGTGGTTAGAAGCTATAAAGAAAGAGTTGGAGTCGATGAAAGTTAATCGAGTCTGGGACTTGGTCGACTTACCGCTGAACCGAAAGGCCATTGGGGCCAAGTGGATCCTCAAAATTAAGAGGAAGGCGGATGGATCTATTGATAGATTCAAGGCTAGATTGGTAGCTAAAGGCTACACCCAAAGAGAAGGCGTGGATTTTGAGGAAACCTTTTCACCCGTGGTTAGGTTTGCCTCCATCCGCCTTCTACTAGCTATTGTAGCTCAGATGGACTTAGAGCTTTACCAAATGGATGTAAAGACTGCTTTTCTCAATGGAGAACTTGAGGAGGAGATCTATATGGATCAACCTCAAGGTTTTGAAGTTAAAGGACAAGAGCGCAAAGTGTGCAAGCTCAACAAGTCCTTGTATGGCTTAAAACAAGCGTCTAGACAGTGGAACATTCGCTTCCATCAAGCTATATCAGAGAATTCGTTCTCTATGCTTGAGGAAGATCATTGTGTGTACGTTAAGAGATCCAATGGTAAATTTGTCATTCTGACCTTGTATGTTGATGACATACTCATGGCTGGCAATAGCAAAGAGTTGCTGAAATCCACTAAAGAGTGGTTGTCCTCCACATTTGATATGAAGGACATGGGTGAAGCTAGCTACGTCCTTGGTGTCAAGATAGTTAGAGATAGGTCCAAGAGACTTCTGGGATTGTCTCAAGAGACTTACATTAACAACGTCTTGAAGAAATACCACATGGACAAATGCAAACCAATCGACACTCCTGTTGAGAAGGGTTTACACTTAAGCCTTGATAAGCATCCTGAGATTCCTGAAGAGAAGGCCAAAATGAGCAAGGTTCCATACTCCAATGTTGTGGGAAGCCTTATGTACGCTATGATGTGTACTAGGCCAGACATTTGTTATGTTGTGGGCATGGTGAGTCGATACCAGTCCAACCCAAGCATGGAGCACTGGAAGGCGGTCAAGAGAATCATGAGATACCTCAGAGGAACGAGTAACTACATGCTGTGTTACCAAGCATCAGATCTCCGCCTGATTGGCTATAGTGATGCCGATTGGGCTGGAGACATTGATGAAAGGAAGTCTACCTCTGGTTATGCTTTCTTGCTAGCTAATGGGGCCATCTCATGGTCCAGCAAGAAGCAAACTTGTATAGCCCTGTCGACTATGGAAGCAGAGTATGTTGCATGCTCTGCAGCAGTACAGGAGGCAGTTTGGTTGAGGAGGTTCTTACAACACACTGGGCTTGTAGAGACATCTGATGAGCCTGTTGTTGTCTATTGTGACAGCATGGCTGCCCTTTGTTATGTGAAAGACCCCAAATATCATGGAAAGACCAAACATATACAGGTTAGGTATCATTTTGTGAAGGACATCATAGCGAGAAACGAAGTTGTGTTAAGACATGTATCTACTAGTCTTATGGTAGTTGACCCTCTTACGAAGGCTATATCTAAGGACTCGTTTGTGTCTCATGTGAAGTCCTTAGGCTTACGCAGACTTTGATGTGTTGGCATGTCTAACTTCCTTTTATGAGTGATTGTGTTTTTCGTTTCGACTATATCTGTTTGGTTGATGTAGTTGTTCTAGCATAAAATATTATTCTGTCAATAGGTTGAAGAATGCTTACTCACACGAGCATTCGCCTCTGGCGCTGTTGGTAGCGAGCAGAGATGAGACTGATCATGAGGAGATCTTGTATGATAGATTCAGAATAGTTCATGATAGGACAGTCGCCTTGATTAGGAATCAAGATGAGATCCTCTATGTTGGTGAGGATTGACATGAATGTTCCCACGATTCATGTGACCTATAGAAGCCAAGTGCGAGCATTGCATGTGGCGCTAGGTGACACCTGTATGGTGTTAAGGCGACAATGATGAAGCTCGGGTCAGGCGCAGAGGGGGTGCGACTGGACTAAGACTTGTATGGTGTTGAGAGACAGACATACTGTTGTGTACAGTATGATCCACCATAGCATGTTTGTCATACAACATGTGCTGAGCGACCATTTGGAAGTGAAAGGATGGATCCCTGCTCCTTCACTGTGTGAGTCCAAGACTTGATTGTCATTTAGTTGCCCTCAGTGACCTTCGACGACACCATGAAGCAAAGAGTTGATGTGGCTACTTTGGGATGTTATCTATGACCATGAGAGATTCGGTCTAAAGAGGCATCTTCGGGAAAGGAGTCAACTCTGTGTGTAATGGTGGTCTGGGGCGAAGGGAAAGGTTTGACTCGACTGCACTAAAAGTATTTGCTGGGCCCAACTGTATTGGATACAGTAGCAAGTACCTTGAGGACAAAAAGGTATTCTCTCCGAGGGATCGAGATACCGTTCATGTCAAGTGAGATTCTGAGTAAACCTGGGGAACAGTGATGTGCATTTGACTGCTTAATTGTTATTTTTGTGAGGATGTTGTCATTCTGGCCTTCTAGTAAGGTTTCTAGTTTGAGACTCCTAAATTGCAGGTGCATCACCGGTCGCACGACCCATTTGTCCGTATGATCGGAAGAGTACATGTGTCGGGGACACATATGGTCTTGTATCAGGGATACATGATCAGAGACTTGCGTGTTGTGGATGCATTCTTGGAAGAAAGAAATAGTTGTATATATCAGGGATGTATACATATGTGTCAGGGACACATGAAGAGGTGACACATTGCCATCTTATGATTGTATGTATCGGGGATATATATGTATGTGTCAGGGACACAAAAGAAGATGACGTGTTGTTGACGTGCTATTGTGCAAGTGGGAGATATTGGATTAATCTAAGGATTAAGATGATGTTTGCCCAAAGCACTGACACGTGGCGCACTCTCATTTGTTGCGCATTAGGGTTTTGGGTGGGACCATCTATATAAGGAGGGGAGCCTCCCATTGGATGGACTAATATTCTTGTGTGCAAACCCTACCCTCCACCCTAACCCTAGCCGCCCTCTCCCTCTCTCTCCCATTCGTCCCTCCACATCCACCAAAGACTCTTAGGTTGTGGACTCGTGCTTCTTCTCCAAGAGAGTAGAAGACCGACCGGTGCTCCAGAGGATTCCATGAGGTGATCGTCAATCCATTCCACTGCCACAAGTTCTCTCCACAAAAGGTAATTCTGAACCTGTAGATTCAATCGAAGATTGCTAACAATGATCATTATCTCTACAAAGTAGAAGAGAAGTTGCCCACACATGCTTCATGGCCATCGAAGATGAACAAAGTGAGGTAGCCTCTAACTCTTGTTCTACTAGATCTAACTTTTGCTCAACTAGATCGTATTTTAGTCAAAGCTCATGCTCTAAACAAGATTCATATACTTTTGATGAGCTTCAAAATGCATTTCACGATTTAATTGTACAATATGAGTTCATTTGTGACAAGAACAAGAATGCTAAAAAACTTATAAATGATCTCCAATGCCAAATTGAAACAATCATGAATGAGAAAACGTGAGGTGATTGCAAGACAAGAACAACATGCATTAGAACTAGATAATCTAAAAGCAACACCTATTAATGTTGAACAAATAGATCTTAAGGTATGTAATGCTCAATTAAGAAAAGATCTAGAAAAGTTCACTAATGGAACAAAAATGCTTGACATGCTTCTAGGTAGTCAAAGACGATCTTTAGATAAACATTGTTTAGGTTATGATGCCTTATATATTAAAAACCATGTAGTTCATACTACTTTGAATGGAAAGCATTTTTTTGTTTGGGTTCCAAAAGATGATGGGAGATCGGTAGTGACCAACCAAAGCTTGCAAAGTCAAATTTCAAGCCGGTTGCACTATCAAAAGGAGAATTGGAACCACAATTAAGGACACTAAGTTGGGTAACATTCCTTTTATCCTCCTAGGCTTAAAGAATTTGTTCCAAGAGGATTTTGTGTGCTTTATTGTCATATCTTTAATATCATGACATTGATCAATTTGGAAGAAGCATAATGTATAATCATTAAGGGGAGCTAAATGAAAATTAAGACTAATGTTATACTTATTCATATTGATAGGGGGAGCTTATTGAATATCTTTACCTAGATGAAGTAATAAATTGCAAAATTAAGGGAGAGCAAATTCGTTACATTAGAATGGGGGAGAAGAAATTTGACATCTAATGATCTTTTTTTTAAACTTTGATTGATGTCAAAGGGGGAGAAGAAACATTGAAAATTTGAATTAATTGAACAAAAACTATACACATTCATTGGGGGAGCATCATATATGCATAGTTTACAAATTTAAATTTCAAGTATTAAGATATAGGTTGTCATCATAAAAAGGGGAAGATTGTTGGCTTTTTGGCCTTAATATGTGTTTTGATGATGTAACTAACCTAATCTGAATCAGAATCAAATGTAGAGTAGCACACATTATACAAAGAACATACATTGTATTGCGCTAACATCTACATGTGATGAAGACTCAAGGAAGAAGACATGTAATCAAGCTACTTGAAGACATGTAATTTTACCTTTTATTTGAGTCTTAGGAACTTTTATGAACTTGAGCATACAAGATTTAAAATCAATTCACATACACACTAGGTTCCATGTAGAAGTCACAAAATCTCACATCATTTGGACTTCAATAGATCACTCAAACTTAAGATCTTCCTGTCTGTGTGAAACGGTCGACCAAAATGAGTTTTCGGTTTTACCATTCTACCAGTTTTACCCAGCTCCACCAATCAGTGGTTTTACCCAGCTCCACCAATTTTGCATTCTTGGTCGACTGTTTGACCCATATTTTCCGGATGACCATTAACCTTATCGTATTATACAACAATCGTATTTGTATATTTTACCTTTACCCCAAAATGTATTTGGCCACCAGCCGAATGATGCCTTTTTGGTGGTCAACCGGATGAAGACATTTTTGTCTCTCAAAATTACTTGTTATTTTTGGTGAAACGAACTTCATTGTTACGTTCGACCATTAATCCTTTAGCTGGTCAAAACCCTCTATTCGATCACCCCTGACCTGGTTCGACCAATGACTTAAGTTAGAACCCAATTTGTTTGACCGTATTTTAAGTTGGCTCAAACACTGCCTTATCTTTATGGAAATGATCGATCATTTATCCCGTACCGGTCGACCGGCTAAGGACAGATTTGGTGATTCGAGTTTCTACTTTTTTTATCCTACACAATTCTTCACCAAATCTTCCCCAATAGCTATAAAATTTTAGGAGCTTATAAATAGAGGTCCCCAAACCTTATTTACAAAAGCAAAACGATTACAGGACGCGCGCGTCATGCACGCATCCGATGTGGAGTCCGACGTGTAGCACCTTTCCACGTCAATATATTTTTATAAGGAAAGTTGGGCTTTACATTCTAGTTAACGTTTCCTCTCCAAATGCATTTTACTGTTCACTTTTCGAATTTGGTTATTAACCTCTTCTAAAAACAGAAGTTTTGTCTTCGCACTCTTCTCTTACCTCATATTGTCTATCAACCCTAACACACACGCGACGCTGCATATTGTTGCACACGTCGACCACCAAGAACACAAGGTCGCACGCAAACCTTCTGCACCATGTTTGGGAATGTCCTTCAAGACCTTTTAAGAGACCCTTCGTGGATGTTAATGGATTCATCATTAAGATTAGACTTCTCATTACAAGGATAGTGTCATCTAGATGGCTACTTTGACGTGTTCCAAAGAGGGTTGTCCACCTACTAACCATGGTCAGACTGCAGTCCATTCTCGGTTGTCTACGCACATCAATTGTCCTGTGTGTGTTAGGGTTGCTGGAAACCAGGTTAAGGTTTATGTCTCACGGAAGTTTTTTTGGAGCATAATCATGACATGTTGGACTCTAGCAAACTGCGCTTTCTTCGTGGCAAAAGAGATATATCTAAAGCAAAGAAACGTTGAATTTCCTCAGACGATGCGGTAGGTATTTGAGCTTCAAAAACCATGCAAGCTTTTGTTGTCGAAGCCGGCGGGCACGAAAACCTCACATTCAATGAAAGAGACGTTAGGTGAGCATGAAAAACTCTGGACAATCCTAGACTGAATGTGGACAATTCTTGACATTTGTGGACGGTATAGAATCAATCCAGAACTCGTCCAAAATTGGTAATGAATGAACACGGATAAGTCCAAGAATTGACGAGATTGTGTACAGAATCAAACTTGTTCCGGACACAGAATAGATGGTTGGTTGTCCAGAATTGGTACGTTTTGAACTCAATCTGGTCTGATTATGTACTTGCACGTTGCTAGTCAGATTCTGTCTCGAGTGCGTCTGAAATATGTTGGGACTGGACACAGGCCAGGCCACGAATTGCCCACTATCTGTCCAGAATTAGTGTTGTTCTGGACCCATGCTGGACCTCTTATGGACTTACTGTACCGTCAACAATTGTCTAGAATTTCAACGCTTGCCATAGTTTGTTAAAAAAATCCATTTTCTGGACTCACTATGGATTTCTCTGGGACCATATTCAGTCTAGAGTGTGTCCAGCTCTTTCGGATATGGACACATGCATGCAAGTTTAGTGTATGTCCAAAATAGGCCTAATTCCTTGTTTTAATTCTCTCAAATCCTCCCATCTTTGACCATTTGGTGTATTCACAGGATAATGTTGGATGCGGTTCGTAACATTAAGTTAGGACAAGTGGATGCCCAAACTCTTCATAATCATTTCATCAAGGTGCAGATTTTGGATCCCAATTTTTTGTACATTATGGACATGGACGATGATGGACGTTTGAGGAATGTGTTTTGGGCTGACTCCCATTCTCGTGTTGCATACAATTATTTTGGAGATGCAGTCTGTTTCGACACAACCTATCGAACAAATAAATATGATATGCCTTCTTCTCCTTTTGTTGGCGTGAACCATCATTTTGAGTCTATACGTTTAGGTTGTTCATAGTTGGTCTGTGAAACAACCGATAATTACATTTGGTTATTCCAAACTTGGCTAACATGCATGAGGGGTATGTAATAATTTATTCGTTGAAAACATTAATATAGTGTATGTATTTTTACTAATTGTCTATATTGTTTGTATAGGAACACCACCACCAGTCATCATACCGACCAATGTCATGCCATAACCATTGCCATCCAAAATGTTTTTCCAAACTCTAGACATAGATTTTGTATCTGGCACATCATGAACAAAACACCTTTCAAACTGCCTCCCACTAACAAAGTTGTTATGATATCTCGTTTGAAGAAGTTGGTTTATGAGTCCGACGATGAGGCTGTTGTTTAAAAGAAATGAGATGATTTCATTCAGAAGTTGTCTCTTCACACCAACTCCTGGCTACATTCAATTTAAAATATTCGTTCATTCTGGGTGCCTACATTCATTGAGGGTGTTTTTTTTGCTGGGATGTCTTCTACCCAGACGAGTGAAAGCATGAATGCTTTCTTTGACAAGTATCATAGTTCACAGACCACTCTTAAATAGTTTGTCCAACAATACGAGTTAACCCTGTGTCTAAATTATGAGGAGGCCCAAGCCAATTTTGATTCTTGTCATCATCATCCTCAACTGATTACCCAATTTCCATTCGAAAAACAATTGTCTCAGTGGTACACAGTTGGAGCTTGTAAGAGATTTTAACGTCAAATTGGGGGAATTGTATATTGTGACATTATGTATGATGAAAACCAGAACGAGATCTTGTATATCTTTGACAGAGAACTTATCCATGTCGAAAACCTGCAAGTTCCCAGGGAGAAGAGGTTTGAAGTGCAATACAACCCCACGATCTAACATTTTGTTGTAGTTCTCGGTTGTTTGAACACGAAGGTATGTTATGTTGTCACACTTTATCAGTTTTCAGTTGTTTCAACATTTCTACTATCCCTAAAGGTTACATTCTTCGTCGCTGGAGGAAGGACATCAGACGTAGCTATGAACCCCCCACCACTTGATTGATTCAACTTGCAGGTGGATGGGAATGCTAGATATGTTGACGTTGTTGGACATTGTGTTTCGCTGGCCGAGGAAGTATTCATTTCCCATGAAAGATATGAAGCGGTGATGAAGTATTTGGATTACATTAAATCTCAAGTCTCTATGCAGCCACCCCACCTGAATGACTCAACTCATGTTCCTAGTGAACAAACAAATAATGCAATCGTGTTGAATCCTATTCTTGTTAGAAGAGTTGGTAAACTGCCCACGAATCGAGGAATCTTATCTGTAGAAAACAATCTCCCACAAGATCATCAAGAACTCAAAAGATAAGGGCAAGTGCAAGGCCAAGGCCGATTATCGAATGTAATCCCTGGGCTTGGAGATGCAGACTATTCTAATTGGGATTTAAGGTCTATAAAACAAGTTAGAAGTGTAATCTTAATTTTTTGTTCATCCTTGTAATACTTTTTTCGATTTTCTGGGCGGGCATGTTTTTATTTAATTAAATTTTGTAGTTCCTTTGGTTGTCCAGGCAGAATTATGATTTATGGACACAATCTTGTTATTTGTCTTCATTGTATCGCCATTTGGTCACGATTGTAAGGTGTGTCTGGAATTGGATTTCAGAATTTGTCCAGATTCTCATGTTTGTCTATAATACTAACATGTTTGTCCAGACATAATGTGGATAATTTATTGATAAACAAAATGTGGACACTGGTTGTTGTCCAGAATTGGTAGGAATGTGTACTCAATCTGGAGATAAACTGGACAGATTTTAGACACTACTTTGCACTCTATGGATTGTTTATGGACTGGCTGGTGTCCAGTTGGACTGCTTTTGGACATGTTCGGGACTTGGTTTGGTCACAGATATCCTTGGTTGCTCAGTTCAGTATTTTGGATAGATTTTGGACACTACTTTTAACCCCATGGACGATTTTCTGGACTGGCTGGTGTCCAGAATGAATTCTTCTGGACACGTTTTCTGGACTTGATTACGTCCAGAATCTGGAAATTTTGGATAAGAATCAGTGGTTGTGAGTGTAATAACCTAATCTAAACACCTAAATTAAACTAAACTAAACCTAACTTACCCTAATTATGCATGCTAATGAAGAGGTGAGGAGATAAGGTTGAGAAATGAGGTGTTGGTATTGGATTGGAGGAGATGGAGGTGATGAGTTAAAGGTGAATATATATAGTAGATAAGATTTTAAATAGAAACGTTTTTCTTCATTTCGTGGTTTAACAGAGAGTGAGAGAAGTGATTCTTTGGAGAAGAAGAAGGAGAGAAGAAGTGAAGAAGAAAGAAGAAGAGGAGAAGAAGTGGGTTGAAGTTGCCAAAGCTTGGGAAGCTTCTACAACCGTCTGAAAGGTATGCCAAGTCTTCATATTAACTCCCCAAGAGGTGTGGGAGTGTAGAGGACGGCGTTGGTGCCGTTTCTCCGGTGAAAACCCTACTGGAGGGAGGTTGAAGACGACTGGTTCGGTCGACCGTTGTGTGTCTCGGTCGACCGAACGTCGTCTAAATGATGCCTGTACAGTGGCGATTATGTATTGTACGGTCGACCGTGTGAGGTTCGGTCGACCGATATTTATAAATATTAACTTATTGCCCGAAAACGGTCGAACGATGTCTGTGTGACGGTCGACCGTTTATGCCAAATTTCGCGGGAAATAAAGGGTTACTGATTTGACTGATTTGATCAGTCGTATTCTGTCGTATTCTGTCTACATCCACCTTAGTCTTGGAGACCTCAAACAAACAAAAACTACTCTCAACTGGTTGATAGGTCAATGAAGAAATCGAGGGGCGTGGTTGAAGATGTTCTTATCAAAGTGGGTGAGTTCATTTATCCAATCGATTTTTTGTTTTTCATACTGAACTTGTGCCAAACCAACCTGGACAAATTCCTGTTATTTTGGGGTGACCATTTGTAGCGACTTCTAATGCCTTGATCAATCGTTGTAATGGTTTGATGCTCATGACATATGGTAGTAAGTGCGCTGATTTCAACATTTTCACTGTCGGGAAGAAGTCTGGTGTCTTCGATGACCCTGTAGAGGTCAATCTTATCCAGGGTAATGATGAGAATGAAGTCGAATGCACCGTCAAGTATTTTCAGAGAGTTGTTCGATGGAGATCCTGATGGTGGTGAAGATGTTTCAACTGTGCTAACACAAGAAGGTGCCTTATATTGTGCTCATATGGCCTTTGAGCCACATCCTTTTGATCAGGTGACTCTTGAGCCACATGTACATTTTTGTGGACTCTGGGCCACCTGATCTTAACTCTGTATTTGTTGACGACCCAATGTGAGTTAAGAATCAACCATCTGATACCCCTGATCCCTACACTTCAAACAATAGGACGGAGATTCACCTCTCATTCATGCCTCCTCTCTTGCTCATTCTCAAAAGGCTTGAAAAGACCATAATGCTTATAAGGGTGTCAGGTGATCAAGCAATTTTGTTTCTGGACTTTGTCATATGGGTAATCAGTCCAGGGTAGCACTTTATGTGCATGAAATAATCTTTGTGCACTTGAATGTCAGTTGGAGGGTATATATTGATGAGCCTCAACTTTGTCGCGGAATGGAAACATAATTGTTTCCATTTCCTTTCCAAGACCTTGGTTTTGATAGGCATGAACCATCATCCTTGGATCATAAACCTCTCAGCAATCATCCTTGCGAGCCCATGCAAGTGCATTTTTGGCTCGAGAGATGGAGGGTTCCCATTTGATTTCCATTGACAAATGAAGATGGGAGCCCACTAATGTACATATTTATGTTTGAAAAAAGGAATAAAAGAAGACAAAAAAAGATTCCAAGAGTGAGCATATGTTGTTGGGGCTCCAACCATTGTGTATTTGGGCCTCATTTGTTTCACGTATTTGTCTTCTTTCTTAAGTATCTCACAGGTTTTCGGGAATTTGGGTATATGTCCATCCACATAACCATTCAGGTATATCTTAAGAGATCATGAAAAGAATATATAATACAAAGATGACACATTCCTACTTTGATAGACACCAATGATATTATTTCATATCACTAAGTGGATCGTGTTTAGTTCAAGTGAACAATATATATATTTGTTTGCGAAGCTAAAGGGAGGCGCAGCCTCGAATTTTATTGATTTGTGTAAACGGACTTACGTACAAACCAACCCAACAAACACACAACCAAGGAACTCGGAACTTGCTGGGTACAAGCTCAGATTCGTATCTAGCACACTTCTATCACAAGTTCCACCGTCTACGACAATGAATTATAGCATGCCCCGCATTGCTTAGCTATTACTTAATTTAAAGCTACACTAACGAAAGAGACCCATTGCTACCTCCATGTTGTCGCAAATGTCACCCTCTCATGCTCGTCTCCCTTTCCTTCCAGCATATCAAGCCCTTTTATCCGAATCACATCCTTCACTTGCTGAATAATGGACTCCACTCGTCGTTCCTCACCCTCCATACATCGCCTATTCCGTTCAGCCCAGCACTCGAACACCACAGCTCTCAAAGCTAACTTCAGCGTTAGTGCCCAATGCTTTGTAGGTGTACTACATGTATGAATCCTATAAATCTCCTCGAAAGTAGCTGCAACCATGCGACCCATATCTCCTCCGATCCTTCGGATTGCTTCCCATACAATCTGTACGAAAGGGCACTCCCAAAACAGGTGCTTTAACTCCTCGTAGGCATTCTTACATAGTGCACACCTTGACACCATGCATAGCTTTAACCCCCTCCGTCTCATCATATCATGAGTAGGTAGCTTCCCATGCATTGTCCTCCATAATGTTAACGCATGCTTTGGGACAGCCCATTTGTGCCACACCATTGTCCCCCACCTCACGACGGGTCAGTCCAGCTTGACCCACTTCCACGTATCCCTCAAGGTAAGTGTGCTTCAAGAGGCACCCATCCATGAGAGCTCATCCTCCCCCCGGTCCACCTGGATGGTAGGCAATCGGGCCCAAAGTTGTGCGAGAGCTCGGGAGCGTAGTCGAGGCACTCTCCACCTACCATCTTCGAGGAAGTGGGACACGGTGATATCCTGTGGGACCCCTAGATCATACCTCATTCTCTCCCCCTCCGGCAAGGTTAGAAGTGGCGGGCCACACCAAGGATCCTCAAAGAACTTCACCCTCCGCCCATCACCTAGTCTGAAAATCATTTTCTCCCTCGCCATATTCCAAACTCGCATGAGACCTCGCCACGCCCAAGAGCAATTTGCTGGAGGCCGCATTATCCATATGGTCTTCCTCGTTAGGTACTTACTCCGCAAGCAAGAGGCCCAAAGGGATGTATCATGTGACGCAATGATCCAAAATAAACGTAGAAGGCCTGCATCGTTCCATTCCACCAATCAACGCAAACTGAGGCCTCCTTCCCGCCTCGGAGTGCATATGTCCTGCCACAAGACAGCAGCCAACCGCTTCGTTCCCCCCCCCCAAACAAAATGCATCATTAATCTTTCTATTTCGTGAAGCACACTCCGTGGTACGAGGAAGGCCGAAATCCAATAAATACTAAAGGACGTAAGCACACTACGCACTAGCTCCACTCGCCCCGCCATGGAGAGGAGCTTGCCCTTCCATGAGCTCAGCCTCCCCCGTACCTTGTCCAGGAGTGCTTCACAATGCGTCTTCGCAAACCTTGATGAAAAGAGTGGCAACCCAAGATATGTCACCGGGAAGGTGCTCTGCTGCATTCGAAGATGGCTGCAAATCCACTCCCTGTCCGGTGTGCTCCCTCCCACGAATACTTGGCTCTTAGAGTTGTTTAGTTGCAGCCCCGAGTATCGTGAGAACTCGTCCAGCACCTCTTTCAGCGCGCGGGCATCAGCCTTTGTGGTACTCATGAACCGAGACCGAGATTGAACCACATTTAACCGGTCGAAGCCCACCTCCCCTCTCCTCACGACGCATCAAACCCCCCAACACTTCCATGCAAAGCACAAAGAGGTATGGAGCTAATGGGTCACCTTGTCGGAGACCATTGGAAGCCACGAAAGGCCTCGAATGGGCACCATTTACATTCACAATGAAGGAGGCCTTCACGCACTCCCCCACCAGCTTCCTCCATTTGTCATTGAACCCGAGCCTACATAACACCTCATCCAGAAATCTCCATGACACCATGTCGTACGCCTTCCTCAAATCAATCTTGACAGCCATACGTCCCAACCCTTTTTCAGAATGCAAGTTGTGACATAATTCGTGGGCCAGCAAAACGTTGTCCCCAATCCGACACCCTCGGATGAAAGCACTTTGGTTCTCACTTACAAGCTTGGGCAGCACCTCCTTCAACCTATTCGCAAGAATCTTGGAGATATAACGATACACCATATTGCATAAGGAAATCGGTCGGTAGTCATCAATCGTAGTTGGGCCTCTCTTCTTTGGAATCAATGTAATCGCCGTATAATTGACTTGCTTGAGGAGTTTACCCTCGTGAAAGAAAGAAACAACAGCCTTAAAAAGATCATTCTTAATAACCTCCCAAGCCACCTTGAAAAACTTTGCATTAAAGTCGTCCGGTCCCGGTGCTTTGTCATTATTGGATTGCAACACCATGAATTCCAGCTCAGCCATGGTCACCGGACGTGTAAGAAGCCCAGCCTCCATAGTTTCTAACTTAGGAAGATCAATATCATCCGCAATGTTACCCCCCCCCCCTGCACATTAGAAGCAAATAAGTTAGCAAACCGGCGACGTATCGCCTCACGAATTTGATCTTCGTCCTCGATCGTCTCATCGCCTTCAACTATCCTACGCACTGTGTTGGTGGATCTCCTCACCCTAAGAGAAGCATGGAAGAACCTAGAGTTAGAGTCACCTTCCCTCAACCATTTCACCCTAGATTTTTGCCGAATAATCGACTCCTCAATCCCCAATTGGTGGGATAGCTTATCCACCGCCTCGCTCTCCTTCCTTCTCAGTCCCTCCTCATCCGGAAGGCGCTCCATCTCCATTCGAATCTGCTAGAGCTCATTCCTTGCCTCAGTAAGATGCTTGGTTATATTCCCAAACACCTCATCACTCCACGTCTTAAGTGCCCTCTTAACAGCCTCTAACTTCCCCACCACCCGGTACAATGGGGTACCTACAATGTATGTCGACCACGCCTCCTTTACAACCCCCAAAAACTGGTCATGCCCAGCCCAAGCATTCACGAACCGGAACATCTTCTTCTTCCGCACACCATGAGGTTCGAGATCCACCATCAAGGGACAGTGGTCGCTGAGCTCTTTCCCATCCACATAAGAAATTGCATCTGGGAAGCAATCGAACCACACGTGGGAGCAAAGAGCTCGATCAATCCGCGTCTCTATCCGTCCGGGCCCATGCGTCGAATTCGACCATGTGAAGTCACCTCCTGTTGTTTGTACCTCAACCAAACTAGTTGTATCAATCCAACTGTTAAACTCCGCCATTGCCATCACATTGAACCCACCACCTCCACGCTTTTCCCATACACTCCTAATACAATTGAAATCCCCCAAGACCATCCATGCTACGTCAGCAGCAGGTTTGCACCCACGCAAGGCCTCCCAAAGTGCTCTTCTCGTAACATAGTTGTTATCCCCATACATAAAGCTAATCACGACTTGCTGACCTGTGGCCCGCACTATACCCTCCATGTGAACCAGCTGGTCCGTCTCCCGGGTCTTTTGAAGTTGGTATTACGAATCCTTCCATAATACAAGGATCCTCCCAGAATTTACCACCTCGCTATTTGACTCCCAAATGTCTTGCCATATAGATTTAACAAACCTTGTCAGCCTCTTCTTCTTTAATTTGTGCTCAATGATACAAGCCAAATCTGCTCTCCCCCGGTGAATTTTATCTCGGATCATGTACGGGTGCCCCGGGGCATTTGCACCACGTACATTCCAGCAAAGGCACTTCATGGATGTGAGGTTGGGGAGCGAACTCCCTTATTCCCTCGATTACTTTTCCTTTTCTTGGCCACGTCCACCACCCTCACATGCCTGAATATATAAGGCGGTGTAGCTTCCTCGAGGCTGAGCTGCGAGGGTCCCCCCATGCGTTCTTGACTACCGTTACTAGTCAGCAAATTACTCTCACCCTCCCCTTCCATCGCAACAAGTAGGTGGAACTGATTTGGTGAGTGCGCCTCTTCTTCCATCCTCAAGACACCCCCATGCAGCCCATGCACCATCGCCCTACGTGAATTTCCTTCACCCTCGTGTGCATGCTCCCCCATAGGCTTGCTGGAGTCCACCCTTGTGCAACCATCCACTCCGTATCTCCCCCTCTTCAAGCTGCAAGACACCACTCCTTTGCAGCCCATGCAATCCCTCTAGCTCCCAACGTGAATCACTCTTATTTGGTGCACCTACACCTACTTCCTCCACTAAGCTTTGCCCATATTCCTTTTCCACACGTGACACCTTGCATGGAGAGGTCTTTTTGCTACATACCTTCCTCCACTAAGCCTTTCCCTCTTTCCTCTTCGGCACCCAACAAGGAATGTACTCCCCTTGAAGATGAGTCCTCTTTCCTATTCTCAGCAGCACACAAACCTTCCACTCCACCTATCTCAATTCCCATTGGATTCTCCCCATTACCTCCACATATCTCAGCTTCTATTGGTCCCCTCCCTTTTCCAGACTCCTTCCCATTGATTCCCACCTCCCTAGGTTTATCTTTTGCAGCTCCACCCAAACGATTTCCTTCTTTGGTAGGGCTCTTGTTAGAGACAACAAGGGAACTTCCCATCTCTCTTCCAGAACTGAGCATACTCTCCTCCTCTAACGGAATACTCACAATTCCGTTAGCCAAGGTACCTTTGCACCTCCCATCAACCCCTTCACCGTTACACCCTTCCATTGCACTTGCTAGGCCTGCTGGAGCAGCACCCTTGGACAAAACTTCCAGCTCCGACAACCCACTCGTCCCTTTGCTTCCATCACCAACAACCCCTCCCCCATTACTCCCATTCTCGCCTTCCTTCTCCTTCCTTTTCTCCACCCACCTATTCCCTCGTCCCATAGCTTCCCTTCCAACAATGTACCTCTCCTTTGATCCCTTGCTAGGGCATCGAGCTTTGGAATGACCAAACATGGAACACAACTTACAAAACAAAGACTTCCATTCGTAGTCCACAAAGACAACCTCACCCTCCTCCTTGTCATTTTGCACCAAAATTTGTAATGGATAGTCGAAGTCACCGCTTACCTCCACACACACTCGGGCGTAAGCTAACCGACGCCCCGTTGCCGTGTTCTCGTCCATGTACATCGGTGACCCTAACAAACTTGAAATCGTGCCTAGGTGCTTCCTTGACCAGAACTTCAGATCCAAGTCGGGGACCCTCACCCAAATGGGAATCGTGCAAACCTTGTCCAAGGTTTTAATGTCAGCCGACCATGGTTGGAGGATAAGTGGCACCCCCCTCACAAACCATGGACCATCATATTGGACCCCCGTCGCACAATCTCTAACTCCCCCGAGATCCTCCACACCTTTGCTAAGTACCTCTCAAGTGTGGGTAAATGGGGAGAGAACCCCACGAAATAACCCAACAACACCTTCTTCCATGCACCACTAGCTTCCTCTTGCTCTTTACTTGAGATAGTAGCAACCCTAGCACCTCCCTCCCTAATAGTTGGTGCAACGAAATCCAGGGAGGTGCTGGGCTTGACCCTCTTCTCAAAGAGCTCAGACCACTTGCGGGGCTGAGCAAGCTCCCTAGGCTGCTCCGCATCCACACCTTTAGCTCCTTCACAGCCCATTTCGGCACTCCTTAGACTTGGAAACTCCTCCAAGTCGTTGAGGGCAGCACTAGCACTCAAGGATTCTCCCATAGCAGGAAGGAGAACAAAAAACCATATCCAAAACACGATTTAGGTTGAGAAATGGTGAAGAACTACCCTAGAAACCCAAGACTCTCCCATTCTCCTTTTCCTGATATTTCTCATGATGAACAAATATCTTTGATATTTGGGTAACTATAATGTGTAGCTACATACCGCTTATAGTTTATGATATAAAAATGTTTTATATTATTTCCAACATAACTTAGATTCTCCTATAGGTCACACCAAAAAACTGGGAAACAAGAAATATGATTGTACATTTTATGTGATGTATTGAAATACATATGGTAAAATGATAAAATTGATATGTCGTAATAACAACATGGTTAGAATATCAAATATATTTGTATGAGATGTATGTATATTATGTGGTATAATGTTTGACATTATATATGATAATATATTACATAATATAATGTGATCCACAACATTATAACATACAAATTCGCTAAAACCCCAAAGCTCAAATTTTGTTGGATATTAATGCAAAATTTGGTAAGGCAAACAAAATAGTGAAAAACGGTCCAAAGTTTTTCGAGAACCACTCGACCGAATTTAACAGTAACATTTGAGTTCGGACACAGTCGACCGGGTGGACATGAAGTTTGACCGAAAATAACATGAACTTTTCCTGTTGCGAAACGGTTGACCGGTGTGGGTCATGCTCTGGTCGAAATTAGCATGAGCATTCTTAGTAAGGGATAGGTCGACCCATGATTTTGTCTGCATTAATAAGAGAATTTTTCTGATGATGGGTTGGATTTGATCCTACTTGGCCAACGGAGGTTATGGGATAATGGTGTGTCAAAATATGATTTGTTTAGAGGAGAGATTAACAAGAGATCATGGGTAAGTGATTTACACATGATGTGGATTTTAGGATGCCCTATAAATAGGTCTGATTAGTAGCATCATTCATGCTATATATCCTTTATTTGACCCCAATTTTGTGCTACTCGAGTGTTTCTTTGTGGTATTTTAGGTACTAGGTAATAAAGAAGAGAAAGGAAGAGAAAATGATTGAAATGTAAGAAGAAAGGACTCAAATGAAGCAAAATTGACTCATTTGTCATGCACAAGGACCCATCTGCAAATCAGTAAGGACGCATATGAAATCCAGAGGGACCTGAACACATGGAAAATATTTTGGGAGAAAAAATCCCTCAATACCATGATCTTCAAGGGTATTTGGGAAATTAACACCAAACTGGCTCAAACCAGCGGACCAAACATGCACCCCACGTGCAAAATAAATAACTTAAGCTTTTGGTAGAACTTGTGGCGGAGCGGAGACAAAACATCCACCAGTGGCGGATTTAGATCCGCCATTGGCGAATCAATTTGGTCCAATTCCCCTCCAATTTCAAATGTGGCTAAATTGGGTGCACCAGAACTTACAGAAATCAATTTCAGCAGTTGGATTGTTCCCAAAATCATCTACACCACACCTTCTTCTATAAATAGCATGGTTTCTTCTTCCTTTCCTCTTTTTCTCAGCCTCCACCATTAGAATAACTTAGGTTTACCCATTTTGGGCAGTAGAGAAGGTGGGCTTGGAAGCTTGTAATGTTACTTCTTTGATAATCTAAAGGTATATTTTGATTCCTCTTGTCATTTACTTCCTTTCTATCCAATTTGTTTGTGATTTTGTTGGTTAGTTTTCTAGTTAAAGTTTTATGCCATGTTTAGTCATAATCTCTTGTTTTTTATGCTTGTTATTATGATTTGTGAGTAGATCCACCCCATTTGGGGTGGAGGAAATGTAGTTGGTGGTGAAGTGTATAATGGGTTCCTTAGTTTGTGTCTTCCATGTGCTTAATGTTAGATCTAAATTTTGTAGCATGTTAATCTTGTTATAGAAGAGATAATGGCCATACTAGGTACTTGTTTCATGGTAGATCTAGTTTTAACATGTTGCTTGTGATGGGTTTTATTTGATGATGGAATTGACTTGAAATGAATGGTTGCTCGATTTTCTTTATGTTGCTTGAATGAACTCAGGTTATGCTTATGATTGATTGATGCTTTAATGGGCACATTAGGTTCTTATTGAATACTTCGGAATCCATAAAATTGATCTTAACTTCATGCTAACCTATCCTAGTCATGTATACCATGTAATTGTACGTGTTTCACACTTAGGTTCCACACTAGCTCCTACTTGTAAACACACACTCTTACACATATGCTTAATGGTTGGATACCCTCATGCACACACACACACCTCACTATTGCACATCCACTCCAAGGGGTTTAGTTAGATTGTTTTCTTATATCTTAGTTTAGTTAGATTAGCCAAAATCTCTCCATATATTTCTCTTCCCACTCGAGTATAGTGATAACAACAACGTGCACTACTCCTTGAGGTTCGACCCATATTTGCCACGTCTTCACCGACGTCGTGCACTTGCGGTAGTATAACTGATCAATCAAGGTCTCGCCTCCCTTCCTTTGTTGAATTAATGGAAAAAAAATCTCTCCATTTTCCCCAATCATTTCATCCGAATTCTCTTACTTTTAATAGTGTGGTAGAGATTAATTTCTTCAGAGCATTAAGGGGGTTATTAGCTAGATTTTAACCTAGCATTAGAGAACAATTGGCTAGCTTCAATCTCTCTAATCTTGTTTAAAGTTTCGTGAACACTTGGAAGAAATTTCAAGGAGATCCGGCATGCAATTCGACTTCCGACGATTTAAAAGAGTTTGACAACACTTTTAGGTATGATCAACTTATATATTTCAATGTTAAGATCTGATTAGTAGCATATCATACATTGCATTCATGCTATAAATCCTTTATTTTACCCAAATATTGTGCTACTCGAGTTGTTGTTTGTAGTGTTTCAGGTTTTAGGTAATAAAGAAGAGAAAGGAAGAGCAAAGGACTGAAATGTAAGAACAAATGACTCAAATGAAGCAAAATGGACATATTTGTCATGCACAAGGACCCATCTGCAAATCAAGAAGGACCCAGATGAAATCCAAAGGGACCTGAACACATGGAAAACATTTCAGGAGAAAAATTCCTTCAATACCATGATGTTGAAGAGTATTTGGGTAATTAAGACCAAACATGCTCGAACTAGCGGACCAGGAGTGAACCCCATGTGCCAAAAACAACATTTAAGCTTCCGGAAGAAATCGAGACTGATAGGGCGCAAACGATCTGCCATTGGTGGATTTAGATCCGCCACGGGTGGCTCATTTTGACCTAATTGACCTCCAATTTCTCTTGTGGCTTAATATTGATTATATGGGTGCCCCAAACTATAGAGAAAGTTATTACAGCCGTTGGATTGCCTCCAAATCCATCCAAACCCTTATATCTTCTATAAATAACATTGTAATCCCTCATCTTCCCTTCTTCTTCTTGCTCCTCCATTAGTTTAGGTTTTATGTGCTGCTAATTAGTGTGAGAGGAGAAGAGCAAGGAAATTTTGTAAGCTTTCATTTTAATATAGTGTAGTCTTGTTCTTTATTTTGATGTCATTTCCTTTGTGCTTGTTCCTTCATTTAGTTTTCCGATTTTGCTTTATGGTTGCTTTGTTGAGTTTAGATATGAGTAGAGAGTATTCCATCCCCATTGCGGGATGGAGAAGAAGGTGTTGTGATTATGTGATGTATTAGTGTGTGTGTTAATCATACCTTTGAACCTCACATCAGTTCGATAACCATCTAATGAGATTTTCACTCTTATCTTTGATGTTCTAATGCTCTTGAGTGAAGCTTAGCACATGCTTAGATTAGTGGGACTATTTTATGGGGAATGATGAGGTGAGGATAATGATGGAGTGGAAGAAGGAAACATAACATGTGCATGCATGTGCTCATGTTGGCCTCATCCTAATTATTGTCTTGTATGTTTTAATGATTATGTCAAATCTTATTTCATGTGGAGACAAAGTTGGATGTGGTCATTTTACATCTGCTCACATTAGACTTATTTCAATTATTGTCTTGTATGCTTTAATGATTATCTTTTATCTTATTTTATATGGAGGCAAAGTTGGATTTGGTTTATGGATTTCATGTATTACATATTGTGATGAGCACAATTGAACACATACACTACACACATTTTTATTTACACATTCTTTTTCTTCCCCCAATGGGTTTTATTTTATCGTTTGTTTTTTATTTCACTCACATCGTAGTTGGATTCCGGTTGCATCTCTCTCTATCTCTTCTTTTCCCTACTCGTGTATTGTAGACTTAGACTCGCGCGTGCTCCCTGTGGACTCGACCCGTACTTGTCACGTCTTCACCGACACCGTGCACTAGCGGTAATGTAACTGAATCAATCAAGTACTGTACATTACATATTGAAACGTTGATAAGGAAGTTTTTGTACATAATTATTGAATAATATGAAAAACCGATCATGCTTGCTTATAAAAAATTAAAATATATATACAAGCATGGGGCATGAAATCTAACAATATTGTTGTAGTCCTATTCAATTACCGACACCACATACTAGTCCAGCATGCTCTACTTTCCAAGGCTTAAGACAAAATATCTTTCATGCCCTCTGAAACAAATTTGACTTGGGAAGCTTGCAGTGTAAGATCTTCCTATTATGAACCACAAGAAAGTTAAAAACTATATCACTGCCTAACGTCAAACACTAATTTTATTAATTGATCATCATACACAAATTACAACAATAAAATGTATCCACTTACAATCATGGATGCGACACCTTGCTCTTTTCCACAAATTACTACCTTTCTCTTTGCTCATACTAGAGACTCTACAACTTCCTGCTCTTTCATGGAAACCTTTTCAGCCATCATTGTCTCCTCCACCTTATGATACCCCCTCGCGACAATCAGTGTTTAACTTGTTCTTTGATTGTCATTCTTTGTTGAGCGTTCGTAGTTCCTACAAACAAAAATAAGAGTTTAGTTATCATTATAATCATTTCAATGTATTTACGAAGTATGAATATGTATTATACCAAAAATTATGTTGTTCTCCTTGATCTTTTGAAAACTACGCTTGTCATCTAAGAAATTAAATTGTAAATTGTGCATGGATCTCAATCCTTATACTTCCCAAATATGAAATTGTATGTGAACCTATATTGGAATTCATTCCATCAAGTATCATGAGTTTTAACATTAACTGCAAGGGTACGAATGTTGTAGCAAACATGTTGAACACAATGAGAGGTTGCAAATTTCAGTCGATTTTATTTTTCAATGGAGCACGCGTAATAAAGATGGTAGATATGATTATGGTTGATATTTTTGGTATTTTGTTTTATTTACATATTTAATATAATGTAAAGATTTTTATGGGCTTTTATAGAATAAGAATGCAATCAAAATTTACGATGAGATGAAATACTTAGAAGGCCAAAACATTTGCAAATTGATTCCAATTTTGGAAAGCATTTTCTCCTAAACTGTAAAGCCATTTCTTTGCATCATCTTATAAAGAAAATGGAATAAATTTCAGATGAATTACGTCCTCACTTACTCCAGGAAAACATATGGATCTTCCTTCGACGAGAATTTTCACAACATACTAATGTAGTTAGTTCAAATTGGTTGCCTCGACAGTCGGTAATCTGATGCACAAGTTTTGAGCACTTCTCATTGGGCAGAATCGGTTCCGGAGAGTAATCACCAACCTAAGTGAATTCTGGGCCACGGGAGGGTGAGGAAATCCCCACTGTATCTTGATTTTTCTATAGGTGGTGCTCTCTAAAGTTAACTTAGATTTAGCAATTAATTGCTCCAAACAAACTTTAATCTCACTCTTGTACTGATACAACCTACTAACTATATGAAATCTAACCTAATGCATGAATGAGTGTTGGAAGTACGTACTTTTCTCCAACAATCAATGACAAAACATGAAAGTAAAGAAAAGACGGTGAATGCACAAGTCAATCTGATATGATGAATGACCTAGACAGGAAGCATCTAATCTTTTGCTTTGGATACATGTTGGATTTTGCTTTGGAACATGGTTAAAATTTGAATTCACTAGTAGGGTTAAAATATGGTGAATTCCAATTAGAATGATTAATGAAACTAAACTAACATGTATGCAAAAAACTATTGTGGAAAGAAGTTTTTTTTCTTTTTTAAATGATTCGTGCTCCTAATGATTTAACTTAAGCTAAACTAAGGATGTTTAAGATGAGAATTCAGATATTAAAATTGGAGATGAGGTATATGGAGTTAGGGTTGATGAGAATTCAAGGTTGAGGAAAAAAGATTTAGATTATAGAAACTAAACATCACATAAAACAATGTGTACTTAAGTGATCAAAATTTACTACAACATTAGATCTAACAAGATTAAATAGTGTATTGTTATGAAATTATATCCTTGTTTTTTATTATTCCAGTCATAAAACTCATATAGTTAAAGTCACTAAAATAAAACAAGCAAAAGATTAACAACAATAACACAACTACACTTTGAAGCCCACTTTTCTCAATTCTTTCATTCCTATCAACCCGATCCGTCTACCTCATTTCATAGAGGGCCTAGCCACTCATTGCAGTGAGTGACATGAGGAGACTAATAGGAGAAAATAAGATTAAGAAGAAAAAAAACAAAATACTACAAAGGAACCAACGATAAAAACAATACAAAAACAGCAAACTACTAATACTAGAACAAAAGAGAAAACAAGTAAAAGAAAAGAATGAATTTCATTGCATAAATAACTCTGGATTTTTTGTATTATACTTCTGAAAGTTAAAATAAACAAGAAATATAGGGTTGTGGAGGTGGAGAGACTCTCTCCTTTCCACCCCTTTATATAGCCAATACAAGTAAGTTTTTTGTTCTCTCACATCAGCAGTTATGAAATATGTGAAATAAAAAAGGGCATATGGAAGTTTTCTCTGTAATTCATTTTGAATCTCCTTATTTGGATATTGAAGCAGAATGTTATGCACAAAGTACTGATGATATGTCCATTGTCCGGTTTCCAAATACAGTTTCTTTTGACACACATTGTGCACCCTCGTATAATAAGAATTTGGCAAGTCTCAAGCGAGACGAAAATTTTCTTTTTATAAATTGTATTTGTAATGGATCTTAAATCATCAAATTTGGTATTCGGATGTGTATTCTATGAATAAAACAAGTGAAATGTGCTGACAGACAAGACTTTCCTTATCTGAACTTTTCTATTTGATATTAATTGCACAATCCGAATTTGCACCTATAATTTTAGTAATTTCCCATCAATTTGAAGCACAATAGAGACCATAAGAATGTGGAGTAGATTTCTTGTATTATGTCCTTTAACTTTCACTTTTATATATCAGATCTTGCATTTAAGTTCTTCGACTTTTCAATATTTTCAACAATTAATGTATCTATTTTCTTTTAACTTCCAAAATGAAAACAAAACACTCGACATAGTATTTTCAAATACAAAAGTAAGATAATAGTGAAGGTAAAACTGATAAATAATGTCACTCATCAACTAGGTGGTTAAAACTTCGCAAATTCTTGCAAGATAATTCGTCAAGCAATGATAGTAATGTAGATTAAAAACTCAAAAGTAACATTAACCTATCAAATAATTATAAATAATTTACCTCTTTCAAGAAAATTAGCAAAAATATAAAAAATCGAAATATCAACATCATTACAACCTAATTCTTAATTCATCCTAGCTCATATCTCCACCTTCCAAGAAATGGATTTAGTTATACGTGATGAGAGAAAACATAAAAGAAAAGAAGAGAGACATTAGAAGAAAAAAGAAAAATTATTTAGCTAAGAATTTAGCTAAGAATAAAAATAGAAACTAAGTACATGCAATATGAGACTCTCTCCCCATACAAAAAAACAAAAATTAAACTAAAGGAGAAGTACTCTTTGATTAGTGAAAACAAGGATTTATATAGAATTTTGTCCCTCCCAGGTCAGCTATCTTGCACACCATTTATGAGCCTATTAAGTTCCTAATTTGGAAATATCTAAAATGCAAAAGTTGTGCTTCGAGAAAGTAGCTTTGGAACATATCTTGAATCGCCTTATTTAGATATTAGTGGAGAGATTTATGCACAAATCACAGATCTGTTGATTATTTTGTTTCCAAACACAGTCTGTCTTGACACACATTTTGTACCCTCGTGCCATCAAAATTTGGCAACTCGTAAGATGAACGAATATTTTCTCGTTTAAATTATCTTTCCAACGGATCTGGAATCATCAAATTTTGCATTTGGATGTCAATGTTACGAATAATACAAATGACATGTGCTATCAGTCCAAACATTCCATATCTAAACTTTCCCCTATTTGATATGGATTGCATAATCCAAATTTACACTTATAATTTGAGTATTTTCTCATAAATTAGTAGCACAATAGAGGGATAAACATGTGAAGGGAAGTTCTTTTATAATGCCATTCAACTTTGATTTTATATATCAAACTTTGCATATAAGTCTTTCAACTTTTCAATATTTTTAGCAATTGTATCTATTTTCTTCTAACCTACAAAATGAAAACAAAACACTTAACTTAGCATTATTCAAATACAAAAGTAAGATAATAGTGAAGATAAAAATGATACTTATCAGAGTACCCGTGTACAACATGCACTTCTTTTTCAACTCTTTAGTTATTTGAAAATTGAATTTTTCCTACAAAACGAAAACAATGAAAAGTAGTATCAAATAGATAAGAACATGTTATAAAATATTTAGCTTAAAAGAAATTCCTGTAACCATGAAGTAACCATTACATCTTTCAAAATTTCCTCTTTTAGTGATTCATTCACGATTGACCACTTGTCAATGCAAATATTTATTTTGCTTCTCACGAGAGTACCCAAATAACTTGTCCAATAAATTTGGTGTTCTCCAGTTGGCTCCACGTAAGAATCAAACTCCAAAGGCAATGGACCTTCCCGCTTAATTTTTTGCTGACACTCTAACAAAAGAGTATCTCCACGGACCTGAGACTCTATCATATCATTGTCACTTGTAGCATCGACACTTTGATCGTAGTTCAATTTTGGCTCGTCGGACTTCTTGTTGAGAGTCATTACCCTGAAGCAATACAACAAACTAATTGGTTACATTCATTAATTTAGTACATGCATTTTTAATTTAGCAATGAAGTAACAAGTTAGAAATAGAATAACTTACTTAGCCATACCAACACAATGAATTAGTATACTTACTTTAGTTACATCAAACAAAAGTTCTCATTAATAAACACCATGTAGCTGAGACATACTACATGCATTAGTAATTTATTACATTACACCTTATTGGGGTAGTTATACCACAACTCCGTGGCCTTGAAACCGTACCTATAGGTTCGATATGGTAGACGTCCAATAGAAATGTGTTCAAAGACCGGATAGCCTCCCATGGTCATCTAACAATGTAATCGCCATCCTCGCTTGAGTTGTCGTAATTGTGTTGGAAGGTCATTTTTTATGTTGAAAATAGGGTTTAGTGTTAGGTAATATTAATGGAATACACTATATTCTATGAATTTATAGACCCTGTAATGAAAGGTTGTGTAATTTCATAATGACTCCCAATAGTTGTCAAAAACTATTTTTTAATAATAGGGCATACAACGTCGGCTAATATGTTATGGTCAACGTTGTTGGGATTTCATGAGGATTATAGAGGTGGAAAAAATATATTTTGTCTCCTTTAATTGTTAAAACGGATCGTCTCTATTGCTAACTTTAAACAAATAATTAATCAATCATTTTTATACAAGATTAAAAACCTAATCTACACATGCCAATACATCTAAATCAAGATTTAGGATTTAGATTTCATACCTTTGCCTAGTGAAAAACCAAATTTCTCTAGAACTCTTGAAGAATCTTCACACCTTTTCCTCTAAGGTTCACCTTGAACAAAACAAGGACTAGTTCAAGATCTTTCTAGAGATCTACTAGTCTTTCCTTTAACAATCACTCTAGAATGAGAAATATGCTATGAAGGGGTGCACATCATGACAACTCCTTGGTCATATCGTGATTTAGATATGAAATCTAAATGTAGTGGCAATCTTGCCTTATTAAGATGTATTTTCTTAGTGCCAGCTCCTTGGTCATATCTTCCCAGGCGGTGCTGGCTGGCTGGGTGGAGTCGACGCTTCTCGATTGCCACCATAGTTTAGCATCACCTGCAATAAACATAGCCCCAAATGTTAACTTGTTGACCTCCTTAGTGGAGAGTGCCTTCAAGTATTCCTCCAAGTCCCAAAGGAAGTTCACCAGCTCCTTAGCATTCCTAGCTCCATGGAACGCCTTCGGCTCTAGAACCTTTAGTTGCTTCACACCAGTCTCGTCCCCCTTGATCGTGTAAGGCTGATTGACATCATTTCATGCTTATATTTGTATCTTATATCCATTATCTTTCACCTAAACAATGCTACGTGATGAGTTTTATGTTTGAATTTTAGAAATAAATATCCTTGAAGAGAAGAGGCATAAAAGGACCTAAAAGCATGAAAAAGGACTGAGTTGAGAGACTCAAGGACTAAGATGTAAGATCGAATGACCTGAATGTAAGATCGAAGGACCAATGAGAAAACAAGAATACTTCACACCATCAAGGGGAGTATTTTGGCAATTCTATTCGGGTCGGAGCTCCAGCAAGCGAAGTAGATGCATCAAAGACCACCAAAGACATCCAGAAAAGCCCACACGAAACAATGGCCGGAACCAAACAAAATAGACCGCCAATTGGCGGTTCAAGACCGCTGATTGGCGTTCTATTTTGACCCGGATCCGCTAAGATTTCGTAGGGTCGCGTATTAGTGTGTATTTAGTCTATTTCTGGTATTTGTTTAGTCTCATACCAAGGGATTGTCCCGGATTACCTTTTTCTATGGTTATAAATAGAACTCTTCACCTTCTATTGTATTCACCCATTGCTTGGTGAAATTCTCTCTACTTGGAGTAAGCCTTGGAGCAAAATCTCAAGGTCGAGAAGAATGCTGCTAGTGATGTGAGTCATTTAATAAAATAATTTTTCCATTGTTTTGTTCTTATGTTGTTTCTTTATGCATGCTTAGCTTAGTTTTATTTATTTGATTGTAGGCTAAAGTAGTTAGAATGTTTCCTTTCTTCTTTAGTTTAATTGTTAGAATAATGTGTAGTGAGTAGATCCATCCCCCTTTGGGGGTGGAGATGATGTTCATACATGCATTAAAGAATGGATATGAATGCTTTATATTTTGATTGTGTTGATAAATGTGAATGTGTGTTTGCTTGTTAGCGTAGAATACTACACTTGATGGGTTTTGCAACACATCTTAGACACCTCCCATGCTTGTTTAGGTTCTGAAATAACCAGCTTGTGTATATGAATGTTAATCAACTAGGTTAGTGAATGGATTGATAGGTATTGTCATAACCTTTAGACACTTCCTATGCATGAAACACTACCTACAATTGTGCATATAGAATGCATTCTTCACCATCTTTTTACATGTGTACACACACTCCACCCTTAGGGGTCCTTCTCTTCTTGATTCGAGCTTAGTTATACATTCTTTTAGTTTTGATTCGAAGTAATTGTTAGTTGCTTTACTTTGTATTTTCTTCTTAGTAGTTTAGTGTAGTGTAGATTAGCATAGACAAACTCTTCCCCCTTTTGGTTGCCACTTGATTTCTGAAAAAACAGAGTGGTATCTCCTCCCCGTGTATCGACCTGTATTTGCCACGTCTTCACCGACGTCGTGCACTTGCGGTAGTTTAAACGATTAAACAAAGGCCCTCTTGACAAGCACAATGTCAACGCCCAACACCTCGAGCTTTAGGGTCACCTCAGCTTGGACTTCATTCAAGGTGTCACCGGTGATAACCTTGAAGATGATCTTGCGGACTGTGGACTCCAACGCTTGGATCCGATTGTCGCGCTCTGGAAGGGCCAACTCCAAAGCTCGAACCTTGCCCTCAAGGGCAACGAGACACTTTGCCATCCTTGTTTCCATCAGATCTGATACCAGGCAATGACCAGATTTATTTTTTGCTTAGTGCAAGCTCAAAACCCCAATCAGCTTCTACCTAAACCCCTGTTAGCTACCAGCAAGACCCTAAGATTGACCTTGCGAAATGACCCAACCCAGTGTATTCTCACATGCACACAATAATGGAGTGATTCCTATTTTGTATTTCACTACACAAGTATACAAAAGTACAAAGTTCTCAGATGGTTTGGTTGTGACAACCCCACAACTCAACGCCCCTATATATAGGCCTGAGCCTATATCTATTGCTCCAAGAAGCATTCAAGCGCCCACTCAATGCCTCCATAAACTCAGATCTGAAAACGCATAAAGAGCCACAAAAGTTTCCTTGTTTGCACCAACAAACTAGCAAACTTTCCTAATGTGCTGCTACCCTCTAGTATTTGCCTTATTTGACTGTCTGTTGGATAGGCCTCAGGTGAAACGCCTCCAACTTGCCAAGTCTGCTTGACTTCAATCTTGGCCACCTAGTTGACACAAACGAGTCCCTGGTTCAAGTATGCTTGAACCAAACCCTCGTATTGCCAGAGGGTGATGTCCCGCTCCCAAGTATTCTCAGTCGATGGAGTCCCCTTCCACTTGACAAATAGTAGATGTTCTAGCTCCTCCTACTGCCTCTCTTCTTCTTCCAATCCAAGATGGCCTCGACTTCCTCGTTGAAGGTGGTGCGCATGCTAGGGGTGCCTGGGTAGGGATAGACCTTGAGGGGTCCTCTTGATCTTCCTTGTACTTCCTTAGGTTTCTTACATGAAACACGGGGTGTATCTTGTACCTATCCAGAAGCTCAATCTGATAGGTAGTGTTGCCTACCCTCTTCAAGATGAGAAATAGCCCAACATACTTCTGAATGACCAATTTGTTGGCATCTTCGGTTTAGATCTACCAGGTCTGTAAGGTGAGCTTCATAAAAACTTTCTCCCCCTTCTCAAACTCGAGGGGTCTTCTGCCCTTATCAGCGTCCCACTTCATCCTGTCTTGAGCCTTTGCAAGCAAGTCTCTCACCTCCTCGGAATGATCGAACCTTGTTTTGGCAAACTTGTATGTGTAACATCCTCAAACAGTGGAAAATTTAAAACTTTTAAAACATACAATCAACATGAGGATATCACGGAAAAACCACAAAATACAGGTGCACCAATATATATATATATATAGAGAGAGAGGAAGGATAGAATGGATAGAGAGAGGAGAGCAGAAAAAGTCGGAGAGAGAAGCTCTGGGGAAGCATGGGGGTTTCTTGGGTTTTCCTAGATCATCTCTACCGTTTTCCACCTAAATACCTCGATTTTCTACTCAAATGGAGTGTGAGATGCGCTCAATCGTGTCTACTACATTGATTGGAGGGAGTGGCGTTATAGAGCCCTCACAATCGACCAAACCATGTCAAGAAGGTGATGTTGAGGGTGCCCCTTGTTACCCCCTTCTGGAGGGAGGAGAGCCAAATCAAAGGAAGTGGTATGATTTGTTCTCGGCTGGTCCAAGGCCTTCCACGGCCCTGAAATTTGTGGAGCCAGCAAGGAATGATGGTGTGAGGGTGGCGGTTTGCTCATGGCAACAAGTATCTGATGCTTTGAAGAGATGGGACAAGGTCTTGGTGGGTTATTTTGTTGATTTCAGACCCCATCTTCCCACACTTGAGAATCACTTGCCGAAGTTGTGGGGTATTGCTGGGAGCATGGAGGTTATTCGTCGGCAAAGAAGTTTTCTCATATTTCGGTTCACCTTGGAGGAAGATAAAAATCATGTGTTGCACAATGGGCCTTGGTTTGTTAAGGAGTCACCCTTGGTGGTGCAAAGCTGGACAACGGAGACGGTGTTGCGCAAGGTGGATATAACATTTGTCCCAATTTGGGTTCGTCTCCCTGATTTGGATTTGAAGTTTTGGTCGGCTGAAAATCTGAGCACCATTGTGAGTGTGCTTGGGAGGCCACTATATATGGATGATAATACTGAAGGGAATGTGTTCTAAAAGTTTTACTTTTAAATATCAATTATTATGAATTGAATGAGAAATCATTTTGTTCCTTGTTTATGTTATTCGTCTTTTAGAAGTGTTAAGGAAGAGGCTCTTGGTCCTTAACCGTAGAGCTCTAAAAGATATTGGTTTACATAAAACAAAAGATATTCGCAATCATGGTAATTAACATGGGACATTAATTACCGAGTTAAGATTGTCGTGTTGGTCATAGATCATTGTAGCTCTACAAGTGAGTGACAACACGGGTACGCAAAAGAGGAAAATACTACTTTTGTATACCGAATTGACCTAATAAGTAAAATATTATAGGAATGTGTATCTGTGTCATTAATATTTTACTGTGTCCTTGGTCCTTTGATATGAGACTTATATCCGATCGCTTAAGGAGTGCTTAATTAGACTAGTGTCTTAAGCTATCAATGAGTGTAGTGCAAAGGCATTAGTTGGTTAATTATGACTTTTCTTGGAGAAGATAGTTAGTCAAAAGATTATCATTGCCCCTCTTAATTGAGTAATGATATTAGTGGGCCACTTGATAAAGCAAAGTTATAATGTGCAGAATGTGATTTGAGTTAAGTCACATATTTATAACTAGCTTAAAGAGATCAAGAAATGAATACTAATACAAAGATGACACAATACCACTTTGTGTGTATTCTTAATATCATGAGGCAAGGGACGGACACAAGTGGTGCACTCCATCACTAAATGGATCGGGTTTTGGTTCGAGTGGAATTAAGACATCTAACTAATTGGGAGCTATAATTGTTGGCTTTTTGGCCTTAATCCTTGTTTTGATGATTTAATCAACCTAATCTTAATCATAAGTAATGTAGAGTAGCACACATATTGCATTGCATATATATTGCATGTGCTAACCTCTACAGGTGATCAAGACTCATGGAAGGAAGGAAATCAAGTCAAGATTTGTAATAAAGCTATATGAAGACTTGTAATCTTGATTTTATTTTAAGTCTTAGGAACATGTGTAAATTGAGCATACAAGAGCTAAAAACTTATCACATACACACTAGGGTCCTTAGAGAAGTCACACACAAAATTTCACCTAATTTGGACTTCATTAGATCACTCAAACCTTAGTCGGAAATCACTTAAAACCTAAACCCAGATTTCCTGTGTGCACCGGTCGACCGAACCAGTTCTCAGTTCGACCGGTTTATAACAGACTCTCCATAGTGATTTTACCGAACTCTACCGGTCGACCAGTTCTACCTTTTCGGTCGACCGATCCCGGAATTTAATATGGCCGTTTTCCTTGTCGTATTCCTATAACGGTCGTATTCGTATAAAACAAACTTAACCCCAAAATACATTCGGTAACCGGTCGAACGACGACCTTGATTCGGTTCTACCGGTTGAACAGAAACAAAATTCCCTACTATCGGTCGACACATCTTCGTTCGACCGTTTCACCTTTGTCTCAACCGAATCCTCTAAACGGTCGACCGCCCCATACTTTGGTTCGACCGTTTAACTTAAGTAGAGTTAAGTTCTAGCGTATTTGTCCGACCGAGTATTCTTTTGTTCGACCGTTCTCCTTGAAATCAAGTGAACGGTCGACCTGTTTAGTAGTTTCGGTCGACCGGTTCTGGACAGACTTGCAGCCCGATTTTCTGCCTTGTGTATCTTGCACAAAACCCAATCAAATCTTGTCCAAACGGCTAGAAATCTTTAGGAGCTTAAAAATCGAGGATCAAGACTTGTTGTTAACACAACTCTCCAACTCAAATTGTCCCAATACATTAGAGAGAAACCTCAATCCTCAAAGCTCTATTTCTACACTATATAAGCCTAAACTTCACACACTTGATCAATTACTCATCCTACTCAAAGTGTTCTCAATTAGAGAGTGAATCCCACTCAGTTACAAGTGTTGTCAAAAGAAGCAAGGACTTCGGTGAAAGCCCGAAGTGTCCCTCTCGGATTGTGAGAGGAAGAATTCAAGCAAGCGAGGGTTGTTCGCGTTGCTTGTGGTGTAAAGGCGTTCTCTCCCGGCCCGGAACGGGGAGTGGATAGTGAAGACGTAGGCGGAGCTCGCGGAGTCGAGCGGAGCTTACAAGAGAGGACTAGGACCCGGGTGGGGTGCCGAACCTCTATAAAAACGCCGTGTCTCTTTGTGGTTTGCATTTTCTGTTAATTTCCCTACTTGTTTTTAAATTTGTTTCCGCTGCGTTTATTATTTGATTAGTTAGGGATTAGCTTAATAGTGATTAGTGGACCCATAACCCACACGATCCTACATTTGGTATCAGAGCCTTGTTAGCTAAATTTAATTACTTTACCGTAATTTTAGCATGGCTTCAACATCTAATCACTTAGAGGGTTTATGCACCACAAGGCTTCCTTTGCTTAATGGGTCAAATTATGATTATTGGAAAAATAGAATGAAAATCTTTTTAATATCAAATGACCTTAAGTATTGGAAGTTTATTCAAAATCCTTACATACTCCCAAATGAAGATAATTTAGATTCTCTATCTAGGGCTCAAATGAAAGAAATTGAGATGAACTCTAAAATCATGAACATTCTTTATTGTGGCCTTAATGAGGGAGAATACAATAGAATTAGGGGTTGTGAAAGTGCAAATGAAATATGCCATAGGTTACAAATGCATCATGAGGGTGATAGTAAAACTAAAGAAACTAGGGTTAGTCTCCTCATGCATAAATATGAAATATTTTCTATGCAAATCGGTGAGAACATAAGCGACATGAACACTCGCTTCACTGATATTACTAACTCTCTTTTGATTCTTGGAAGAAGGATAAATGAAGGAGAGATGACTCGAAAATTCCTCCGGTCATTGAGCAACAATTGGGAAGACAAGGTCGTCGCAATTGAAGAATCGCACTATCTTTCCAAATTGAAGATGGAGGAACTCATTGGAAATCTCATGGCCTATGAGCTCCAATTGAGTCATCGAAAAGAGAAGGAAGCTTCAAAGAAAAACACCTTGGTGGCATTGCATGCAAATTTTGATGAGCCAAGGAGGGTGGAAAAAGAGGACATTGAGGTCCTTGCCCAAGACTTCTTCAAATACCTCAAGAGGGATAAGGGAGAAAAGAATGAAAGAAGAGGTAGAAGAAGTGAGAAAAGAGAAAACGAAAAAGAGAGGGAGGAGAGCGAAAATGAGAGAAAAGAGAGGGAGAAGAAAAATGAGAGAAGAGAGAGGAGAAGAGAAAAGGAGAATAGTAAGAGGAAAGAAAGGAAGGAGGAAGCTCACAAAGCCACTTGGGATGACTCTTCATCTCCATCATCATCATCCTCTTCCTTGCAAAGTAGAAGAGAGGTTGCACATTCATGCTTCATGGCCATTGAAGATGAACAAAGTGAGGTAGCTTCTAACTCCTCTAAATCTTATTCCACTAGAAGTAATTCATGTTCAAGTAAATCATATTCTAGTGCTAGCTCTAACTCTAATGCTAATGATGAATCATATACACATGATGAGCTACGAAATGCATTTCATGATTTAGTTAAACAATATGAGATCATTTGTGAAAAGAACAAAAATGCTAGAAAAACTATAAATGATCTCAAATGCCAAATTGAATTAATCATGAATGAAAAGAATGAGGTGCTTGCTAGACTTGAATCAAATGAATCATCACTTGCTAGTCTAAGTAAAACACCGATTGTTGATGAATATTTAGATCTTAGAGCTTCAAATATGCAACTAAGGAAAGATCTAGAAATGTTCACAAAAGGAACAAAAATGCTTGATATGCTTTTAAGTAGTCAAAGACAATCCTTAGCTAAACATGGTTTACGATACAATGTGCATTTGAAAAACCATGTATCTCATACTACCTTAAATGGTAAGCATTTATTTGTTAAGTCTAGTTCCTCAAGTGTGTGGGCACCCAAAGCCAAAATGATTTGGATCCCAAAAGCTAATGTTCAAGGACCCAAAGTTGTTTGGGTACCTAAATCTACATTTGTAGGTGCTTGAAGAGGAAATTGGTGGTGACCGGGTGAGCTCAAGAGTCAAATTCAAATCCGGTTGCATCACCAAATGAGATTGGAGCTAAATTCAAATTCAACATTGGTATAAAATTCCTATCTATACAATTCATGTTAAATTAGCTCTAATCTAGTTTTATATGCTTAATTGTCATATCCTTAGTATTCAATTCATTGAAAATCATTAACCTTATTCATTGCAAATCATATATCACATCCATTGATTTTAAATGTCATATTGTAAATGGATGTTAGAATAAGGCTTAAATTGAAACTAAATTGAACTTAACTAGAATCATACTCATAGTTTCCATCTAGCCTTATTGATAGGGGGAGCTTAAATGTTATATCTATTATTAGAGTAATGAAGTGCAACATTTAGGGGGAGCAACTTCATTACAAGACATCCAAATTCTTTGCTTAAAGTCATAATTATTTTTGTTTTTGATGGATGTCAAAGGGGGAGAGATAATTAAAGGGGAGTTACTTGAAAATTGGCTACAATTAAACAAAAACTATGCACATCCATAGGGGGGCATTTATATGCATAGTTTACATTTAAACTTTTCAAGTATTAAGATATAGGTTGCCATCATCAAAAAAGGGAGATTGTTGGCTTTTTGGCCTTAATCCTTGTTTTGATGATTTAATCAACCTAATCTTAATCATAAGTAATGTAGAGTAGCACACATATTGCATTGCATATATATTGCATGTGCTAACCTCTACAGGTGATCAAGACTCATGGAATGAAGGAAATCAAGTCAAGATTTGTAATAAAGCTATATGAAGACTTGTAATCTTGATTTTATTTTGAGTCTTAGGAACATGTGTAAATTGAGCATACAAGAGCTAAAAACTTATCACATACACACTAGGTTCCTTAGAGAAGTCACACACAAAATTTCACCTAATTTGGACTTCATTAGATCACTCAAACCTTAGTCGGAAATCACTTAAAACCTAAACCCAGATTTCCTGTGTGCACCGGTCGACCAAACCAGTTCTCAGTTCGACCGGTTTATAACAGACTCTCCACAGTGATTTTACCGAACTCTACCGGTCGACATGTTCTACCTTTTCGGTCGACCGATCCCGGAATTTAATATGGCCGTTTTCCTTGTCGTATTCCTATAACGGTCGTATTCGTATAAAACAAACTTAACCCCAAAATACATTCGGTAACCGGTCGAACGACGACCTTGATTCGGTTCTACCGGTTGAACAGAAACAAAATTCCCTACTATCGGTCGACACATCTTCGTTCGACCGTTTCACCTTTGTCTCAACCGAATCCTCTAAACGGTCGACCGCCCCATACTTTGGTTCGACCGTTTAACTTAAGTAGAGTTAAGTTCTAGCGTATTTGTCTGACCGAGTATTCTTTTGTTCGACCGTTCTCCTTGAAATCAAGTGAACGGTCGACCGGTTTAGTAGTTTCGGTCGACCGGTTCTGGACAGACTTGCAGCCCGATTTTTCTGCCTTGTGTATCTTGCACAAAACCCAATCAAATCTTGTCCAAACGGCTAGAAATCTTTAGGAGCTTATAAATAGAGGATCAAGACTTGTTGTTAACACAACTCTCCAACTCAAATTGTCCCAATACATTAGAGAGAAACCTCAATCCTCAAAGCTCCCATTTCTACACTCTATAAGTCTAAACTTCACACACTTGATCAATTACTCATCCTACTCAAAGTGTGCTCAATTAGAGAGTGAATCTCACTCAGCTACAAGTGTTTTCAAAAGAAGCAAGGACTTCGGTGAAAGCCCGAAGTGTCCCTCTCGGATTGTGAGAGGAAGAATTCAAGCAAGCGAGGGTTGTTCGCGTTGCTTGTGGTGTAAAGGCGTTCTCTCCCGGCCCGGAACGGGGAGTGGATAGTGAAGACGTAGTCGGAGCTCGCGGAGTCGAGCGGAGCTTACAAGAGAGGACTAGGACCCGGGTGGGGTGCCGAACCTCTATAAAAACGCCATGTCTCTTTGTGGTTTGCATTTTCTGTTAATTTCCCTACTTGTTTTTAAATTTGTTTCCGCTGCGTTTATTGTTTGATTAGTTAGGGATTAGCTTAATAGTGATTAGCGGACCCATAACCCACACGATCCTACAATAATGTGTAGATAGATACCGCTTATAGCTTGTGATATTATGCTCTTAATATCACTGTCAACTTAGTCTAGATCCTCCCATAGGTCACACCGCAAAACCGGGAAACAAGAAGCTTGATTTTTGGTTCATATGATGTGTCGGGTTTCTTATAGAAAATATGACACTTGTGGTGAACAAGTAAAATCAATTATGTTGTATATAACATAATTAGAATCATGATAAATTCATATGAGATGCATATATTATGGGATGCAATAATTTATTATTGCATATGATAATATATTGCATAAGTTGTGAATTTGCTAAAAACCCCAAAAGTTCAAATTTTGTTGGAAATAAATCCAAAATTTGAAAAGGCAAAATCAGGTAGAAGTTCGGTAATCCGTTATGGTTCGGTCGACCGAAGAATCTGTGGATCGGTCGACCGAACGTGGAACGGATGGTCAAGTTGATTGACCAAACTTGACCAAAGTGCCTGGAACTCTGGATCGGTGTACCGAACCAGAAGCGGTCGACCGAACAATGTCCAGTTCCGATATTTTCGGTTAACCGAATGGCACTCGGTCAAAGACGTGAATTCGTCCGAACGGTTAAGAAGAATTTTTCTCCTTAAGAATCGGTCATCCGTCAAGTGCACAGAAATCCGAACGTGACATATTCGGTTAACCGAGTATGTCTCGGTAGACCGAGTCCCGATCGATTTTCTGCCTTTGATAATTAAGAGATTAATTTGATCAATGGTTGGATTAGCTCCAAACTTGGTCAAACGTTTTGTGGGTGCATATAATGCATTTTGGAATTAGTTTATGAGAGAACATGGCTTAAGAATAGCCATGATTGAGAGTAAGATTGGAGCCTATAAATAGATCATTATTCTCCTTAATTATGTTAGATGTTTTTCTAATTATTTTCTCTCCTAATTTTCACCACAAAAAGGCACGAAAATTCTCTTAGTTTTCTAAGTCTCTGGAGGAGAAATCTCAGAGATTAAGGAAGGATTTTGTAACTAGATTCTAAGCTAGTTTGGAGATTGATTGGCTAGTTCCTTTCTCTCCAACCTTGTTTAGGGTTTGGTGAACACTCGGAGGCATTCGGCGCAACGGGAAGCGACGATCGTCTTCCTCAGCATCTCCGGATCATCAAGAAGTTTTAGAGAACTTATAGGTATGAATTTCGGAGTCCCTTGTGTTTGTTTTAATAGTGTTTTTGAAACTAGTTATTAAAACAAACCGATGCATGCATGAAACAAATCATAGAAAATTGTAATTGATCCTTATTGTACATAAATTTTTTGAAAATATATATGTGCAATTAAACATAAAATCCAACAAATACAACTCTAGGGAGGAGGTTAACTTATGCAAGAGTGTGTGTGGAGGTGGATAAAGATTTCAACTACCCATCCTCCATTGATGTCCAAATAGAAGGGGTCAGCAAGGAGGAGATCCAGCTTGAATACGAATGACGTCTCGGGTATTGTGGAGATTGTAAGGAGTTTGGGCACGTGTCGGAGAGGTGCCCGAGTAAGCCCATTGTGAAGAAGGGTGGAGATGGGGTAAAAGCTCAGAAGGAATGGGTTGTTGTGGGTAAGAGGCGAGGTGACCAGCAGCATAGCGTCAAGGAGGGTGGGGAAGAATGGGTTAGTGTGGTGCAAATGGCTAGGGTCAATGGGGACGAAATTGTGCTTGAATGTGCATCAATGGTGGCTACGTTGGAAGGGAGTGCAAGGTGTGCACAGGAGTTCAACGGAGACGAAGGAAAAGAAGCTCCAACGGTGGATGGGACAAGTGCCAGCGTTTCTATGGCATGAGAAGATGGTGACATTTCGATGACATCTCAAATTTAATAAGTTCTCAATGGCATATGCAAGCAAATCGCCAAAAACTGCTTCAATGATGAGAAATATGAGCATTGATAAAACTCATCTCTAATTAATATGACAAAAAAGGTTACAAGAGGTAGGTTGCTCCACGCAAAATTAAGCTTAACTCCGATTAGAGACCGCCATGGATAGATATATTACATAATTGTAACACCATAAGACATGATCAGGAAAGATGGCAGTTTGAGAGTCCTCAAGCAAAATGAAGCCCAATCTGCAACAAATAAAACAATTGTTCTTAACTTTTTAAAATTAAACATGAAGAAGAGAAAGAAGACACCAGGTAATCAGTTGGACCTGTAATGATTAGAACAATATAAACTAAAACCTAAATAAAGACTTGAAAAGTCTGTCTTAGAAGATATGTCTATCTAGAAAAATAAATATAGGCATCTAATTCCCATGCTTGATGCTAAAGAAATGCCCATTGCATCCAAAATATTACCAATGAAGATCTATATTTGCGGACATCTTGGTAATACACATAGAATATACACAGCATTGGCTTACTAGAAAAGGAGACGTTAACAACCACATTACCACAACACTTCCCATGTTATAAGTCATAAAACTCCATCTGAGAAGATAATCAGTAATTCAGTAAAGAGGTCACTTGCGTCAGAAACCATCCAAAAGAATGAGTGTTTGAACAGATCCTGTAACATCCAGAATTCTACAGTAAAAAAATACAGAATCGAAGAAACAACATTTTTTTTCTAACAAAATTCAAGATGTTACCGGTCAGTAATATATATGTGTATAAAGGTGGGACAATACAAAATCCTGCAGAATATTTTACAAATTTACATGAATTCAGTTACAAAAAATCCTGACACGATAGAACCCAAAAACTCTATCAACAAATACACAGCCAGCAGATGGTTCTACGTGTACAGTCAGTCAATATTGTCCACCCACAAAAACTATATGTCCACACGATTTCTAGCTAGAACCAACATATTCTGCTTCAAGATCTGCAAAGATAGAATAAACCGTCTGATTCTTTAAATTAAAGACTCAGCATTCAAGCAATATTCACCTAGTTATTTAGGTTAGGCTACAGAGATTTGTTCAATTAATTCCAAATAATCCATTAAAACAGCACAATAACATGAATTGAAATGAAAATTTTAATTCACATAATTCGATTTCAGGCAAAATAGAGCAACAAGAAAATGTCATCAAATCCGTACCTTAACAAGTACATGCATTACTAATGCATAACATAATTAAATCAATCGTCTCTATTTTATATCATCAGTTTAGATTCACTACGGTTGGAATTAAGTTCAGTTCAGATTAATCCAGAAAATCAATTAATATTTACTCGGACCACCCACCGCAGGCACATTGCGGTCTTCGGTCAACGCATAAGTCAACCTCACACCCGTTATTTCAATTTCCCAATTTATCTAACATTAGACTCTTGTGAAGCCCTCATATGCTACTTGTATCAGTCAGTTGACATCAAATTTGAGTCTTGTGGTCTTACTGTTGCCACACGATCCAGTTGCCCCGTCGGGCTAGCCCGTCGGCCTATGCTCTGAAGAGCCAGTGTACTCCGAAGAGACAGTATGCTCCGAAAAGCCAGTAGTGTCAGACAATTTAGTTATCATAATCTTATTTTAATATGCATAATATTATTCCTTCATTTAACAACGAAAAACCCATAACAAAATCGAATAAATCGGAGTCATAGGTTTGAAACAATAATCACATCATTTGTATAGCAATGATATCAACTAACATTTTTACCACTATGTAATATACATCACACATTCCAAATATGAATCTCAACCTACCCTTGGAATTAACAAATAAAGCATCTCAAATTAAGGAATATAGTACCTTAAATCTCCAAAACTACACATGCAGCAGAAAATTTCAGAACTTAATCAACATACAAATATGCACTAATTACTGATTTTTTTGTTTAATTCATCTACAAGCATTTCATTGAGTAATAGAAAATAAGTACAAAAATGAAAATCATACATAACCAAGAAGAGAAACTTCATCTTACTCCTTTTGTTACAACTTAAGAACCATATGATTCAAGAAACAATGCAAGAAACCAGAAAATCAGTCATACGTCGATTCCAAGTTTCAATCCTCACTAATTTCATCACAACTATGGTCTTGCCGAGATCATTGGAGTTCTAACCCAAACAAAAAAATGGATTTGGTTCCTACCCACTAGAACCCTTGCATACCTTAGCCAAAAAACAACAATAGAACAAGACGAGAAGAAGCCGAAGAAGGATGAAGACGACGGCGGCGACTAAACAAAAGAAAACCCTCTTCTCAGCCTCTCCGTTCTCCTCCCTCTTCTCTTTTCCCCTTTCTCAGAAAAACCCAAAACAAAACCCTTCTTCCAGTCGGCTGCTGGGTTGGGTTAAAGTCGTGAGTCCCCTGACTCTCAATACTTCCATTTGATCCAAAACAACCCTTTATTTCACTTAAGCTCAAATCTACTTATGTTTTTATTAAAGTTATCTATTAATTTAGCTTGGTTAGGCTAAGAAGTTACAGATCCACTGCATAAGGAGGGTTAAGTTGAGACATTATTGACACTCCATATAAAGTGAGAATATAGTTGCATCCTTGGGAACTGTCGTTTATTTATCCTGAAGAAAACAAATATCACAATTGGCAGACTCACCATTCTAATCCCAACTTATCATCCCAATTAGTCATAAGTAGCACTAGATTAATTTCAATTAATATAGGTTGCAAAAGATAGGAAAAATATGTTATTTAGGAGCACTCACCTGCTAGAGTTGTACGAAATGCAAATAGCCTTTATAAATTAACTGTTGTAGCTCAATCAACAGGCACAGTACTTTCTCCATATTCCTCATGAAGAAATTTCCAGTAGTCTACCAATTTGTGATCAATTGGGTTGACATCTCTCCAATGACCAGAGCAAAAGATAGCATATGCATCAGCAGCATATCTGAAAAACAAAGAGAGAAGAGGTTATTAGTAGCAGAAAAAAATAAAGAAACAATTTACTTATTAAAATCACTTGGGAGCACATTTTAAGGACCAAGTGTTAGTAGGTAAGAAACTAACTTTCCAACAGCATACAGCTCTGTAACGTAAGCCCAATCTCCTAGGTATTCCTGAGAGAAACGTTTAAGAGCAAGAGATCTCTTTTTGGATAAACCAAGGTATCTGATTTTCTCTTCTATTATGTTGAGAGGAACACGCAGTGTTGCTTCTGCAGAAGGACATATTGAAAAAAATTCGTCCATTATCTTCCAAGCCTGTGGCACATATCCATTTCATCAGTTAAAATTTCACAGTTTGGGCATGATTGGGGAGGCTCTCCCAGCTTTGGATATGACGTAGCAGTACTTTATGTAAAAAATGCGTTGTTTCAGAATGCGGAATAATGTTTGGGGGGAAATATGGTAAATAAGATGACTCACTGGCTGGGTACTGTCAGAAATGGATAGAGTAAATGCAAATTTAAACATAAAACAACAAATCACTTTGTGCAAATTTATCAAATGATTAAAAAGTGCTTGACATTATCAACTTGAAACAAAATTTCTTCAGTAGCATGACCTGAACAACATGAATAAGGGTGACATCTACAAAAGGAAGTTCTTAACAGACCACACAAGGAAAAGACTAAGGTCCTAGAATATAACGCAACTTGCATTACTTCATTATTACTCATCATCACTTTCCTCAAAGAGCACTCTACAACTCTACAGTTCTTTATTATTATTTTTTGGATGTTGAAACTTCAATTTCATGCTTCACTGGAATACCTTGACATCGTTTACAACATAGCTTGATATTAGGTGCATTCATACCTTATTTGTAAACCCACAGGACTTCCAAAGGAAAGGATTTACAAATCAAATACCATGTTTGCATGAACATGTAAATTTAAAATGATGCTAGTAAAAACTTCACGTGATGTTGTGTTGGCAACACTTATTGTCTTTCAAATGGAGCTTAAATAACATTAATGCCAAAGTAATTATATATAAATGCACATATGAAGTTACATTTAGAATGTATTATTAGCAATTTGTGTTAATTAGAATGACCATAATTAAAAAGTTATGTCATGTGGAATTTCAAAATTCCACTTGCTTTTGACAACTTTTTGTAGAGGTCTTATTTTGAAGTACAAGAAAGGATTAATAAAATCCAATGAGAAAGCATCCATATGTGTCCTACATAGATGACACTTTCAAATCACAAGTTGAAGTACAACCCAAATTTAACTACCACATCCAAACACACTCTTTTAAAGAACTTTGTAACATCTCATTATTGCTAATTAACATCAAGATTCACAGGTGTGAAGATTCAAGTGCTTATCTGACAGGTTAAAAATGAAGTGCTTTGTCTAGTAAGGAAGAATCAAAAGAGCATGAGGGGAAACATATATGTGGCTTTTTGGGGGTGGCTTAGGATGCAAACTTTATTTTTTGAGGTTGGGGATACCAAGTATGGTTTGTCATGTAGTTCAGGTTGTTTGGGCAGCCGTAGGGTGGGTGTAGGTTCTACTCACCTGGAGACTCGCAGCTTGGCATCTTTGCCTTTCATTTTCTGTCTGCCCATGTTTTATTCTTTCTTTCATTTCCCCTCGTATCCCTCACTTATACTAACAATAAAAAGGTTGATTCTTCTGAGATGGTTTTTCATTGTGGAATCATAACCAATTTGGCCTATAACTGTAAACCAAGTTGAAGTGTATGCTAGTTTTTTGTTCCCTTGTCCATGAAACAACTATATTTCTCTAAATTGATTAGGTAAGGAAAGTTAAAAGTTGAGCCCCAACGAAGATTATAGAATTACTGGTTTTGTTTCCAACAAAAAATTTGCATTCAGAATAGGTTATCAATATGTTAAACATTTCATGCATCTAAATTCAGATTTTGGAGGTCTTCAAAGCAGTACGTAAGAGCTATCACAGTGGTTATACTGTGTCTGCCTACCAAGTCCCGTCAATGTTACCAGACCAATCTGAATTTCGGAACTGACATACAAAGGATTAGTTCTTAAGTCGCAATATGACGCCACGTTTTGCACTACTTGATGATTGAAACCATATTAGATAATCTTATTCCTGAAAGTTATACTTATTTGATAGTGTTGACCGTGAAAATGGAATTGTTTGTTTACCTGGGCGCCGCGAGTCCTGTTGCAAAGGATGCAGATGACGAGCACCTTCCAGTGGTCGTTCCAGTAGCTCTCCTGGAGTAGCTGAAAGGGCGAAATCGGGGGGATCCACGGATGATCTTTGTGAACGCGTCTGTAGGGCTCCGACCGCCTCTCCGCTGCCGTCAAGTACACCGCCTTCGTCTTCCTCTTCGACTTCCTTTCCTTCTTCACCTCATGGACGACTCTCTCCACTTCTACTTTTTTCTTCCACTTCCTCTCCTTCCTCACCTCACGAACGACTCTCTCCTTGTCTAATTTTTTCTTATTAATTTTGGTGTCATATGTGTTGTTGGTCTTGCTTTGGGTGGTTGGAGGGTTGTTGTGGAGGGGAAAGGAGACGGGTTTGTATGCGAATTGGGAGAAGAAGTGGTCGAGGGAGTCGCAGGAGGAGACGTCGAGGTACCATTTTCCCATGGGGGGATTGAATCGGGGACGACGACACCAAAACGTCTTGGGTTGCTTAGGGGCTTTTCTTTCGATGGACCTTTTTCCCACGTTTTCTGATGTTTCCCCTCCTCCTCACCTTTTTTTTCCGGGATGTTTACAGAAATGTCCTTTAAGATTTCGAATTTGCTTATGAGGTCAATTCCACGGGTGGGGGCCTCAGCTACATTCTAGTAGGTCCGAGAATAAATAGGTCGGTATTCCGTTCCACGTTGAAGGATTTTGTAAATTGAACATTTAACATTCGAAAGAAAAGTTTTAGAACTTGAGCTCCTCAAGGTAGTCAGATTTTTAATAGAAAAAGTAGTCTTCTACTTCACTTCCCACGCAATCTTCAGGAACTTACTAAGCCGACACCATGTCTCAAGCAAAAGGTTATTCCACAAGCACCCTACACACAAAAATAAGAAACATAGTACAAAAACTGCCATAAGAGCTCATAACCAATGAAAAACATCTTCTCCTCCTAAGAACAAATTGGAAATTTGTTGTACCACCAATATGTTGTTGGTACTGTGCAGAAGCAATGAAAAGCAGTCAAGAACTTTCTACATTTGCTGAAATTTTGAAATGAGAATACCATAAACCCTAAGCCCGTCCTAGAATATTTCGTCCAGCCACCCCTCACACCAGCTCTTCTCCTTGGCTGCAATGATTTCCAAGAAATGTAAGGTGTTCTTTTTTCTGGTTTGTAGATTGCTAATATTTCATGAAGAATGTTCCTCACGATTTCTTTTTCCTGGCTTCCCACATGTGTTTATAACATGTTTAGCTTCAATAAATGTCTACTATGTATTGCAAACAAATGTGCTCATATTTGTAGCGACAAAATGTCAATGAATGTGTTCAATAAATGTGATTCTTGGGTACATGCCACATTTATTTCAGTTATCAAAACTCATTTATTATTGGCCTTCCATACTTATTTTTACAGTTTCAATCACACTTGACTTTGGCTCTAGTATGGACTTCTCTGACCTAGATAAAGACTTCACTCCTCAGCTTGCTCCAAACCTACTAAAGAAACCATATTATATGTCGTCTAACCTATTCAGAAGGTGGATTACTTTTACTTTCAAATGTTTTTCTAATAGCACAAATTTACCCATCCGCACATTTTGACCTCATACTCCAAGTGGATGACTAACCATCCCCTTGAATATTCCTCTATTAATCAGACTTAATTTCAAAATTAGAATGCAACATTAACGAAGTTGCTCATTCACACACTAGTATTTATCCTACGGTCTCATTAACAAAGTTACTTAGTTACCCATTCACACAATATGATTTACCCCCAGACTAACCAAAACTTGCCATTGCGCTCCGAAATTCCCTCAGGATCCAACACACTACCAGATGATGGCTGAACATGCCCTTAACGAACCTGTAGATCTCACCAACCAAGCCAGCCAGAAAGCTTGACACCATATCACCTCATGCCAAACATCTTTTTCCCAAATAAATATTCAACACTTTCTTAAGTTACCTGATTTTTACCTTATATATACATACATACATACATACATACATACACACACCTCATCATCAAACAAATTCAAACTTGTTTAACTTACCTTAACTAGGTCCACATATATTACTCATTTGAAGACCACCCTTAAATTTACCCATTATCTAAACCTAAAATATCCCAGCAACATCATTCTCCAATTTACACAATATCTCAACTTAAATTACCCCAGGAATCACTAAAAATAATATTGTTTAGACATAGGATAGTAACCATTTGCAGAAATCATTGAAACTTACCCACTACCTCAACTAAATTTACCATCATTCTATCTAGCTACCCAACATATGACTAATCATACCCTCGTTGGACAAGTACATGTCGAGAACAACTTTTACGGCTAAAATTGGATATTTTCATTTCCTAGGATAATTACTTGTTATTGAATATTTAATTTCCCGTAAATGCTAGCACATACTTGCCCGAGCTTGCCTCATTGTTAATTCAAAATTACCTCAAGATCCATCATGCTCCAACGTGATCACTAACTATCAACTCAAACAAACAGTACGTGCCAGTGGCCAAAATATGCCACAACTCGACCATATCATTCATTTTCGTTACGTTACTCAAACAATCTCATTCCTTGTAATCAATTAGCCCACTGAAACCTAGTAACGTTACCCGAATTTTACCCAACCTACAAAATTAATTTACCTTAGCTTCTAATAACAAAAAATTGCTTAACTTCAGTAGGACCATATATAACATTCATTTAAACCCTTAAAATTACCAATTACCTCAACTAAAATTCCCAAGGAGCATCAATCTCTAATTACCCCAATATGTGAAATCAAATTGCCATAGGAACCTCTGAGGACAACAATTTTTAAGTCATTAGGTTTACCCACAACCCCAATTAAATTTACCACAACACCCGTCTAGCAGCCCAGAATATGACTAGCCATCCCCTCACTGGACATGTACATGTCATAAGAAAATCAATCCACAATGTTAGATCCTAAACCAAGATTAAAGGGTTAAGTGTGTTTTGGGTGTTGATTTAGGATGATGAGGCTTGGCTTGCAGAGGTATGGAGTGAGTGGATGGAGTACGGTTGAGATGATGGGTGGCATGGTGAGAGGTTGGAGGTATGGTAAGTGTGGGTTTTGGTTTAAATAGAGGAAAGCTCCCAACTCTTTCCTTCCCCTCACAACTCAACTCTTTCTCACATCCCATCTCCTTCTCCACTCCTTTTCTCTCCGGTGACGTGGTAACCGGGGTGTGTCAGTGTAGAGACGAAGCGGAGAAATGTATGCCAAGTTAGTTTAGTTTGCTCACACGAGACGTGTTTGGATTTTGGCTTGTCATCAGAGGTCAGAGGCCTCGCTGGTGATGAGAGGTGGCAAGGTATCACCCAAGCATTACTTGGCCTGGACAGGCAATTGCCAAGGATCAGTCAATTGGTCGTTGTATAATTCATTTTGCCCAGCACCGGTCGAACGATGCCTTTAGGCGGTCAACCGGTGGTGCATAATTGTTGGGCGTGAGAAGACTCTGTTATTTTCGGTTGACCGCCTTAAACTGGTGTTCGACCAGTAACTTAAGTGGATCATGTTTAGTGTTCGACCAACTATAACTGAGTTCAACCGATTGTGAGATGTTGTTGGACGTGAGAAGCTATGTTATTTTTGGTCGGACGGGACCACCATGTCGTTCAATCGTTACTTTGTTGATTAGTTTATTGTGTGGACATAACCATCTAAACGGTCGACTGCCCAGTGACCCTTGTTCGACCAGTGGTAGTGAAATCAAGCTTGGGTAGTCACTTATATTTTCGTTCGGACGTTTTCCTTTGTTGGTCCGACCGTTCCCCATATAATTAGTATTTTATTCTGGTCGAGCCTGATTGGCATCATTTCATGCATATCTTTGTGTCTTATATCCATTATCTTTCACCCTAAACAATGTTATGTAACGAGTTTTATGTTTAGTTTTCAGGAATAAGTAGGTTTGAGAAGAAGAGACTATAAATAGCAAAGAAAAGGACTGAATTGTGAGACCTGGGGACTAAGATGCAAGGGAGAATGACCTCAACGTAAGACTGAAGGACCAAAGAGCAAAACAGAAAACTCCACACCATCATGGGGAGTATTTTGGCAATTTTATTTAGGTCGGAGCTCCAACAAGTGAAGTAGATGCATAAAAGACCAACAAAGACATCCAGAGAAGCCCAGAATAAAAATCCAGCGTGATCCGGACTATATAGACCGCCAATTGGCGGTCTGTTTTGGCCCAAATCCGCTAAGATTTTGGTGGGTCGCGTATTAGTTTGTATTTAGTCCATTTCTGGTATTTGTTTAGTCCCATATCGGGGGATTGTCCCGGATTGCCTTTTTCTTTGGCTATAAATAGAACTCTTCACCTTCTATTGTAAACTACCCATTGCTTGGTGGCATTCTCTCTACTAAGGAGTAAGCCTTGAAGCAAAACTCAAGGTGGAGAAGAATGCTACCTTCTCATTGTTAATAAAATAATTGTTTTAGTTTCTTTTAATCTTGTCTTTTAATTCTTGCATGTTTCTTTAGTTTATGTTTCTTTCAATTAGCTTCTTTAATGTTCCTTTCTTGCTTAGTTAAATTTCTTTTCAGTAATATGTTTCATTTTGTTAATGTAGTAGGTTAATGATTAGTGAGTAGTTCCATCCCCATTTAGGGGGTGGAGAAATATGTGATATGATCATGTAGTGTATTAGGTGTGTGTTATCTTAATCTCTTTAGCCTTATATGATTTCCATAACCATCTAATGGGATTTCACTCTTATCTTTGATATGTTAATGCTCTTGAATGAAGCTTAGCTTATGCTTAGATTAATGGACCTATTTTATGGGGAATGATAAGGTGAGTGATGCATTGCATACATTGCATCATATGTCTTTCATTTAGATTACTTTTACATCAATAAATGCTACTAAGGTATGTGTTTAGTCTTATTTACAGAATACAGGGACCTGAATGCAATTTACCCACATCAAGAGCATAAACGCGTGCAAAAGACTCATTTCTATCATAAAGACCAAGTTCAAGATTATCGGGTTACGAATGGAAATGTATCCAAGCATAAAAGCATTCAAGTCCTAATTGCAAAAAGAACAAGGACTTAAGCACAAAAGTAGTCGGGGACTTAACTGCAAAAAGTCAAGGACCTAAGTGCAAATCACGAGTAGCTTTTATTCTCTTGGAGAAAATATATAGAAAAATCAATGTATATCTCCAAATATGTGAAAGAATTAATCCGGAGTTCAAAAGAATGGAAAGAATCAATCCAGACGCGTAAAAAAGGATCAAATCATACCATAAACATTCAACCAAAATCCGGATTAAATCTGAGGAGATCATGCGGCGAAATCGCCGCACATTACATGCATCATGCGGCGGAAACGCCGCCCCCTAGTCGATCCGTGTGCTCCAATTTTGACCAGTCGTGTCTGGACACGTGTACTCTCCAATTCTATACTTAGGTCTCTTGTAACAACTATAAATAGACCCGAGAACGATGTTAGAAGGGTCCTTGGTCCTTAGTCTTAGGTTTTTATTTTTAGTCTTTGTCTTGTAATCTTCTTTTTAGCAATAAAATTCTGTTCTTTTAATTCTTGTTTTAGTTTTCTTTTGTAATGCCTCTAGGATCCCTTCTCCCTCCCTCCATGAAGTTCTAACTCTTTCCAAAGGGTGGAGGTGACGGATTTAGGGTGAAGAGAAGACGAATGAATGTTATTATTTTAAGTTCGTATTAGTCTATTTTGATTACTTGAGTTTATGTTAAATCATTTATCATGTAATGCTTCATAACTAATATGATTTATTATAAGTTTCTAAATTCTCTAATCTAAATCCTAAATCTAAACCTCCATCCAACGGATTTCTCTCTTTGTTCTTGTTTTAATTTTAATTGTTCTTATTTCGTACTTTAGATAATTAAACCAAAAATCCCAAAAACCCAATTTATTTCTTCTTCCCATCTTCCCCTAATCGAAAATAACAAAAATAACGAAATCTCTCCCTCCTTGTGTTCGACCCGTACTTGCCACGTCTTCATAGACGCCGTGCACTTGCGGTATAACTTTAATTCTCATCAAGTTTTTGGCGCCGTTGCCGGGGAGGCGACGCAGATTTTTGTTGTTTTTGTATTTTCGATTTTTTTCTGTTTATCGTGTGCGCGATCTAACTATTTGGATTTGCGTTTCAGGAGACGACAGAGCACGCGGTGAAATCTCACCGCATTCTGAACCAAGTGGGAGGCGGAATCGCCGCACCAACAAGGTAAAGTGCGGCGGAAACGCCGCACAGGGTTGGAATCTGGTCTTCAATTTTCTGGGGCATCGTCGAGATCTCTGGGTGGTCGCATTGAGCTACTGGAATCTCCGAGAGCGGGCGGCGAACCCGACTGAGCATTGCGGAGGTAACTTTTCTTGCCTTTCTCGTAAAATCTGAATAGTTGAAAAGTTTCCTTTCGTAGAATTGCACGTGTAGGGTTACAATTCCATAATTGGCAATAATTCAACTCTGACCTAAAATTGGCAAAATTAGAAAGACCTTAGTGCATGCATCATATAATGTTTTGCTTGCATTATTCTTGCCAAATTCTTGCAAATTAATACTTGTTGAAGATTGCTGGAGGCAAGGTACGTATCGAGGTTTTTATCGATTGCATTCGAGCATATAATTTAGTTGCATACAACCTTGCAATTGCCCCCATTAAAAGGACCATTGTTTGACTATCTTTGCTAGATTTAAGTTAAACTATCTTAAGGGCAACTCCGTAGGAAAAGATACGGTGGGGATTTCATCACCCTCCCGTAGCCCACAAACCACAATCCTGAAGTGTCGCCTAAGCCTAAAAATTTAAAATCAATTAGACTTTGGCCCCTAAGGACTCGGACTCAATTAAGGAGGAGATTGGTTTGACTTGCTATGACCTGAAGCTAATTGAATTCAATTTGGTGTCTAGAAAGTGTTTTTGTGTCGACGAAAGTCTTCCAAGCGACGTGGTTGTCTAATTGGCACCGACTCTGTCGGAAGCGCCCCCACTAGCTATACACTAACTGGCCAACTTGGTTTGATTGGTGAGGGAGGTGAATCAAGCAAATCAATTCGACTCAACCAGTTAGGAGTCGTCTAGATCTAAGTGACACTAGGTCTAGGATTGTTTTGACCGTGCTTGTCCAGGAAATTTCTGACCAACCCTAATTTTTACCCCTTTAGAGTTAAGTTTCCCTTCTCGTCTGAGTCTTCTTTCCCTTCTCATCCTTACCTTTCTATTGTTTGTTTCCTTTAAAATAAATAAAAAATAAAAAAAAATTCAAAAGTTCAAAAAAAAAAAAAAATTTGTAATTAATTTTTGAAATTAAATTTGGAATTTAAATTTCGAATTTGAATTCAAAAATTGATTCAACCCGGTGCACTCAGATTTGGATTCGGGACTTGAGTAATCGACTCTCACGAGTTAATCTAGATTCCAGTCTGGAACTTAACCCCATTCCACCTGTTGCACCACCTCACCCGAATCTAATGGGTGAGAATGTAGTGGACCCGCCTGTTGCGCAACCTATAACTTTGAGGGATCGATGCTACCCAACGATGGCTGCTCAGCCATCGTGCATCGTCATGCCCACCATACTGGGTCGCGACTTCGAACTTAAGGCACAATACATGAGTATGCTGCCTAAGTTCACCTCTAGGGAAGATCCATATCTCTTCCTTAGAGAATTTGAGGAAATCTGCTCTCTTATGCAATACCAGCATATCCCTGAAGAGGCAGTGCGTCTGAAATTTGTGCCTCTGGCACTAAAAGACGACGCTAAGAAATGGCTATATAGTCTAGCCGAAAGATCTATTAGAAGTTGGGCCGAATTTGTTCAAGTTTTCCTAAAAAAATATTTCCCCAACCATAAGACTATGAAGATTAGGAATGAAATTGTTGCATTCGTTCAGTCTGAGAGCGAGCCGTTCTATTCCTATCTTGAGAGATTTAAGAGTGTCTTGACCCAATACCCTCATCACGGAATTCCGAAGTGGCAATTATGCCAAATTATTTATGAGGGATTGACACCCACATCTAGGGTTATGCTAGAATCTGTGAGCCAAGGGAACTTCATGTCCAAAAATGAAAATGATGCTTGGACTTTTCTTGAGGATTTAGCTGAAAATAGTATGCAATGGGACAATGCTAGAACACCCATCAACCCGAGTATTGGATCTAGAATAGCGAGTCAACCCCGACCAGGTGTCTTAGCTATAGACTCCAACATAGCGGCTGAGGCAAAACTAGCCACCCTTATGCGTAGAATGGAAAGTTTAGAGCTGCAAAACCAAACCCGACAAGCATCCCCTACCCCTTGCTCTAGATGTGGTCAGACTGGTCATTTAATGGAGGACTGTGTGAACCTGGAACATGTTAATGCCACATTTAACAATTCTAGAAATGATCCTTACGCATCAACCTATAACCCAGGTTGGCGTAATCATCCCAATTTTTCGTGGACCCAACAAGGACAACCTCCTAGACAACAACCAACCCCATATAACCAAAATAATACATCATCTGGGGGTAATAATGGAAATCATGAGGTTAGGTTGACAAAATTAGAAAATTTAATGACAACTTTTATACAAACAACCAACCAATCATTCCAAAGGCTAGAGACACAGGTCAGCCAATTAGCACAGATAATAGGTGAAAGAGAAAAGGGCCAATTTCCAAGTCAACCTGAGGTAAACCCCAGAACTAATAATCAATATCAATCTTATCAACCACCTTCAGGAAATAACAACCCTAGACCGGTTCAAATGGTTAATGAGGAAGGACCGTTCCAACAAATCAATGTTGTAGTATCATTACAGTCCGGAAGACAAATTGACAATAATGTGGTAAACCCTAGAATGACTAATCAATCTAGCCATCAAGCACCCACATATGACTTGACCATTGAACCCGACGTCCAAATTGAAAAGCCCAATCCACCTACCCAACCTGAACCTGTAGCTCAACCTGAACCTGAGCGATTCTATGTGCCTAAAGCCCCATTTCCCAATAGACTCAAAAAGAACTCTAGTGCACAAATAGAGAAAATTTTGGAAGTATTTAAGCAAGTTAAGGTAAACATTCCACTCTTAGACATGATTCAACAAATACCTGCTTATGCTAAATTCTTAAAAGATTTGTGCACTAAGAAGAGAAAAACGAATGTACCAAAGAAGGCATTTTTAACTGCAAACATATGCTCAATTCTTTCCAACACATCTCCTATAAAATATAAGGACCCGGGGTGTCCCACAATTTCATGTTCAATAGGAGATACGTTTATCAATAAAGCCCTTCTAGACCTTGGTGCAAGCGTTAACTTGCTCCCATTTTCTGTCTACGAGCAACTCAACCTTGGTCCACTGAAACCCTCTAGGACAACCCTCCAATTCGCTGATTGTTCTGTTAAGAAACCGAGAGGTATAGTAGAGGACGTTTTGATTAAGGTTGGTGACTTCATTTATCCAGTGGATTTTGTCGTACTTGATACTGAACCTGTTGTAAATCCTAATCGACAAATCCCTGTAATTCTAGGTAGACCCTTTTTAGCCACTTCGGAAGCATTAATAAACTGTCGAAATGGGCTCATGCAATTATCTTTCGGGAACTTAAAAGCAGAATTTAATATCTTCCATATTGATAATGAGCCAGAACTAATATGCAACCCAAGTGATGTTGTGATGAGAGCACGTATTTATCAGAATTCTGAATCAAATAAATCATCACATAAGCAAAAAGGAAGTAAGAAAAAAGGGAGTGATTCATTTACTCAACCACCATCACTCGAGCAAATAAGTGAACCAATTCAAGTGAGAAGAGTGAAATCTTTTCCTCAAGTCAACAAGGGGAACAATTCAACTGGATACATGCACCAACATGGTGTCATTCAATCCAGTTCTGATTATGGTTGACTTTGAGCAAACTCAACCCCTCTACCGCAAGCCGACTCAGGTAATAAGTGCATTTATTTTATCTATGCATACATTGAGGACAATGCATGATTTAGGTGTGGGGGGGTGTTTATATATGTACATATCTATCTATTTGATTTTCTGTTCTGCTTTATTTCTTAAATTTAAAAAAAAAATTAAAAAAAATTAAAAAAAAAATCAATATTCTATGACATAGCTTAAGATTGAACTGCCAAAACCCGTGTACAAATTGCATTAAGTTTTTGTTTCTTATTATATAGTTCTGCTTGTAGAAATTATGACATAAATCTAGGTTCCAAAGAAAGAACCCATGACCCTTGTAAGACATGTATGCACTTAAATTGGATGAATCAAATCTTTGAAGTGGTTGATAAAAAGCAGAGGTTGAGGAAAATATACCGGGAAGTGTGGACTTCTAATAGCAATTAAGCCTTGAGGAAAATAAAAGTAAAATAAAATAAAAATAAAGTGAGGAAAACACATTTTGCAAAATGATTACAAAAGCCCAAGCCTTCGAGTCACTGGTCCGTAGGGGTATCTTGAAACCCGGTAACTTGAGTCTTCCAGCTCGGGATTATCGACCAAACTCGCTACACGAATGCAAAAAGGGTATAAGTGTCAAAAAGGAAAAGCAAATGTGTTGAATCACGAAAAAAAAATACTTTAAGATACTCAAGGCCCAAAGCTAAAAGAATGATCCATGCCATGGTTGATCCAAATGATACTTCACCACCAGAGGAGGCGTGCAAAATAATTTAAGTAATAACATGTTTAGAAGTGTTAGTGGTGTGAATGTTGGAGGAACAAAGACCAAGTCATATTTTTAATGAGTTAGAATTGTATAATGAGCATGCAAGAATTCTCAGTAAGATGTATAAAGTTGAGGTAGGGATATTGAGAGCTATTAATGAAATGTTGATTCAGGATTTTGTGGGTATATCCGCTGAAAACCCTCAGGAGACAACACTCCTCCCCCTTCGCAACAAGGAGGTTTAAAGGCTTGTTGCACATGCTAAGTGCAACCGTGATTCCTACGAAAGTGAGTTAGGATTTCCCTGTTTTTATTTTTTATCTTCTGTTTTGCTAGGGACTAGCAAAATCTAGGTGTGGGGTATTTGATGCATTGCATACATTGCATCATATGTCTTTCATTTAGATTACTTTTACATCAATAAATGCTACTAAGGTATGTGTTTAGTCTTATTTACAGAATACAGGGACCTGAATGCAATTTACCCACATCAAGAGCATAAACGCGTGCAAAAGACTCATTTCTATCATAAAGACCAAGTTCAAGATTATCGGGTTACGAATGGAAATGTATCCAAGCATAAAAGCATTCAAGTCCTAATTGCAAAAAGAACAAGGACTTAAGCACAAAAGTAGCCGGGGACTTAACTGCAAAAAGTCAAGGACCTAAGTGCAAATCACGAGTAGCTTTTATTCTCTTGGAGAAAATATATAGAAAAATCAATGTATATCTCCAAATATGTGAAAGAATTAATCCGGAGTTCAAAAGAATGGAAAGAATCAATCCAGACGCGTAAAGAAGGATCAAATCATACCATAAACATTCAACCAAAATCCGGATTAAATCTGAGGAGATCATGCGGCGAAATCGCCGCACATTACATGCATCATGCGGCGGAAACGCCGCCCCCTAGTCGATCCGTGTGCTCCAATTTTGACCAGTCGTGTCTGGACACGTGTACTCTCCAATTCTATACTTAGGTCTCTTGTAACAACTATAAATAGACCCGAGAACGATGTTAGAAGGGTCCTTGGTCCTTAGTCTTAGGTTTTTATTTTTAGTCTTTGTCTTGTAATCTTCTTTTTAGCAATAAAATTCTGTTCTTTTAATTCTTGTTTTAGTTTTCTTTTGTAATGCCTCTAGGATCCCTTCTCCCTCCCTCCATGAAGTTCTAACTCTTTCCAAAGGGTGGAGGTGACGGATTTAGGGTGAAGAGAAGACGAATGAATGTTATTATTTTAAGTTCGTATTAGTCTATTTTGATTACTTGAGTTTATGTTAAATCATTTATCATGTAATGCTTCATAACTAATATGATTTATTATAAGTTTCTAAATTCTCTAATCTAAATCCTAAATCTAAACCTCCATCCAACGGATTTCTCTCTTTGTTCTTGTTTTAATTTTAATTGTTCTTATTTCGTACTTTAGATAATTAAACCAAAAATCCCAAAAACCCAATTTATTTCTTCTTCCCATCTTCCCCTAATCGAAAATAACAAAAATAACGAAATCTCTCCCTCCTTGTGTTCGACCCGTACTTGCCACGTCTTCATAGACGCCGTGCACTTGCGGTATAACTTTAATTCTCATCAGTGAGGATATGGATGGAATTAATATTGGAAACACAATTTGTAGTGTATGTACTCTTGTTGCCTTTACCTTGGTTAATGTATTGTATGTTTTAATGATATTGGGTTATCTTATTTCATGTGGAGGCATAGTAGGGTCTAGTCTTTATACATGAGTTCATTTAGCTTCATTCCAATTGTTGTCTTGTATGTTTTAACGATATAGTCTTATCTTATTTCATGTGGAGGCAAAGTTGGATTTAGTTTTACGATTTCATGCACTACATGTTGTGAGGAGCATAATTGAACACACACACACACACACACACATCTTTATATTCACATTATTTCTCTACCCCTATGGGGTTTAGTTTTATTGCTTATCTTCCATTTCCTTTTTGCATTTTAGTATAGTTTAGTGTAACCAACCTTTCTCTCCTTTCTTTCCCACTCGCCTTCGCACAAACCAAAAGTCGACACACCTCCCTGTGGATCGACCCGTATTTTCCACCGCTTCAACGCGGCCGTGCACTTGCGGTATAATATAAAATGAATCAATCAATTTTTTGTTTAATATACATGGTGTTTTACGTGTGTACATAGTTGAGTCTTTTCTTTTGATTTTGTTTTCTTGTGTGTGCATTGTTAGGGTCATGTTAGTGTGTTGCATTTATATCGATATATCTGCTTGCCATGATCCTTGGGTGACTTGTCTTCTTTTGCTTGCCTAGTGCTTAAACATTTTCACATTTCTTTCAAAATCTTCATGTGTTTGTGAAAGAAAATGTTTTGTGGGTTTTGTTGTGTTTAGCATGTGCAAAACTGTTGAAAGGCAAAGTAAAAAGAAAGCTCCAAAAATTGTCTTGAACTTAATACATTAGGATATCTAGTACAGTGGCTTTAGGATTTATCGAGTCATTAGGATGCACCCCAGTTTTCCCTTGGCGGTGAGTAATCATAGGGTTTCAGTGCTCAAACATTTAAAGAAGTCCACCTTGAACCTAGTGAGTCAATAATTCGTGTCTGTTAATTTAAGGAAGTTTGTTGTAGTCAAGGACCCTCTAAATCTTGTTGTAAGACATTAATTGTAGGGGTTTTGGTTAATGTGTAGATAAGAAATAAGTGAGTAGGTGTTCTCTCTTCTCGCACGGCTCCTATCACTCGGGACTTTGTGTCTGGTGCTTTCGAGTCATCTCACTTGGGATGCACTGACCGAACTCCCGTTACACGAGTGGTAGGGATTGCCCTATGTGGAGATTTGGGGAAAGGTGTACGTGGTAGTGTAAGTCCTCATGGGCAATGATGCACGAAACCTGACCCTGGGAGAATGAAGCTCCAACTAATAAAAAGAAAAGAAAAAAAACAAAAAGAAAAAGAAAAAAAAATGGTAATGCAAATAAGAACCTTAATGCACTTTACACTTCGTATCACTTGAGGATGCTGAGGTTGTCCGTGTCTTTCACTTAATTCCTTATTTAACTTGCACGAATGGTTCATTAGGCTAGGTGTGTGGACTGATTACCTATATAGAGTCGGCCCGTAGGATTACAACGTCCATTGATCGACAAAATATGTCCAACGAGTCGAGTGTCTAGATTGAATAATGCATCTTGTTCGGATTTTGTGGGTATATCCGTTGAAAACGCTCAGGAGACAACAGTCCTCCTCCTTGGCGACAATGAGGTTTAACGGCTTGTTGCACGTGCTAAGTGCAACCGTGATTCCTACGAAAGTGAATTAGGATTTCCCTATTTTTCCTATGCTTTTCCTTTCTTTTATTTTTCTCTTTCTTTGTTTTGCTCGAGACTAGCAAAAGTTAGGTGTGGGGGTATTTGATTGGCATCATTTCATGCATATCTTTGTGTCCTATATCCATTATCTTTCACCCTAAACAATGCTATGTAACGAGTTTTATGTTTAGTTTTCAGGAATAAGTAGGTTTGAGAAGGAGAGACTATAAATAGCAAGGAAAAGGACTGAATTGTAAGACCTGGGGACTAAGATGCAAGGGAGAAGGACCTCAACGTAAGACTGAATGACCAAAGAGCAAAACAGAAAGCTCCACCCCATCGTGAGGAGTATTTTGGCAATTTTATTTGGGTCGGAGCTCCAACAAGTGAAGTAGATGCATAAAAGACCAACAAAGACATCCAGAAAAACACAGAATAAAATCGAACGTGATTCAGACTATATAGACTGCCAATTGGCGGTCTGTTTTTGCCCAAATCCGCAAAGATTTTGGTGGGTCGCGTATTAGTTTTTATTTAGTCCATTTCTGGTATTTGTTTAGTCTCATATCGAGGGATTGTCCCGGATTGCCTTTTTCTTTGGCTATAAATAGAACTCTTCACCTTCTATTGTAAACTACCCATTGCTTGGTGGCATTCTCTCTACTAAGGAGTAAGCCTTGAAGCAAAACTCAATGTGGAGAATAATGCTACCTTCTCATTGTTAATAAAATAATTGTTTTAGTTTCTTTTAATCTTGTCTTTTAATTCTTGCATGTTTCTTTAGTTTATGTTTCTTTCAATTAGCTTCTTTAATGTTCCTTTCTTGCTTAGTTGAATTTCTTTTCAGTAATATGTTTCATTTTGTTAATGTAGTAGTTTAATGATTAGTGAGTAGTTCCATCCCCATTTGGGGGGTGGAGAAATATGTGATATGATCATGTAGTGTATTAGGTGTGTGTTATCTTAATCTCTTGAGCCTTATATGATTTCCATAACCATCTAATGGGATTTCAGTCTTATCTTTGATATGCTAATGCTCTTGATATGCTTAGCTTATGCTTAGATTAGTGGACCTATTTTATGGGGAATGATAAGGTGAGGATATGGATGGAATTAATATTGGAAACACAATTTGTAGTGTATGTACTCTTGTTGTCTTTACATTGGTTAATGCCTTGTATGTTTTAATGATATTGGGTTATCTTATTTCATGTTGAGGCATAGTAGGGTCTAGTCTTTATACATGAGTTCATTTAGCTTCATTCCAATTGTTGTCTTGTATGTTTTAACGATATAGTCTTATCTTATTTCATGTGGAGGCAAAGTTGGATTTAGTTTTACGATTTCATGCACTACATGTTGTGAGGAGCATAATTGAACACACACACACACACTCTTTATATTCACATTATTTCTCTACCCCCTATGGGGTTTAGTTTTATTGCTTATCTTCCATTTCCTTTTTGCATTGTAGTATAGTTTAGTGTAACCAACCTTTCTCTCCTTTCTTTCCCACTCGCCTTCGCACAACCCAAAAGTCGACACACCTCCCTGTGGATCGACCCGTATTTGCCACCGCTTCAACACAGCCGTGCACTTGCGGTTTAATATAAAACGAATCAATCAGAGACCATCTGAGAGGTCGACTGGGTTGCGTTTTTTGATCGACCATTGGTGCCCTGTATTGTTTTCCCTATTTCTTTGTCAGTGCCACCTTTGTCAATGGAAACTCATGTCCTCGACTTGTGCGTGTGTCGGGAGGTGACGGTGGGTGTGATGATTTCGCCTACCCAAGGACCGTCGTGTGGAAAATGGTGGATACTTGTTACACATGTCCTTTGTTTTATCTGGTCGTGTATGGCTTGTTGCATTTCATGACCACCCACACTCTCTATAGTAGTCCTAAGGTACACAACTCCGTTGGGTGAGGTGACTATTGGCCTTGATGGCGACGGAGGTAACTACCCAGCCTTGATGGTCATTGAGATGACCACCCGGACTCCGTCATGGCCGGGATATTTCAGATGTGTGTGAGCAAATGGTGTTTCAGCTTGTGTGAGCAACCGATATTTCAACTTGTGTGAGCAACCGAAGTATCAGCTTGTGTGAGCAAACAATGTTTCAGCTTGTGTGAGCATACCTCCGTAAGACTGCGTGTGCCTGCGGTAGGTTCCTTTGAGGGACCCGATGTTGTTGGTGGGACTGTTCTCCCTTATTTACCCTGATAGGTTCATTATATTGTACTTTCATATGCATGTAGTTGGACTTGGTATACGGGGTTTCCTTTTGGAAACTCAGACATTGTTATCACTTTTTTGCATTTCAGGACCTCAGTAGGTTTTGGATGGGTGGTAACTGAAGGTGAGTGCACTCCGGGACAGGATCCTCCAGTCTATCATTTAGGTTGTTATGATTACGTGTATTTGTACTTCCTTGTATTCGGATGTAATCATACTTTTGAAAACTCCCGTGTAATTGTGCACTTCTTGCATTTTATATGAGTAATGTCCTTGTGTTGCTCTGGTCTTTAATTCTTTGAATATCGTTTAAATTTTCTGCTATTTTCGGGGACGTTACACACAAGGTATGGAACGATATCAGTTTTTGTTGTTAAAATTCGATATTGCTCAAATCGTCAAAGAATTACTTCTTATTGAATGTTTTCTCTCCAATTGCCCAATTGCTAATTCAATTTTACCTCAGGATCCATCATGCTCCAACATCATCACTAGCCAAAAATTTGAACAACTAGTACGTGTCAGCGGCCAAAAGATCCAAAAGGTCTCATCACCCAAACGAGGACTTAAGTACCAGGTGATAGTACCAACTTACCCATCAGAAATGGTTGAAATACCACAACGTCAAGATAACTCAGTTGTCCACGGAGGTAATCCTTCCCTTCCTTAAAGATCCATATCAAAAGCCCGTTGTTAGAGCAATCTACCTTACCAATCAAATTCAATGTAAACTTACCAATAAAACACTACCAAAAACCCTCTAACACACTAGCACATATTGATGTAATTATCTCTAAAATGTCAAAATTTGAGAACGCATAAAGAAGCCTACACCACACCATTGATTCTACCATTTCTGATCTGAACGGAATGATGAAGCACAACCTCTAAAACTAGGAATGCATTTTCAGAAGAGCGACTTAATGGACTTTCTTCACAAATATGCAAATTCAAAAGGTTTCGCAATTAAAAAAACAAGCTCAAATTACACCAACAATTATCTAGGTAGGGTTGTCATTAGATGTCATCGGGTCGAAACAGCTCCACAGGTATAAACTCAGTCTCATAAATTCAAATTCCAATCCCTTCAATTACAACAACTATGATTTCCTACAGGAACCAAGGACGACTTACTTTGCTCAAAAGTTAACAACATTAGTTAAATGCCCTGCTAGAATCATAGTTTCAGGGGAACCATGCTCCGGGTATGGTATCAACTCAGTCAATCTACAACACAACCATGATCTCCTTCCACAACCAAAACTTCATTTTGTTAAACAAAAAAGATCCATAACAGACTCACAAAAATTACTAATAATTAGGAATGAAAATGTTGGCATTGGGGTAGCACAAACAATGAACAATTTCCTTCTTGAACAAGGTGGACATGAAAACTTGACATTCAATCAACAAGATGTCTGGTACGCCATCACAACTAACTAAACAATGAACAATTTCGTTTTTCGTTTGCTAACATAATAGGGCTGAATGAATTATTTTAATTAATTTAGAGATGTTGTTAAGAAACATCGTGCAACACTGCTTGGTGAGGGAGATACTCAATCACTACTGCCATATTTCCACAAAATGCAGCATCAAGAACATAATTTCTTCTACACTATTGATCTTGACGACGAAGGATGGTAAGAAATATTTTTTGGGCGGATGGGAGATCTAGAGCTGCCTACAAGGCATTTGGTGATGTGTTAACCTTTGACACCATGTACCTTACAAACAAATTCAAAATCTCTTTTGCACCATTTGTTGGAGTTAACCATCACGGTCACTCCACTATGTTTGGATGTGGACTAATTTCTTCAGACACTATGGAAAACTATTCATGGTTTTTTCGTATTTGGCTTGATTGTATGGAATATAAGTATCAAACTACAATCTACTAAATAATCCAAGCATTTTAATACATTATGACTTATGTTCAAATGATAATGGACCAAATTCTATTGACAATACGTTCTAAGGGTACCACCAAAATCCATCATTACAGATTAATGCCTAGCAATTGGAAACGCAGTTAAAGAAGTATTTTTAATGGCAAACCACAGGCTATGTGTTTGGCATATCCTTCAAAAACTACCTCATAAATTTGAGGCGACAATGTGAAGACCCTAACCCTAGCTTAGGAGCTAATGGTTATTAGTAGGAGATTAGAGCCTAATGGGAGATTTGGTGGAGGTTTGCATGGGGAAAAGAAGGAGATGTGATTGCTTGGTATGGAAGGAGGTAAGGTGATGTGATGGTGAGGTATGGTGTACGGGTATGGTTGGGGTTGCTTGTTTGTTGGTTGTTGGGGTGTTAAGTGGAGAAAACACATCTCTTATCTCCTCTCTCATGTTTCTCTCTTTCTTCTCCACTAAAATACCACAAGAGCACGACGTCAGTGAAGATGCGGCAAGTACGAGTCGATCCATGGGGAGGTGAGTAGCCTCTGGTTTATCTGAATTCAAGTGGCAAAAAAAGGGGAAAGAGATTTGATTATGCTAAGCTAAACTACAGTAAACTAGTAAGTAACAAATGTAAATGAAAGCAACTAACGATTGATTAAAACTAAACTAAAAGGCTAACAAATAGATTGGAATTCAGGAAGAAAAACACCTAAGGGGTGGAGTGTGTGCACATTTGAAGTGAAATAAGTGATGAATGACGCATGTAAGCATGTATATGTGTGTGTCGTGTGTGTGATTTCATGAATAGGAAGTGTCTAAAGATGTGACAAAACCTATCAATCCATTCACACAACATATCGACAATTATTACTTGATTATCATAAGATTCGGCTCAGCATTAGAAGTGTCTAAAGATATGGCAAGACTCATCAAAAACCATAAACTCATGTGAAGAACAAAGCTAAGCATGGGAGGTGTCTAAATCTTATGGCAAAACCCATTAAAACAAAATTTCTTCAATCAAGCAAGCAAGCAACCACAAATACAAACACTTAACTAACATGTAGCATATTCAACAGGAAATTTCAGTCAATAAACATGAAGAAACTAAGCATGGGAAGTGTCTAAATCTTATGGCAAAACCCATCAAAATCCCTCAACATGTAGATGATTTAAATACACCCAATGAACATACAAACATGCAAGTTTATACAATCCACAATTTATCAAACATCCAAACATCACAACATATATCTACATCATGTCCACCCCCCAAAGGGGGATGTAACTGCTCACTAATTCATTAACCTAACTATTATGTTAAGAGATGAAAACATATTAACTAAGTCTACTAAGATTAATGAAACGAAATTAAGCTAAGCATGCAAGAAGATAAAAGAGACAACATTAAACTAAAAAAAGTCTTTTATTAAATTACTCACATTACAAACAACATCTCCCTACTTGAGTTTTTGCTTCAAGGCTTGACTGACTCTAAGTGGAGGGATTGACCACTAAGCAATGGGTAAATGCAAAGGAGAAGGAAGAGTTATATTCATAGGCATGAAAAAGGTAACTGTGGACAATCCCCCAATGTGGGACTAATGAAACATTCTCAGAATAGACACAAACACATTACCCATATCCGGGAGAAATCGAGTTGGATTCTTAGAAAAATGGACTGCTAATTGGCGGTCACTTTTTCTCGGATCTCATCCATTTTTGCACATCTTCTTTATTGCTTCAATTAATCATGTTTAGTGCACTTGGATCGGTTAATTGAGTCTAGGCCCGAATCTAATTGCCAAAATACTCCTCATGATGGTGCGGAGTTTCTTGGTTTGCTATTTAGTCCTTTCGGGCTTACTTCCAGGTCCTTCACTCTTGCAGATGAGTCCTTGTGTATGACCAAGAGGTCCATTTTGCAATTCAGAGATGCATACAAAATAAATATGTTCAAAAAATTCCAAGAACAATTATGGAAGATCTTGTCTTACGACATTGTCTTGAAAATATTAATGGCCTGCCCTACCAATTTGATGTTAGAGAAAACAAGAATTACCAAGGCACTCAAGTATGGCATCCAGTTATGCACATTGTGTAGTTGGATGACTTCCGTGGCGAAATCAAATGCCATTTTCAACGTTTTGAACATGTTGGGATCTTGTGCTGCCACATACTGGCTGTCTGGAAACAAAAAAATCAACAAGCAAGTCCCTCAAAAATATGTACTTCAACATTGGAGAAAAGATGTCAAGCGAAATCTAGGAGAACTGCCCAAAAACGATGTGTACTTGGTGATGGATGCATTTAATAGGAAACAAGAAACAATTGAGTTTTGTGCTTTCTTTGGAGAGGAATCGTTCCAATCTCATGCACGTTCGTTGGAGGTGATGGAAGGTCTATGGACATTAAAGTTGAACTTACTTGAATCTAACTCAAACACATACAATGAAGGTGTAACATCTAGGAAATCTAAGCTTAAAAGGTGCAACTCTTCCTTCCATGGCATAATACTTCAAGACAACGCACAAACATCAGGTTCAAATGTTTTTCTTCCAAATGGATCACCGTCTAACTTAACTATAAGGACACCATTGAAGGTGTTGAACTCTAATTTGGTGAAGAGCAAAGGTCGCCTAAGTTATGCTAGGCTCAAGTCTACCGTTGTAGAGAAAAGAACATCGTACCTAAATGCATTGAAGGGGAAATTACCTATCATCTGTGAACAAGAGAATAAACACAACTACAATCTCACTCTGGTTCCTATTAAATGGGATATAAAGTAGTCATGTGTGATTGTTATTTGGAACCATACATGTGTTATTTCCCTAGTCTAAAACTTTTCAACTTTTTAGTAACATCGACTGCCCTATTCATTTCCAATCTAAGTTCATTATTCAGCACAGAAATTGACGGGTCAGCAATAGCAACTGTATTGTCAAATTCAGTAGACTCTAATGACTTCATTCGCTTAATTGAAGATGAATCTCCATACTTTAGTACACGCTTTTTAATGACACTTAGAGTCTAAGAAATGGGCAACATCTCACGTGGACTTGCTGGTAGCTCATCCATAGATTCTGGGGGACCTTTCTTCTTAGATGGTACAATGGTTGGGTCCGGAGAGGAGTGTTCAACCGATACGGTTGCATTAGGTGGTAAAAAGGTTTGGTCTCACGATGGCGGTCAGAATGGTTCATTAAGAAGTAGTTTTAGCCTACCACAATCCTCTTCCTTATTATCCAACAACTCTCATGTCTCACTAAGCTCATTGCGTACTATGGTTAACCTCTGATTAGACTGAAACAACAACTCCTCTAGCTCATTAACCCTCAATGACAACTATTGGAAGCCTCCACACTTACCTTATTTCTTGGTATGTGGTATCGCTAAATTTCATCAATAGTTGGAACAATCCTTTCCAACTTAAAGAACTTTGTGGGCAAGTTAGAGAACTTCAAGCCCTTAGATTTCAAGTGTTTCCCTAGATCACGCTTCACCAATGCACTTCGAGGTGCACCACCGACAACCTCACAAATATTCAGGTATTCAAAAAGTCATACCTATAGTAAAAATAAATGAAATTACCCATGCTAGAAAACCAAAATACCAGTACAATGTACCCAAAAAAAAGATTTTTTTACCCTAAGTATTGTCATGCATCCTTCTACACATCCTAGCTGAATTTGTTTACCAATGGCCACTTCATTATATTTGAAACGGGCATCAATTAGGCCTTTGATAATGTGGTTGTAAACACATGACCCCCAATGATTGTAGCATATCATACATCGCATTCATGTTATATATCCTTTATTTGACCCTAATTTTGTGCTACTCGAGTATTAGTTTGATGTGTTTCAGGTTTTAGGTAATAAAGAAGAAAAAGGAAGAGAAAACGACTGAAATACAAATTGAAAGAACCTTATTGAAGCATCTTGGACCTGTTTGTCATGCTCAAAGACCCATCTGCATCTCAAGACGGACCCAGATGAAACCATGAGTGACATGAACGAAAGGAAGACATTCTGGTGTAAAAATCCTTCAATACCATGATTTTGAGGAGTATTTGGGTAATTAAGGCCAAACGGGCTCGAAGCAACGGACCTGGAGTACAACCCACGTGCTAAATGGAAAACTTAAGTTGATGGAAGAATTCAGAGCCGATCAGACCAACCAGATCTGCCAATGGCGGATGAAAATCCACCAGTGGTCGAAATCCTCTCCAATTTTACCTATGGCTCAAACATGTTTATTTGGGTGCACCAGACCATTGAGAAATTGATTACAACTGTAGGATTGCTTCCACATTCATCTACACAACTCTTTCTTCAATAAATAGCAATGTTTCTCCTACCTTTCCTCCTTTTCTCCACCTTCCTCCATTAGAATAGGTTTAGTTTACCCAATTTGGCTGCAAACGAATGATGGTGGATGAAGATTGTAATCTTACACTTTGTTCATTCTAATGTTAGATTTGAGTTCTTCTCTTCTTTAGCTTTCTTTTTATCCAAGTATTTTTATATTTTGTTGGTTGATTTAGTGGTTTCCTATTCTTTCCACATTTAGTGTAGATTTCTTGCTCTCCATGCTTGTTGTGTAGACTATGTGTTGTGTGGAGATGGGTTCCTTCTTATTTGTGTCATTTCTTTGTGTTTAATGTATATCTATACTTGTAGCATGCTTAAACATGCATTAGATGGGATAATTCTCACACTAGGTATTTGTCTCATGTTAGATCTAGAGTTAATCTTGTTGCTTGTAATGATTTATCTTTGTATGGAATTGGCTTGTAATGTATGGATCTATGTTTGATGCACATTAACATGAATGATGTAGGTTGTAGGTAGGATTAATTGATGCTCTAATAGTCACACTAGGTACTTATTGCATGCTTAATAATCTAAAATCAACCTAAACTTTATGTGAAATATGCATGTACATGGTTGTCATGTAGTGTTGCATGTCATATACTTAGATTCTACACTAGCTTCTACTTGTATGCCACACACACTACAGTTGTACCTAATTGCATGGAACACCCACTCACAAACATACACCCCTACACATCTCCACTCCGAGGGGTTTTATTTATCTTGTTGATTCATTCCTAGTTTAGTTTAGTTAGTTAGCATAATCCTCTCCATCTCCATTTCTCTCTCATTCAAGTATGATGGGAACAATGACACACACAACTCCTCGTGGTACGACCCGTACTTGCTGCATTTTCACTGACGTTGTGCATTTGCGGTAAATGAACTAATAAAAATCTCAATCAAGTTTTCGGCACCGTTGCCGGGGAGTTGGTCATCGTCGTTATTGTTTCCACCGTTTTGGTGGGTTTTTCTTACATTTTCTTTTAAGTTTTGTTACTAGACAGGGGAACAAGGGGATAGGGGAACTTCACATAGTCAAAGGAACATCCAGGAGGAGTTTGGCGACCACAATCCCCAAACCATCCGCCACTGATGGATTTAGTGAGCTTGTTTTATCGTCTGTTCAACTTCATACATGCATATTCCCCTCTTTAAGACAACTTGGACAATAAAACTCAAAGCAAAAGAGTAGATGAATGTCATCTACGTCATGTACCAAATATAGCCCTTGCACGCATATTGTCTTTCCTTTGCTATACTTTCTTGTTGTTGATTGCTGACGAGAGGTATGGCACCTTCATCATATTGGGTTTATGTGTATAAACCTTAAACTATGTTTTGATAAGTAAACTAACTTAATCTTAATAACAATCAAATTAAGTGTAACACACATCATGCATTGTACAAATATTGTATTGTGCTAACATATACAGGTGATCAAGACTCAAGGAAGAATGGAATGAAGTCAAGACATGTAATGAAGCTATTTGAAGACATGTAATTTCATCTTTATTTGACTCTTTAGGAATCTATGTAACTTGAGCACTTAACTCTAGATAATCTTTATACAAAGACTCTAGGGAACCTATAGAAGTCTCACAAAATTCCATATCAATCCGACTTCAATAGGTGACCCAAATCCGTAGGATAAACCAAGCTGTATAGAACTGTCTGCACACAAACAGTCAACCGATGGAGTGTCTATTCGACTGGTTGGCAAGTGCACTTTACCTTTGGTTCGATCGACCAGTAAATGCCTTTTGTTTAACTATTTCTCTGTTTTACATATTTTATTTGCCCGTTATTTTTTGTCATATTATACAACAGTCTAATACGTATAAATCCTACCTAATCACCATTTTTTCATGTGGTATTGGTCGAACCATCTGACCTTAGCGGTCGACTGATGAGTCACACTTAGAACCAGAAAAGTCCATATTATATTTGGTCGACCATCACTCCTTGATCGTTCGACCGTTTACCTTATTTTCATGGAAACGGACGACCGTTCATCCCATGTCGGTCAACCAGTATAGAACAGATTTGCTGAACTTCAGTTTCTGATTTGTGTATCTTACACACAACTCTACCAAATCCTTGCCAATGGCTATACCACTTTAGGAGCTTATAAATAGAGGTTCGCAGACCTTATTTACACATCTCTCATAACTCCAAATTGCTTCAACACTAAAGAGAAACTCTCCTAGTCAAAGAATCTTAATTCCCACACTCCAACCTTAAACTTCACCACTTGTGCCCAAACTCTCATCCACTCAAGTATGCTCAAATTGGACTGTTTGTTGCTCATCTTATTTTCTGTCAAAGATTGTAAGGCTTTGGTGGAAGCTTACCTCTCTGGTTGTGAGAGGAAGACATCAAGCTCGGCGAGGGTGTTCTCAGCCCGGAACAGGGATTAGACTAGCGAAGACATAAGCAGAGCTTGTGGTGCTCGAGCGGGGCCTGTAATAGAGGATTAGGACTCCGTTGCGATGTCAAACCTTTATAAAAATTATCGTCTCCATTACAACTTGCGTATCTTCCCCCTAATTGCTCTATTCATTTTTCTACTACAATTATTCTTGGTTTAGAGCATTTAGTGATTAGATAGATTAGGTCATAGTGATCCAACACTTCACCCATTAATACATTATCTTTCATGCATTAGTTAGTAAGGTCGCATTGGAACAAGAGTGAGGTGAGTGTTTGATTGGGGGCTTGATTGCTAGTTTAGGGATCAAAATAACTTAGGGGGTTATCCCATACAAGACAAGGTAGGGGATTTCATCACCCCTTTCTTTGTCCCAAAAATCACACTTAATCAAAAGCCGTAATCTAAAATCAAATAGACATTGGCCCTAGCACTTCGGGAGAACTTAGGAGATAATCTCGTTCTCAACGTTATGGTTGAACGTTCATTTAGGACTTTAGTAAATTGCTCGACCTTTCACCACTTTGTTGGCTAAGGATTTCAATTTTGAGTTCACATTGGACCAAATTATCAATGACAAATTGATTATCTACTCTGATCACACAACCATCAAGCACTTCATGGCAAAGAAAGATGCCAAATCTTGACTCTTGAGATGGATATTGTTGTTAAAGAATTCGATCTCGAGATTCGGGACAAAAAAGGGTGTGAAAATGTAGTAGCATACCACTTGTCTCCCCTTACGATGATGAACCATAGGACTAAATTATCAATGACAAATTTCCTCATGAGAAAGTGTTCATGATTGAGGATACCCTCTGATTTGTTGACATCGTGAACTACCTCGTGACCGAGAAACTCCTGTAGGTTGGTCAAAATCTGACCAAGCCAAATTTAGATTGTGTGTCAGATTCTTTCACTACGACAACCCCTATCAATTCAAATATTGTTCTGACCAAATTGTTAGGCAGTGCGTCCCAAATAATGAGTTCCAAAGTGTGCTTTGATTTTTCATTTCGAGGCATGTGGAGGACACTTTGAAGCAAAGAAAAATACCACGAAGATGCTTCAATCTAGATTTTAATGGTCATCGCTATTCAAAGATGCTTACAATTTTGTATGCAGTGTGATAGGTGTCAGCGCCTTCGCAAAATAGGACAACAAGATATGATGCCTTTGCAAATATCCTCCTCTTCGATGTGTGGGGCATCGGCTTTATGGGTCCTTTCTCAAATTCGTTTAGGAATGTTTACATTCTGGTGATCGTTGACAATGTGCCTAAATTGTTTGAGGCTTTCCCCCACAAAGACCAATGACAAAAAGGTGGTCACCAAATTCTTAAAGGACATTTTTGCGTGATTTGGTACGCCTCGTACCAAAATCAGTGACAGGGGTACTGATTGGCATCATTTCATGTTTATATTTGTATCTTATATCCATTATCTTTCACCTAAACAATGCTATGTTACGAGTTTTATGTTTAGTTTTCAGGAATAAATAGGTTTGAAGAGATGAAGCATAAAAGGACCCAAAAGCTGGGAAAAAGGACTGAATTGTGAGATCTGGGGACTAAGATGCAAGGGAGAAGGACCTGAATGTAAGACAGAAGGACCTAAGAGCAAAACAGAATACTCCACACCATCATGGGGAGTATTTTACCAATTCGATTCGGGTCAGAGCTCCAACAAGTCAAGTTACCGCATCAAAGACCAACAATACCAGAAAGAAAAGCCCACAACAAATTCCAACGCGATCCAAAGTATGTGGACCGCCAATTGGCGGTCTTGGACCGCTAATTGGCGGTCCATATTACTCAGGATCCGCCCAAATTTCTCCTGGACTTATATTAATGTTCGTTTAGGCTATTTTTGGTATTGGTTTAGTCCCACATCGGGGGATTGTCCCCGATTAGCTTTTTCCATGCTTATAAATAGAACTCTTCACCTTCCATTGTAATTACTCATTGCTTGGTGGCATTCTCTCTACTAAGGAGTGAGCCTTGAAGCAAAAACTCAAGGTGGAGAAGAATGCTACCTTCAATGGGAGTCATTTGTTAATAAAATAATTCTTCTAGTTTCTTTTAATCTTGTCTTTTAATTTGTGCATGTTTGTTTAGTCTTTCCTTTCCTTTTGAGCTTCTTTAATACTTCTTGCTTTCTTAGTTAACTTTCATTTCAGTATTACGCTTTCTTTTGTTAATATAGATAGTGTAATGAGTAGTGAGTAGTTTCATCCCCATTTGGGGGGTGGAGAAATATGTGATATAATCATGTAGTGTATTAAGTGTGTGTTATCTTTATCCCTTGAGCTTTATATGATTTCCATAACCATCTAATGGGTTTTCACTCTTATCTTTGATATGTTAATGCTCTTGAATGAAGCTTAGCTTATGCTTTGATTAGTGGACCTATTTTATGGGAAATGATAAGGTTAGGATATGGATGAAGTTAATATTGGAAACACAATTTGTAGTGTATGTGCTCTTGTTGCCTTTACCTTAGCTAATGTCTTGTATGTTTTAATGATGTAGTCTTATCTTAATTCATGTGGAGGCATAGTAGGGTCTAGTCTTTATACTTGAGTTCATTTAGCTTCATTCCAATTATTGTCTTGTATGTTTTAATGATGTAGTCTTATCTTAATTCATATGGAGGCAAAGTTGGATGTAGTTTTTTGATTTCATGCACTACATGTTGTGAGGAGCTTAATTGAACACACACACACACACACATCTTCATATTCACATTAGTTCTCTACCCCCTATGGGGCTTAGTTTTATTGTTTATCTTCATTTCCTTTTTGCATCTTAGTGTAGTTTAGTGTGACCAACCTTTCTCTCCATTTTTTACCACTCGCCTTCGTACAAACCAAGCATCGACACACCTCCCAGTGGACGACCTGTATTTTCCACCGCTTCAACGCGGCCATGCACTTGCGGTTTAAATAAAACGATCAATCAAGTTTTTGGCGCCGTTGCCGGGGAGGTGCTATGTCCAGACGTTGGTTTGGACGATTCGAGGGGTTTTTAATTTTTGTTTTCAGTTTTTCCTAGTTTCAGGCATTCTTAGAATCAAGAGGAAGCGACTGGAGGAATTTGAGAGCCAATAACACAAAAGGGACCGCCAATCAGCGGTCTGGGACCGCCAATTGGCGGCCTGGTGAGCCTCATTTTCTCTCAGATTTGTTCTGGTTGTTTGTTGTTTCATTTTAGTTATCTAGGAGTATCATTTTGCATACTGTGACTTCTAGTTTTCTCCCAGATTTAATTTCTATTACCTTTAATAAACGTGGACCATAAAACTCAAAGCAAAAGATTAGACTTCTTGCCATCTAGGTCATGCATCATGTGTAGACCTTGCATGCATTTGTCTTTTCTTTGCTTTACATTTTGTTGTTGATTGCTGGCATGAGGTACGTGCACCCAAATCTCTCATTCATGCATGTTTCGATCATGCATTTGTTAGTAAGGTGCATCGGGACAAGAGTGAGTTGAGCGTTTGATTGGAGTGATTGATTGCTAGATTTAAGCTCAAAACGCTACTAAGGAGGTGTTGTCCCATAAAAGATAAGGTGGGGGATTTCATCACCCTTTCCTTGGCCCCAAAAATCACTCGTAATAAAGCCTTAACTAAAATCAAGTAGACATTGGCCCTAGGATTGCGGGCGCACTAGGAGAGTAATCTAGTTGAGACCGTCATGACCTGATCGGCGTTGCCTACCTTGTCGATAGTAGGAAGTACTGGATCTCCGGATCTGGTATCACTTGCTGGGCATTGTGGTCCTCGTTGTAGGGAGGTGAGGCGTGTCGAGGCTAGTGACCTCGAAGTTAGGCGTCGTCTAGCCTAAGGACCCATTGCCTTACATTGTTTGAGTCGTGCTTGCTAGTTAGGCTTCTACCTGATCCCTTCACCCACGCTAGCTTTAGGGATTCTTCCCTTCTCCTCTGAGTCATCTTCTTCTCACCTACTTCTACGTTTTAGTCTCCTCCCCTTTACACTCTCTGGTAGCGTTTTAGGGTCGAGTCGAGCACTTTTTGCGAGCTTAGTCTCGTGGTGGTGAGAGTGGTCGACTCGAGAGTTGTTTGTTGAGATGGATGGTTACATGGGCGACCATCCATATGATTGTTGGGACCAGGACAATTCATCCTGGTATTCCGGACCCATGCAACCTGGGGTGGCTCAGACTAACACCCCGTATGGTTGGGATAATCTTCATTGTGTGGCTGAGCAATCTTCATATAGGGGTAACATGAGAGAGGCACCGACTGCTAGACCACAATCTAGTTATGTCGGATCATATGCTGGTCAACAAACTGAGACATTACAACAAACTTTGGCCTCTTTCATGTGTATGGCAGACGACATGAGTGCACCGGTGGCTCCAGTAGCCATACCGTGCGATTGTTGTGGGTTGAGTGGTCATGTTATCGGGGAATGTCCTTATGTTCCCCCTGAGCCTGAGTATGAGCATACCTTTTCCCAAAATGCTCAATGTGACCATTACGCATCCGCGTACAACCCGAGAGTGATGGATTCGTGGGGAGACAATTATTATCCAAATTCTTATACCTCATTTTCACCCCCGTATCCTCCTCCCGAATACCCAGAATTCTACCAACACCCCACTTCAAATCATTGGACTCATTCTCAGCCCATCAACACCCAACCCCAAAATTTCCCAAGCTCTGACTTGGACCTCACTGTTGACCCCAAATTTGATTCCTTAAAACCAACCCTCCAAACGTTGATGGAAACCACTCAGACTTTATTGAAGTCCAACTTGAATTCCTTGCAAAATATTGAAATGCAAGTGAGTCAAATGACACAACAATTCCATGAACGTGAGGAGGGTAACCTTTCTTGTCAACATGAGGATTCATCTTTTGATATCGAACCACCACCACATCCACAAATTCAAAGCACAACCTTTCAAAGTCAAACTCCTAGTCAGTCTGAGGAACTTGGGGTTTCAATTCACGATCACTTAGTGGAGGATTCGATTCAAATTGAGAAAAACTTGGACCAGCTTCATTATGAGTCGTCACAGGGTTGTGCCTTATCTTTTTGTCCCGTGGCCCTTGAGCCACATGATCTTCATATTGTGCCTCTTAAGGACCCTCCTCTAGTGGAGCAAGAGCTCCCTAGTCCCCTCAATTTCAAACAACCTGATGAGAGTTTGCCTCTCATTATTGTTCCTGATCATCTTGGAAATGATAGAACATCAAACAACTACATTGCTCATGAGGGTATTGGGAGTTCCTTGGAGGATACCTTGGGTATGAGACCCACTTTTTGTTCGCCTGGTGTATCGGACATGCCTAACGAGGTTCTTGGCATCGTTCCGACGCACCAGCCTATTGGTTGGAGAGTTTGGATTGACGATCATAACTTCACCAGCGCAACGGGAGAAACTCTTATTCCGTTGCCCCTCATTTCCCAAACTCTTGAGAGGTTCAAGATCTTTCGGTTTGATCCTTTGAATGAGACACCTTTGCGTCCAATCCATGAACCTCTCATTTCATCTGGTGCTCTTTGTGAAGGGGGCCCACGCATGCGTATTCTGGCCCTGCGTGGTGTCATGTTCCCTTTCCAAGTGCATTGACCCACTCTTGAGGTTCCCATTTGATGTCTTTTGACAAATGAAGATGAGAACTTATGTTTGTACATAGTTATATATAAAAAAAGAAAAAAAAGTACAATAAAAGACTCCTTCAGTGAGCATCGATTGTTGTGAGCCCCAACCCTTGTGTATTTGGGCTTCATTTCTTTCACGTATTTGTATCCTTTCTTTAGCATCTCACAGGTTTTGAGGGAATTCGGGTTTGTGTCCATCAACATGACCTTGAACTTCCCTTTGTACTTAATGTTGGTGAGATCTCTCCTTTTTCATTCATAAATCCATGTAGTATCTTGCTCACATTCATTGAGGACAATGCATGAAGTAGGTGTGGGGGGGTGTTTTACGTGTGTACATAGTTGAGTCTTTTTCCTTTGATTTTCTTTTCTTTTTTGTGCATTATTAGGGTCATGTTAGTGTGCTGCATTTAATATCGATATATCTGCTTGCCATGATCCTTGGGTGACTTGTCTTCTTTTGCTTGCCTAGTGCTTTAAAATTTCCACATTTCTTTCAAAATTTTCATGTGTTTTCGAAAGAAAATGTTTTGTGGGTTTTGCGTGTGTTTAGCATGTGCAAAACCGTTGAGAGGCAAAGTAAAAAGAAAGCTCTCAAAATTGTCTTGAACTTGATGCATTAGGATATCTAGTACAGTGACTTTAGGATTTATCGAGTCGTTAGGATGCACCCCAGTTTTCCCGTGGGGGTGAGTAATCATAGGGTTTCAGTGCTCAAACATTTAATGAAGTCCACCCTGAACCTAGTGAGTCAATAATTCGTGTCTGTTAACTTAAGGAAGTTTGTTGTAGTCAAGGACCCTCTAAATTCTGTTGTGAGACATTAGTGTAGGGGTTTTGGTTCATGTGTAGATAAGAAATAAGTGAGTAGGTGTTCTCTCTTCTCGCACGACTCCTATCTGACGGGACTTTGTGCCTGGTGCTTTCGAGTCATCTGACTTGGGATGCGCCGACCGAACTCCTGTTACACGGGTGGTAGGGATTTCCCTATGTGGAGATTTGGGGAAAGGTGTACGTGATAGTTTAAGTCCTCATGGGCAATGATGCACGAAACCTGACCCTGGGAGAATGAAGCTCCAACTAATAAAAAGAAAAAGAATTTTTTTTTGAAAAGAAACAAAAAGAAAAAAAATGGTAATGCAAATAAGAACCTTAATGGACTTTACACTTTGTCGCACTTGAGGATGTTGAGGTTGTCCATGTCTTTCACTTAATTCCTTATTTGACTTGCACGAATGGTTCATTAGGTTAGAGGTGTGGACTGATCACCTATATAGAGTCGGCCCGTAGCATTACTGCGTCCATTGATCGACAAAACATTTCCAACGAGTCGAGTGTCTAGATTGAATAATGCATCTTGTTCGGATTTTGTGGGTATATCCGCTGAAAACCCTCAGGAGACAGCACTCCTCCTCGTTGGCAACAAAGTGGTTTAACGGCTTGTTGCACGTGCTAAGTGCAACCGTGATTCCTACGAAAGTGAGTTAGGATTTCTTGTTTTTCGTATGCTTTTTCCTTTCTTTGTTTTGCTCGGGACTAGCAAAAGTTAGGTGTGGGGGTATTTGATTGGCATCATTTCATGTTTATATTTGTATCTTATATCCATTATGTTTCACCTAAACAATTCTATGTTACGAGTTTTATGTTTAGTTTTCAGGAATAAATAGGTTTGAAGAGATGAAGCATAAAAGGACCCAAAAGCTGGGAAAAAGGACTGAATTGTGAGATCTGGGGACTAAGATGCAAGGGAGAAGCACCTGAATGTAAGACAGAAGGACCTTAGAGCAAAACAGAATACTCTACACCATCATGGGGAGTATTTTACCAATTCGATTCGTGTCGGAGCTCCAACAAGTCAAGTAACCGCATCAAAGACCAACAATACCAGAAAGAAAAGCCCACAACAAATTCCAACGTGATCCGAAGTATTTGGACCGCTAATTGGCGGTCCATATTACTCAGGATCCGCCCAAATTTCTCCTGGACTTATATTAATGTTCGTTTAGGCTATTTTTGGTATTGGTTTAGTCCCACATCGGGGGATTGTCCCCGATTAGCTTTTTCCATGCTTATAAATAGAGTTCTTCACCTTCCATTGTAATTACCCATTGCTTGGTGGCATTCTCTCTACAAAGGAGTGAGCCTTGAAGCAAAAACTCAAGGTGGAGAAGAATGCTACCTTCAATGTGAGTCATTTGTTAATAAAATAATTCTTCTAGTTTCTTTTAATCTTGTCTTTTAATTTGTGCTTGTTTGTTTAGTCTTTCCTTTCCTTTTGAGCCTCTTTAATACTTCTTGCTTTCTTAGTTAACTTTCATTTCAGTATTATGCTTTCTTTTGTTAATATAGTTAGTGTAATGAGTAGTAAGTAGTTCCATCCCCATTTGGGGGGTGCAGAAATATGTGATATAATCATGTAGTGTATTAAGTGTGTGTTATCTTTATCCCTTGAGCTTTATATGATTTCCAAAACCATCTAATGGGTTTTCACTCTTATCTTTGATATGTTAATGCTCTTGAATGAAGCTTAATAGTGTATGTGCTCTTGTTGCCTTTACCTTAGCTAATGTCTTGTATGTTTTAATGATGTAGTCTTATCTTAATTAATGTGGAGGCATAGTAGGGTCTAGTCTTTATACTTGAGTTCATTTAGTTTCATTCCAATTATTGTCTTGTATGTTTTAATGATGTAGTCTTATCTTAATTCATGTGGAGGCAAAGTTGGATGTAGTTTTATGATTTCATGCACTACATGTTGTGAGGAGCTTAATTGAACACACACACACACACACACACACATGTTCATATTCACATTAGTTCTCTACCCCCTATGGGGCTTAGTTTTATTGCTTATCTTCATTTCCTTTTTGCATCTTAGTGTAGTTTAGTGTGACCAACCTTTCTCTCCATTTTTTACCACTCGCCTTCGTACAAACCAAGCGTCGACACACCTCCCAGTGGACTACCCGTATTTGCCACCGCTTCAACACGGCCGTGCACTTGCGGTTTAAATAAAACGATCAATCAGGTACCCACACAGTAAATTAGGTCCAATGGGACTTAGTACCGGGTGCTTTCGAGTCATCCGACTTTGGATGCACCGACCGATCTCCCGTTACACGAGTGGTAGGAATCGCCCTTGGTGGATATGTGGGGAAAGTGTACGTGATAGTGTAAGTCCACACAGGCAATGATGAACGAAACTGGACCCTGAGAGAATTAAACACCAACCAATTTTAATTCCTTATTCTTTAAAAAAATGAGAAAAAAGAACAAGAAAAATACTACAAATAAGAACAATAATGGACTTTACACAACATATCATTTAGGATATTAAGGTTGTCATTGTCTTTTACTTAAGTCCTTAATTAACTTGCACGAATGGTTCCCTAGCCTAGGTGTGTGGACAAGATACATATATAGAGTCGGCCCATAGTATTACTGTGTCTAGTGATCAATAAAAGTACGTCCATCGAGTCGTGTGACTAGGTTGAATAATGCATCAATGTTCGGATTTTGTGGGTATATATGTTGAAAACCCTCAGGGGACACCACTCCTCCTTGATGAGAAGGAGGTTTAACTATTTGTTGCACATGCTAAGTGCAACCGTGATTCCTACGAAATTGAGATAGGATTTTCCGTTTCATATTTTCTCTTTCTTTGTTTTGCTCGGGACTAGCAAAAGATAAGTGTGTGGGTATTTGATTAGTAGCATATCATACATTGCATTGATGTTATAGATCATTTATTTTACCCCAATTATGTGATACTCAGGTATTAGTTTGATGTGCTTCAGGTTTTAGGTAATAAAGAAGAGAAAGAAAGAGAAAACAACTGAAATAGAAAAAGAAAGAACCTTATTGAAGCATCTTAGATCTATTTGTCATGCTCAAAAACTCATCTGGATCTCAAGAAAGACCTCGATGAAACCCTGAGAGACATGAACAAAAGGAAGACATTTCTAGTGCCAAAATCCCTTAATACCATGATCTTGAGGAGTATTTGGGGAATTAAGGGCAAACGGGCTCGAACCAACGGACTTGGAGTACACCCCACATGCCAAATGGCAAACTTAAGTTGATGGAAGAATTCGGGGCAGATCAGACCAACCAGATCTGCCAATGGCGGATGAAAATCCACCAGTGGCGGATCTTGTTGGTAGAAATCATCTCCAATTTCACCTGTGGCTCGATCATGTTTATTTGGGTGCACCAGACCATAGAGAAATTGACTACAACTGTCGGATTGCTTCCATATTCATCTACACAACTCTTTCTTCTATAAATAGCAATGTTTCTCCTACCTTTCTTCCTCTTCTCCACCTTCCTCCATTAGAATAGGTTTAGTTTACCCAATTTGGCTGCAAAAGAATGATGGTGGATGAAGATTGCAATCTTACTCTTTGTTTAATCTAATGTTAGATTTGAGTTCCTCTCTTCTTTAGCTTTCTTTTTATCCAAGTATTTTTATATTTTGTTGGTTGATTTAGTGGTTTCCTATTCTTTCCATGTTTAGTGTAGATTTCTTGCTCTCCATACTTGTTATGAGTGGAGAGTAGATCCACCCCATTTGGGGTGGAGGTGATGTAGACTATGTGTTGTGTGGAGATGGGTTCTTCTTATTTGTGTCATTTCTTTGTGCTTAAACTTGTATTAGATGGGATAATGCTCACACTAGGTACTTGTCTCATGCTAGATCTAGAGTTAATCTTGTTGCTTGTAATGGTTTATCTTTGTATGGAATTGGCTTGTAATGTATGGATCTATGTTAGTTAGTTAGCATAATTCTCTTTGTCTCCTTTTCTCTCTCATTCGAGTATGGTGGAAACAATAACACACACAACACCCCGTGATACAACCCATACTTGTTGCATTTTCACCGATGTCGTGCTCTTACGATAAATGAATTGATAAAAAGAATTTTTTTACCATAAGTATTGTCGTGCATCCTTCTACACGTTCTAGCTGGATTTCTTCACCACTGGCTATTTCATTATATTTGACATGGGTGTTGTTTATGCTTTTGATAACTTGATTTTAAACACATGACTCCCAACCAAAGGTATATAAAGTATTTAGGTCTTCAATTATAAAAGTCATCCACTTTTAAACACGCATTGGTGTCCCAACAAACAAGAATACACAGAATAGGTGGACTATTGTTTTGATTAAGCTTAAACCGTAAGTGCACGACCGCAATGAAGTGGTAGCAAGTATGGGTTGAGTCTATAGGGAGGTGTGTCAACTCTGGTTCTTCAGAAATTAAGTATAAAATAAAGAGGAGAAGAAGTTTGATTACACTAAACTAGGCTACACTAAACAAGCAATTAACCAACAAGAAAGATGAAAGCACGAGAGCAACTTAAACAAAACTAAGAAACTAGCAAAGCAAGATGAAATTCATGTAGGATCATACGTATGGCTTAGGTCTAATCACTTTTAAGCTAATTTACATACTTGTTTAAGCAATCATGGAATGCACGGCGGAAATTAAAAATAAAACAAGCAAGTAAAGAATACTAGGCAAACCACAATAAGACCCGGATTTTTATAGAGGTTTGGCCTCCCACCTACTTCCTCTCTTGCAAGCTCCACTCCATCTCCCTCGAGCTCCGCTCACGTCTTCACTGTCAACCTCATTTCGGGCCGAGATTAAGCATTTACACCACAAGCACCACGAACACCCTCACTTGCTTCATTTCTTCCTCTCACAATCCGAGAGGGACACTTCGGGCTTTCACCGAAGTCCTTGCTTCTTTACAAAAGTGGGTTTAGTGGATCACTCACTCTCTAACTTGAGCATACTTAGCTTAGGATATGAAATTGATCTAAGATGTGGAAGTGTAAGCTTGGAGAGTAGGATTTGGGGAATGGGAGACTTTGAGCTTTCTCTTAAGAGTATATGACAAATAGAAGTCTAACAGTTATGTGATTGTGTCAAGGGAACACCTATTTATAAGATCCAAAGGGGTTATAGCCGTTGAGGCAAGTTTAGAAAGATTTTGTGTAAGATACAAAAAATAGAAACCTACAAGACACAATTCAGCACAATTTCTGTCGACCGAAATGGGTATACCGGTAGACCGATTGGTCAAATTTGGCTACAGCTTAAGTTTACTTAAGTAAACGATCGAACGAGATATGGGGATTGGTCGACAGTTCTAGGGTTTTTGGTGTGTTAAGAATGAATCAGTCGAACAAGGTAAATGGTTAGTTCGACCGGAAACTTCCAGGCACTCCTGAGTTCAAGAAGAATTTGAATTTTGCTCACCAAGGTCTAGGAGACATTTGACCGGAAACTACCATAGTATTCAGGGTGACCAAGAAATGTTGGATCGGTCGACCACTAGGAAAGTTTTGGTCGACCGAAAGTTTTGTAAAATTGAGGGTTTGGGAAATTCGACCGTTGTAGAATATGACAAGTCTAACGATCATGTGACACGTGTAGATGGTCGAACAAAATGCTTTAAATGGTCGACCAGTTTAACACTAAATCCTGTAACATAATAAACAACCCAATCGGTCGAACGATGAACTCATTCTGGTCGACTGATTTGGTCCTGGCAGTTCAAGTTAGGTTTAAGTGTTTTCCAGTTCTAGTTTGGGTGATCTATTGAAGTCCGAATGTTGTGAAGTTTTTTGTGTGACTTCTATAGGGAACCTAGTGCGTGTTTGATAGGTTTTTAGCTCAAGTATACTCAATTACACATAGTTCCTAAGACTCAAAATAAATCAAGATTACATGTCTTCAATATAGCTTTAATTACATGTCTTGACTTCATTTCCCTCTTTCTTGAGTCTTGATCACCTGTAGAAGTTAACACGATACAATATATATGCAAGGCATAGTGTGTGCTATTCTACATTGATTACAATTAAGATTAGGTTGATTAAATCATCAAAACATAGATTAAGGATAAAAAACCAACAATTCAGTAGGGAAAAACCCCCAAGGGGTGGAGTGTGTGTACCCATGTGATAAGGTGGTGAAGAATGCACTCAATAAGGCACAAATGCAGATTGTATTTTAATGCATAGGAAGTACCTAATGGTTGTGGCAAGACCTATCCTTCCAATCACTAACCTAGTTGATTGACATGAGCATAAACAAGTTGGTTATGAAGAACCTAAACAAGTATGGGAAGTATCTAACGGTTATGGCAAAACCCATCAAGTTAAGTATTCTCTTTTAAACAAATAAGCATACATTCACATTCATCACATACTGCACAAGATTGCATTCATTCTCATTCGTCCTTACATGTATAAACATGATATCCACCCCAAAGGGGGATGGAACTACTCATTACACATTAATCTAACAATTATATTAAGAAAGAAGGGCGTTCTAACTAATTATACTAAGATTAAGAAAAAAAACTAAGATAAACATGCAAGCATTAAAAGAGACAACATTAAAACAAAACTAGGAAAATTTATTTTATTGATGATTCACATTACAAGTAGCATTCTTCTCCACTTGAGTTTTCCTCCAAGGCTTACTCCAAGTAGAGAGAATTGCCACCAAGTAATTGTTAGGTTACAAAGGAAGAAAAGGAGTTCTATTTATAGACATGAAAAAGGCAACTGGGGACAATCCCTCGGTCTGGGACTATTGAAACAAACCTAAAATGGATATAAACAACATAATACACAGCCACGAGAAGTCGGGCCGTATCTTGACCAAAGTGGACTGCCAATTGGAGGTCTGGGGCCGCCAATTGCCGGTCTGAGTTGGTCGGATTCGGCCCATTTTTGGATGACTTCTTAATTGCTTCAATTTTACACATGGGGTGCACCCTGATTGGTTTTTGAGTCTGTGCCCGAATATAATTGCCAAAATAATCCTCATGATGGTGTGGAGTTTCTCAATTTGCTATATGGTCCTTCCAGCTTACAACCAGGTCCTTCCCTCTTACAGATAGGTCCATAAGTCTCACAAATTAGTCTTTTTTCTCGCGTTTTAGCCCCTTTTGTGTCTTCTTCTTCTTAAACATGTTTATTCCTGAAACTTAAACATAAAACTCGTTACATAGCATTGCTTAGGCTCAAAATAGAGTATATATGACTTGGATATATGCATAATATGACACTAATCAAATACCCTACACCTAGGTTTTGCTAGTCCTGAGCAAAACAACGAAAAGAAAAACTAAGAAAGGAAAAACAAACAGAGAACAAGATAAGTCCTAACTCACTTTCATAGGAATCACAGTTGCACTTAGCACGTGCAACAAGCCTTATTTCTCTTTGTCGCCAAGGAGGAGTGGTGTCTCCTGAGAGTTTTCAGTGGATATACCCACAAAATCCGAATATTGATGCATTATTCAACCTAGCAAATCGACTCACCTGAATGGGGCCGAAATACACAAGGGTTGTATCCCACAACAACCTATGCTAACTCTTGGAGTTTTTTGTTTTTTTTGTTTTTGTGTTATAAACAAGATATATACATCAACAAAGATATTTTCATAATCATTTGGTCAAGGAACATCGAATGAGAACATTGAGCCATGCAGACCAGAGATCTGTCGTGATGGGCCCACTTCATTGGTACTCTGTGGTATCATGAGTGGTAAATGGTCAAAACCGAAAGGCTCGAACCACTCATGATATTGGTTGGGTGCAATGTGAATGAGTGGAGTTGTGTTGCCTCACTATGGTTTAGATGCTCGTCGAACAAAACCCTCAAACCAATAGGCAGGTGCATCATAATGAGTTCCTCATGCTCATTCGTGTGATGTGACATACCTGTCACACTAAGTATGGGGCTTCTCCCCAAGTCGTCTAGCAAGAACCACCCGACCTCCTTTATATTATCAAGCATAAATTTAATCGCAGTTGGGTCCTCGTTGGAGTTAAGATGAGGCTCATGAGGCTCAACGGCCATGGGACATGGGGTAAAGACACCTTTTAGTATGGCCATATGATGAGGTGTGTCCCCATCACTAACAGTCTCAACTGAATCACCCAACAAACACTCCCTTTGTTCATTCATGTTTGATGTCAACTCACTCTATTACACTGCAAAGATAGGCAATGAGTTTTCGTTGGGCACACAAACATTCTCAATGGGTTGCGTTGGTGTTGGGGGTGTTTGTTGATTTTGCGGTGCTTTCTCTAATTGGCGACTGATTCCCACCAACTGCACTCATTCGGTTGAACCCAAATCAAGGGACGATCGACCGTTTAGATGATCAACTCCCAGGTTCAACGAACAAAACGACCAATCGGTCGAACGGCAAAGGGGCCTCGTTCGATCGAAAGTCACCAGGGACAAATCCCACACTCTCCACAACGAATCCGGTCGAACCCCCGAGCACTCTCGGTCGACCGAATTCCACCAGGAATTCCCCCAACTCTCACCACAAATCCGGTCGAATGCCCGAGCACTCTTGGTCGACCGAATTCGTCCAGAGCATTCCCCCACGCTCCTCGTCAAGTCCGGTCGACCGAAACCACCTTCGGTCGAACCGACCACTATTCCAACTTAAGTCACGGTCGGACGAAGTCAATGAGCGGTCGACCATTTAGATGGTCAACGCCCTCAACCGACCTATGACAGTGCACACGGTCGACTGATTCCCACCAACTGCACTCGTTCGGTTGAACCCAAATCAAGGGACGATCGACCGTTTAGATGATCAACTCCCAGGTTCAACGAACAAAACGACCAATCGGTCGAACGGCAAAGGGGCCTCGTTCGATCGAAAGTCACCAGGGACAAATCCCACACTCTCCACAACGAATCCGGTCGAACCCCCGAGCACTCTCGGTCGACCGAATTCCACCAGGAATTCCCCCAACTCTCACCACAAATCCGGTCGAACGCCCGAGCACTCTTGGTCGACCGAATTCGTCCAGAGCATTCCCCCACGCTCCTCGTCAAGTCCGGTCGACCGAAACCACCTTCGGTCGAACCGACCACTATTCCAACTTAAGTCACGGTCGGACGAAGTCAATGAGCGGTCGACCATTTAGATGGTCAACGCCCTCAACCGACCTATGACAGTGCACACGGTCGAACGGCAAAGGGGCTCGTTCGACCGAAAACCACCAGGCTTGCCTCCTATGCACGATCGGTCGACCGCCCCAAGGGCATCGTTCGACCGATGTGAGGCAGAACCCGAATTCTCAATACGAATGGTCGACTGTTTGCACCAACCGGTCGACCGATCAGGCAGTAAAATTTGTTGCACGTTTACTTGCGACAAACCGGAAGGCCTACCGTCGACTTCCAAATACTCACGATACTTAGGTGAGTGAGTTGACATACCGGAAGGTTTGAAGAAACCTTTGAAGAACCACGACGACGCCTCCACGAGCATGCCTCCCTAAATCACGATCCGTCGACGATCCTCGCGACTAAACCACGATCCACACCTCCTCGACGATCCACGCTCACGATACCACCTCCGTCGACCTCCACCACCCAACCACGACCACAGCACACGAGTGAGGTTTAGAGAGAGAATCAAGGCAAAAGGGACGGCTAGCAAAACCACAAACTCACCTCCAACCACCTTCGTCGCTCCTCACTTCGCCGGAGATCACAAAACTCACTGGAGCTCGAACCTCTCGCCGGAGCTCAAAACTAGAAGAGAGAGAGAGAGAGACATGAGTGAGAGAGTAAGGTGAGAGAGAAAATCACCAAATAAATTTCTCACCCCAACTCCATCCTCACTATCCATCCAATTCCTCTCCATCTCAACCATCCATCTCATCTCCAATCCATCTCAACCCCTCATCCATCCACACTCCATCTCAGCCCTCCAATCCATCTCCTCCTAATCACCACCTAAAACATCATTAAGGCATAATTAGGATTAGGATCTCACAATATGAGCAACAAGTCAGACCTTTTAGCTTAAGGTTTCACACAAGATATCAAAATTCAAGTGCATTAAAGCTACACAACCATCCTTCCCCTTCCCTTGAGTCACTCATCACGTGCATAGGGTCCATCCATCGTCGGATTTCCGCCGCACCAGCCGGCAGTCGGGGACCAATAGTCGCACCAACAAGAGCCCCTAGGTGGAGATCGGGTGCACCAGCCACCCTAGCCTCCCATCAGAGCCACCAAGGCCCCTCCCTGAGATGTCTGACCAGAGGTGGTTAGACCTCACCAGAGTTCGCCAGAGAGGAGGAGGAGGAGAAGGTTAGGAATTTCATGGGTAAGGGAGAGGAGAGGGTTAGGGAGGGCTGGGGAGAAGGGTTTTGTTTCAAGAAACAAAAAACAAATGGCAACAAATGAATGGGAATAAATCCTTATTAAAACTTGCCTAAACCAAGCATATTTGAATTCGCATGCAGAAATCAAATATTCTCTTGCTGCCTAGGATGCCACGTCGTCCCCATAGCTGAGTCAACCCCACACGCCCCTAACCACAAGCCAAGTCAAATTTCACAAGCAACTCGTCCCTGATTGAGTGAATCGATTAAAAAATTACGTGATAAGTCGCACCCTCTTGCAAGTCGATTTTACACGACCAAAAAGGAAACCCTTTCCCAAAAGAAAACTTTCCCAAAATAAAACAAAAATTCACAAAACATACAACAAGCATAAAGATAACACATAATCAAGCATAAGGATAAAATATGACTTAATAGTGTAGCAGGAGAGCGGGTCTTACAATGACGGTCGCGATCGGATCACTCTCCTAATGCGCCCGAGGTCCTTAGGGGTCAATGTGTACTTGATTTTAAAATTAGGCCTTTTGATATATGTTTTGTGAAGTTGAAGGAAGGGGTGATAAAATCCCCCACCTTATCTTGAATTTATAATTAGGCCTTTTGATATATGTTTTGTGAGGTTGAAGGAAGGGGTGATAAATCCCCCACCTTATCTTGGGGTGAGGTGGACGGTTGAGATTGTTTTGTGTTTGAGGTGATGGGTTTATAAAAGTTAAACTCATCTCTTCCTCATTTCTTCTCTTCACTTCACTTAACCCATCTCTCTCTCAGCTCATCTCCCTTCCTGACTCCGATGTTGGAGTGATTTACGAAGAAGGAAGGTTTTAGGGAAGACGACAGACTTGGGTGATCGTCGCTCGAAGAACGAGTTCACCAGAGAAAAGCTTGTGGTGAGGAGGGGATCATCATGGGTCTTCAGAGGTTTCTTCAAACCTTCAAGGTATGACAAGTTTCTCTTTAATACTCACCCGAGGTGTGTGAGTGGTGGTTTTAGTCGACGTGGATGTCAGGTTCGTCTGAAGTGATGTGCAACAGATTTTTGCTGAATAACAGTCGACCGGCGTGTGCCTTGGTCGACCGATGCTAACTTGCATTGGTCGAACGATGCCTTTGGATGGTCGACCGGCTAAGCATTTTAGGCAGACTCTGGAGTTTTTCAGTCGGACATGACCGCTTGTCGTTCGATCAGTTACATTGTTGGTGAGTTGGTTGGGGGCATTTACCATCAAAACGGTCGACCATCTTGTTGACCAGTTGGACCGATTGCACCCAACTAAGTCGGTTGGGGCCTAGACCATCTAAACGGTCAACCACCATGAGATCTTGTTCGACCGATGACTTAAGTGAACTTAAGTTGTGTTTGACCAGTTCGCATTTAGGTCGACCGGTTGAAGACTTAGCAAACGTGGGAAGTGTTTGGAGATTTTCGGTCGACCGATTATGACCATATGTTCGACCGATTTATCATTTTGTTAGTTGAACCGGGCGTTGATCATCTAAACGGTCGACCGCCCAAGATTTTTGGTTACACCGTTGTATGTTGTTTCATTCGACCGGTTGGGTGACGGTCGAACCTATGGTTGTTTTTGGAGGGAATCGGTCGACCGGTGTGCTGTGTTTGGTCGACCGTTGTTGACCAGTTTGGTGCTTTTATGGTTGTTGTGGCTTCATGGAGCCATCTTGGGCTCTAGAGCGAGTTGTGGCTCTATGGAGCGAGTTGTGATTGTTGTTAAAAATAGTGGCTCCGGTGATAGATGCAAATACTTGGTTTCAGTATATTTGTGGAGACTTTAGTGTTGTTGTTCTCATGCCATGTTTCATTTATCGCTATCACTATTAATATATGTGTTACGGGTTTGGCATACGGAGTTTCCTTCTGGAAACTCAGGCATAGTTGCATTTTTTTTGTTTTTCAAGCCGTGAGCGGCGTTAGGGGGTGGTAACTGAGGAGGAGTGCACTCGAGACTGGATCTTGCTTTCCCCATTTCGGAGGTTGTCGTGATTTTTTGTACATTTTAGTTAATATCTTTTGATATAATCACATTTTTGAAATACTCAAATATTATATATATATTGGTGCACCTGGTGTTCTGTGTTAGGTGTAATATCCTCGTGTCGATTGTATGTGTAAACATTTTTAAATTTCCGTTGTTTCGAAGATGTTACAAGTTTCTCCGCATATATTTGTTTCGGTAAGTAGATTGGAGATCTATGTATGATATTTAGTGTTTCTCTGAGCTTCATATTGTTTGGCAATCCCGTCATTTGGTTTATGCTCATGTGTTTTTTTTTGTTTTGTTTCAAGTGATGGTCATGTGTCATTTGGTTTTTGCTCATGGTTTTCGTTTCAAGTGATGGGCATGTGTACATGATGCATGTGTGTGCGTAATTTCACGTGGATTTCAATGTTGACTTTATTTGCAAATTTGCTTTCATTTGGCATGTAACTAATAGCATATTTATTGATATAAAATTGGAACGAATAATTTCCTTCAATATGATATACTAATTGATTATAAAACCTATTTTCCTACCCTTATTTGATGAAGAAATCTGATGGATCGATTGAAGTTGATCCCATGGACCAATTGGGCGTATAATGTTTGGATCCAGCTGGATCCTACCTACCGGCTCTTAACTCCTCACATAACTCCCACACCGGGAAACACCCATGGAAATGAACCTAGACTCTCTTTGTGGGCTTCTCCGGTCGCAATCTACGGAAGAAGAAAGACCAAGGGACGTGATGAGAAAAGGCGAGGATCACCGTCTTGCTTAATGGAATTAATTTCAGTTTGCTAACTAGGTTTGATTGATTGCATTTGGTTTGTAAAGATCAATGACCTGTGTTAGATTTGCATGAGTCGAATAGAAAGAAGAAGAAACACGAATAGGGATGAACAAGTTGTAAATATAGCTTATAACTTATACGATACATACACATACTATACTCAGATATTATATTGATAGGATTACACTTCATGTGATGCATAAGATTAGGACCCAGTTTTTAGAATACGCTGAGCGGTACTTGTTTTATTTTCACACTTCCCATTTCTAATTACATCGTGCTATCTTAAGCAGATGACTTTGTACCTCAATTTTTTTTTTTTTTTTGCACGGTATGATATCAATAAAATAGATGGTTAAGCCGTCCTTTTTCTTTGGGAAAAAAGTTGACCGAAGAGAGTTTCATCCAAGGGTCAGCAGTGAAGTTGGAACGATGGGCATTAGGTATCCTACAACATAGATTCAAAACCTAGTCACGACTTTTAAGTCTTAGAAATCGTTATGGATTTACTGTTCATCTCCTTTCCCTTTTGTATCTATATTTAGCGAATCTTATCGGGTTGTTAATTTCATCAATTGTTGTAACAGATAAATTTGATCGATCGGAAAACTCAAGTATTCCTTTGATTTACTATAAATACAAGTTAAGCCCTATTTAATTGTTCAAGAGAAACGTCTCTTTTATGTTTGTCCAAGCTTGTTTGATTGCTCCAAAGCAATCCATTTTTTCAGTCCAATTAAGGGTTTCAATTAGTTCAAACACAGAAGTTTACACTCATTAGACGAGAACCAACAAGCTGCTACTAGTAATTGACATCACAAACTTCGGAGCTCAATGTGGGATTTCTTAGCAATTTTACCAATGACAGCAAGCTATTTTGGGATTTCATGGCAACTGAAGCTGCAATTTGTCCTCAAACTGAACAGGCAACTGACATCACAAACCTCACCTCACTTTGTCTAGCAAGGGTCGAGGATGAGACCCAATGTGGGGCACAAGTTGAAGAGGAGCGACGTTTATAAATCAAGGAAAGGATCAGGGAGTTCGAGTAGGAGATCATCCACTGCAACCTGTCGTCCTCAGAGAACTAGCTGATTAGTCTATTCGAGCAGCTGCTGGTTAACATCTCTTATTACATTACAATCGAACCCAACTAATTATCAATAAAATCATTCTGCGGCTGCGCCAAACATTTATCGAAAAATCTGCAGAAACACAATATAGTAAGTAGTCTACCTCAATCTGACCTGACTACATAAAATCTGCAGTATTTGATGCCAACATTTGGCATCAATTTCCAACAAGCATGACACAATTTGACCTCAGAAACATAATATGTGCGGCATAACCATCCATGCTAAAATCACAAGTCTAACCACAAAACAAGTGTTGCAACTCACTTACAGAGCATAAGGACCAACTGCACTTCAACTTAGAACAGTAAACACACTTTAAATAGCATAAGAACGTGTTCTAGATTCGAACTTCTACTGTCGCCGGCTTGAACCTTATTGTGTTCCTTTTCTTAATTTGGTAAATACAAATAACTCAGTCAAATAATTTCACATCACACTCACACAGTAAGCAAATTGACCATTTCATTCTTTCTAAGTTCAACATGCAAGCATTTCTATAGAATCAACATCAATTAAAAACTACCAACGAACCCTCCTGAAAACCAATCAGCAGCAGTTGTTCTTTGTGAAAGCCAAACAAAGTAATTTATAAAGAGAGACGCTAAAAACGGTGGTTAATCTTGCTATTATCTTCCAAACGACCGAACACCAACTGCCACAATCCAACAAGACTTACAGAAGCAAAGGTGCAGTTTCATGTGATATGCCAGAAGAAGAAAAAAATATGTCACAACAAGATGCTTTATTTACAAGGCCTCCGGAACGACCAGCCATGATAATAATAAAAAAAGCAATGATATCTCTAAGCATCATTACCTATATGGATTTTGGATAATATTTCCAAGAGACAACCCAACTGCTCCATTAAAATAACTCAAAATTTTTGACATAGACGTCAGAAATTAAGACTCGAGCTTTGTGAACGGACTCTCTTGATTAATTTCTGTCTACCTGACAAATCTTCTTCATATCCGACAACCTAAATATGATTTCACTTTCAGAACCCAAATTAGAAATTTAGGTAATGTCAAACAGAAGTAACATAAGCAAACCTGAGACTCTGTCGCTTGCATCTTGTTAAAATCATCATAAGTTCTTGGAACATTATGACCAGAAGAAATGCTAGGCTTGATATAGTTTTCTGACCTGCCAAGGACACAGGTAAATTAGTACATACCTACTAATGGTTTGATATCATACTTTACACGCATCACATATTGTCTCTGGTCTGTACATTTATTCATATGTATGACAGTAAAGAAATTGCCATTGAAAATTCACTAGTAAAAATTGCAGTTAATAAACATTTTTCAAATTGTAATAGCTCTTCAGTTTTAAGAAACTAAACAACATAAAGTACTTAATGTATCAACAAAAGCCCACTACGGGATCCAATTTTGTGGTCTACTATCCTAATTGAACTTGACAGGCTCAATTCAGAACATTAACAAACTTCTAGGCCTAGTAAAAAAGACTTAAATCAGAATACTAACAATTAACAAACTTGTAGATTTGTCTTGTTTTTCCCATAAGAGCTCCAAAATTAGAAGACAAATGATGTGTCGGACAGTCAAAAGTGGTTCCCATCATGAACATTATCATCTTCATGATGCCTCAAAAGAAGTTCTTGCTAGGGCAGTGTAAGGAGGGTTTGGATGTATGCAACCATACCCCTGCTAATTAAGGAGGTTTCCATTAACCACCATTTATGCAAAGGGCAACCAACAGGTAACAATTTCATAAAAAGTATATAAGATACACAGAAAACTTGCAATTCTGATTTAATCCCTGATAAGCGAAATGCCAAAAAACATTTGAACTTTTGGTCTCTTCAAAATGAACATTTTGGGAAATATTGATTCCCTTGAAAAAGAAAAAAAGTAAATGATAAGATGGCAGGTTACCACCCAAGTAAAATTCATTACTATACTACAATGTTTTGTTTGTAAATCACATGATCGACAATGCTAATGGTCAATATTCAAAGTTATTCATATACTCGTATGCTGAAATAAATGCCCAAAATTAGCTATTTATGATTGACAAGCTACCTGTCTAACCAATGCTTTGATATCATGAATGGAGTATCTGGAGCAGCATGATCTTGATCAATGACTAAATCAGCTGGAAGATTCTGCTGCATGTAGTTAAAGATCCACTGTTTGAAAAAATGACACTTCAACAACTAAATCAAAAAATAAACTAATAGGATACGTTTCTGTTGCAGCCACCTGTGTCAGGCAACTTCTGGTCTCGGATCTTTACACAATAAGTAGTAAAATGAGATTTATATAATAACTAAATTGAGAGAAAATGGACACCATGTCACACCTTATTTGATTGCTCGAGGTGGTCTTCTATGGCAGCTACATCATCAGGGACAGCATCCGAAGTTTCAGGCATTCTATGTTTTGAGGACAAGTTGTCATTGGATCTGTCTTGGAAAAACAGTGGTCCTTTTCCCGAGTTGTTATGGAATCTGTCTTGTAACAACAGTCGTCCTTTTCCAGAGTTGTTATGGGATCTGTCTTGTAAAAACAACGGTCTCTTTCCAAGACTAGTCAAACATTCTGGCATCTCAAAAAAAAGAAAAAAATGGCTACATTATCATTTCAATGACAACCACAGATTAAACAGCGACCAGGGACATTCACCTATTTTTTGTTTTAAAGCAGATATTGGCCTTTGGCATCCACTAAGCAACTGCGGCTGCATCTTTTTAGACACCAGGCCGTCTGCCTGTGTAGGTCGGTGGGTTGGGATGGAAAGACCTGCCTCTATTTCTTGTGCAGCAACCACTTTGGGTTCAAATTGATCTGATGGAACCACCATGTTCTGAAAAACAAAAGATGAGTCTCAACAATAAAAATCATACTTGACCGTTTCTGTAAGGGTAGAGGTGGAGAGAGGAACAGAGGTACCTTTTTAATGCATTTTGTGATCCAGTCAGCAGTGACCAATTGTATGCCCCACTTACACGCAGCATCATATTTAGGACCACACTTAATCTTGCAAAGGAGGTGTGTTGACCTTCTTGTCAGTTTAACTGTGCATTTAGATCCCAATACGAAACACAAATTTCTCAACAACAGCTTCTCCATTCCTTCATATTGGGTAATACAAAATCGAATGCCTTCAAATCCAGGTAATGGAACATGACAGGGCAATGGTTTGAAGAGAATGTGACCATAAATATGTTGCATGTGGCCCACCTTCAACCAGATAAATACCACATTGTGAGTCTTTGTGCATCATACGAGCAATTGATAACAATAGGGAAAACATTATACATTCATTTTGTTTTACTGGTTAGTAAAGGAAAGATGTAACACACATAACATAAGCCTCCAGAAAATAATGGCTGCTTTGCAAACGATGGAAACCTACAACCTTTTGTGGAGGTTGGCCCAAGGTGATCAACGACACATTTATTATGAATCAATACACACCAACAATCCATACCTCCAAACAAGACCGAATCCAGTGAGTTGAAATAAGGTTAGACTGATTCACGTTAGCTTGGGCAGACAAAAGACCATGACATTCTATAACGAAACGTGCATTTTGGATTTCATCGATGATAACACCGCCTCCTTTCGTTACCCACTCAATGACGTCATCTCGCTGGAGGAAAAATGATAACTTCATTTAAAATGTTATTTATTTTTACAGAAATGTCAGGATTGCTATAATAATCAGAAAAACAGTGGCATGATTTCTACATAAAGAATGTTACGAAATTCATCGTGTAAAAAATGCGATGATTGAGTGCAAATAAATCTCCTGTCCAAATAAATCTCCTGGCTAAATGCATAGAAAATAATGCCCAAACAATTTCAGCTTCACATTTGACGAAGTAAAATGTATATGACTTTGTTAGACTTCTCAACAACCACTTATACTGACGCACTTTAAGACCCATAAAAAGTCTAGCTAACAAAACATAATTGAGTCTTGGTTTTGCTACCCATTGACATTGTACCAAATTTTAAACAAAGCAGGAAAAATGCTTGATCTAAACATGAAATAATACAAAATAACATAACAGTGCAGTTTCCAACATCATGACCTCAGACACCTATTTAAGAAATGAACTCAAACAAGGTAAAATAACTTCGTAGCTAGTTCCAATTAGCGTCAGCATATTTACATTTAACCACCTTTAATGTACTGAATGAAATAGTAGACAAGATCTGGACCAAATCAACAAGAGGTTGCCCTAAAAATGACAAGTTAGAGAACTAAATGTACGTAATGGTTTTCAAAAGAGGTAAATATGATATTGTTATCCAAAATAATAGTTTCAGCTTATTTAATTGGAATAACTTACCCGTTCTTCAGGAAAAGATTCAGAAAAGCAAAAGGAATGCCCTTCAAAAATATTTGGTGAGGTGAAATCCTTAGAGTTGGCATTTAACAAGTGACCGGTTTTGTGCTCAATGTTAGCCGGTAATGATGACGGATGCTGCTTAGATTTAGCTGTTAAAAATGAATGGTTACTTTCCTGAATTTTTGATTCAGATGCTTCTTTCACTCCAGCTTTTCCAGAGGCAGATTCTTCTACACAAATGGGCAAAGAAGATTTGTTGTTTGCCGCATTTTCCATATTCGTAGGCACTCTGCCTAAGCAAATAGGATCTAGTGACAGCCAAACATTGTTAGTTTTGAATATTGAAACTACAACCTAAATTACTGAATGCAGAAGTGGAACCTAATGCTATACCATCAGGAGAAAACAGATCAGAGAAGCTATGTTTTGGAGAAACTGGGAGTTCCTTTCTCGCCTGTATACAATCTTCAAGCCAAATGGTCTTGACAATCTTTACAACACCGCAAGCAGCTAACTGCCTTAGCTCTTCCCTTTCACTATAGAGAGTATATTGTTTTAGATAGTATCCATGTCTATTGACTTACTCTTGGACAAAGTAGAACATAGACAGATAATAGGTTAAACTCACTTTTCAGAAGGAGACCCTACAACTACGTGTGTCAACTTTGTGCTCAGATGCACATGACTTGTTGCTCCACCTTTCAGTATCATGTCAACCACTTTGCGTGATTCTGTCTTGTCAAAACCAACAACTAAAATATCGCAACTCGACAAGTATATACCACTGTCTTCTTCTTCGGAATCTTCTACAATACAATGCATAAAGGCTTCTTTATCGTCAGAAACCGATGGCACTTCATTATTATTGTCGATTGTAGTAGCAGCCTTCGAGAAAGTAGAAGATGTCTTCTGGGAGAGACAAGCTTCAGAATCTCCAATGGAATTCAATGGGATGGACAGTGAAGTTACACAACTCTGGTCCTGGATATGCAGCTCTCCCACAGCACTCTTATTCCCACTGCAAATTAGAAGGGAGTTCTAATGATGTAATTTCAGATGGGAAGAACATAGACAGGGAGTAGACTAAACTCACGTTTCAGAAGGTGACTCCACAACCACGTTTGTCAACATTTTGCTCAGGAGCACTTGCCTTCCTTTTCGTATAACGTTGACCATTCTGTGTGATCTTGCCTTATTCAGACGATTCAACAAGGGCACATCATCACCTTCCTGTTCAGAATCTTCTACAATGCAATTCATAAAGGCCTCTTTATCATTAGGAACTGTTGGCACTTCATTGTTATTGCTCGTGGCAGTAGCAGCATCCAAGAGTGTAGAAGATACTTTTTGGGTGGGACAGGCTTCAACATCTCCAGTGGCATTCAACGGGATAAACTTCGAAGTACCACTACCTGCCTCCTGGCTATGCAGCTCTCTCAGAACACTCTTGTTCTTGCAGTATGAATTAGAAGGTCCACGAACAATGAAATGCACTTCTTCCAGATAAGCTGAAAAGGAGAATAAACTTCAAAACAATGGTTCAACATCTCTAAAGCACAACTGTTTCAATATTTTGAAGAGAGAAAATAGGTGAGTTGTGCCACACAATTCCTCAAACCCACCTTTACACGCAACGGAACAAACAACCCATTGACGTGTGACTATGTGGATATATCCCCATCGTTTGGCAACCTTGTACTTGTCGCTTTCAGGAGAGTAACAATAGTCAAGGAAGAACAAATATACCATGAAAGGTGCTCTTAGTGAGTCAAATATCAACAAGGAAAAACTTCAATTATTTATCAAAAGGAAAATTGTATATAAGTAAAACTGTTAGACCTTAATTTGTGACATTGAGACCACATCACTAGAAGCCAAAAGAAACAAAAATACAATAATATTAAGGGAAACATATATACATGTGTAACTAAAATTATGATGTCTTATGTTGTGATAATAAAACTACAATAGCAGCCAAAATAAATATATATACAGCTGAAGCATGTGACCAACTAATAATAGAAAAGTATGAATGAAAATAATAAAACTAGGGAGGGAAAAAAGAGGAAAGACAGTGCATGATTCTCTGGTATGTAAAAGTCCAGCAAGATGAAGTCCAGATATAATAAAATTAGTAGATAAACATTTGACGTTTCCTCCAAAGTTCAAAGCCCAATTGCAATGGATATATCACAAACTAGATGAGTACTCCGTTTTGTGAGGACGTCACCAGAAAAGCCACCATTCTGTATGATCAGTTGTTCAGTCTTTGTCCGCTCATCTAATGCAATGAACAATATATCATTCCAGAAACTGATAGGAAAATGAAGTATTCCAGAAACTGATGAAAACATGAAGCTGAAAGAACCACCTAATAAGAAGATAAAATGAATTGCATACCTAGAGGAAGTCCACCCACGCAAATCTTCAAACCAGTGAAGGGAAGAATTTCGTGACATTCATGTGGTACAAGGTGATGCTCTGTCCAGCACTGGCTTAACCAACTGAGACTAACAATTGGTTTTTTAAGGACATATAATGCCCACTGCAACAAAAAGAAGACCTCAAACACTGGAAAAGTTAATTTGCTAGAATCAAGCTCTTAGATTATATGTAAGAAAGAAGGAAATTTTTTGATTCAAACACATGAAGATAAAAAAAACTATATGGGAAAAATATGAAAACCATGTACTATCTGAAGCCAATTTTAATGAGCAATGAAAGTGGACGGACAACACATTGGTACTATGCTTAAGTGCTGACAGAGAGAAGATATCTGAACTTTAAAACAGTAATTCAGATGTAAAAGAGTCAAAAATATTTAGAGGGCTAAAATTAATATAATCTAGTGTACTCTTTTTTCCGTGTTACCATTATATAGGTGAAAACATGTAAAATATCAGGAAGAAATTTATATACTGTATTGGTAAAAGACTTTAGTCAATACGGTGAGTAGGAACCTTGTATTCAGCAGCTAAAACATTATTCACAATTACATAGTCAACATCACGTGAAGCCTCGTCAACCAAAAGCCCTCCCATAGCAGTTACAAATTGTTTAATCCAAACCTGACATGGAAAAGTTTTTGTATGCCATCTCAATATCAAGGTAATGTTAAATTAAAGAGTTGTAGTCATCTTCACACTGGAAAGTGTTTACTCTGTCATATTTTCCAAAACCAGATGCCAGTATTTTGACACCTTCCATTGCAAGACAGCAAATATATCCGACCTTGGGTAAAGCTCTGCACTCTTTAGCACACAAAAAAACACAATGGGGTCCTGCCAAAATATCCAAAGAAGAAAAATTTAGTAAATTGCACAAATATAAAAGGACCACCATTTTGACATATATCAAGTCTTCTAACCTACATATTTCTTCTTAAAAACAGGGTTCCAAGGACAAATTTCTTTAATTTTCCTCTGATCGTAGTGTTTCCTTATTTTTGGTGGTCTTAACACTCAATTGATGTCACTGCCGCAACAGATTGGCTAAAATTCTTGCTTAAGCAACAACCTAGTCTGAAAGATCCCAAACTGGTGAACATCAACGATTCAACGTCAACATTACCACAATGCCACTAAAATCGCTCCCACCCAAGGCAGGGGTAAGGGGGTTGGACTCAGTGATTTACGCACTATGATGCTTTACCCCTACCATAGCAAAGAGGCTTTTTCCAGTTGACGTGTGACACAAACTCGACTATTGTCCGCTATTTCACAATGAATAAGTGCGGGAAATTTAATTAATCAATTTGGCTAGTCGATTATAAGGTGAAAGGCAAAAAATAGTTAATCTTTGACTGCAATGAAAATGAACATATGATCCCAAAATGACGAAGAATGACAAATTTTCAAACAGCACAACTCTAGCTTAAAGAGTCCTAACGAGTTGCCCCATTTTGAAAGGGAATAGTCAGCAAGCACAATAAGTCATCATCCGCTCACACTGTTGGTAGCTTGGCATGTTTCTTTTTTGTGTGGTTCCTCACCAAATGCCTTGCTATCTTTTTGTTTTTTCTGCCCCCTTGTATCCATTTTTGCTATTATTAATGATTAAAAAAATCCATCATCCACAAAGCTTGCCAACTACATTCCCTATAAGCAATATTGTCATCAAATGTGATGAATTCTTGGTAATTCAACTAGATGAACATTAAGGGAACACTAATACAAGTACGTCATTAGAGAGTTGAGGACTCTCAAGTCTTTAACTCGTTATTTGACAAGCATTTCAAAAATACAAAACTAGCACATCCAACCTGTAAGAGTAGCACAATATGTGATAAATATTCACTCATCCAATGATACCTTTTTTATCGGTAGTCATCCAATGATACCTCGGTAACTTGTTATAGCTATTATAGCTATTGAGGGGGAAAACAAAGTTATATAGATGAGACAGAAAGTGAGATTTAGTAAACAAATAAGGCCGGCTTAACTTGGGAACAAAACCTAGTGTTACAAGAAAAATTGGTTTACCGATAAGATTGCAGCCCTTAGCTTTAAGTTCCTGAAACTTTTCCTGAGAACAAAGCATGATAGGAAAGTGAATAGTTAGAAATCATTGTTTATTAGCAAAGTGGAACACAATTTGAAGCTCTGGGCGACAGTTCCATTTCGGAAACAAAAGATTGCATGATTGCGAGCAATTCATTAGTTTGGATCATGACCAATTATTTGCACCAAAATGGAATCCAAACCACGCAAGAAGAAAATCACGAGTTCAAAGTGAGAAGGCAGAATTGTGAATGTCACAAACAATCCAAAACCAAAAAAAAGAAAGAAAATGGTAAATCATTTCATTATTGCAGACATTTAAAAACGAAACAACACAAGCATAAGCTGCAAAATCAAAATCCAAATAACAAAGAATATTTGCACGCTTTGAAGCGTAAAGAATGAATCCAAAAGTCAGTGAACAGTCAGAAACCTCAAAATGATTTTTCAAAGTAAATCATTTGATGGTTTGACATTCAGAAACTCAAAAAAAACACAAAACTATATTTCAGAGTCAACAAAAATCCTCACGAAATATTTGCACAATTTTTAGTGAGCATGAATAAACACTTTGAAACAACAAAAAGGTAAACAAAATGTACACAATAACGAGCTCTATACACCTACAATAACCAAAAAGACGAAAAAATACAAATAAACTAAGGAATCATGAACTCAAAACAGGTCTTGACATCGTGCGAAAATTGAAAACGCCCGAAAATATATAAAAATGCAAAAAAAATCAAATCCTTCGCATGAAAACAAAACTCCAAAAGATTACTGCTATGAGCTTGAAACACGTCTAAGTATCTTAAGAAACCCAAACAACTGAAAAAGGAGGCAAAAAAATCACAAAATCATGAGCTCGGAACACATCTAAGTATCTGTCGTACAGAAATGGGGGGCGGGGAGAACCCAAAAACAAAGTTAGACAACTATGAGCTCGAAAGTCTTCTAAGCACCGTACAGAAACCGCAAAAACGAAAATCCACACAAAACACAAACTAAAAACCCCCAAAAGTCGTGAATGTAAACACGAAACGGGGGGAAAAGGCTCACGTGGGTGGGATCGCAAACAACGTGGAAGTCATGGGGGGAGTTGCTGGAGGGATCGCAGCGGAGGAAGACGTTTGCGCCGTTGGATCGGAGAGTGTCGTGAAGGGCGTCGAAAATCTCCTCCGATACGAGCTTCCGACAAAGGAACACGTTCGCGCCCTTGAAAGTTCCCATTTTGACGTTTGGGAGGGAAATGGATTTCAACCCCCCAGCCCCACTCTGCACCTTTTATAGTAATAATAATAATATAATAAAAGGATTCTCAAGCGTCGGAACGTAAAACCAAGGGTCCGTCCGTTTGGATCCCAATCCCCTACTATTTTATTTTTTTACTAGCGAATTAGGATTTCTTTTTTGGCAATTTTAGTCACTTCACAAAAATTGAACATACTTTATTTTATGTTAAAGAAACAGTACAATTTGTAGGCAGTTAGCATTTGACTATTTGTATCCACATTCTTATTTTTGTATGCGGATAATTATACGGTAATACGCCTTATATGAAATATCTCCGGTTTGCAAAGCCATAACTAGATGATCGGACGGCCCAAGAGGTGTGATATTTCTAAGAAATAGCATACTATTACTTCAGTAAGTATTCTTTGACAACAAATTGGTTACGAAGCGTTAGATGCTTAATCAATTTACACCCTCCTTTTTGATCTAGGTCGTCTCATAAGATGAAGTTATATTGTTTGTAAGTGCCATAATACAAAAATGCATAAACATGTCATAGTTTTGTATGCACATGTTAAGGAACTGATATTAGGAGACCATGAGACTAAGGTCCGGTTTGAGGTTTGATTCTTGTGAATCGATTCTCAACCAGAATTGATTCTACCATTACTGTTGAAGAATCAATTCTACTTTTTAGAATCAATTCAGGGTTAATGTGTTTGAATAAGCGTTTCGAAGGAGGTTCTCTAGCATATTCGCAAACAATTTCCAAGTCGACGATTGATGATGGGCTTGTATTACCCACCCTTAGCGATCATGATGCACAGTTGCTTGTTCGACATGTTACTTTGGACGAAATTCAAGGTGTTGTCATGGGTACTAGTGATGATCGGGCCCCAGGACCGGATGTCACGCCAGGTTCTTTAAAGTTGCTTGGGTAGTCGTTAAAGCCGACTTGTTTCGGGTCATTGTATCCATTATGCGTGACGCTCGGTTGTTAAAAAGAATTAACAACACTGCAATCACTCTTATCCCTAAGGTAGCTAATCCGAAGGGTATTGATGATTTTAGGCCTATTTCGGTAGATTCCTCAATAAAGCAAATTACCAAAAAATTCCTCACTTCAACTACCATTTTGCAATTTCGAGTCTACCAATTATCATGCATACCTCCAAATGAATACCAACTTGACATTGTAGCCACAATACCTAATAGTTACTGATGTGATGAATCTGAGCTTTTGTCCAATATTATTTTCAGAAGATTAAAAATATATATTGTAGAATGGAACAGTATGGTCTCAACACACACTCTAACTACATAAAACAAAGATATACTAACCAATGATAAATATGTTAAGTAAATACACATCACAAAATTAAAAAATGAAAAAAAAGAGAATATATAGCATTCTCAATATTAACGTTGGCACAATAAGCACAAATTTCGAATTATGAAAAAAAATCTTCTAAATCAAAAAAATGATCATACTTAAGTAGATCATAGGCGTCAGTGTCTCACTGAACTTTTCCGACGGATTATATCTGTCGGTGTAGAGTTCGAATCCCGGTCAAATGAATTTATTCCACGGAAAAACAAGCACCGACGACTAGGGAAACCTACATCGTCGGATAGCATCGTCGGTGTAGGTTTAACTTCACCGAAGCATAGTTTCTGTCGGTATAAAATTTGAAAAATTACCGTATGGACTAAATACGTTTACATACAGTGACAAATAATATAACAATCATCGACGGATATCCTCCGTCGGTGTATGTTTTTATCAGGAGCCAAATTGGGCTTTCCCTTTCACTTCCTTTTTTCTTAAAACAAAACCCTAACACGTCGCTCATCGCACGTCACCACCGCTTCCCCGCATTGCCGCTTTCCCACGTCGTCGATCCCTCTCATTGTCAGCATCTCTCTCGGCTTCCCTGAACCTGAACCCTCCCCACCCCACACATCTCTCTCGCCGCCCACCCCGCGTCGTCTTCCTATCAATCCTCTTCTCCGAACCTCCCCAGCCCCCAAACCTTCCTCGAACTTCCCCCACCCCCAAACCCCACCCCAACGCCGCCTTCCTCCCCTTCAAGCACCCAAACCGACCCACCCTCTTCCCAAACCTCTTCCCTGACCCCTGCCTCTTACCAAACCCAACCCCCAACGTTAAGTTACGATTACTTTTTTGGTTGATTTTTAGATTTCATAAAATAAATACTAATGAAAGTATGGAACGAGTTTCATGTTTTTTTTTGTATGCAAACTTTCAATAGACGAGGACTAGTTTTCTATCAGAAAATGAAATTTCTTCAAATGTAGTTTATCTTCAAATTATAAACATATATTAGAATTGAATTTGTGAAAATTGGATGACAAAATATACACGCTTTACACTTGGAATTTTGGAAGTTTCGTCTGGTTATGTTATATAAATTTGTAGCCTCATTTCATATTTTATATTTGTAACGCCCCAAAACAGCGGAAAATTTAAAACTTTTAAACTGATAGAAGAATCAACACCGGGGTCGTTACCAAACCACACATATATATATATAAAGTGGTACACTGAGTTAATACAAGAGTCAAGGATGATTACAACCCAACACAAAAGATGTACAAACACAAATACAAGGGAAATCATCCACCTCACGATCTTGAAAAACGGACAGGATCTGGTCTGGGTGCTCCTGCCCGCAGTCACCACCACCTACTGACGTGCACGACCTGACATGTAACACAACAATGCCTGAGTCTCCCATAGGGAAACCCCGTATGCCAAACCCCTATGAACATAACATGTATATATGAAACATGAAATGAAGAATGCAATAAAAGCATAACTAACTCCCGTGCACACAAGGCACTGCCGGAAAACATCGGTCACGGGTCTCAAGGGTCCCCTCACCCCAACCCCACATCACACGTGCACACAAGGCACCGCTGGTCAGAGTCTCGGCCACCACAACGTGCTCACAAGGCACCACCAGAAAAACATCGGCCACAACAACGTGCTCACAAGGCACCGCTCCGTAGAGCCACAACCACGATCTCCTCTTAGGCCGGCATGTCCGTACCGTCGCCCAAAAGGGTCGGGGACCCGTTGCCCTCGAGGCAGATCCAACCACACACGACACAATCATCCATATGCAAAACTGTGCCCTAACGGTCGAACCAAAACCATAAATGGTCGACCGAACTCCACTACTGTTCCGCAATAGAACCGAAATAGCGTCCAACCGGTCGAACGGCAAAGGGGTCCCGTTCGACCGAAAACCAACAGTGAAAACCTCTCTTGCTCAAAAAGCAACAACGGTCGAATGACAAAAACTCACGGTCGACCGATTCCCACCAGTAAGACTCACCAACAAACCGCACTACACGGTCGACCGAAACCACTCTTCCGGTCGACCGGCCATTAAGTCACTTAAGTCATCGGTCGGACGAAGTCAACGAGCGGTCGACCGTTTGGATGATCAACGCCCCCAACCGACTTACGATAGTGCTTTCGTTCGACCGACAAAGGGGACATGTTCGACCGAAAACACCCAGAGCCTCTTCCTCTTGCTTAAAATGTACCACCAGTCGAACACTCCTAGAGTATCGTCCGACCGGTGCAAGGGATTTTGCCCAAAAAACACTACGCCCAGTCGACCGCACCAACCCACCGGTCGACCGTTCCTAGCAGAAAAACTGCTGCAAGACCTTCGACGAGCCTTTCGGCCTACTGTCGGCCACTCCAATCCTCACAAAGGCTAAATGGAGGATTAAACTAAATCTTGGCATACCTTTAAGGCTTGAAGAAGCCTTTGAAGAACCCCGAGGAGCACCTCCTCACAAAACTCCTCTTCTCCGGCAAAAACCCGAACGCGATCACCTTCCTCCGGCCACACGACCGCAACACGTGCTCCTCACTTCCAAAAGCTGAGAGGGAGAGAGAGAGAGAGAGTCCTGACGGGAGAGAGAGTGAGTGAGAGAGACGAGTGAGAAGAGAGAAGAGTGAGAGAGAGAAGAGTGAGAGAGAGATGAATCCAAACCTTTTATGCCCAATCCAACAAATCTCAGCCGTCCATCTCAATCTCCTCTAATCCACCACCTAAAACACAAAAATCCAATAAGCAAAGGGTTAGGATGTAACAATATTGCCACCAATATATATGTCGTGTGAATACACGTGAAAATAGAATTCAATATAGTTGTAATATAATTGCAATATATTTTGAAAGAAGTTTAGAAAATGCTATATATGAATGTTTGAATGTAAATGTGAATGTAGTTTAAAAATGCTTATTGAATGCTCATTGAATGATGTGTATGAATGCTTATTGAAATATGTGTATAAATGTTTGAGGAAAGAACAGAGAATTCCAGAACCCGGAAGAGCAAACAAGCTCTTTTGGGTTCTGGAAAATACAAACACCGACGAACAATATTCGTCGGTGATAGTACTAACGTTTGCAGACTAACAACGACAGACACTAACTATCGGTTTATGTAACCGATAATTAGCTCTGACAACACCTATCTGTCGGTGTAGGTTCCGTAACTGTCGGAGAACGGCTTGGTTGGTGTAACGTACACCGACAAATAGTTCTGTCAATGTACAACACCGAAGAAAGTGTCGTCGGTGATAAGACGTCGGTGTTGTACGATACATTGGAAGTAAGTGAATTTTTTTAATGGGAATTGTCATGCCAAAAGTACCACCGACGGTAACTGTCCGTCAGAGAAGATATACACTGAGGCATGTAACACTGATCGTACAATATTCGTCGGTGAAGCCCATTTATTGTTGTAGTGCAAGTTAAAGGGTTAAAACGATCCTTTCAAGTCTAATCCATACATTAACAATGTCAAGAAACAGAAGAGAGAATTGTGAGACCGGGAATTAAGGGAGATCATCAAGTTTTTGTGGAATCAATTCTCATTTGTTGTGTTTTTGGCCTTAATGAAAATGACATCCAAGATGTCGTTTTTCAGTATGGAAAAAAGAGGGTTGGTAGCCCCCCTTTTCCCTCACTTCTTCCCATAACCGCCAACTTCTCCATCTCTCTGGCGATTTTCGATCTCTCGGTGTTGGTTTCACATGTTTGATTCATTTGTAGGTACATTTAGCTTGTTTTTTGTTAACATTTGGCTTGATTGGTGTGGATTGGTTTGAATTACTTGTTTGTGTTTAGAAATTGATTTGGGTTGATTGAGACTTGTGTGGATTGGTTTGGATTATTTGTATGTGTTTAGAAATTGATTTGGATCTCACTTTACATAGAAGACTACAAATAGAAACATACACGTCAAATATAGAAACATACAAATAGAAACACACATGAATCAATGCATGTGTAAGGCTTGAAGTTGCTAAACTTTTATTGTGAATAGATAGATGTGAAGTTGCCCAACTTTTATTGTGAATAGATAGATGGGTTCCTTGTGTTCCATCTCTCAATGAATCTCTTTGATTGGTTAGTTGTGTTTAGGATTTGGTTAGTCTGAGGTTTGCATGTGATATATACGTAGGTATAGGATGTAAGATTAGAAGGTTATTGCTATCTTTTTTTCCACATAGATTAGAGGGTTACAAATAAGTTAGAGATTTAGATACTGTTGAAATTGACATGCTCATTAGATTTTCCTGATATTGTTAAATATTCTACATGTTTGATGTGAAATTACACTTGTGTTGATAGTGTTCTTTTATGTGTTTACAGTTTGTTTTCTAGGTTGTTCTTATTGATTTGGTTTGTTATGATTTTTTGGTTTGTTTTGTTTTAACAGTTGCAAAATATCGACTTCACACGATTCTCACAGGCATGTGGACCCTTTAATGTTAGTATTACAGAAGAATCATATATCATCTTCGATTCTCGAAAATGAAAGTGTTTTGATTATCAAAATAAAAATTATGTGCATTGGTTTATATTAGACCTTAAGTAGTTATTGTTTTTAGGAGCAATTGCCGGATATTAGGTGTATTGAGCATGATATTTAGTTCAACATGTGGACTATGGAAGATGAAATGGTATGGGATTTGCTAGAGATTGCTGAATTTGCTACAATTTCTCATTTGTCCGACTACAACTGGATGAAATTTGATCGGTGCTGTGGTGGATTGGTGGAGACCAGAGACTCACACCTTCAACTTTAGACATGGGGAGATGACGATCATGCTACAAGATGCAGTTATGCTTAGTGGTCTTCGTGTTGATGGTTTGGCGATGTGTGCAACCTTATATCATGATTGGACTGAGGTTTACATGAAGTTGTTGGGTGCTGAAGAAGAAGAAGAAGAGACGACGACTGTAGTGAAAGGGGGATACATGTCGTTGCAGTGATTGCAGAAAAATTATAGTGTCGTGGCGCCAAATGCAACACATGAGAAATTGTTGCAGCACACCAGAACCTTCGTTTTGTTTCAGTTAGGTCCTGGGATAGTAGGAGATAAGAGTAAAAACAAAGTCCACCTCACATATTTTCTTTTGTTGACGGATCTAGCTGAATGTGGAAACTACAGTTGGGGAGTTGCGTCTTTGGTTGTGTTGTACAACTATTTGGATCAGGCCTACTTAAAAAGTGGGAAACAAGTAACTAGGTTCCTGATGTTGTTACAGATTTGGTGTTGGGAACATCTTCACGTCGGGTGGCCTTCAAAGCTTCTAGGTTTGCAACTTCCAGAACATCTTTTGCGTCCTTTAGGTTCACGTTGGCGGACTCCTAGATCATGGTTGAACAATGTGAAGACGTCAGGTTGAATTTTACAGAAATGAGTTGGACGTTCAAGAAGAAAATCAAGTTTGTTGGATTCCTTACAAAGAAGTACATATAATGGTGTTACCTGCTGATTGTAGGGAAGGAAATGAAATCTAGATGACTAGAACATGGATGCTTTGTTTTGGAGTAGCCGCTATGCACGTGCCAAACATGGTGATGCATTAGTTTGGCATGCGGCAACATATTCCAGATATAATGGAGATCTGCAAGATGAAGAAGGCTCAGGGGAAGCCTAGAGTAAACTAGTTACAAGAGAAACAGTCAGACATTCAAGCATGGTCACATTGGCGAGAGTTTGTGCAAATCGAGACACTTTTACTGTCGGAAGACCCAGATAGTTGTAGACGTATTTACATGGAGTGGTACTGGCAGATTACGGTGTGATAACTGACGAGAAGAGTTGAAGATGCGTAACTATCGAATTATAGGCCCCCAACTGCTAGGAATCCTTACTTGGTAATAAATTTAGTTTTTATGCTTTTACTTAAGATTTTAATTAGCTCATTCTAATCGTAATTGTCGTATTTTTTCGCAGCTTCACGGCTGTACTGCTGGTGCCATTTTTCTACTGCCAGACAGATTATTCATGTTTGGCTCATTTTTGTTGTGAAGTGAGAGTTTTGCTCATCATGTTTGGCAGATTATTGTCTTCTTTGAAAGTAAGCAATTTCATAAATTAAATGTTTTCTTCAAGCCATGATCACCACAAAATATTATTTCCCCTACATAAGGTTACAACGAAAATTGGACTAAAATAAACACTACAAATTTAACATACTAAATAATCTCTTCACATGTCTACCTATTGTGGTCTAACTTACGACATCGCCCACATTGTATTGTTCAACCACTTTGTTCGTCCATGTTGTTTCTGATTCTTTTTGTTTTCGGTCGTCCACTTCGTCTTACAATGTAAGGTGTTATTAGTTGTGTAGGTCATTCCTTTGTCCAAAACCTTTCGTCTAGTGTTGGAAAGAAAATCAGTGCATATTCTCTCCTGTACGCTTCAGGTGTTAGGAATTCTGAGACGATTCACGAAGTATGAATGTTCACGTAGCAATTACTGCAGACGGCCAACACATGTGAGAATGGAATATTGTGTGCATCTATGAACCCGCACGAGCATGTTGGTACCAAGCTTTATCGTACTTGATATCTATGAAGTAACGGGTCTTCACCAGCACTTGACTTTCTACAGGAGTGACAGTGATGTTTGTTTGAATGGTGGCAAAAATCATGTTGGAAATTAAACTGGCATCACATTGCATGTGGTCATGCAAAAGGCCTCATTACTATAATTGTGTTCAACCCTGTATCTCTTCACTTGAAAACATTCTTTGCTTTCACTGTAGGAGGCATGTATCCTCTAATCACACTCTTTCTTCAAACAAACAGTTGTAAATAACCTTTTCCCAGACACTAACACTTTGAATTGGACATTTTTTTGCAGATGACATTCCTTCAACTGATGCAATAGATCTTGTTTGTGGCGAAAGTTCTATGCAACCAATAACTTCATCCATCTTCAAAGTTATCATGTACATTGTATGCAGTAATTCGGTGATCTACATTTGCAATGACTGAATCTTCAATCTAGTTCTTGTTAGGACATACGTTTGGCAAGTGCCTCAAATATGGGAGAACTGGCAATGGCGGCAATTCATTACTAATGACGACTTCATATATGCTCATCTCAGGTTCTCCATTAACTGTGTCTCCCATACAATGAAACATGTTCTGCAGCTCTAGAAACGGTGTTGGATCTACATCAACCACTCTAATCTCCTGATCATCCATTTGACATTCTGTTTCACCACCATTTGTCTCATCAGTGTCTCTGTCTTCAACCCATCTGTCTTCAGAAAGTAACTAAATTGTGTATGTGATTGAAATTAAAGTTCAAACCGCAAGTGCACGGCCGCGATGAAGCAGTGGCAAGTACGGGTAGATCTACAAGGAGGTGTGTCGACTCCGGTTCTTTAAAAGTCAAGTGAAAAAGAGGAGAGAAGAAGTGTGGTTACACTAAACTAAACTAGTAAGCAACAAACAAGGAAATGAAAGCACGAGAGGAACTAAAACTAAACTAAGCAACTAAAAATAAGAAAGATAAAATTCAGGATAAAACTCCCCAAGGGGTGGAGTGCGAACATATATGAGTGAGAGAAGTGATGAATGATGCATGTAAGCATGTGTGTGTGTCATGTGTGTGTTCATGCATAGGAAGTGACTAAAGATTTGGCAAAATCTATGAATCCATTCACATAACGTATCAACAATTACTACTTGATTATCTTAAGACGAGGCTCAGCATGAAAAGTATCTAAATGTTATGGAAAGACTCATCAAAAACCAGGAACTCATGTGAAGAACAAAGCTAAGCATGAGAAGTGTCTAAATGTTATGGCAAAACTTATCAAAACAAAATTTCCTCAATCAATCAAGCAATTAAATGCTAATACAAACACACGACTAAAATATAGCATATCCAACAAGAAATTTCAGTCAATAAACATGAGGAAACCAAGTATGGCAAGTGTCTAAATTTTATGGCAAAACCCATCAAAATTCCCCCAAGATTGAATAGTAGGACACCCGGGGTCCTTGTACTTTATGTATGTGGGATTGGACAAAAGTGAGCTCACACTCGCCGTTAAGAATGCTTTCTTAGGAACATTGGTCTTTCTCTTTGTTATGCAGAGATCTTTCAACACTTTGGCATATTGAGGTATTTGTTGGATGACATCCAACAAGGGATGTTAATCTTCACTAGTTTGAAGACCTCTAATATCTTATCCATTGTGTCACTCTACTTTTTGGTTGACCTACTATGATAGGGAGCTTTAGGCACGTAGGTTTGCCTTGGAGTCTTGGAGGAGGAGGGTGAGTTTAGGCAAACTGGTCACCTTCCTGGGGTGTCGATGGAGAAACTTCCTCAACATCGTACTCCTTATCACCACCCTCCCCACAAAGGAGTTGCATAGATAGTGGTGGTGGAAAGCAAATGTGATTGTCGACCTATTTTCCAATCCTTAAGGTTATAATGGCATTAACATGGTGAACATGTTCCTCCACATGGTTCACTTGCTGCCCCCAAGGTACCGAACTCTCATTTTGTGTGTGTGGTTACTGGTACATGCGGAGATTAACCTCTGGCTGGCTCGGTAGTGTCCCTCTCTCTCTCTCATCTATAGACTGAGCCAATTGGCCCATCAGAAACTCGAGAGACTTGATGGTCTGTTGATTTGAAGTGAGAACTTGACTTGGACGACATGAAATTTTTAATTGAGTTTTCAAGTCCATGAGTCAAGGTCTCCAGGAATGGATGCACACTCGTCCCCTAAATAACCTACCCTACCAAAAATTTAACAAGGAACCATACCAGATGCATACACATGAGACACACTTTGTTGTTTTTTAGCTCAATTGAATCCATACGGCTCATTAAGGCCATCATGCATGTCTCGGTGGCCGTAGTGATATCGATAGCAATTACGGCTCCCGATCTAGTTGAGTTTGCATTTACGATCCTCACTCCAATGCCAGATGATGGTGATGGTTCCCTCACACACTCCCACTGCATGGTTTTCTCAGCAAAACCTTCAAAGAAAGCTCATGCCTCCCTTTCATCATTTCCTATGAACTCTCCTTGACACATGAACTCAAGGAGCATTCGAGACGGGATGTGAAGACCATCGTAGACAATATGACAAAGGAACCACAACTCAATGTCATGGTGAGGGCATGAGGATATATCGATGTCGTATCTCGTCAAACGATCATGTGACCACACTGGCATGCACAAAGTTGTACACCTACACGAGTCATACGAAAGAAAAACTTTTTTAACATAATTGAAATAGAGGGTGCATAGAGGAGAAGATGGGAAGACTCAAATGAGAAGGAATGACTCAGATGAGAAGAAAAGAAGTCATTATGCTACGATGGGTAGGTAATGGCAGAAGCACACAAGCAAACACGGCTCAAAAGCCTACAATCACTATAGGTACTTACAACTAGATGATGCCTAACTGCGAGGTCACGCAGTCTCAACACACCTCACCTCCCTACGACGAAGACCATAAAGCACAGCAAGTGAGCCAAGATCGAGAGATCTCGTCTCTCCTACTATCAACAGAGTGGGCGACGTCAACCAGGCTATGATTGTAACGCCCTCAATCTCATGGGTACGCACACTGGGAAAAACTACAGGTGTCGCGATCAGAGACATCCACGATGACCGAAGGAGTTACAAAAGACAGACCAAACTAGACGACTCGACAATGCTTAAAAGGACATACATGGATACACAAACAAAATGTAACCGAAACAAATGATTATCCATGTATACATAAAAGATCCAATTACAATACATCGAGTTTCAAAAGGGAAATACATCAAACTAAATGTATACATAAAAGATCCAATTATAATATATCAAGTTTCAAAAGGAAAATACATAAAAGTAAATGCGGAAGCAAAGATAACAAGAAGACTGTGGTCGACGTGTCCCTCGTGTACAAAATCTTCAGATGCTCATCTAGTCCATCCCTGAAGGAATCTAAGTACCTCAAGCAAAGCATCAACATATATGCGTGAGTTTGAAATAAAGAAAACCCAGTATGCCCCAGGCCCAATACAAGTTGACAGAGTTATGCATGAAGTCTAACTATGACAGCAGCATCAGAAAACAATATAAGGCAACAGAATACAACATAATGCAGCAGAATGGCCACGTCTCTAAATAGCCGTGTCGCTCGGGTAACACCCAAAGGTATCCCTCTTAAAAGGAATCACAACACCATCCATACTGGTCAGAATCAGATGTGGGAGACTCGACAGTGACCCACCGCTTGGCACAAAGTGGTACGCCGGATAGACTTCCCAATTCGCGTGAATAGACCTACATGATGTCATCGCGACATTGGTAACATCTAACCTGAGAGAGAACGACAGTGCGCCTGTCCAAGACTTATCTTATGCCTGGCCTCCACATAGAGGTCTTATGTGAATGACCTCTGAACCTAGAAGACCCACTCGTGGCCCGTCGACCCAGAAACAAATAATATGGTACATGATATGTATTATGAGGTGTAATAGTTTGACATTGCATAAGATAATATGTTACATGATATATGAATTTGCTAAAAACCTCAAAGATCAATTTTGTTGGATATAAATCCAAAATTTGATAAAGGAATAAATCTGACAAAACAGTCGAACGTTTTCAGAGATCGGTCGATCGGAAATTCATAGTAGTTGTTGCGTATGTGAACGGTCGACCGGAAGGACAAATGGGTCGACCAAAAAATTCCAGGAACTATTTTTAGGATTGATCAGTCGACCGGTAGAAGTCATGGTTCTACCGAAAACTTCCAGGAGCTTCCGTAAATTCTTCTTGGTAGTAATCGGTAGACCGACTTGTAACTCAGTGCGACCGAAAACTTCTTGTAGTCGTTTCTCGTGTTGAATCGGTCGACCGTTTATACATTTTGTTAGACCAAAAAATCACAGTAGCTTTGGTAGTGTGTGATGGGTCGACCGTCCGGTTTCATGGTCCAACCGAAACCACAATCTATCAGTTGACTGATAGGCAAGTTTCGGTCAACCGGTGAGCACAAGTTTGCTCGAATTATTAAGAGATTATTGTTGATCACGGGTTGGATTTATTCCAGTGATGGTCAAACATTTTAAAGGATGACTATGTGTCAATTTGTGATTGGTTTAAGGAAGAGAAAAGCAAGAGATCATGGGTTAGTGGATAACCAATGATGTGGGTTTGGGAGAGTCTATAAATAGGTCTCATCTCCATACTTGTTTCATAAGAATGCAAAATTCTCTCCCTCCCTAACCTCCCCACTAATCCATCCGAATTTCTCTTAATTATTAAGCTTTGGGAGATTAAATCTCAGGGAGCTTGAGAGGGGTTATTAGCTAGATTCTAAGCTTAATTAGAGATTGATTGGCTAGCTCATTTATCTCTAATCTTGTTTAGAGTTTGGTGAACACTTGAAGGCGAATCAACCGATGATTCAACGTGCGATGCAACTCCGGATCTTCATAAAGTTTTTAGAGAACCTTTGGGTATGATCCTCTTACATTCGTTTTAATATATATGTGAATGATATGATATTAGAATAAATGTAAAATAGTGTACATGAAGTTATTGAAAATATGGAAATCTAACTTGTATGCATGTATAAAAGGTTTAAAATACACACACATATAGGGCACGAAATCCTACAAAAACCAGGGTGCATCCTTACGACTAGATAAGACCTAAGATGGTGAGTTGGATATCCTAATGCATCAAGTTCAAGCCAATTTTGGGAGCTTACTTTTACTTTACCTCTCAATGGTTTTGTACATGCTAAACACAAACAAAACCCACAAAACATTTTCTTTTACAAACACATGAAGATTTTGAAAGAAATGTGAAAATTTAAAGCACTAGGCAAGCAAAAGAAGACAAGTCACCCAAGGATTATGGCAAACAGATATATCGATATTAAATGCAGCACACTAACATGACCCTAACAATACAAACAAAAGAAAACAAAACAAAAGGATAAATACTCGACTATGTGCATACGTAAAACACCCCCGCAAACTAACTTCATGCATTGTCCTCAATGTATGCAAGCATGATACTACATGAATTTTGCATGAAAAAGTTAAGATCTCACCAAATTTTGAAGCATAAGGAAAGTTTCATGGTCATGTTGATGGACACAAACTCAAATTTCCCTCAAAACCTGTGAAATACTGAAGAAGGGAGACAAATACGTGAAAGAAAGGGGCCAAAATACACAAGGGTTGGGGCCCATAACAATCAATGCTCACTCTTGGAGTCTTGTTTTACTCTTTTTTTTCAAATATAACTATGTACACGAATGGGCTCCCATTTTCATTATGTCAAGGGACATCAAATGGGAACCTGCCATATCTCGAGCCAAATATGCAGTTGCATAGGCTCGCAACATAAGAAACAGAAGGATTGTTGAGAGGTTTATGAACCAAGGATGGTGATTCATGCCTCTCAAAACCAGGGTATGTGAAAGGAAATGGAAACAAATACGTTTCCATTCCACGACAAAGCTGAGGGTCATCAATATATACCCTCCAACAGACATTTGGGTGCACGAGGATCATTTCATCCACACCAGGTGACCCCCTGGACTTATTACCTAGATGGCAAAGTTCGAAAACAGAATTGCATGACCACTTGACACCTTTATAAGCATTGTGGACGTTTGATGCCTCTTGAGAATGAGCAAGATAGGAGGCATGAATGATAGGTAAACCTCTGTCTGGTTGTTTGAAATATAGGGTATCAGGTGGTTGATTATTAACCCACATAAGTTCCTCAACAGATACAGAGTGAAGAGCAGATGGTCCAGAGGCCACAAAAATGGTATCTTGTCGCTTAAGAGTCACATGATCGAAATGATGTGGCTCAAAGGCCACATGATCACAAGATAAGGCACCTTCTTGTGCCAACCCAGGTGAAACATCTTTGCCACCATCAGGATCTCTATTGAACAATTCTCTGAAATACTTGAAGGTACATTCAACTTCGTTCTCATCCATGCCCTGGATAAGATTGACCTCAACATGGTCATCGAAGTCACCTAGCTGCTTCCCGATGGTGAAGATGAGGAAATCACCGCATTGACTACCATATGTCAAGTGCATCAGACCATAACAACAATTGATCAAGGCATTAGAAGTTGCTAGAAATGGTCACCCCAAAATAAGAGGAATTTGTCCAAGTGTGTTTGTCACAGGTTCAGTATCCAAAACAAAGAAATCGACTGGATAAATCAACTCACCCACTTTGATTAGAACATCTTCCACCTTGCCCCTCGTTTCTTCATTGACCTATCAGCCAGTTGAAGAGTGGTTTTTGTTTGTTTGAGGTCTCCAAGACCAAGGTGGACGTAAACAAAATACAACAAAAGATTGATAGATGCACCTAGGTCCAATAAAGCTCTATGTATGGACACATCACAAATCACACAAGAAATAGTAGGACAACCACGTTGTATTTGATTTGCATGGGTTGTGCCAACAGTGAACTAATGTTTGCCGCAATAAAGCTTTGTTGGGAACATGAGTTTTTCTCTTCTTGGTGCATAGGTTCTTGAGAACCTTGGCATAAGGTGGCATTTGCTGAATCACCTCCAACAAAGGGATGTTCACCTTAACTTGCCGAAAGATCTCAAGTATCTTGTCATGTTGATCTGAAGTTTTCTTTTGAAGGTGCTGGAGGAATGACGCCTTCGGGGCATAAGCCTCTTTCGAAGGAACCTCGGAATTCTAGTGCATATAAACATGAGTGGGGACCTCAGAATCTGTTTCCTTCGACACAAGATGAGACAAGGGGACCTCAGGGTTTTCGGCCCCATTGTCGAAATAAATGTAGAAGGAACCTCAGGATCAAGCTTCTCCTGGAAGTATTTGTTGAGGGAACCTCAAGATCCGGCTCCCTCATAGATGCAGGTACCACTACAGGTCTAGTGACACTAAGAGATGGTGATATGCCAAATTCCACCAAGTATACAAATGGAACCTAACCATACATGGCCCCGAATTATGTCTTCTAAATGGTCTACACTAACAATCCATCCCTCTCCCCCAAAAGGAGATTTTAATAAATAACCAAATATAACACTTGGGCTAAGGGTTAAGTTGGTAATTTTTCTTACCATTGGTGCAAGGAAGGCAACCCAATTTGGTTGTCCACCTCTTTACCAAACCTCAGAGTATGAATCACATTAACATGGTGGGTTGGTTCAGAGGTAGCATGAGGCACTAATGGTCTTCCTTGAGAATGGGTACCCAGGGTATTCACCTCGAGTTGACTCGGCAACTGACCCTTCTCACGTGCATGAAGCTGATGAGCCAACTGGTTGACTTGCATTTCCAATGCTTTGACTGAATTGTTGTTGGTTGCAAGCATGGTTTGTGTTCTCTGCATGAACGCTTGAAGGGTTTGTTCAAGAGTGAGGTCCTTCGGGTCAACCCGCTGGGGTAGTGGAGTTTGGTTAGAATAACCCGACGGTAAGGCCTGGGGAGGTTGGTGATTATGGTGTTGAGACCTTTAATGTAGGGGTTGGTAGGTCGTCGATGGGCGTGGAGGGTGATAAGGTGGAGGTTGAGCGTGTGAGCTCTGACCGTGACCCCCAAGAGAAGTTACAGTGGTTTTGCCATCCCGGGTTGTAGGAGTGACCGTATGGGTCGTTGCGAGGCTTCTGTTGATATATTGCATTTGCATGCTTAGTATCTCTTGGAGAGTAAACACATTCCCAGTCATCATGTCCCGTAAGTCCACACCTACTACACGTGGGAGTAACGACCTGAGCTACAGGAGCTCGGTCGAACTCTAAACTCTTAATCCTATGCCTGAGAGCAGCCATTTTTGCCTCAGACGCGATAGTTAACTCAACTTGATATGATCCAGCTCGATCAGAAGACCTAGCTGCTGATGGCTCTCTCATGGTATCCCACTCAAATGTGTGTTCAACCATTAATTCAAAACTGTCCCACGCCTCATCGATGTGTTTCATTTGGAAATCACCCTAACACATTGAGTCCAATAATGTGTGGGTGTTGTAGTTGAGGACCTCATAAACAATTCGGCACAGATGCCACATCTCAAGTCCATTGATGGAGAATGTCTTTGAACCTCTCAAAGAAAGCATGAAAGGATTCAGTCTCAATCTGGTACATTTAATTTATTTGGTGCCGTATCTGTTGAGTATTCCTTTGAGGGAAGAATCTCTTCTGAAAAACGGTCACGAAGTCATCCCAAGACCGAATCGAGCTTGTCGGGAGACTGTACATCCATTTCTTCACAGTATCCCTCAACCGGACTGAATCTTCGTCAAGCTGTTGGAGCTTGAACATGGACCATACTATAGGATTGTATGTATGGCTTAGTTCTAATCATTTTTAAGCTAATTACGTACTTGTTTAAGCAATCAAAGAAACAAGAAAGCAAAGCAAATATGCAAACCAACAAGAAGGCACTGGATTTTTATAGAGGTTCGGCGTCCCGCCTACTTCCTCTCTTATAAGCTCCAATCGATCTCCCTTGAGCTCTGCCTACGTCTTCACTATCAACCTCGTTTCGGGCCGAGATTAAAACTTTACACCACAAGCTTCCACGAACAACCCTCGCTAGCTAGATTTTCTCCCTCTCACAACCCGAGAGGGATACTTTGGGCTTTCACCGAAGTCCTTGCTTCTTTACAATAGTGGGTTGAATGGATCACTCGGTCTCTAACCTGAGCACACTTAGCTTATAATATGGAATTGATCTAAGATGTGGAAGTTTAGCTTGGAGAGTAGGATTTGGGGAATGGAAGACTTGGAGCTTTCTCTTAGGTGTATATGACAAATAGAAGTGTAAGAGTCGTGCGATTGTGTCAAGGTAACACCTATTTATAAGCTCTACGTGAGTTATAGCCAGTGGGATTAAATGGGTAAGTGATTGTTTAAGAAACACAAAGCAGTGAAGTGTAGGTCACATTTCTGGGTAAGTTCAGTCGAGCGAATCAGACATACCGGTCGACCGGTTGGTCAAATCTGGATATAACTTAAGTTCGCTTAAGTGAACGGTCAAACTAAGGTTTTGGATGAGTCAGTCGTTCAGGGGTTTTGGTCTAGTAAAAGATGGATCGGTCGAACTAAGCAAATGGTCGGTGCGACTGGAAATTTCCAGGCACTTCTGGGATTGGGAAGAAATTGAGTTTCGGTCGACCAAGGTCTAGGAGACGTTCGACCGGAAATGTCCAGAGTGTTCAGGGCGACCAAATAATGTTTGGTCGGTCGACCTCTAGGTCAATTTTGGTCGACCGGAAGTTTGGTAAGTTTGGGGCTTTGGGAAATCCGACCGTTGTAGAAAATGACAAGTCTAACGGTTATGTGACACGTGTAGACGGTCGAACAACATGCTCTAAACGGTCGACTAGTTTAACACTAGATTCTATAATAGAATAAACAGACCCAATCGATCGAACGATGAACTCATTCCGGTCGACCGATTTGGTCAGGGCAGTTCTGGTTTAGGTAAAGTATTTTTCGGTCTAAGTTTGGGTGATCTATTGAAGTCCAAATGTTGTGAAATTTTGTGTGTGACTTCTATAGGGAACCTAGTGTGTGTTTGAGTTAATTTTAGCTCAAGTATGCTCAATTACACAATGTTCCTAAGACTCAAAAGAAATCAAGATACCATGTCTTCAATATAGCTTTAATTACATGTCTTGACTTCATTTCCCTCTTTCTTGAGTCTTGATCACCAGTAGAGGTTATCACAATAAAATATGTTGTGCAATATGTGTAACGCCCCCGATCTCGCGGGTACGCACACTGGGAAAGACTACTAGTGTCGCGATCAGAGACCTCCGCGACGACCGAAGGAGTTACAAAAGACATACCAAACAACGACTCAACAATACGTAAAGAGATCATACATGGATAGACTAACATAAAACATAACTGAAAAGTGAGAGATTATCCATATATGGTAACAAGGTCAAATACATTACATCGAGTTCAAAAGAGAAATACATCATAAATAATGCGGAAGCAAAAGAAAAACTGAAGAATCTTGTCAACGTGTCCCTCGTGTATAGAATCTTCGACTACTCGTACAGTCTGCCCTGTAGGAATCTAAGTACCTGCAAGCACCGCATCAACATATGCGTGAGTTTTCTATAAAGAAAACCCAATATGTCCCTGGCCCAATCGAAGTTATATGGAAGAATGCATGCAATCTATCTAAGATAAAAGCATCAGGAAAAAAAAACAGAAAAGCACATGATGCAACAAAAGGCTACAACTCCATCAGTCATGCCAATCGGGTAACACCCGCAGAAATCCCTCCAAGGGAACCAGAATACCAACCATGTTGGTCAGAACAAAACAGAAAAGCATCAAATGCAATAGAAGGCTACAACTCCATAAGCCATGCTGGTCGGGCGCACCCGAACCATTCCTCGAAAGGAACCAGAACACCAGCCTCGCTGGTCAAAGGCAGTCACTCGACAGTGACCCACCGCTCGACACAAAGCAGTACGCCGGATAAGTGTCCCAATTTGTGGCAAGTGACCTACATGGTGCCATCACAAACTTGGGAATACCTACCCTGAGACAGAATGGGAATGCGCCTACCCAGGACTTATCTTACTCTTGGCCTCCCAACGTGAAGGTCTTATGTGAATGGCCTCTGGAGCTAGAGGACCCACTCGTGGCCTGTCGGCCCAGAAAACAGAACGTGCACGAAATTATTAATCAGATTAATTGCAATGCAAGCTACTTAAGCATCTAAAATCTAATGCTTCTATAGTGTATGGAACGAGCTCAAGGAGGAGTATCCGGATACCCTCCTAGAAGCCCCGAACCAACTCGGAAATTAGACATACCAATCAGGAATAAACGAAACTCACAATACAAACAAACATTACCGAATCGGTAAATCGATATAACAACTAATTTAGTCATCTACGGGTCATAATAGGGACATTATGAGGTCTGAAATCTGAAGAATCATACATGAGCACAACATAACCCATCACATCAGACATAGATCAGCATGAACGGAGTAACATAACCATGCAAACAGTAGAAGATATCAAAATTGCACCACACTACAATCGACGATATGAATTATCAATTTCAGAGCATACATGGAATTGAATTAAAATCTCAGAATATGAGCAGATAATATGTGGGCATGAAATAGCTTATATATCAGTAATACAACATGGTGAAACATGCACATAACATCAGAAGGTTCAATCTATCCAATATTATTATCTATGCGTACATTCGAAAGCATGTGTTGCATTAAGATATAATATGAATAACATATAACAAGGAGTCCAATTTAGTTCCTGAGTGCATGCATATCAAAAATATCCGAGAATATAACCGAAATCAGATCATGAATGTATCATATGTGCTGCTGGTCCACAAATGACTCAAACCACAAATCCCAGCAACCATCGCACACAATGCAACCGATAGCATCAGATAAATCACAGAAAAATACAAACCTCACAGCCATGCATATGGATCCCTGACCCATCCAAACCACGTGCTCAGAGCATCCTTCCCTGGCGGTCTGAGGTGGGAGAACGTCAGAGGAAGTCTGTCCAAGCCGTTCGGTCCAGCAACCGAGCAAGAAGCATACAAGATGCACCAACCTCGTGGTTAACATCACTCTAGCGCACCATGCTCAGACCAAACAAGCCAATCCGACTCCTCTCACCCGTAGCCTCCCTAAGGTTCGTTCCACCCCTCCTGACCCCAGCCACCATCTGGAATGACGGCACCAACCAGCCGTCCAAAGCTAGGAGTCAAAAGGGTTGAAGGCAAACCTTAGTTGGATCTTGTGTGCACCAGACACACCCAACCAGATCCATGGCCACCCTCAAACTCAGCCCAGAAGGAACACCTTCACCTATGATTGGACCTCACTGGAGCTCGCTGGAGGTCCAGTCCCTTTGGCTGCCCCACAACAAGCCCCATCTAGCGCATGCTCCTTGCACACGCTAGAAGGGAATCGGTTGGTGGTGCAACCATTGCACCAGCCACCACCTGATGTTGGCTGGCCCCTCCAGCCAACATCCCCTCCCATAAAACTCTTCAAGGGATAGGAGCATACCTTATTAGCAAGGAAGTTGCCTGAAATCAGCTGGAGATTCTGCCCACCAAACTTCTAGCCGCACCATAGGGTGCACTAGACGTCGCTTCTAGCCTCGCTGGATTTGAAGTTTGCTGGAGCACCACCTGAGTGGCCTGACCACGTGGCTGAGGAGTGGAAGAGGTGGAGGAGACATGTGGGAGGTGAAGAGTTGTGCAAGGGTTGGCTGTTGGGAGAGCCTTTTTGTTAGCTTGCTAGGACTCTTCAATTTCCAAGCCTTCATGGCTAATCAAGCCACAACACATGCCAAAAATGGCACCAGCAAAGACATCCCAAAATCCACGAAAATGCACATCCAAACCCTAATTAAACACTTCCAATTCCATGCCACTACAACATGGGTTTAGCCCAAGACCGACCCTACACTCACTCAGATCCAAATTGAGTCGATCGAGTCAAATAACCGTGTGCTCGCCCGATGTGTCGCACCCGATAGACCAACAAGAAATCCAATCAAATCTACTCAAACAAGCATGCCATAACACAATTTGACATTCCAAGAAGTCAATTATGCATAACCGCGGAGAGTGGACTTATTATTATTAAACCAGGAGAGTGAGTCTTACAATATGTGTGCTACTCTACATTTATTATTCTTAAGATTAGGTTGATTAAATCATCAAAACATAGATTAAGGCAAAAAAGCCAACACATACCTCCTCGAATTCACATATAAAAATATATGGATCCTTCTTATTGCCAGTGAAGGTAGGAAGCATGCTCACATATTGATGTTTCAGTTCATAGTTGTTCTTGCGAGTTGGTGGAAGAACTATGCAAGAAGGTTGCGCAACCCAAACAAGATGGGTCTGCTCCCACAAAGTCATCAGTATATCCCATTGAGCTAAAGGTGGTGGTGAACCAAGAACTCGATCCTGACCGAATCCCACTTCGTCCCGAGTCGGAGGAGGAGGAGGAGGTCTACGTGGTGGTGGGAGTGGACCGAGGTAATCCATGTAAGGAGCATGATCTCTCCCATCTCCATTAGACGTATCAACCTCATGCCCCAAAGGAGCTCGAGGCGTAAATGGGCAATCACCTAGACCGTTCATCTCAGAAAAATTCACTCTCTCAAGTCGAGCGCTCTCACAAGAACGAGACCAACATCGCATAAAACGCTCGACTGGACTCATAAAACCACACACAACAGAAGGTGTAATCAGAGGAGGAGACTACTCAAAGAATATAGAGGAGGATAAGACTTAGATGAGAAGGGAATAATCCCTAGAGCTAGCGTGGGTAATGGGTGAGGGAAGAAGCCTAACTAGCAAACACGACTCAAACAACCTAAGGTCGCTATAGGTCCTTACAACTACACAATGCCTAATTACGAGGTCACACGGCCTCAACACGCCTCACCTCCCTACAACAAAGACCATAGAGCCCAGTACGTAAACCAAGATCTGGAGATCTTGTCTCTCCTACTATCGACAAAGTGGGCAATGCCGATCAGGCTATAACGATCTTGACTGGATCACTCTCCTAATGTACTTGAGTCCTAGTGGCCAATGTCTACTTGATTTTAGATTTAGAGCTTCACTTGAGTGTGGTTTTTGGGGGCTAAGGGAGGGGTGATGAAATCCCCCACCTTATCTTGAAGACTATAGGTGGTGCCCCTTAAAGATGTTTTGAATCATTAGGCTAGTAAGCAACTCACCAAACGAGCACTCACATCACTCTTGTTCCAATGCACCTTACAAACTAATGCATGTTTTAACCATGCATGAATGAGAGAATGGGTGCACATACCTCACACCAGTAATCGACAAGAAGAATTTAAAGCAAATGAAAGACAATGTGCATGTAAGGCCTACAAATGATGCATGACCTAGATGGAAAATAGTTTAATCTTTTGCTTTGAGTTTTATGGTCCAAGTTGTCTTAAGAAGGGGATTGGTTGGTTTCTTGTTTAATCTGAGAACAATATAAAGCTCAAAACATGGAAAATTGGGCTCACTGATAACTATAATATCATGATCAACCAACAAAAGGAAGCATGAAGAAAAATCTCCTCACCAGATCGCCAACTAGCAGTCTCACGATGCTGGTTCGTGGTCAGCTTAGCGTTTGGCTTCCTCTTCTTTCTCCTAGAACCTCGTCTTGGTCCTCAGAATCCCTGAAACAAAGCAAAACTAAAAACAAAAGATTAAATCCACTTGAATCGCCTAAACCAGAGTCTGGACAGAGCACCTCCCCGGCAACGACGCCAAAAACTTGATTGAAATTAAAGTTTAAACCGCAAGTGCACGCCTGCGATGCAGCGATGGCAAGTACGGGTCGATCCACAGGGAGGTGTGTCGACTCTGGTTCTTTCGAAGGCAAGTGAGAAAAGAGGGGAGAAGAAATGTGGTTACACTAAACTAAACTACACTAACTAGTAAGCAACAAACAAGGAAATGAAAGCACGAGAGGAACTAAAACTAAACTAAGCAACTACTAATAAGAAAGATAAAATTCAGGAATAAACCCCCCCAAGGGGTGGAGTGTGAACATATATGAGGTGAGAGAAGTGATGAATGACACATGTAAGCATGTGTGTGTGTTCATGCACAGGAAGTGGCTAGAGATTTGGCAAAACCTATCAATCCATGGACACAATGTATCAACAATTACTACTTGATTATCATAAGACGAGGCTCAGCATAAGAAGTGTCTAAATGTTATGGCAAACGTCATCAAAAACCAGGAACTCATGTGAAGAACAAAGCTAAGCATGAGAAGTGTCTAAATGTTATGGCAAAACCATCAAAACAAAGTTTCTTTAATCAATCAAGTAATTAAATGCTAATACAAACACACGACTAAAATGTAGCATATCCAACAGGAAATTTCAGCCAATAAACATGAGGAAACCAAGCATGGGAAGTATCTAAATCTTGTGGCAAAACCCATGAAAACTCCCCAACATGTAGATAAATAAAACAAACCCGATGAACATAAAAACAATAAAGTCTACACAATCTAAATTTGTCAAACATTGAAAACCTCAAAACATAAATGTACATTATCTCCACCCCCAAAGGGGGATGGAACTACTAACTACTCATTAAACTATAAACTACATTAAGAAAAGCAGACATGTTAATTACTTCTACTAAGATTAAGACAAAATTTGCTAATCATGCAAGAGTTAAAAGAAACAACAAGAAACTTAATGAAACATTCTTTATTGCTCACTCACATTACAAGTAGCATCTCTCCACTAGAGTTTTGCTCCAAGGCTTCACTCCAAGTAGAGAGAATGGCCACCAAGAGAGGAGTTTATTACAAGGGAGGAGAAAGAGTTCTATTTATAGTCATAGAAAAAGATAATCAGGGACAATCCTCCGATGTGGGACTAATGACACACTATAAATGGACATAAAACAACATAATACACGATCACGAGAAGTTGGGTCGGATGTTGACCCAACTAGACCGCCAATTGGCTCTCCAGGGTCTCCAAGTGGTGGTCATGTTTGGTCGGATTTGACCCATTTTTGTAGGCTGCTTCATTTCTTCAATTCTCCACCTGTCGTGCACCCAGATTGGTTGATTGAGTTTGCACCCGAATATAATTGCCAAAATACTCCTCATGATGGTGTGGAGTTTCTTGATTTGTACATTGGTCTTTTTGGTTTACATCCGGGTCCTTCCCTCTTGCATATCAGTCCATAAGTCTCACAATTCAGTCATTTTTCTTGCGTTCGGGTACTTTTTGTGTCTCTTCTTCTCAAACCTGTTTATTCCTGAAACTTAAACGTAAAACTCATTACATAGCATTGCTTAGGTTCAAAATAGAGTATGTAAGACAAGAATATAAGCATGATATGATGTCAATCAGTCTGCTTTGTAATTACTAATATCCATTGGTGTGTGATCAGATGACTCAAATATAGACTGACGAATTGTGGAAGATGGACCTGCTTTATATTGGCCGCATGTCTGCGGCATTGCTTGATAATCCTCAGTCAACTGACTTGGGTGCACAGTAGTATAATTTTAGGTTGTTTCTGAACAAATAATACAACGATGTTCGTGATATTAAATAAAGATAACATTGTTGCCGTGCTTTGATCATCAAATGGATCTGCATAGGTATGCTTTTCATACGGTGACCACTTGTAGGTTAACGTAAGATCAAAATCTTCTTCTCGAAAACCACAAACTCGACAAATTATTTCACAAAGATCATCATATCGCATTTCACTTTTAATAATCATCATCTGTCTGTAACCACATTCATATTATGGAATGCCATCTATGAATTTAACAAATCCATCGAAAAAAACTATAAGCAATATAGTACTAGTACACATTAGTTCAGGGGGTACAAAATCTACATTTAATACATCAATAACAATCATATATTAACTATACATGCATTACATTTCTTATTGAAATAAAAAAACCAAAAACCAAAAGGAAAACCATCCAGAAGTTTGCTTGTCGCCGGAGAGATGGAGTAATGGGGAGTAATTTGGAGGTGGGAGGAGGGGTGGGTTGCCCCTTTTCTGCCTTAGGTGAAAATGACATCTGTGATGCTATTTTCAATAAGGAAGAAAATGACATCGGTTGTTAATGAAAATGGCAACACAATTGCTGTTTTTCCCCTCATAGTTTGCCAAATAAGTTTCTCAACTCTATATTCTTTCAATTTTTAATTTTCCATGATTATTTCAAAAAAATTCCTAATAAAAAACTCAAGGTATTTCATAACATAGGGTACCCAAATAGAAGACGATAACCATCATTTCATATGATTATGTCATGGAATTAATATTACTCTAGATTTACTTTCTATTTCATTGCATGAATATCATGAATGCTTTAGATTATTTTTGACAAACAACACATGTTTATAAACATGAATATCATGACTCTGTTTAAAGTCATTGGTACAACCAAACTTTTAGTTAGTAAACCAACATGTTTGGTGTATGTTTGACAAAACATGTCCTGCAATTGATCGACCCACTTAAGGTTATAGTTGCAAGTGTATGTTTGATTATCACTTCCATGATAACCAATATTAAGACCATTTTCAGCCTATAATTTATAATATAGGATTTCAAGTGGAATACAAGAACAAACCAGCAGAATCCAACATATGTATCTAAAATTTTAGATACCCTATCATGCGTCGGTACCTGTAAATTACCCCTAATTGCATTACAAAGTATGAATTTTCTATTTGTGTTTTATTTGATTCGTGTTTGGTTATTCAAATATAACAGACGAGCCCCGTACCCAGTGAATGATAAACTGAGTTTGAAGAGTGGCACTACTCTAAGTGTTGGGTTGTATACATGCATGGGACACCAAGCGGGGGGTCATTTTCCCTGGTCATACTCCCGCCGTGAAATCTTAGCCGAGTATGCATGTTATTCAGCTCAACGTAGCTCTATTTGCCGAGGGATAAAAAGGGAAGTGATTGACATCATTTCATGCTCATATTTGTATCTTATATCCATTATCTTACACCTAAGCAATGCTACGTGACGAGTTTTATGTTTAGTTTTCAGGAATAAAGAGGTTTGAAGAGAAGAGCCATGAAAGGACCCAAAAGCTGGGAAAAAGGACTGAATGGTGAGATCTAGGGACCAAGATGCAAGGGAGAAGGACCTGAATGTAAGACAGAAGGACCTAAGAGCAAAACAGAATACTCCACACCATCATGGGGAGTATTTTACCAATTCTATTCGGGTCGGAGCTCCAACAAGTCGAGTGTTGAACGTTTTATTTTAAACCGCAAGTGCACGGCCGCGATGAAGCAGTGGCAAGTACGGGTCGTCCTCAGGGAGGTGAGCAGTCTCTTGCTTGTACGAAATCAAGTGGCAAAGATTGGGGAAGAGAGTTGGTTACGCTACTCTACACTAAACTACGCTAAGAAGTACGAAATGCGAAACAAAGAAATAAACGATCAAATAAAAACTAAGCTAAGAACAAAATAGAAGTGCTGGAATTTCAGGAATGGAAAAACCCCTAAGGGGTGGAGTGAGTGCACACATTCAAAGAGGTGGGTGTAGAATACATTCTTTAAGCACATGAAGGTGGTGTTTATCAAGCATAGGAAGTGTCTAAATGTTATGGCAAAACCTATCAATCTATTCACCAACTTGGTTGATTAACATTTACATATGCAAGTTGTTTATTTCAGAACCTAAACAAGCATGAGAGGTGTCTAATCATTTTGGCAAAACTCATCAAGTTATAAATTCTATCCTAAACAAGCAAGCATACATTCATGTTTAATCAACACATTGAAATTAAAGCATTCATCCCATTCTCTAATGCATGTATGTACATCTACTCCACCCCCCAAAGGGGATGGAACTACTCACTAAACATTACACTAATTATTAAACTATGGAAAGAAAGCATATTAAAACTAAGCTAGAATTAAAAGACGATTAAACTAAAACATGCATAAACAATAAAAGAAGCATAAAACAAACAATGAAAGAAACACAAAACTTTATTGATAAAATGACTCACATTAAAAGTAGCATCCTCCTACTTTAGTGTGTGCTTCAAGGCCTCACTTCTAGTAGGAAGAATAGCCACTTAAAATATGGAGTGATTACAAAAGGAGGTGAAGAGTTCTATTTATAGGCATGGAAAAAGCTAATCCGGGACAATCCCCCGATGTGGGACTAAACAGATACCACACATAGCCTAAACATCCTCTAATACATGTGCTGCAGAAATTTGAGCGCATTTGGGCCAAAAGTGACCGCCAATTAGCGGTCTTGGACCGCTAATTAGCGGTCTACAGTGTCCGGATCGCTCTGGAATTTCTTGTGGGCTTTTCTGGAAGGCTTTGTTGGTATTTGATGCATCTAGTTTGCATGTTGGAGCTCCGACCCGAATAGAATTGCCAAAATACTCCCCATGATGGTGAGGAGTATTCTGTTTTGCTCTTAGGTCCTTCTGTCTTGCAATCAGGTCCTTCTTCCTTGCATCTTGGTCCCCAGATCTCACAATTCAGTCTTTTTTTCCAGCTTTTGGGTCCTTTTATGCTTCATCTCTTCAAACCTATTTATTCCTGAAAACTAAACATAAAACTCGTGACATAGCATTGTTTAGGTGAAAGATAATGGATATAAGATACAAATATGAGCATGAAATGATGTCAATCAAATACCCCCACACCTAACTTTTGCTAGTCCCGAGCAAAACAAAGAAAGAGAAAAGCATGCGAAAAATAAGAAATCCTAACTCACTTTCGTAGGAATCACGGTTGCACTTAGCACGTGCAACAAGCCGTTAAACCTCCTTGTTGCCAAGGAGGAGGAGTGTTGTCTCCTGAGGGTTTTCAGCGGATATACCCACAAAATCCGAACAAGATGCATTAATCAATCTAGCTACACGACTCGTTGGACTTATTTTGTCGATCATGGGATGCGGTAATACTACGGGTCGACTCTATATATGTAATCGGTCCACACACCTAGACTAATGAGTTATTCGTGAGAGTTAGCTAAGGAATTAAGTGAAAGACATGGGCAACCTTAACTTCTGAATGTGATACAACGTGTAAAGTCCATTTTGGTTCTTATTTGACTCTTTTTTTTTTCTTTTTTTTCTTTTTCTTTGGAGCATTTATTGGTTGGTGTTTGATTCTCCCAGGGTCAGGTTTCGTGCATCATTGCCTATGAGGACTTACACTATCACGTACACCTTCCCCCAAATCTCCACATAGGGCGATCCCTACCACCCGTGTAACGGGAGTTCGGTCAGTGCATCCCAAGTCAGATGACTCGAAAGCACCAGGCACAAAGTCCCCTCAGACCTACTTTCCCGAGTGATAGGAGCCGTGCGAGAAGAGAGAACACCACTTATTTATATATCTACATGGGAACCAAAACCCCTACACTTAAGTTTCACAAAAAGAGATTAAGGGCCCTTGACTACGACAAACTTCCTTATACTAACAGACACGAATTATTTGACTCACTAGGTTCAGGGTGGACTTCTTTAAATTTTTGAGTACTGAAACCCTATGATTACACGCCCCCCGAGGGAAAACCGGGGTGCATCCTAACGACTCGATAAGACCTAAAGCCAGTAAACTAGAAATCCTAATGCATCAAGTTCAAGACAATTTTGGGAGCTTTCTTTTTACTTTGCCTCTCAACGGTTTTGCACATGCTGAACACACGCAAAACCTACAAAAACATTTTCTTTCGCAAACACATGAAGATTTTGAAAGAAATGTGAAAATTTTAAAGCACTCGGCAAGCAAAAGAAGACAAGTCACTCAAGGATCATGGTAATCAGATATATCAATGTTAAATGCGGCACACTAGCATGACCCTAACATACACACAAAAAAAACAAAATCAAAAGAAATATAGACTGACGAATTGTGGAAGATGGACCTGCTTTATATTGGCCGCATGTCTGCGGCATTGCTTGATAATCCTCAGTCAACTGACTTGGGTGCACAGTAGTATAATTTTAGGTTGTTTCTGAACAAATAATACAACGATGTTCGTGATATTAAATAAAGATAACATTGTTGCCGTGCTTTGATCATCAAATAGATCTGCATAGGTATGCTTTTCATACGGTGACCACTTGCAGGTTAACGTAAGATCAAAATCTTCTTCTCGAAAACCACAAACTCGACAAATTATTTCACAAAGATCATCATATCGCATTTCACTTTTAATAATCATCATCTGTCTGTAACCACATTCATATTATGGAATGCCATCTATGAATTTAACAAATCCATCGAAAAAAACTATAAGCAATATAGTACTAGTACACATTAGTTCAGGGGGTACAAAATCTACATTTAATACATCAATAACAATCATATATTAACTATACATGCATTACATTTCTTATTGAAATAAAAAAACCAAAAACCAAAAGGAAAACCATCCAGAAGTTTGCTTGTCGCCGGAGAGATGGAGTAATGGGGAGTAATTTGGAGGTGGGAGGAGGGGTGGGTTGCCCCTTTTCTGCCTTAGGTGAAAATGACATCTGTGATGCTATTTTCAATAAGGAAGAAAATGACATCGGTTGTTAATGAAAATGGCAACACAATTGCTGTTTTTCCCCTCATAGTTTGCCAAATAAGTTTCTCAACTCTATATTCTTTCAATTTTTAATTTTCCATGATTATTTCAAAAAAATTCCTAATAAAAAACTCAAGGTATTTCATAACATAGGGTACCCAAATAGAAGACGATAACCATCATTTCATATGATTATGTCATGGAATTAATATTACTCTAGATTTACTTTCTATTTCATTGCATGAATATCATGAATGCTTTAGATTATTTTTGACAAACAACACATGTTTATAAACATGAATATCATGACTATGTTTAAAGTCATTGGTACAACCAAACTTTTAGTTAGTAAACCAACATGTTTGGTGTATGTTTGACAAAACATGTCCTGCAATTGATCGACCCACTTAAGGTTATAGTTGCAAGTGTATGTTTGATTATCACTTCCATGATAACCAATATTAAGACCATTTTCAGCCTATAATTTATAATATAGGATTTCAAGTGGAATACAAGAACAAACCAGCAGAATCCAACATATGTATCTAAAATTTTAGATACCCTATCATGCGTCGGTACCTGTAAATTACCCCTAATTGCATTACAAAGTATGAATTTTCTATTTGTGTTTTATTTGATTCGTGTTTGGTTATTCAAATATAACAGACGAGCCCCGTACCCAGTGAATGATAAACTGAGTTTGAAGAGTGGCACTACTCTAAGTGTTGGGTTGTATACATGCATGGGACACCAAGCGAGGGGTCATTTTCCCTGGTCATACTCCCGCCGTGAAATCTTAGCCGAGTATGCATGTTATTCAGCTCAACGTAGCTCTATTTGCCGAGGGATAAAAAAGGAAGTCCATGCTTTTGTTAATGCACTTGCAGTGTAGTGTTTATGTAGATGGTTTTTTGTTTAAACACTTGGGTTTGGCAACCCCTTTTCTGGATTAGTATGGTAGTAGGCTGAAAATTAGGTTTTTGATTGCATACATTGCATCATATGTCTTTCATTTAGATTACTTTTACATCAATAAATGCTACTAAGGTATGTGTTTAGTCTTATTTAGAGAATACAGGGACCTGAATGCAATTTACCCACATCCCGAGCATAAACGCGTGCAAAAGATTCATTTCTATCATAAAGACCAAGTTCAAGATTATCGGGTTACGAATGGAAATGTATCCAAGCATAAAAGCATTCAAGTCCTAATTGCAAAAAGAACAAGGACTTAAGCACAAAAGTAGCCGGGGACTTAACTGCAAAAAGTCAAGGACCTAATTGCAATTAAAGCACCAAAATATTATCTTGGAGAAAATCTAAAGAAAAATCAATGTAAATCTCCAAACATATAAAGGAATTAATCCGGAGCTCAAAAGAATGGAAAGAAATCATCCAGACGCGCAAAGGAGGATCAAATCATACCATAAACTACCAGCAAAAATCCGGATTAAATCAGAGAAGATTGTGCGGCGAAATCGCCGCATATCACATACATTGTGCGGTGGAAACGCCGCCCCTTCAGCGATCTGTGTGCTCCAATTTCGTCCAGTCGTGTCTGGACACGTGTACTTTCCAATATTATACCTAGATCCCTTGTAGCAACTATAAATAGACCCGAGAACGATGTTAGAAGGGTCCTTAGTCTTTGGTGTTAGTTTTTATTCTTAATCTTAGTTTTGTATTCCTCTTTTCATTAATAAAATTCTGTCTTTTATTTCTTACTTTTAGTTTTCTTTTGTAATGTCTCAAGGACCCCTTCTTCCTCCCTCTATGAGTTTCTAACTCCTTCCAAAGGGTGGAGGTGTCGGATTTAGGGTGAAGAGAAGACGAGTAAATGTTATTATTTTAAGTTCGTATTAGTCTATTTTGATTACTTGAGTCTATGTTAAATCATTTATCATGTAATGCTTCATAACTAATATGATTTATTATAAGTTTCTGAATTCTCTAATCTAAACCTTAAATCTAAACCTCCACCCGACGGAATTCACATCTTTGTTCTTGTTTTAGTTTTAATTGTTCTTGTTTCTTGCTTTAGATAATTAAAATCCAAAAATCTCAAAACCCAATTATTTCTTCTCTCCTTCTTTCCCCCAATCGAAATCACAATAATAACAAATCTCTCCCTCCTTGTGTTCGACCCGTACTTGCCACGTCTTCATAGACGTCGTGCACTTGCGGTATAAATTTAATTCTCAACACATAAGAAGTGTCTAAATGTTATGGCAAGCGTCATCAAAAACCAGGAACTCATGTGAAGAACAAAGCTAAGCATGAGAAGTGTCTAAATGTTATGGCAAAACCATCAAAACAAAGTTTCTTTAATCAATCAAGTAATTAAATGCTAATACAAACACACGACTAAAATGTAGCATATCCAACAGGAAATTTCAGCCAATAAACATGAGGAAACCAAGCATGGGAAGTATCTAAATCTTGTGGCAAAACCCATGAAAACCCCCCAACATGTAGATAAATAAAACAAACCCGATGAACATAAAAACAATAAAGTCTACACAATCTAAATTTGTCAAACATTGAAAACCTCAAAACATAAATGTACATCATCTCCACCCCCAAAGGGGGATGGAACTACTAACTACTCATTAAACTATAAACTACATTAAGAAAAGCAGACATGTTAATTACTTCTACTAAGATTAAGACAAAATTTGCTAATCATGCAAGAGTTAAAAGAAACAACAAGAAACTTAATGAAACATTCTTTATTGCTCACTCACATTACAAGTAGCATCTCTCCACTAGAGTTTTGCTCCAAGGCTTCACTCCAAGTAGAGAGAATGGCCACCAAGAGAGGAGTTTATTACAAGGGAGGAGAAAGAGTTCTATTTATAGTCATAGAAAAAGATAATCAGGGACAATCCTCCGATGTGGGACTAATGACACACTATAAATGGACATAAAACAACATAATACACGATCACGAGAAGTTGGGTCGGATGTTGACCCAACTAGACCGCCAATTGGCTCTCCAGGGTCTCCAAGTGGTGGTCATGTTTGGTCGGATTTGACCCATTTTTGTAGGCTGCTTCATTTCTTCAATTCTCCACCTGTCGTGCACCCAGATTGGTTGATTGAGTTTGCACCCGAATATAATTGCCAAAATACTCCTCATGATGGTGTGGAGTTTCTTGATTTGTACATTGGTCTTTTTGGTTTACATCCGGGTCCTTCCCTCTTGCATATCAGTCCATAAGTCTCACAATTCAGTCATTTTTCTTGCGTTCGGGTACTTTTTGTGTCTCTTCTTCTCAAACCTGTTTATTCCTGAAACTTAAACGTAAAACTCATTACATAGCATTGCTTAGGTTCAAAATAGAGTATGTAAGACAAGAATATAAGCATGATATGATGTCAATCAGTCTGCTTTGTAATTACTAATATCCATTGGTGTGTGATCAGATGACTCAAATATAGACTGACGAATTGTGGAAGATGGACCTGCTTTATATTGGCCGCATGTCTGCGGCATTGCTTGATAATCCTCAGTCAACTGACTTGGGTGCACAGTAGTATAATTTTAGGTTGTTTCTGAACAAATAATACAACGATGTTCGTGATATTAAATAAAGATAACATTGTTGCCGTGCTTTGATCATCAAATGGATCTGCATAGGTATGCTTTTCATACGGTGACCACTTGTAGGTTAACGTAAGATCAAAATCTTCTTCTCGAAAACCACAAACTCGACAAATTATTTCACAAAGATCATCATATCGCATTTCACTTTTAATAATCATCATCTGTCTGTAACCACATTCATATTATGGAATGCCATCTATGAATTTAACAAATCCATCGAAAAAAACTATAAGCAATATAGTACTAGTACACATTAGTTCAGGGGGTACAAAATCTACATTTAATACATCAATAACAATCATATATTAACTATACATGCATTACATTTCTTATTGAAATAAAAAAACCAAAAACCAAAAGGAAAACCATCCAGAAGTTTGCTTGTCGCCGGAGAGATGGAGTAATGGGGAGTAATTTGGAGGTGGGAGGAGGGGTGGGTTGCCCCTTTTCTGCCTTAGGTGAAAATGACATCTGTGATGCTATTTTCAATAAGGAAGAAAATGACATCGGTTGTTAATGAAAATGGCAACACAATTGCTGTTTTTCCCCTCATAGTTTGCCAAATAAGTTTCTCAACTCTATATTCTTTCAATTTTTAATTTTCCATGATTATTTCAAAAAAATTCCTAATAAAAAACTCAAGGTATTTCATAACATAGGGTACCCAAATAGAAGACGATAACCATCATTTCATATGATTATGTCATGGAATTAATATTACTCTAGATTTACTTTCTATTTCATTGCATGAATATCATGAATGCTTTAGATTATTTTTGACAAACAACACATGTTTATAAACATGAATATCATGACTCTGTTTAAAGTCATTGGTACAACCAAACTTTTAGTTAGTAAACCAACATGTTTGGTGTATGTTTGACAAAACATGTCCTGCAATTGATCGACCCACTTAAGGTTATAGTTGCAAGTGTATGTTTGATTATCACTTCCATGATAACCAATATTAAGACCATTTTCAGCCTATAATTTATAATATAGGATTTCAAGTGGAATACAAGAACAAACCAGCAGAATCCAACATATGTATCTAAAATTTTAGATACCCTATCATGCGTCGGTACCTGTAAATTACCCCTAATTGCATTACAAAGTATGAATTTTCTATTTGTGTTTTATTTGATTCGTGTTTGGTTATTCAAATATAACAGACGAGCCCCGTACCCAGTGAATGATAAACTGAGTTTGAAGAGTGGCACTACTCTAAGTGTTGGGTTGTATACATGCATGGGACACCAAGCGGGGGGTCATTTTCCCTGGTCATACTCCCGCCGTGAAATCTTAGCCGAGTATGCATGTTATTCAGCTCAACGTAGCTCTATTTGCCGAGGGATAAAAAGGGAAGTGATTGACATCATTTCATGCTCATATTTGTATCTTATATCCATTATCTTACACCTAAGCAATGCTACGTGACGAGTTTTATGTTTAGTTTTCAGGAATAAAGAGGTTTGAAGAGAAGAGCCATGAAAGGACCCAAAAGCTGGGAAAAAGGACTGAATGGTGAGATCTAGGGACCAAGATGCAAGGGAGAAGGACCTGAATGTAAGACAGAAGGACCTAAGAGCAAAACAGAATACTCCACACCATCATGGGGAGTATTTTACCAATTCTATTCGGGTCGGAGCTCCAACAAGTCGAGTGTTGAACGTTTTATTTTAAACCGCAAGTGCACGGCCGCGATGAAGCAGTGGCAAGTACGGGTCGTCCTCAGGGAGGTGAGCAGTCTCTTGCTTGTACGAAATCAAGTGGCAAAGATTGGGGAAGAGAGTTGGTTACGCTACTCTACACTAAACTACGCTAAGAAGTACGAAATGCGAAACAAAGAAATAAACGATCAAATAAAAACTAAGCTAAGAACAAAATAGAAGTGCTGGAATTTCAGGAATGGAAAAACCCCTAAGGGGTGGAGTGAGTGCACACATTCAAAGAGGTGGGTGTAGAATACATTCTTTAAGCACATGAAGGTGGTGTTTATCAAGCATAGGAAGTGTCTAAATGTTATGGCAAAACCTATCAATCTATTCACCAACTTGGTTGATTAACATTTACATATGCAAGTTGTTTATTTCAGAACCTAAACAAGCATGAGAGGTGTCTAATCATTTTGGCAAAACTCATCAAGTTATAAATTCTATCCTAAACAAGCAAGCATACATTCATGTTTAATCAACACATTGAAATTAAAGCATTCATCCCATTCTCTAATGCATGTATGTACATCTACTCCACCCCCCAAAGGGGATGGAACTACTCACTAAACATTACACTAATTATTAAACTATGGAAAGAAAGCATATTAAAACTAAGCTAGAATTAAAAGACGATTAAACTAAAACATGCATAAACAATAAAAGAAGCATAAAACAAACAATGAAAGAAACACAAAACTTTATTGATAAAATGACTCACATTAAAAGTAGCATCCTCCTACTTTAGTGTGTGCTTCAAGGCCTCACTTCTAGTAGGAAGAATAGCCACTTAAAATATGGAGTGATTACAAAAGGAGGTGAAGAGTTCTATTTATAGGCATGGAAAAAGCTAATCCGGGACAATCCCCCGATGTGGGACTAAACAGATACCACACATAGCCTAAACATCCTCTAATACATGTGCTGCAGAAATTTGAGCGCATTTGGGCCAAAAGTGACCGCCAATTAGCGGTCTTGGACCGCTAATTAGCGGTCTACAGTGTCCGGATCGCTCTGGAATTTCTTGTGGGCTTTTCTGGAAGGCTTTGTTGGTATTTGATGCATCTAGTTTGCATGTTGGAGCTCCGACCCGAATAGAATTGCCAAAATACTCCCCATGATGGTGAGGAGTATTCTGTTTTGCTCTTAGGTCCTTCTGTCTTGCAATCAGGTCCTTCTTCCTTGCATCTTGGTCCCCAGATCTCACAATTCAGTCTTTTTTTCCAGCTTTTGGGTCCTTTTATGCTTCATCTCTTCAAACCTATTTATTCCTGAAAACTAAACATAAAACTCGTGACATAGCATTGTTTAGGTGAAAGATAATGGATATAAGATACAAATATGAGCATGAAATGATGTCAATCAAATACCCCCACACCTAACTTTTGCTAGTCCCGAGCAAAACAAAGAAAGAGAAAAGCATGCGAAAAATAAGAAATCCTAACTCACTTTCGTAGGAATCACGGTTGCACTTAGCACGTGCAACAAGCCGTTAAACCTCCTTGTTGCCAAGGAGGAGGAGTGTTGTCTCCTGAGGGTTTTCAGCGGATATACCCACAAAATCCGAACAAGATGCATTAATCAATCTAGCTACACGACTCGTTGGACTTATTTTGTCGATCATGGGATGCGGTAATACTACGGGTCGACTCTATATATGTAATCGGTCCACACACCTAGACTAATGAGTTATTCGTGAGAGTTAGCTAAGGAATTAAGTGAAAGACATGGGCAACCTTAACTTCTGAATGTGATACAACGTGTAAAGTCCATTTTGGTTCTTATTTGACTCTTTTTTTTTTCTTTTTTTTCTTTTTCTTTGGAGCATTTATTGGTTGGTGTTTGATTCTCCCAGGGTCAGGTTTCGTGCATCATTGCCTATGAGGACTTACACTATCACGTACACCTTCCCCCAAATCTCCACATAGGGCGATCCCTACCACCCGTGTAACGGGAGTTCGGTCAGTGCATCCCAAGTCAGATGACTCGAAAGCACCAGGCACAAAGTCCCCTCAGACCTACTTTCCCGAGTGATAGGAGCCGTGCGAGAAGAGAGAACACCACTTATTTATATATCTACATGGGAACCAAAACCCCTACACTTAAGTTTCACAAAAAGAGATTAAGGGCCCTTGACTACGACAAACTTCCTTATACTAACAGACACGAATTATTTGACTCACTAGGTTCAGGGTGGACTTCTTTAAATTTTTGAGTACTGAAACCCTATGATTACACGCCCCCCGAGGGAAAACCGGGGTGCATCCTAACGACTCGATAAGACCTAAAGCCAGTAAACTAGAAATCCTAATGCATCAAGTTCAAGACAATTTTGGGAGCTTTCTTTTTACTTTGCCTCTCAACGGTTTTGCACATGCTGAACACACGCAAAACCTACAAAAACATTTTCTTTCGCAAACACATGAAGATTTTGAAAGAAATGTGAAAATTTTAAAGCACTCGGCAAGCAAAAGAAGACAAGTCACTCAAGGATCATGGTAATCAGATATATCAATGTTAAATGCGGCACACTAGCATGACCCTAACATACACACAAAAAAAACAAAATCAAAAGAAAAAGACTCGACTATGTACACACGTAAAACACCCCCCCACACCTACTTCATGCATTGTCCTCAATGAATGTGAACAGGATACTACATGGATACATGCATGAAAAAGGAACGATCTCACCAACATGAAGTACAAAGGGACGTTCAGGGTCATGTTGATGGACACAAACCCAAATTCCCTCAAATCCTGTGAGAAGCTGAAGAAGGGAGATAAATACGTGAAGAAATTGGGCCCAAGTACACAAGGGTTGGGGCCCACAACAATCGATGCTCACTGAAGGAGTCTTTTATTACACCCTTTTTTTCTTTTTCTTTTTTTTACTTTTTTTTACAAGATATATACATCAACCAAGATATTCTCATAATCATTTGGTCAAGGAACATCAAATGAGAACATCATGTTTTGAGGACCAGAGACTTGCCGAGATGGGCAAACTCCACTGGTACTCTGAGGTGTCATGCGGGGTGAAAGGTCAAAGCTGAAAGGCTCGAACCCCTCATGATATTGGTCGGGTGTGGGCAAAAAAGAATGAAGTTGTGTTGCCTCACTAGGGTTTAATTGCTCATCGAAGAAAACCCTCCAACCAATAGGCGGGTGCATCGGAATGAGTTCCTCAGGCTCATTCGATGGATGCAGCAGACTTGCATTATTAAGAATGGGGCTTCTCCCCAAGTCATCCAACAAGGACCTCCCACCATCATTTAGATCATCAAGCATAAGCTCGGTCATAGGTGGGTCCTTGTTGGAGTCAATATGAAGCTCAAATGGCTCAATGGCCATGGGACATGAGGTAGAGACACCTTCTGGCATAGGCATATGATGAGGTGTCTCACCCTCACTAGTACTCTCAACTGAATCATGCAACGAACACTCCCTTTGGACATTCATGTTTGAGGCCAGCTCACTCTGTTGCATTGCAAAGACAGGCAATGAGTCTTCGCTGGGCCCACGAACATTCTCAATGGGTTGCATTGGGGTTATGGGTGTTCGTTGATTTTGTGGTGCTTTCTCCAATTGGCGGATGAGATTTAGATTTAAAGGTTCATCCATGGGTTCCTGTTGCTTACCAGAGTTGAACACATGAAACTCGACACTCATGTTACCGAATGAGAGCTTCATGAGACCATTTCTACAATTAATCAAAGCATTGGAGGTTGCCAGAAATGGTCTACCCAAAATCAAAGGTATTTGAGAGTGGGTGTTCGCAACAGGATTGGTATCGAGGACAACAAAATCGACTGGAAATAGAAAATCTCCAACTTTGATAAGCACATCCTCGATAATCCCCATGGGAATACGAATGGATCTATCCGCCAATTGGAGGGTGATCTTAGTTGGTTTCAATTCTCCCAAGTTCAACTGTTGATAAACAGAGAATGGGAGGAGGTTGACCGCTGATCCTAAATCAAGCAAAACATTGCTCAGTCTAGTGTCCCCTATCGTACATTGAATAGTAGGACACCCAGGGTCCTTGTATTTTGTGTAGGTGGGATTGGACAAAAGTGAGCTGATATTTGCAGCCAAGAATGCTTTCTTAGGAACATTGGTCTTCCTCTTGGTTGTGCAGAGATCCTTCAACACTTTGGCATATTGAGGTATTTGTTGGATGACATCCAACAAGGGGATGTTAACCTTCACTTGCTTAAATACCTCTAATATCTTGTTCATGTTGTCACTCTGCTTTTTGTTTAACCTACTTGGATAGGGAGCTTTTGGCAGGTAGGTTTTTTGCTGTGCCTGAGAAGAAAGCTTTGGTGTATTACCCTCACCCTCAGCTTCTTCTTCACCACCATTCCCACTGAGGGGCTGCATAGATGGTGGTGGGTGTGGCAAGGAAATGTGATTGTTAACCTGTTTTCCATTCCTTAAGGTCACAATGGAATTGACATGGTGAACAGGTTCCTCCACATGGTTCACTTGCCTCCCCCGAGGGACCACATTCTCATTTTGCATGTGTTGTTGCTGGTACACACGGGGGTTAGCCTCAGACTGGCTAGGAAAAGACCCTCTCTCTCTTTCATGTACAGACTGAGCCAATTGGCCCATCTGAAGCTCTAGAGATTTCATGGTCTGCTGATTTGAAGTGAGAACTTGACTTGTGGTAGACATAAAATTTTTCATTGAGTTTTCAAGTCCACGAGTCAAGGTCTCAAGCGAATTGAATCGGGTTTCCATATTATTGGAATTTGGGAAACCCGATGGATTGGTGGTTTGCGCTTGGGGTGGCTGATAGGAATGTGCATGCATGGGAGGTTGGTGTGATTGGTAAGGTGGTCTAGAGGAGTTTGAAGGACCACCCGGGGCATTATTTTGGTTCCATGAAAAATTGGGGTGGTTCCTCCATCCAGGGTTATAAGATGATGAGTATGGGTCATTCCTAGCTCTCTCATAGATGGCGTTGACACGCTCCATCTCAGGAGGAATGGACTAACACTCGCTCTCTACATGACCTATCCTACCACATGAATGACAAGGAACTGGACCAGATGTGGACATGTGAGGTGCACTTTGTTGGCTTTGGAGCTCAATCGAATCCATACGGCGCATTAAGGCCGCCATGCGTGCCTCGGTGGCACGCATACATTCATGTTTAATCAACACATTGAAATTAAAGCATTCATCCCATTCTCTAATGCATGTATGTACATCTACTCCACCCCCCAAAGGGGATGGAACTACTCACTAAACATTACACTAATTATTAAACTATGGAAAGAAAGCATATTAAAACTAAGCTAGAATTAAAAGACGATTAAACTAAAACATGCATAAACAATAAAAGAAGCATAAAACAAACAATGAAAGAAACACAAAACTTTATTGATAAAATGACTCACATTAAAAGTAGCATCCTCCTACTTTAGTGTGTGCTTCAAGGCCTCACTTCTAGTAGGAAGAATATCCACTTAAAATATGGAGTGATTACAAAAGGAGGTGAAGAGTTCTATTTATAGGCATGGAAAAAGCTAATCCGGGACAATCCCCCGATGTGGGACTAAACAGATACCACACATAGCCTAAACATCCTCTAATACATGTGTTTCAGAAATTTGAGCGCATTTGGGCCAAAAGTGACCGCCAATTAGCGGTCTTGGACCGCTAATTAGCGGTCTACAGTGTCCGGATCGCTCTGGAATTTCTTGTGGGCTTTTCTGGAAGGCTTTGTTGGTATTTGATGCATCTAGTTTGCATGTTGGAGCTCCGACCCGAATAGAATTGCCAAAATACTCCCCATGATGGTGAGGAGTATTCTGTTTTGCTCTTAGGTCCTTCTGTCTTGCAATCAGGTCCTTCTTCCTTGCATCTTGGTCCCCAGATCTCACAATTCAGTCTTTTTTCCAGCTTTTGGGTCCTTTTATGCTTCATCTCTTCAAACCTATTTATTCCTGAAAACTAAACATAAAACTCGTGACATAGCATTGTTTAGGTGAAAGATAATGGATATAAGATACAAATATGAGCATGAAATGATGTCAATCATCGAGTAACCGCATCAAAGACCAACAATACCAGAAAGCAAAGCCCACAACAAATTCCAACACGATCCGACAATTTTGGACCGCCAATTGGCGGTCTTGGACCGCTAATTGGCGGTCCATATTGCTGAGGATCCGTCGAAATTTCTCCTGGACTTGTATTAATGTTCGTTTAGGCTATTTTTGGTATTGGTTTAGTCCCACATCGGGGGATTGTCCCCGATTAGCTTTTTCCATGCTTATAAATAGAACTCTTCACCTTCCATTGTAATTACCCATTGTTTGGTGGCATTCTCTCTACTAAGGAGTGAGCCTTGAAGCAATAACTCAAGGTGGAGAAGGATGCTACCTTCAATGTGAGTCATTGTTAATAAAAGTTTATTTGTTTCTTTTAAATCTTGTTTTGTTATGTTGTTTGTTTTGTGTGGGTTGTTTTACTTTGTTTAATTTCTTGTTTAGTAATTTTAGTATCTTAGTTAAATGTTTTCTTTACTTAGTCTAATCAGTAGTGTAATGAGTAGTGAGTAGTTCCATCCCCATTTGGGGGTGGAGAAATATGTGATATAATTATGTAGTGTATTAAGTGTGTGTTATTTTTATCCATTGAGCTTTATATGATTTCCATAACCATCTAATGGGTCTCCACTCTTATCTTTGATATGCTAATGCTCTTGAATGAAGCTTAGCTTATGCTTTGATTAGTGGACCTATTTTATGGGGAATGATAAGGTTAGGATATGGATGAAGTTAATATTGGAAACACAATTTGTAATGTATGTGCTCTTGTTGCCTTTACCTTAGCTAATGTCTTGTATGTTTTAATGATGTAGTGAAATCTTAATTCATGTAGAGGCATAGTAGGGTATAGTCTTTATACTTGAGTTCATGTAGCTTCATTCCAATTATTGTCTTGTATGTTTTAATGATGTAGTCTTATCTTAATTCATGTAGAGGCAAAGTTGGATGTAGTTTTATGATTTCATGCACTACATGTTGTGAGGAGCTTAATGAACACACACACACACTTCTTTATGTTCACATTATTTCTCTACCCCCTTTGGGGTTTAGTTTTATTGCTTATCTTCATTTCTTTTTGCATTCTAGTTTAGCATTGTAGTGTAGTTTAGTGTAACCAACCTTTCTTCCCTTTCTTTACCTCTCGCCTTCGCACAAACCAAGTGTCGACACACCTCCCAGTGGACCACCCGTATTTGCCACCGCTTCAACGCGGCCGTGCACTTGCGGTTAAATATAAAACGATCAATCAAGTTTTTGGCGCCGTTGCCGGGGAGGTGCTCTGTCCAGACATTGGTTTGGACGATTCGAGGGGTTTTTAATTTTTTGTTTTCAGTTTTTCTTAGTTTCAGGGAACAATCTGATCAAGGGGAGGCTACTGGGAAAATCTGAGGACCAGAAGACCAAAAGGGACCGCCAATCAGCGGTTGTAGACCGCCAATTGGCGGCCTGGTGAGGGCTTCTTTCCTTCAAATTTCTCATGATAGTTAGTGCTGTAATATGTGTTATCTGGGAGACCTATTTTGCATGCTATGACTTCTAGTTTGCTCCCAGATCATTAATCACTCCCCCTTTAATCAACTTGGACCATAAAACTCAAAGCAAAAGATTAGACTTCTTGCCATCTAGGTCATGCACCATTGGTAGACCTTGCATGCATTTGTCTTTTCTTTGCTTTACATTTTGTCGTTGATTGCTGGCGTGAGGTACGTGCACCCCGATCTCTCATTCATGCATGTTTCGATCATGCATTAGTTAGTAAGGTGCATCGGGACAAGAGTGAGTTGAGCGTTTGATTGGAGTGATTGATTGCTAGATTTAAGCTCAAAACGCTACTAAGGAGGGGCTGTCCCATAAAAGATAAGGTGGGGGATTTCATCACCCTTTCCTTGGCCCCAAAAACCACTCTTAATAAAGCTTTAACTAAAAGCAAGTAGACATTGGCCCTAGGATTGCGGGCGCACTAGGAGAGTAATCTAGTTGAGACCGTCATGACCTGATCGGCGTTGCCTACCTTGTCGATAGTAGGAGGTACTGGATCTCCGGATCTGGTATCACTTGCTGGGCATTGTGGTCCTCGTTGTAGGGAGGTGAGGCGTGTCGAGGCTAGTGACCTCGAAGTTAGGCGTCGTCTAGCCTAAGGACCCATTGCCTTACATTGTTTGAGCCGTGCTTGCTAGTTAGGCTTCTACCTTCACCCTGTACCCTCACTAGCTCTAGGGATTCTTCCCTTCTCCTCTGAGTCATCTTCTTCTCACCTTCTTCTACGTTATAGTCTCCTCCCCTTTACACTCTCTGTAGCGTTTTAGGGTCGAGTCGAGCACTTTTTGCGAGCTTGGCCTCGTGGTGGTGAGAGTGATCGACTCGAGAGTTCTCTGTTGAGATGGATGGTTACATGGGCGACCATCCATATCATTGTTGGGACCAGGACGATTCTCCCTGGTACTCCGGACCCATGCAACCTGGGGTGGCTCAGACGAACACCCCGTATGGTTGGGATAATCTTCATTGTGTGACTGAGCAATCTTCATATTGGGGTAATATGAGAGAGGCACCGACTGCTAGACCACCATCTAGTTACGTCGGATCATATGTTGGTCATCACTCTGAGACATTACAAGAACCTTTGGCCTCTTTCATGCATGTGGTAGATGACATGGGTGCACCGGTGGCTCCAGTAGTCGTACCGTGTCACTATTGTGGGTTGAGTGGTCATGATTTCAGGGAATGTCCTTATGTTCCCCCAGAGCCTGAGTATGAGCACACATTTTCCCAAAATGCTCATTATGACCATTACGCATACGCGTACAACCCGAGAGGGATGGATTCGTGGGGAGACAATTCTTATTCAAATTCTTATACTTCATGTTCACCCCACTATCCTCCTCCCGAATACCCAGAATTCTACCAGCACCCCACTCCAAATCATTGGACTCATTCTCAGCCCATCAATACCCAACCACAAAATTTCCCAAGCTCTGACTTGGACCTCATCGTTGACCGCATACTTGATTCCTTGAAACAAACTTTCCTTACGTTCATGGAAACCACTCAACAGTCCATACAAAATATGACACTGCAAGTGAGTCAAATGTCGCAGAAATTACGTGAATGTGAGGAAAGTAACCTTTCTTGTCAACATGAGGATTCTTCTTTTGATATCGAACCACCACCACATCCACAAATTCAAAGCACAACCTTTCAAAGTCAAACTCCTTGTCAGTCTGAGGGACTTGGGGTTTCAATTCACGATCACTTAGTGGAGGATTCGATTCAAATTGAGAATAGCTTGGACCAGTTCTATTATGAGTCGGCACAGGATTGTGCCTTACCTTTTTGTCCCGTGGCCCTTGAGCCACATGATCTTATTGTTGTACCTCCTAAGGACTCACCTCTGGTGGAGCAAGAGCTCCCTAGTACCCTTAATCTCATACGACCTGATGAGAGTTTGCCTCTCACTATTGTTCCTGATCATCTTGGAAATGATGGAACATCAAACAACTACATTGCTCATGAGGGTATTAGGAGTTCCTTGGAGGATACTTTGGGTATGAGACCCACTTCCTATTCTCCTGGTGAGTTGGACATGCATAACGAGGTGCTTGACCTCGTTCCGACCCACCAGCCTGTTGGTTGGAGAGTTTGGATTGATGATCATAACTTCAGTTCCGCAACGGGAGATATTTTTCTTCCATTGCCCCTTATTTCCCAAACTCTCGAGAGGTTCAAGCTCTTTCAGTTTGATCCTTTGAATGAGACGCCTTTGCGTCCAATTCATGAACCTCTCATTTCATCTGGTGCTCTTTGTGAAGGGGGCCCACGCATGAGTATTCTGGCCCCGCGTGGTGTCAAGTTCCCTTTTCAAGTGCATTGACCCACTCTTGTGGTTCCCATTTGATGTCTTTTGACAAATGAAGATGGGAACTTATGTTTGTACATAGTTATATAAAAAAAAAGAAAAAAGAAAAAAGAAGAAAAAGAAAAAAAGAAGTACAATAAAAGACTCCTTCAGTGAGCATTGATTGTTGTGAGCCCCAACCCTTGTGTATTTGGGCTCCATTTCTTTCACGTATTTGTATCCCTTCTTTAGCATCTCACAGGTTTTGAGGGAATTCGGGTTATGTCCATCAACATGACCTTGCACTTCCCTTTGTACTTCATGTTGGTGAGATCTCTCCTTTTTATGCATCAATCCATGTAGTATCTTGCTTGCATTCATTGAGGACAATGCATGAAGTAGGTGTGGGGGGGGTGTTTTACGTGTGTACATAGTCGAGTCTTTTTCCTTTGATTTTGTTTTCTTTTGTTTGCATTGTTAGGGTCATGATAGTGTGCTGCATTTAATATCGATATATCTGCTTGCCATGATCCTTGGGTGACTTGTCTTCTTTTGCTTGCCTAGTGCTTCAAAATTTTCACATTTCTTTCAAAATCTTCATGTGTTTTCGAAAGAAAATGTTTTGTGGGTTTTGCGTGTGTTTAGCATGTGCAAAACCGTTGAGAGGCAAAGTAAAAAGAAAGCTCCCAAAATTTTCTTGAACTTGATGCATTAGGATATCTAGTACGTGGCTTTAGGATTTATCGAGCCGTTAGGATGCACCCCAGTTTTCCCTTGGGGGTGAGTAATCATAGGGTTTCAGTGCTCAAACATTTAATGAAGTCCACCCTGAACCTAGTGAGTCAATAATTCGTGTCTGTTAACTTAAGGAAGTTTGTTGTAGTCAAGGACCCTCTAAATCCTGTTGTGAGACATTAGTGTAGGGGTTTTGGTTCATGTGTAAATAAGAAATAAGTGAGTAGGTGTTCTCTCTTCTCGCACGGCTCCTATCACTCGGGAAAGTAGGTCTGAGGGGACTTTGTGCCTGGTGCTTTCGAGTCATCTGACTTGGGATGCGCCGACTGAACTCCCGTTACACGGGTGGTAGGGATTGCCCTATGTGGAGATGTGGGGAAAGGTGTACGTGATAGTGTAAGTCCTCATGGGCAATGATGCATGGAACCTGACCCTGGGAGAATGAAACTCCAACTAATAAAAAGTAAAAGAAAAAAAAAAGTGAAAAGAAACAAAAAGAAAAAAAATATGATAATGCAAATAAGAACCTTAATGGACTTTACACTTTGTAGCACTTGAGGATGTTGAGGTTATCCATGTCTTTCACATAATTCCTTATTTAACTTGCACGAATGGTTCATTAGGGTAGAGGTGTGGACTGATCACCTATATAGAGTCGGCCCGTAGCATTACCGCGTCCATTGATCGACAAAATATTTCCAACGAGTCGAGGTCTAGATTGAATAATGCATCTTGTTCGGATTTTGTGGGTATATCCGCTGAAAACCCTCAGGAGACAACACTCCTCCTCCTTGGCAACAAAGAGGTTTAACGGCTTGTTGCACGTGCTAAGTGCAACCGTGATTCCTACGAAAGTGAGTTAGGATTTCTTGTTTCTCGTTTGTTTTTCTCTTTCTTTGTTTTGCTCGAGACTAGCAAAAACTTAGGTGTGGGGGTATTTGATTGACATCATTTCATGCTCATATTTGTATCTTATATCCATTATCTTACACCTAAGCAATGCTACGTGACGAGTTTTATGTTTAGTTTTCAGGAATAAAGAGGTTTGAAGAGAAGAGCCATGAAAGGACCCAAAAGCTGGGAAAAAGGACTGAATGGTGAGATCTAGGGACCAAGATGCAAGGGAGAAGGACCTGAATGTAAGACAGAAGGACCTAAGAGCAAAACAGAATACTCCACACCATCATGGGGAGTATTTTACCAATTCTATTCGGGTCGGAGCTCCAACAAGTCGAGTAACCGCATCAAAGACCAACAATACCAGAAAGCAAAGCTTACAACAAATTCCAACACGATCAGACAATTTTGGACCGCCAATTGGCGGTCTTGGACCGCTAATTGGCGGTCCATATTGCTGAGGATCCGTCGAAATTTCTCCTGGACTTGTATTAATGTTCGTTTAGGCTATTTTTGGTATTGGTTTAGTCCCACATCGGGGGATTGTCCCCGATTAGCTTTTTCCATGCTTATAAATAGAACTCTTCACCTTCCATTGTAATTACCCATTGTTTGGTGGCATTCTCTCTACTAAGGAGTGAGCCTTGAAGCAATAACTCAAGGTGGAGAAGGATGCTACCTTCAATGTGAGTCATTGTTAATAAAAGTTTATTTGTTTCTTTTAAATCTTGTTTTGTTATGTTGTTTGTTTTGTGTGGGTTGTTTTACTTTGTTTAATTTCTTGTTTAGTAATTTTAGTATCTTAGTTAAATGTTTTCTTTACTTAGTCTAATCAGTAGTGTAATGAGTAGTGAGTAGTTCCATCCCCATTTGGGGGTGGAGAAATATGTGATATAATTATGTAGTGTATTAAGTGTGTGTTATTTTTATCCATTGAGCTTTATATGATTTCCATAACCATCTAATGGGTCTCCACTCTTATCTTTGATATGCTAATGCTCTTGAATGAAGCTTAGCTTATGCTTTGATTAGTGGACCTATTTTATGGGGAATGATAAGGTTAGGATATGGATGAAGTTAATATTGGAAACACAATTTGTAATGTATGTGCTCTTGTTGCCTTTACCTTAGCTAATGTCTTGTATGTTTTAATGATGTAGTGAAATCTTAATTCATGTAGAGGCATAGTAGGGTATAGTCTTTATACTTGAGTTCATGTAGCTTCATTCCAATTATTGTCTTGTATGTTTTAATGATGTAGTCTTATCTTAATTCATGTAGAGGCAAAGTTGGATGTAGTTTTATGATTTCATGCACTACATGTTGTGAGGAGCTTAATGAACACACACACACTTCTTTATGTTCACATTATTTCTCTACCCCCTTTGGGGTTTAGTTTTATTGCTTATCTTCATTTCCTTTTGCATTCTAGTTTAGCATTGTAGTGTAGTTTAGTGTAACCAACCTTTCTTCCCTTTCTTTACCTCTCGCCTTCGCACAAACCAAGTGTCGACACACCTCCCAGTGGACGACCCGTATTTGCCACCGCTTCAACGCGGCTGTGCACTTGCGGTTAAATATAAAACGATCAATCAGGAAGTCCATGCTTTTGTTAATGTACTTCCAGTGTAGTGTTTATGTAGATGGTTTTTTGTTTAAACCCTTGGGTTTGGCAACCCCTTTTCTGGATTAGTATGGTAGTAGGCTGAAAATTAGGTTTTTTATACTGATGTGGTCGTGTTGTGCCTTTATGGAATTTAGTAGATATGGAAACAAACTAACAACCATGTGTTAGGATCTATGGTCCTCTAATCACTAATTGAAACCAATTGAGGGATTAAGAGACAAGACAATGCAAACCATAAAATTCGACGCTGGAGTTTAGAGAGGTTCGGCACCACACCCGGTCCTAATCCTCCTCGCAAGCCTTGCTGGATCCTCTGAGCCTCGCTTATGGTTCCACTAACTGATCTCCGTTCCAGGCCGAGATCAACGCCTTTACAAACACCGAGCCTCGCGAACAAACTCGCCTTGCTCGTGTCTCCTCTCACAACCCGAGAGGGAGTTTCCTCGAAGATTTACACCTTGGTAATCTTTGAATATGGAAATTGATAACAATCTAACTAACACTCTAACTTGATAACACTTGATATATGATTTGGGAATTGAAATGCAATTGGTGAAGTTTGGGTTTTGAGTGTACTTGAGCTTTGAAGGCTTAGGAATTGAGAACACAAGGAGTATAGTTGAATGGAGGGTGTAAGGTTTTGAATTGTGTCTCTTGAGTGGTGTTTATATAGGCTTTAAAGCTTGAAGAGTTGTTGGGGAGTTGGTGGAGAGTTGGACCAGTGAGAATCAAGATGTGAATTAAGCTCGAGCAGAATTCATGGCAGGTTCGATCGATCGTGTAGGAAATGGTAGTCCAAAATAGGTTAATTGGATTGGTCAGATTTAAGCATTCAGTTGACTGAATAGGCTTCGGATCACCATTCACCAACTTCTAGTAACTATTTTCAAATTTTCTATATTTAATTTTGGTTCACCATTCCAAGGTTGACAGTTAGAATAGTTGGGCTCTTATTTACACAGCTTCGGTTGACCGTGTATACTTCGGTTGATCGAAGTTAGCATGAGTTTTACGCTGACAGTTAAGGCTCAAATAGTTGTTCAGTACAATGGTGAAGGGCCATGTGGAAATAGCCGTTGGGCGCCTAAAGTTAAGAAGAAATCAGTAGACCGACATGCATTCGGTCGTCCGCTAGTTGGGCTCTATGGCTTAATTCAAATGCGACCGTTGGAGCAAAGTCTAAAACTGGTCCAAGGCAGTTCTCTTGCCCGAAGGTGTTTTGGTTGTCTGACTGATATTTCCAGAGAGTAACCTATTATTTATTGTTGGGAGATTTCGGTAGACCCTTTCAGGGTCGGTTGACCGAACGTGGTCGGGACAGAATCCTAGTGCTCAAGTTTACATTAAACTTAATGGACTCAATAAATATAAAGTTACATGTCTTGGTCCAAAGCTTTGATTACAAGTCTTGAGTCTTGATGTTTTTGTCCCAATGCTCTTTTGCTTGAATATCTTGATCAACCTATTAAGATAATTGGCAAGTATATGCAATGAATGTAATCTTGTTTGCCTACTTTGATTGACTAGGTTGATTGATTAAGATTAGTTTGATTAATCATCAAAATCAATATGGAATAAGTCCTAATACCCAACACTATGTACATGTAGAAAATTTGGACATATGAATCTAATGGGAAATAAGTTATTTGATGCTCTTCATGAAGCACTTTGATTGTTCAAATTTCATTTTCTTGATGTCTTTTGTAATGTAAAGCATATGCTCTGAATACGCAAGCCATATTCCCAAGTGTTGACGTAAATGCATACCACTTCAAAACAACTGCATCATTAATAAAAAAAATTAGTTTGGGAATTGTTAAAAACATCACACTTGCTAGGGGGTCGTTGGTGAATTCTGAATGAGCGTCTCGTTATGAACAACAATGTTAGTGGTGTCCTTGCAGAACACCACTAACATTGTTGTTCATAACGAGACGAACATTGATAGCATCCCAAGCATTGATCACCAAATTACCCTATTTTTACTAGTGACAGGGATGTGCACTCCGGTCTTGGCCCTCTGAACCTTTAGCAGCCACGACAACGTCCCATGGTACCTCCACGACTACGAGACAAGTGATGAGAGTGAAATCAACTCATAGACTTGGTGCCTAAGGGTGGCTTGTGGTGGTGGGGTTACTATGTAGTTCTACCTTAGACGTTTTAATATTATGGGTGACTTGTACCCAACAGTGTGTTGGGAGTTATGTATTACAACTTCAGTTAGTTAAAGTACAATTTCAAATATAATTTAGCATGTTTTTGTCAATTTAAGTTTGAGTTGTTGTGGTATTTGTTTAATGTCATGGAATGGTTTAGTGTGATTGTTTAATGGGTGCATCAGAGTGAGTTCCTCATGCTCATTCGATGGATGCAGCAGACCTGCATCACTAAGAATGTGGCTTCTCCCCAAGTCATCCAACAAGGACCTCCCACCATCATTTATATCATCAAGCATAAGCTCGATTGTAGGTGGGTCCTTGTTGGCGTCAAGATGAAGCTCAAATGGCTCAATGGCCAAGGGACATGAGATAGAGACACCTTCTGGTATAGGCATATGATGAGGTGTCTCACTCTCACTAGTAATCTCAACTGAATCATGCAACGAACACTCCTTTTGGACATTCATGTTTGATGCAAGCTCACTATGTTGCATTGATTTTGCTGGGCCCACAAACATTCCCAATGAGTTTTTGCTGGGCCCACAAACATTCTCAATGGGTTGCATTGGTGTTAGGGGTGTTCCTTGATTTTGTGGTGCTTTCTCTAATTGGCGGATGAGATTGAGATTTGAAGGTTGGTCCATGGGCTCCTGTTGCCTACCAGAGTTGAACACATGAAACTCGGCACTCATGTTACCAAATGAGAGCTTCATGAGACTATTTCTACAATTAATTAAGGTGTTGGAAGTTGCCAGAAAGGGTCTACCCAAAATCAAAGGTATTTGAGAGTGGGTGTTTGCAATAGGATTGGTATCGAGGACAACAAAATCGATTGGAAATATGAAATCTCCAACTTTGATAAGCACGTCCTCGATAATCCCCTTTGCAATACGATATCCGTCAATTGGAGGGTGATCTTAGTTGGTTTCAATTCTCCCAAATTCAACTATTGATAAACAGAAAATGGGAGGAGGTTGACCGTCGATCCTAAATCAAGCAATACATGACTCATGCTAGTGTCCCCTATCGTACACAGAATAGTAGGACACCTAGGGTCCTTGTATTTTGTGTAGGCTGGATTGGACAAAAGTGAGCTTACATTTGCAGCCAAGAATGCTTTCTTAGGAACATTGGTCTTCCTCTTGGTTGTGCAGAGATCCTTCAACACTTTGGCATATTGAGGTATTTGTTGGATGACATCCAACTAGGGGATGTTAACCTTCACTTGCTTGAACACCTCTAATATCTTATCCATTGTGTCACTCTATTTTTTTGTTAACCTACTTGGATAGGGAGCTTTTAGTAGGTAGGTTTTCTGCGGTGCCTGAGAAGGAGGCGTTGGTGTATTACCCTCACCCTCAATAGGGGTGAGCTTCGGTCCGGGACCGGACCGAACCTGACCGAAGACCGAAATTTTCAGAAGCCCAGACCGAATAAATTCGGTGCGGTCTGGTTCGGTCCAAAACCCGAATTTAGCCTTAAAATTTCGGTCTTTGACCAGACCGAACCGGACCGGAGAGAAGACCGAAATGCCGTGGTCTCCCGGACCGAAGATCGGACCGAAAAAGTTCGTTCTGGTTCGGTCCGGACCGAACCAAATTTTGCTCACCCCTAACCCTCAACCTCTTCTTCACCACCATTCCCACTGGGGGGCGGCATAGATGGTGGTGGTGGCAAGGAAATGTGATTGTCAACCTGCTTTCAATTCCTTAAGGTTACAATGGCATTGACATGGTGAACAGGTTCCTCCACATAGTTCACTTGCCGGCCCCGAAGTACCACATTCTCATTTTGCATGTGTTGTTGCTGGTACATGCGGGGGTTAGCCTCAGGCTGGCTAGGCAAGGACCCTCTCTCTCTTTCTGTACAGACTGAGCCAATTGGCCCATCTGAAGCTCTAGAGATTTGATGGTCTGCTGATTTGAAGTGAGAAATTGACTTGTGGTTGACGTAAAAAATTTCATTGAGTTTTCAAGTCCACGAGTCAAGGTCTCAAGCAAATTGAATCGGGTTTCCATATTATTGGAATTTGGGAAACCCGATTGATTGGTGATTGGAGCTTGGGGTGGCTGATAAGATTGTGCATGCATGGGAGGTTGGTATGATTGGTTAGGTGGTCGAGAGGAGTTTGAAGGACCACCTGGGGCATTATTTTGGTTCCATGAAAAAGTAAGGTGGTTCCTCCATCCAGGATTATAAGATGATGAGTATGGGTCATTCCTAGCTCTGTCATAGATGGCGTTGACATGTTCCATCTCAGGAGGATTGGACGCACACTCGTTTTCTACATGACCTATCCTACCACATGAATGACGGGGAACTCGACCAGATGTGGACATGTGAGGTGCACCATGTTGGTTTTGGAGCTCAATCGAATCCATACGGCGTATTAAGGCCGCCATGTGCGCCTCGGTGGCCGTAGTGGTATCAACAGCAAATGCGGCACCCGATCTAGTCGAGTTTGCATTCGCGATCCTCGCTCCTATGTTGGATGATGCAAGTGGTTCCCTTACACTCTCCCATTGCATGGTTTTCTCAGCAAGGTCTTCTAGGAAAGCCCATACCTCGCTTTCATACTTTCCTAAGAGCTCTCTTTGACACATGGACGCAAGGAGTGTCCGGGACGGGATGTGAAGACCCTCGTAAACAATCTGACAAAGACGCCACAACTCAATGCCATGGTGAGGGCATGAGGATAGTAGATCCTTGAACCTCTCTAGATATGCATGAAATGTCTCGGTCTCAAGTTGATAGAACGAATTGATTTCGTTCCTCAATTTTTGAGTCCGTTGATTTGGAAAGTAGTTCTTGAGGAATGCAGATTGAAACTCATCCCAAGTCCTAAAGGCATTCGCCTGGTTGCTGTACAACCACTTCTTGGCATCATCCTTCAGCGCAAAGGGGACACGCCTAAGATGGATGGAGTCTGTGCTAAGTTGTTGCAGCTTGAACATAGCACAAGCCTAAGATAAACCTTTCCCAGTAAAGTGAGGGGCATGGAAATAAACTGAGGCTTAACCTCAAAATGGTTCCCATTTGCCTCTGGAAATACGATGCATGAGGGTAGAGTAGTAGGGCTCGGGTAGCATCGATCACGTAGAGGTATGGGAGCCATAACAGGAAGCACAGGTGGAACAGGTGGGTCTAGCAACTGCTCCTCCTCACGGAAATTAGCAGCCATTGAACCCGGACTGTGTGCGACACGAGAGGAGGGAGGCGTCGAGAAATCGACTACCGAAGCAGGGTTGATGACAAGCCTCGTCAAACGGCCACTCTCGTCTCGTGCCCACGAAAGCATGCACAAAGGTGCACACACACAAACCAAAACCTTTTTTTAATAAGGAATGTGCGTAGAGGAGAAGACGGGGGGACACAGGAGAGAAAGAATGACTCAGGAGAGAAGGGAAGAAGTCCTTGTGCTACGGCGGATGGGTATAGGTAGAAGCACACAAGCAAACAAGGCTCAAAAAATCCTAAGGTCGCTATAGGTACTTACAGCTAGACGACGCCTAACTGCGAGGTCACACAATCTTAACACACCTCACCTCCCTACGAAGAGGACCACAAAGCCCAGCAAGTGAGCCAAGATCTGGAGATCTCGTCTCTCCTACTATCGACAAAGTGGGCAACGCCGATCAAGCCATGACAGTCGTGACCGGATCACTCTCCTAATGCGTCCGAGATCCTTAGGGCCAATGCCTGCTTGATTTTAAAAATTAGGCTCTTGATTAGTGTAGTTTGTGGGGGCGAAGGAAAGGGTGATGAAATCCCCCACCTTATCTTTTATGGGACAACCCCTCCTTAGTAGCGTTTTGGAGTCTTAATCTAACAATCAACTCTCCAAACAAACACTCAACTCACACTTGTTTCAATGCACTTCCTACTAACTAATGCATGTTCATACGAAATGCATGAATAAAAGTAGAAGGTGCGTACCTCACGCCAGCACTCAGCAACTGAAAATAAAGCTAAAATAAAAGACAATCTACGTGCCTAAGTCGCACACATGATGCACGACCTAAACAAGAAAGAATGCCTAATCTTTTGCTTTGGGTTTTAGGGTCCAAGTTGCTTACAGGAAGTTGATTATTAATCTGGGAGCAATCTAAGAGTCAGAGCATGCAAAATTGAGTCCTATATTCCTAAATCAATTATGGCAACAAGACAAAGAAAGGAGAAGGCAAATAGGGCTCACCAGACCGCCAATTGGCGGTCTCCGGCCGCTGATTGGCGGCCAAAGTGCCCAGGTTTCATCCAAACTTCTCGAACTGCCTCTCGGTGCCACTCCAAGTCTCCTGAAACAAAGAAAAACTACAAAACACAAATAAATCCACTCAAATCGTCCAAACAAGAGTCTGGACTGACACCTCCCTGCCAACGGCGCCAAAAACTTGTTGAACGTTTTATATTAAACCGCAAGTGCACGGCGTCGGTGAAGACGTGGTAAATACGTGTCATCCACAGGGAGGTGAGCAGCCTCTCGTTTGCACGAAATCAAGTAGCAAAAATAGGGAAGAGAGTTTGAGTATCCTAATCTACGTTATACTACACTACGAAGTAACGCATGCATAAACGAACAACAAACGATGAAATAAAACTTAACTAAGAACAAAATAAGTGTGCTGGAATTCAGAAATGGAAAACCCCTAAGGGGTGGAGTTAGTGCACACATGCAAAGAGGTGGGTGTTGAACACATTCTTTAAGCACAAATAAAGGTAGTGTTTTCATGCATAGGAAGTGTCTAGATGTTATGGCAAAACCTATCAATCCATTCACTAACCTAGTTGATTAACATTTACATACACAAGGTGGTTATTTCAGAACCTAAACAAGCATGAGAGGTGTCTAATCATTTTGGCAAAACTCATCAAGTCATAAGTTCTATCCTAAACAAGCAAGCATACATTCATGTTTTATCAACACAATCAAAATATAAAGCATTCATTCCATTCTCTTTTGCAAGTATGAACATCAACTCCACCCCCCAAAGGGGATGGACTACTCACTACACAATAGACTAATTATTAAACTAAGCAAGGAAAGCACATTAACTAAGCTACTAAAACTAATGAAATGAAATTACACTAAGTAAAACAAGCACATGAAACAAACAACATAATAAAGAAACTTTTATTAAAATGACTCACAATTCAAGTAGCGTCCTCCTACTTTAGTGTGTGCTTCAAGGCCTCACTTCAAGTAGGAAGAGTAGCCACTCAAAATGTAAAGTGATTAGAATAGAAGGTGAAGAGTTCTATTTATAGCCATAGAAAAAGGTAATCCGGGACAATCCCCTGGTATGGGACTAAACAAATACAACAAATAGACTAAATACGCTCTAATACACAAGCCACAAAAATCTCCTCGGATCCGGATCAACCCGGACCGCCAATTAGCGATCCCAGACCGTCAATTGGTGGTCTACAAGATCCGGATCGTCCTGGACTTTAGTCTGGGCTTTCCATGCTGGTATTGTTTGTCTTTGATGCGATTACTTGACTTGTTGGAGTTCCAACCCGAATAGAATTTCCAAAATACTCCCCATGATGGTGTGGAGTTTTCTGTTTTGCTCTTTGGCCCTTTAGTCTTACGCTCAGGTCCTTCTCCCTTGCATCTTAGTCCTCAGGTCTCACAATTCAGTCCTTTTTCCCTGCTTTTGGGTCCTTTTATGCTTCATCTATTCAAAACCTATTTATTTCTGAAATTCAAACATAAAACTCGTCACATAGCATTGTTTAGGTGAAAGATAATGGATATAAGATACAAATATAAGCATGAAATGATGTCAATCACCTAAACTCGCCCTCCTCGTCCAAGATTCCAAAGCAAACCTACGCGCCAAAAACTCCCTATCCTGTAGGTTAACCCAAAAAATACAGTGACACAATGGATACGATATTAGAGGTCTTCAAACAAGTGAAGGTTAACATCCTCTTGTTGGATGTCATCCAACTAATACCTCAATATGCCAAAGTGTTGAAAGATCTCTACACAACAAAGAGAAACACCAATGTTCCTAAGAGAGCATTCTTAGCTGCAAGTGTAACCTCACTTTTGTCCAATCCCACATACACAAAGTACAAGGACCCCAAGTGTCCTACTATTCAGTGTATGATAGGGGACACTAGCATGAGTAACGTATTGCTTGATTTAGGATCAACAGTCAACCTCCTCCCATCTTCTGTTTATCAATAGTTGAACTTGGGAGAATTGAAACCAACTAAGATCACCCTCCAACTAGCAGATAGATCCATTCGTGTCCCAAAAGGGATTATTGAGGATGTGGTCATCAAAGTTGGAGATTTTATATTTCCAATAGATTTTGTCGTCATCGATACCAACCCTGTTGCGAACACCCACTCTCAAATACCTTTGATTTTGGGTAGACCATTTCTGGCAACCTCGAACGCGTTAATTAATTGTGGAAATGGTCTTGTGAAGCTCTCATTCGGTAACATGAGTGCTGAGTTTCATGTGTTCAACTCTGGTAGGCAACAAGAGCCATTGGACCATTTTGTTCATTGATAATGTATTCGTCTTTTAGGAGTGTTAAGTAAAAGGCTCTTAGTCCTTAACCGTAGAGCTCTAAAAGCTAATGGTTTACATAAATCAAAATGTAATTCACAATCATGGTGATTAACATGAGACATTGATTACCCAGTTAAGATTGTCATGTTGGTTAAAGGATATTGTAGCTCTACAAGTATTTAATAACATGAGTATATGAAATAGAAAATGTTTATTTCATATATTGAATTACACATTATGAAATTGTGTTTGTGTCATTAATGTTCATTGTGTATTTGAATCCTAAGATATGAGTCCTATATCTTTTCACATGAGGAGTGTATAATTTGATTATTATCAAAAGTTGTGATTGAGTATAGTGATAAAGATAATAGTTGGTTATACAAGACTTGTGCCCAAAAAGATGATATGTCAAAAGATTATCATTACTCATCTTGACTTGAGTGATGATGTTGATGGGCCCCTTGATAAAGCAAAATTATAATGTGTGCAATGTAACTTATGTATAGTTACATATTTATAATTGGCTTGAGAGATCAAGAAATTATTGTATAATACAAAGATGACACATTTTTACTTTGTATAATATTCTTAATATCATGAGGCAAGGGATAAACACAAGTGATATTACTTATATCACTAAGTGGATCATGTTAAGTTCAAGTGAGCAAAACATCTATGTTATTTGGGTAACTATAATGTGTAGCTAGATACCACTTATAGTTTATGATATAAAGTGTTTTATATCATTGCGAACATAATTTCGATCCTCCTATAGGTCACAAGTCACACCACAAAACTCGGAAACAAGAAATATAATTTTATGTTTTATTTTATGTATTGAATTTCATATGATATGAAATGGGATGCGTGTGGTAAAATTAATATGTCGAGATAACGACATGGTTAGAATATCAAATAAATTTGTATGAGATGTATATATATTATGTGGTATAATGTTTTGACATTATATATGATAATATATTACATAATATAATCTGATCCGCAACATTATAACATACAAATTTGCTAAAACAAAAAGCTCAAATTTTGTTGGATATTATTCCAAAATTTGTGAGAGGCAAAAACAGAAGAAAACTGGTAGACTGTTTTGTGCCCGGCCGATCGAGTGCTTCGAAACGGTGGACCGGTTGGAGTTCGATGGACGTGTAGTTTGACCGAAATTATCAGGAGCGGTTTTATAATGAAAGGGTTGACCGACGCGAAACGTGGTTCGACCAAAAATATCAAGGACTTTTCCTTGTAGGGAATCTGTCGACCGTTTGGCTTACAATCCGACCGAAATCTTCAGAAGGTAACCGATCGATCGACCGAATGGGAGTATCGTCGACCGTTTGCCCACGATTTTGCCTAAATTAAGAAGAATTTTTCTGATCATGGGCTGGATTTGTTCCAACTTCGTCAAAGGAGGTTATGAGAGGACTATGTGGCCTAATATGACTGGTTTAGAGAGAAATTAATAAGGGATCATGTGTAAGTGAATTACACATGATGTGGATTTGAGGATGCCCAATAAATAGGTCCATCCTCCCTCCTTTATTAGACTAGTGCAATATTCTCCTCTCCATATTTTCTCCACCTAATCCATTCGAAAATTCTGTTATTAATTGAGTGTTTGAGATATGAAATTCTTTGGAGCATAGAAGGGGTTATTAGCTAAATTCTAACCTTGAATTAGATATTGATTGACAGTTTCGATCTCTGTAATCTTGTTTAGAGTTTGGTGAACACTTGGAGGAGATTCGGAGGCAATCCGATGTGCAACCCGACTTTCGATTGGTAAAAAGGATTGATAATCCCCTAGATATGATAATCCCCTAGATATAATCCAATCTATGTATTTCAATATTAGTTAGTATATTATATATATTGAAATACAATTATGAAGTTTTGTACATAAAATTGTTGAAAAATATAAAAACAGATCCTAATTGCTTGTAAAATTTTAAAAATATATACACTAGCATTGGGTACGAAATTCAATAGTGGTATCAGAGCCTTTTGTTCATATTTTAAGTAATTAGGCTATTTAATAAGGTTTAGTTTGCCGTCTCTTAATTTAATAATTTGAGATTTGCCATTTTTCGAGTCCTTTTTTTATTTTTGATGGATGCATCAAATGGTAATCATGGATTTTTATGTTTCTTGTTTTCCAACATTAGTTTATAATGTTAGAAAATATGTTAACCATTAAGATCAATGGATTAATTCTGATCTTTATGGTGAAACAAAGAAAATCGGGAATAAGATTGTTTTGTCGATTTTGATTCTAATAATTCTTTTGAGAGTTTTAAGTGTTTTAAAACATATCATATGATTGTTAGAATCAAGTTTTAGACATGTGTCTAATTTTGTAAAAAAATTGGTTTATTTTAAATGATTATTTTACTTGGAATGGACAAAACAAAAAGGGTCAAACAAGTTTATTTTCCTTAATGTTTTTTTTTGGGAATTTAGATAAACTTCGGTTAAAATGTTTTTATATTTTGAACTAAGGATCCTTGAATCATTTTAAAGGATTTCAAATGATTTTTGAATTATTTAATTGAGAGATGAATGATCAACTAAATAATATAATATAGTATATGTACATGTATTGCATATGTACATGTATTGCACTTGTTCTCTTTTGCAGGAAGAAGTGAGTTTATATGTTCCAATCGAAGCCATATGTGAATGTATGATTTGTATATCATTATTGTAATTGATTATTCACAAGGGCTTATGTATATGTAAAAGCCATTTATATTATATGCATGCATATGGGAGAACTTTATATGTAGGACTTGCACCAACAAATTTAGATTCAAATTGAGAGACGTATGTTTTTATACTTGACTTTGATTTATATTATGTTTGTATGAGTGGTGTGTTTACTCTTGTTTCGGGAAAGTTTCCTTTCTGGGGACAGTTCCTCTCGGGGAAATCTCTCTTTGGGGTAAGTTTCCTTTTTGAGGAAAATTTTCCTTTTCGGGAGAAGTTTTCCTTTCGGGGAAAAGTTTCCTTTTGGGTCGAGCGAGTGCGAGTTGTCGGGCGCGTGCGCAAGTAGACTCCATTGATTTGACTTTGGTTGTAGGTGGCGTTGGATTTCTTTTTCTTCATGCCACGTGGGATGTTGTGTGAGAATTGAGTCAATTGACAAGTAAGCATCTGACGTGACACCACGTCAGCAATCAAGGATGCAATTAGCATGGAAAAAGGAAGGATTAATTATGGGAGATTTTGGTGCACAGGTTGGTGCTGCATTTTGGTAAGTTACGTTGGATTTGATTTCCTCTTGGCCACATGGGCTGATTTCGTGGGAGATAGGGCTGAGTCAGAGGGTGATGTGGCATTCTATTCAGCATGGAATTGAATTTGAATAGAGCACAACATAGAAAGAAATCAAGAGAATAATTGTCATTGACTATACACATAGACGTCGGATCTGGGAGTGCTTATATCCGACGTATATACCCCCATACATTCGACGTATATTCCCTTTTCTGCAGTAGTGGTATCCTTGTTTGGAGTTTGCATTTTTGGAGAAACAAAAACCACCCCAACCCAAGCCATCATTCTCGGATCCCCCACTCTCTCCCACACGAAAATTGCACCTCCACCTTTCTCTCCAACGTTCTGACCAGCAGCAACTCCGGGCAGCCAAGGGTGCAGCGTGCAAGGAAGAGGGCAAGTTAAGGGGACGACTGCAGCTGGTTACAGCAAACTCTGGGCACCTTCTCCATCCGAGTGAGGTATGCTTCTGGCCCAAAAGGAGAATAACAAGTGGGGATATTGGATGAAGGTTCATCCAGCACCAAAGGGGCTCTCCCATCACACATCTAGGGCACACACGCGGTGGTAAACTCAGCCTGGTCGGGTTGTTTTGCGTGAGCCCTAGGTTGTTGTGGCTGGCTGGGACGTCCTCCCCTTCATCACGACTTTAGGCACATACTTTCCAGGTGGTTTGAGGAGAGAACCCAGGGAGGTTGTGGCTGAGTCGTGGGGGAGCAGGTCGGGTGCATTGCATGCATGAATTCTGTTTCGTGTGTTGCACTTTGTTGCTGTTCGGATTTGTTGTTGGTTGTATACTTGTGGATGTATATTTTAGTTACTGGATATATGCAATTTTTCAATGATTCTATTGCTGATGAGATACTACATGTTTAGATCTATTTTAGTTGCTGGATACATGCGGTTTTCCATGATTCTATTGCTGATGAGATACTAGATGTTTAGATCTTTTATAGTTGCTGGATATATGCGGTTTTTCCATGATCCTAATGCTGATGAGAGACTAAATATTTAGATATATTTTAGTTGCTGGATATATGCAGTTTTTCCATGATTCTAATGCTGATGAGATACTACATGTTAGGTATAGTTTAGATGCTGAATATTTGTGGTTTTTCCATGATCCGATTGCTGTTGAGATGCTACATGTTTTGATCTAAATTAGTTGCTGGATTTTGCATGACCTTAGTAAATAGGTTGCTCTCAATATATTATAGATTCATGTATTATTAGAGGCCGGATTTTACATGATCTTCGTAATTAGTTTGTTGTCAATATATATTATGATCATGTATGATTACTTGCTGGATTTTATGTGACCTTCCTAATTAGTTTGCTGTCAATATATATTATGATCATGTTTGATTACTTTCTGGATTTTATGTATTGAGAATTGAACTTAATCCTAGGTGGCGACTTAACCCTATGTGGCGTCCTAGTTACCCGCCACATCATCATTGCTTGATGACTCATCAAGGGGGTGAAGAGTCAACACATGAGAAGACAAAAGGTTGAGGGAGTGGAAGAGACAAGAGTCTTTTCATTTTTTGTGTAATTTTCGTCCTAATTATGTATGCAATTTAAGTAGAGGGTGTAATGATCTTGAAGGATCATGTTTATGTAGTCTTTATATTTGGAAGTTGTTGGGTCATGTAAGTGCCTATATAAAGCACTAGAATTCACCATTTGTAATAGAACAACAATACAACAACAATAGATTACAAGCATTACAAGTTGAGTCACGAAATTGTATGAAAAAAGAGTGAGGATGTGAGTAGAAAGAGAGAGCCACCTTCTTTCTTTCGTGCCCCCCAGTTGCATAGATCAAGCATGGATCTAGTGGAGTCCATCGAAGGCAAAATGCATGAAGATCAGGGTGGTCTAAGGCAGCGCACGAGGCGTGCCTTTTAGACCGCCAATTGGCGGTTGGGGACCGCCAATCAGCGGTCCCTGTAGCCTAGGAGACGGGCATTCTCCTGTGGTGGGTTGATCAGTAGCTCCCCGTCCTCCAACATCTGGTATCAGAGCCTCGTCCGATGGGAAGCTCGGGAATGACCTCGTTTGGTCATGCGTCGTTGCCTCGATTGTCGAAAGGCAACTACGACAATTGGAGTATCCAAATGCGTACGCTTCTGGGTGCGCATGATGCTTGGGATCTTGTGGAGAGCGGCTTCGAGGAGGAGGCCGAGACGGGAGAAGAAACCGTCGCACAAATCAAAGCACAAAAGGAGAGAAGAGCCAAAGATAAGAGTGCTCTCTTCCTTCTCTTCCAAGCGGTGGATGAGAGTGGCTTTGAAAAGATCGCTGAAGCGAAGACGTCGAAGGAGGCGTGGGACACCCTTGAGAGGAGCTACAAGGGTGCTGATCTAGTGAAGCAAGTGCGCCTCCAAATGCTTCGAGTCGAGTTTGAGGCGTTAAAAATGAAGGAATCAGAAGGTGTTGCCGATTTCGTGACGAGAGTTCGCATGGTGGCGAACAAATTAAAAAGAAATGGGGAGGCGCTGACCGAAGGAAGAGTGGTGGAGAAGGTGTTGTGTTCTCTCACCAAGAACTTCGAGAATGTGGTGTGCGCAATCGAGGAATCAAAGGACCTCGAGAAGATGACCGTCGACGACCTAGCAAGCTCGTTGGAGGCACACGAGCAAAGAAAGAAGAAGAAGAGACAAGATGTCTTAGAGGAGGCGTTGCAAGCGAAGATGTCGCTTAAGGAGGAGAAACCTCGCAACCTAGATCGTGGAAGCGGTCGTGATTATGGAGGCCATCCAAGAAAGAAGGAGGTCGAATGCTTCAAGTGTGGGAAGCGTGGTCATTTTGCGAAAGAATGCTGGTCGTAAAAGAAGGTGGAGGAGAGCTCCAGCCGTGTCCGTGGTGATCGCGGATCGAAGAAGGTGATTGAGTGCTTCAATTGTGGGAAGCATGGACACTACGCAAGCGAGTGTTGGTCGAAGAAAAGGGTGGAAGAAAACTCCAACCTTGTGGCCGTGGAGGAGAATGCTTGTGATGAGGATGTAGTCTTGCTTGCCGACAAAGGAGTGGAAGCCGAACAAGAAGGAGTTTGGTATCTCGATACCGGAGCAAGCAACCACATGTGTGGAAATAGACACATGTTCGCACATTTGGAGGAAGGAGTACATGGGCACGTTTCGTTTGGAGATGCATCAAAGGTGCGCGTGGAAGGGAAAGGCCACATCATGATCCAAGTAAAGGATGGATCTCAAAAGCTTATCTCCAATGTGTTCTTTGTGCCCGATATGAAGACGAACATATTAAGCATGGGACAACTCCTGGAGAAAGGATTCACGATCTTGATGAAGGATCGACACATGACCGTGCGAGGACAAGATGGACATCTGATTGCAAAGGTAGAAATGTCCAAAAATCGAATGTTTAAATTGAATCTAACTTGTGCTCGTGCTAGATGCTTGAATGCATGCATTGAGGGAGATTGGTTGTGGCATATGCGACTTGGACACTTGAATTTCGGCGGGATCCAAGAAATGGCGCAAAAGGGAATGGTGCATGGTCTGCCGATGACCGAATCCAAAGACGGATTTTGTGAAGGTTGCATGGTTGGAAAATTACCAAGGAAGAGTTTTCCAAAGCAAGCTGAACATAGAGCAAAGAAGGTGCTAGAGTTGGTGCATACCGACATATGTGGGCCGATCACTCCACACTCGATTAGTAAGAATCGTTATTTCTTAACGTTTATTGATGACTTTTCACGGAAAACGTGGGTGTACTTCTTGAAGGAGAAATCTGAGGCATTTCACATGTTCAAGAAGTTCAAGGCATATGTGGAGAAACAAAGTGGCAACAACATCAAGACATTAAGGTCTGATCGAGGAGGCGAGTTCACATCAACCGAGTTCAACAACTTTTGTGAGGAGAATGGCATAAAACGCCATTTGACGGCTCCATACTCACCACAACAAAATGGTGTAGCTGAAAGGAAGAATAGAACCATCATGGACATGGTTCGAAGTATGTTGAAAAGCAAGAACGTGTCAAAAGAGCTATGGGCCGAAGCAGTGGCCCGTGTAGTGTACACGTTGAATCGTTGCAAAACTGCAAGCTTGGAGGGAGTAACTCCACAAGAAGCGTGGAGTGGCTACAAGCCAACCGTAGCACATATGAAGGTGTTTGGAAGCACATCATATGCACATGTACCAAAAGAAAGAAGGATAAAACTTGATGATAGGAACATCAAGCTTGTATTTGTTGGCTATGATGAACGATCGAAAGCTTATAGGCTTCTCGATCCGACTAACAACAAAATTGTCATTAGTTGTGATGTACAGGTTAACGAGGAGGTAACATGGGAGTCCAAAGAGGAGATTCCACAAGTGCCAAATGAAGAACAAGAAGAGGAGATAGACAACTCCACTGATCATGAAACGGTTCCATCTGACAAACATGACGAGATGAGACCAAGGAAGTTCAAGACACTTCGTGAAATCTACGAGACGACGAGTGAGTTGCACAAGGTGTGTCTTCTCACACAAAACAAAAGCATTGCCAATCCGCTTGTATGTGAAGTTGAGAAATCAACTTGGGATGGTGGATGGAAGATGATTAAGTTCAAGGAGGAGTATTGAGAATTGAACTTAATCCTAGGTGGCGACTTAACCCTATGTGGCATCCTAGTCACCCGCCACATCATCATTGCTTGATGACTCATCAAGGGGGTGAAGAGTCAACACATGAGAAGACAAAAGGTTGAGGGAGTGGAAGAGACAAGAGTCTTTTCATTTTTTGTGCAATTTTCGTCCTAATTATGTATGCAATTTAAGTAGAGGGTGTAATGATCTTGAATGATCATGTTTATGTAGTCTTTATATTTGGAAGTTGTAGGGTCATGTAAGTGCCTATATAAAGCCCTAGAATTCACCATTTGTAATAGAACAACAATACAACAACAATAGATTACAAGCATTGCAAGTTGAGCCACGAAATTATATGAAAAAAGACTGAGGATGTGAGTAGAAAGAGAGAGCCACCTTCTTTCTTTCGTGCCCCCCAGTTGCATAGATCAAGCATGGATCTAGTGGAGTCCATTGAAGGCAAAATGAATGAAGATCAGGGCGGTCTAAGGCAGTGCAAGAGGCGTGCCTTTTAGACCGCCAATTGGCGGTTGGGGACCGCCAATCAGCGGTCCCTGTAGCCCAGGAGACGGGCATTCTCCTGTGGTGGGTTGATCAGTAGCTCCCTGTCCTCCTGTAGCCCAGGAGACGATCATATATTATTACTTGCTGGATTATATGTGATCTTCACGATTAGTTGTTGTCAGTATATCATATGATCATATATTATTACTTGCTGGATTTTAGGTGATCTTCATGATTAGTTGCTGCCAATATACCATATGATCATGTATTATTACTTGCTGAATTTATGTGATCTTCATGAGTAAATTGCTGTCGACATGTCATATATTCTCGTATTATTAGTTGTTAGATTCATGTGATTTGTTCATGATTAGTTCACAGAATCTATGATTATTATTGCATGTGCTTTACATAGTCTTTTAGTTATTTCTATTGCTGTTATAAGTGGGATAATGTGGATGCATGCATGTACCTGAGTTTGTGCTTATTTCATGTATTATGTTGTATCGTATATTTTGAATATCTTCACCTAGTCGATTTTAACTCTTGTATGTGAGTAGATGAATGCATGGCTACATTCAGAATACATGTTAGTAACTTTTGGTTTTATTTGTGACTCCTATTGTGGATGTGTATGAATCTGACATTACGTGTAAACTGAAATTTATACCACATGTTATGAATTTTATGACCGATATTGCATGACCCGTAGATTTAGGTTGCATGTCTGATTCTATGTACTATAACTATCGTTGCATGAGCCTTACATGACTGTGTTAAGGTTATTACTGCTGTTGTGAGAGTGATATTGTGGACGAATATTTATAGGCCAAGAATTCGATAATGTGACCATTATCTAATGACCCATAGATAGCATTATTATTGTGTGGCGCCTTGTTGCTGTTGTTCTTGTGATGATTGTATGATCATGTCCTTGCTGCCATATAGAGATGCATGCATGTTATATAGTGTGGATGTTGTGATGCGCATGGGTTATCGGTGGGCGGTCATAGCATGGTCTGCATTTGTTTATTAATTGTGAATTTCTATGTATGTATGCATTGCATTAGATGAATTGCCTGTGCATTCCAGAATTCATAATTAACCTTGGGCACTATTCTTTCTGGGCCGACGGGCCACGGGTAGGACCTTTATGTAGAGAGGGCTATTCGAAAAGACCTCTATGTAGAGAGGCTAGGCGTAAGATAAGACTTGGACAGGTGCGCCATCATTTTGCTACAGGATGGGCATTCCAAACTTGCGATGGTATCATATAGGTCTTTGTCGCAAGTTGGGTGTGTCAATTCGGAAGACCGTTGTGTGCCAAATGGTGGGTCACTGCCTGGTGACCTGCTTGTGGATTAGACCAGTATAGCTGGTGGTCAGGTCCCTATGTAGAGGGATTACCTTGGGTGGAGCCCGAGCGACACAGCTATGTAGAGTTGTCACCATGCGCAGTTATGTAGAGTTGTAGCCCTTTTGCTTTGCATGTGTCTCATTGGATTTCATGCATAATTTCTTATCCTGCTTTTGAAAAACCAGGGAAGACAGGTTTTCTTAATTGAAAACTCACGCATAATCGTTGTTGTTTTTACCTCAGGTACTTAAGTTTCCTATAGGGGTCAGATTGGAGATGTTTCGGAGGATTTTGGACACGATGGGCACATCGACCAGATTCTTCCAGTTATCGTTTTGCTTCTGGATTATTTTATGTTGTATTTCCTTCTGAACTCAATGTAATGTCCTGATATTATTTCCATATATGGATAATTTCCTGTTTCAGTTTACGTCTCGTTTTTCATGTATGTCTTTATTCAGTGCGTCGGGTATGTGTCGTATTTTATTGTAACTCTTTCGGTCGTCGCAGATGACTCTGATCGCGACAGTTTGCTTGGTTTCCCCAACATGTGTACCCGCGAGATCTGGGGCATTACATCAAGAGACGCGGGAACACATAAACTCACACTATTATCTGTGAATGGATTTATTTTATGTTTGTGTGATTGACATCTATGTGATTGAATGAATGGTTAGGATATGTATGAATGTATGCATGCATGACCACCTAAATTCTAATATCACATATAAATTGTTTAATTGTCCAAACTAAAAATTAAGAAGACCTCTCTTTCTTATTTCATCCACTAGAAGCCATTGATCGAGCGACATTCTGCTCGCCCTTAGCGGGAGATAATTTCCTCCATCTTTGGAAATAGTGGGAGATTAAGGATATTCAATATTGTGTCATCAATAAGTACATGAAGTGAGTTTCACCCTTAGTGGACACCAAGTGTATTTGTTCGTGGATACAATGGAATATCGTATCTCGTATCAAATGAAATAAGTTTTCTTATGATGATTGGAAAGTTTTCTCGTATTCAATATCATATCTCTCCATCGGTTTTGAGAAAACATTTTTCTTAGGATGATTGGAAAAATTCCCTCTTAATTAAAACAACAAGAATCATAAGATTTTGGTAAATGCAAAAATTTGCACATTTTCAAAAAGGTTATGATTAGAAGATATTTCTTACCTCGAGTTCATGACATATTCGATAGCCCTTAGCTAGCTTATGTTATAAATGATAGGATCTTGTATTACTGCAATTATGGACATATTTATTTATTTTCAGTGCAGATTTTTATAAACATAAAATTGACATGAAAACCCTTATACATTATTTTGTAGAAACGTCGAACATTCAACATATTGTGCGATCTATGATTGAAAAACATCCATTGGCAAAAGATGGCTCCAACTTCAATAGCTGGCAGCTCCAACTCAACATCGTGTTGAAGTTTGAAAAACTATCTCACATTTTGGATAGTGAATCCCAAAATTAAGCGAGAAGGCAACCGATGCTGAGAAAAAGAGGTTGTAGCAAAGTGGGAAAATCAAGAGAACCAAGTTCACGGTCTAATGCTAGCCTCCATGGATGACTCGTTTCAAGTGAAATACTTAGACTCAAAACCCAAGAAGACCATGGAAGCTCTCACAAAGATGTTTATGGATAGTGATTGAAAGGAGCGTTATAAGACCACCACAGAACTCACAATGTGCCACATGGCGGAGGGAACATTCGTGTCCATGCATTTTTATCAATATGCAAGGATAGCTTGAGAACTTAGAAAAGCTCTCTTCACCGATGCCCAATGGAATTATGGAAGATTTGATTCTTAGCTCTCTAGCCTCGTCCTACAAGGATTTTATCATGCATTACCATGTGCATGGGAAATGGGTGAGTCTTATGGAGCTTCATAACACTCTCAAAATGACTGAAGTTTATATGGGCAAAGGTAGGGACAAGAATGTCCTAACCGTCTGTAGTGGAAGCACAATGATCGCCATAGGTAAAGCAAAAGGAAAATTAACCAAAAAGACATCATTCAAGGGCAAGGAAGTAGGAGGTGCTTATGCAAGTGCCTCAAGGGGGAAATCTTCTAAATCTCCAACTCCCAACACAGAGTGCTTTCACTGTGGTGAAAGAGGACACATTCGGCCTAATTGCCCCAAGTATAAGGAAGACCTTGACAATGGTGTGATTGAGCACAAGCGCCCCAAAAAGGCCAAAGTATATTTGTTATTGAAATAAATTTAGTCACCTCTATCCATGATCGGGTATTAGATACCGGATCTTGTGCTCACATAATTTTCAATGTGCAGCTACTAAAGGATTGGAAGGACCTCGCAAGAGGAGAAATTATTTTGAAAGTCAAAAATGGTGCAGGCGTCGCTGCTATTGCACAAGGCATCGTGGATCTTCATTTATCTAGTGGTTTAATTTTAAGTTTAAAGAATGTATGTTACGTATCTTCGATTAGCAAGGATATTATATCCGTGTCGTGTTTAGATATGGATGACTTTATAATAAATATTTCAAAATTTTGCATGTCTTTATCGACGAATGGAATTTTCTATGCAAATGCTTTCATAAGAAATTGACTTTATTTGCTTGAATTGAATAATGGACATGTTTTAAACAACAATAACAAAAGACTTAAGACAACTCATATGAATGATACAATCTTATGGCACTATCACCTTGGTCACATCAATAAAAAATGCATCAAGAAATTGCAGGAATTCAACCTTTCGATGTATGTGGTCCAATGAGTACAATTGCAAGAGATGGTTATAGGTATTTCATTATGTTCATGGATGATTATAACCGTTACAATTATTTTTATCTAATGAGAAACAAAAGTGAATCCTTTGACAAGTTCAAAGAATTTAAGAATGAAGTAGACAACCAACTCAGTAAGAAGATCAAGTCTCTACGAAAGGATTGTGGAGGTGAGTACGTAAGTGCCGAATTCGACTCGTTCCTAAAGAAGTGTGGTATTATACCACAACTCACTCCACCATGTACACCTCAATGGAATGGTATGTCCGAACGAAGAAATAGGAGGTTGCTCGACATGGTTCGATCAATGACGAGTCAAGCTGAATTGCCGCTTTACTTTTGGACTTATGCACTACAAATTGCGGCTTACACACTGAATAATGTTCCATCCAAATCCGTAGAGGAAACACCATATGAGTTGTGGAGTGGTAAAATACCCAAGCTCAAGTTTCTCAAGACTTAGGGTTGTGAGGCTGATTGACATCATATCATGCATATATTTGTGTCTTATAGCATCTATTTTTTAACCTAAGCATTGCTATGTAACGAGTTTTATGTTAAGTTTCAGGAATAAAACAAGTGAGAAGAAGAGACACAAAAAGGCCTAAAAGTAAGAGAAATGACTGAATTGTGAGGTTTATGGACTGAGAAGCAAAATGGGACCCGGATGTAAACCGACAGGACCAATGAGCAAATCAAGAAACTCCACACCATCATGATGAGTATTTTGGAAATTAGATCCGGGCCTAAATTCCAACAACAAATTCGGGTGCACCAAACATGAAGAGATACATCCACAAAAGGCTCCACCAAAGCACAACCCGATCAACCCATTCCAGGCCACCATTTGGCGGTTCCAAACTGCCAATTGACTGTTGGTTTGGCTCCAAACCCGATTAGGTTTAGCCGGGTGTTAGATTAATGTGTTTTATGTCTATTTATGGTATGTGTTTCGTCCCATACCATGGGATTGTCCCCGGTTACCTTTTTTCATGGGTATAAATAGAACTCTTCATCTTCCCTTGTAATACATTTCCTCTCTTGGTGGCATTTTCTCTACTTGGAGTGAAGCCTTGGAGCAAAACTCTAGTGGAGAGATGCTCTTGTAATGTGAGTGAGCAATAAAGAATGTTTTGTTAGTTTCTTGTTGTTTGTTTTAAATTTTTGCATGCTTAGTTAATTTTGTTTGTTTTAATCTTCGTAGAATTAATTAGCATGTTTTCTTTCCTTAATATGAATGTTAGCTTAATAATGTGTGAGTAGTTCCATCCCCCTTTGGGGGTGGATTTGATGTTTAAACATGTCATGTAGAATGGAATGCATGCTATATGTTGCTTTATGTGATAAATGTGAGTGTGCTTGTTTGAATTAGAGAGAATACTTAACTTGATGGTTTTTGCCATATTCGCTAGGTACATCCCATGCTTGTTTAGGTTCTCTATAACAAACTTGTTTATGCTCATATTAATCAACTAGGTTAGTAATTTGGATGATAGGTCTTGCCATTAGGTACTTCCTATGCATAGCAACACTACCTACACTTGTGCTTTATTGAATGCATTCATCACCACTTATTTCATGTGTACACACACTCCACCCCTTTGGGGTTTCTCTTCCTAAATTCCAGCTTAGTTTATTAGTTAGTTTAGTTTCATTGTTGCTTGCTTTCGTCGTCTTTGTTTGTTGCTTACTAGTGTAGCGTAGCATAGTTTAGTTTAGTTTAGTTTAGTTTAGTGTAATCACTTATTCTTCTCCTCTTTTCCCACTTGCCTTCGAAAGAACCATAGTTTACAAACCTCCCTGTGGATCGACCCGTACTTGCACCGTCTTCACCGATGGTTGTGTACTTGTGGTTAAACTTAATATTCACGTCAAGTTTTTGGCGTCGTTGCCGAGGAGGTGCTTTGTAAAGACTCTAGTTTGAACGATTCGAGTGAGTTTAATTTTTTGTTTGTAGTTGTGCTTTGTTTCAGGAGGCTCTATAGATCAAGGGAAGATACCAGGAGAAGTTTGGAGGCAAACTGAGCAACACTGACCTCCAATCAACGGCCTGAGACCGCCAACTGGCAGTCTGGTGAGCTCTCTTTTTCTCCTTATTTCTTTGGTTTGTTTCTATATTCAATATACGCATTTGGGGCTCAATTCAGCATGTCTTGACGTGTAGTTTGTCCCAAGATTAATAATCAATCCCACTTTAATCAACTTGGCCACTAAAATCCAAAGCAAAAGATTAGGCATTCTTGCTTGTTTAGTTCATGCATCATAAACTTGACTTAGGCACGTAGTTTGTCTTTTATTTTAGCTTTAATTTCAGTTGTTGAACATTAGCGTGAGGTATGCATTTCCTACTCTCATTCATGCATTTTGTATAATCATGCATTAGTTAGTAGGAATTGAATTGAAACAAGTGTGAATTGAGCATTTGTTTGGAGAGTTGATTTCTACATTAAGACTCCAATACACTACTAAGGATGGACTGTCCCATACAAGATAAGGTGGAGGATTTCATAACCCTTTCCTAAGACCAAAAATTCACACTAATCAAAGCCTTAATTCTAAAAGCAAGTAGACATTGGCCCCTAAGGATTTCAGACGCACTAGGAGAGTGATCCAGTCGAGACTGTCATGACCTGATCGACGTCGTCTGCCTTGTCGATAGTAGGAGGTACTGGATCTCCAGATCTGGTATCACTTCCTGGGCATTGTGGTCTTCATTGTAGGGAGGTGAGGTGTGTCGAGACTAGTGATCTCGAAGTTAGGCGTCGTCTAGCCTAAAGACCTATAACCATAAGTTGTTTGAGTCGTGTTTGATTGCTTGTCTTCTACCATCACCCACTATGTACGCTAGCTCTAGGGATTTTTCCTTTCTTATCTGAGTCTTCTCCTCCTCTATATTCTTCGTTATAGTCTCCTCTGATTACACATTCTGCTGTGTGTTGTTTTAGAGTCGAGTTGAGCGTTTTATGCGAGGTTCAGCTCGTTCTGGTGAGAGCGCTCGACTTGAGAGAGTGCATTTTTTTGAGATGGACGGTCTAGGTGACCCCCCATCTCCAACTCGAGCTCCTTTGGAGCATGAGGACGAGTCATCTCATGGAGATGGGGGAGACTGGGTTCCATAAATGGATTGCCTCGGTCCACTCCCACCCCCACGTAGACGTCCTTCTCCACCTCCTTCGACTCGGGTGGAAGAGGGATTCAGTCTGGATCGAGTTCTTTGTGAACCACCACCTTTAGCTCGACGAGATAGACCGACGACTTTGTAGGACCGGCCTCATCATGTTGCCATGCAACCTTCTTGCATAGTTTTTCTACCAGCTCGTGGGAACAACTATGAACTGAAACCTCAATATGTGAGCATGCTTCCTACCGTCACTGCCAATAAGGAGGATCCATATATTTTTATACGTGAATTCGAGGAAGTATGCTCCCTGTTCAAGCTTCAACAACTTGACAAGGATTCTGTCCGGTTGAGGATTATTTCTTTCGCGTTGAAGGATAACGCGAAGAAATAGATGTACAGCCTCCCGACGAGCTCTATTCGGTCTTTAGATGACTTTGTGACCGTCTTTCTGAAGAGATTTTTATCTTAAAGGAAAACTCAATAGATACGGCACCAGATACATCAAATGTATCAGACTAATACCGAATCTTTTCATGCTTTCTTTGAGAGGTTCAAACACTTTCTCCAGCAGTGCCCTCATCATGGACTTGAGCTATGGCATCTATGCCAGATTGTTTATCAGGGCCTCAACTACAACACCTGCACATTGTTGGAGTCGATGTGTCAGGGTGATTTCCAAATGAAACTCATTTATGAGGCGTGGGACACTTTTGAATTAATGGTTGAACGTACCGTTGAGTGGCACACCATGAGAGAGCCACCAGCCGCCAAGTTTTCTTGTCAAGCTGGATCATATCAAGTTGAATCAACTATCACGTCTGAGGTGAAAATAGATGCTCTTTACGTAAGATTGAGAGTTTAGAGTTGGACCAAGCTCCTATAGCTCAGGTTGCTACTCCCACGTGTAGTAGTTGTGGACTTACGGGACATGATGACTTGGAATGTGCTTACGCTCTAAAGGTACATAGCATGCAAATGCGATGTATCAACAGAGGCCCAGTAATGACCCGTACAGTCACTCCTTCAACCCGGGATGACATAACCACCCTAACTTCTCTTGGGGGGCTAGTGGAGGCCACGGTCAGAGCTTGCACGCTCAACCTCAACATCCACCTTATCACCCTCCACTCCCATCGGCGACCCCTACCAACCCCCACATCAAAGTTCTTAGCACTGTAATTACCAACCTCCTCAGGCCTCATCATCGGGTTATTCTAACCAAGCTCCACTATCCCAGCGGGTTGACCCAAATGACCCCTCTACTGATCAATCCATTCAAGCATTCATGCAAAGCATACAATGCTTAGTCAAAGCTTTGGAAATGCAAGTTAGCCAATTGGCTCATCAGTTCCATGAACGTGAGAAGGGTCAGTTGCCAAGTCAACCTATGGTAAATCTTAGGGGTCAACCTGCTTAGGCTTGGTAGAATGTGCACAGTGTTGAAGATGACCCTTCCCAACATGCAAATGTTGTCCATACCTTAAGATCGGGAATGGTTGTTAACAACAATGTGGAAATGCCTGCATCCAACCATGTTGGTGACTCTTCCAAGGAGAGTCGTGAGTCTTGCAAGGAACATATTTCTGAGACTCCTGCTCGTGATAGTTATGTCCCCAAGGCACCATTCCCTCATAGGTTGACTAAAAAATGTGATGAGCATTGGGACAAAATCGTTGCGGTACTCAGGCAAGTCAAGGTGAACATTCTGTTGTTGGACGTTCAACAAATGTCGCCGTATGCCAAGTTCCTTAAAGACCTTTGTACCGTTAAGAGGAGAACAAATGTTCCCAAAAAGGCATTCTTGGCCGCCAATGTGAGTTTGATATTGACACAACTCATGCAAGTTACATACAAGGACCCCGGTTGTCCAATTGTTTCTTGCATGATCGGTAATGTGACAATTCTTCAAGCTCTATTGGATTTGGGAGCATCTGTGAACCTCATGCTCTACTCTGTCTATGTCAACCTTGGAATATGCGATCTTAAGCCAACGAGGACCACCCTCCAGTTGGCTGACAAATGAATCAAGATTCCAAGTGGAAGTGTGGATGATGTCCTTATTAGAGTGGGGGAGTTTGTATTCCCAGTTGATTTCATCATCTTGGATATTGAAGTTGTGTCCAACCCACAAGGACAAATTTTAGTGATCCTTGGGAGGCCATTTCTGGCGACATCTAATGCTTTGATCAATTGTCGCAATGGCTTGATGATGTTATCTTTTGGAAACCTCACGGCGGATTTCAACATCATTAATTTTGGTAAGCAATCTGGGCTCTTCGACGATGTTGTCGGAGCCAATTTCATTCAGGACACGAATGAGCTTGAGTCATTGGGCATGTTTGACCCACATAGACATATTATTGAGGTGCCTAATGATTAGGTTGCGATTGGACATGATTTTAAGGAATCCGCCTGTGAACTTTTGGATGAGGAGGCACATCTGGGTGCTTGCTCCTCTTACCAAGTGGCTCTTGAGCCACTTGAAATTAACTCTAAATCCAACAAGGACCCACCTCCGATCGAGCTTAAACCGCTCCTCGATAACCTTAAATACATCTTTTTAGAGGATAATGAGAAATTCCACTAATTATTGTTTCTGATCTTGAAAATGAGCAAGAGGCTGCCCTTAAAAAGTGCTCTTTGAAAACAAAGAGGTTATCGGGTGGTCCTTTAAGGACATCAATGGAATTAGCCCTGGTATTGTCCAGCATCAGATCTACATGGAAGAGAATTCTAGGCCACGCCGATACCCACATTGAAGATTGAATCATGTGCTGAAAAAGCCGTCCGAAAGGAGGTTCTTAAGTGCTTGGATCATGGTATAATCTATAATATCTCTGATAGTTTGTGGGCGAGTCATGTCCATGTGGCTCCCAAGACGTTAGCTGTGACGGTTGTTGAGAATGAGCATAACGCTTATACCAACACGTCTTCAAACTGGCTGGCGAGTTTGCATTAATTATCGCAAGCTCAATGCGGCAACACAGAAAGATCATTTCCCGTTGCCATTCATTGATCAGATGTTGGAAAGGTTGGTCAGACACGAGTATTATTGTTTTCTTGATGGATACTCTGGTTACAACCAAATTCTCATCGTCCCCGAGGATCAAGAGAAAACCACATTTACTTGCCCCTTTGGCACATTTGCCTACCGTGGCATGCCATTTGGGTTATGTAATGCACCAGCAACGTTTCAAAGGTGTATGATCAGCATCTTCTCTGATATGTTAGAGTGTTCCCTTGAGAATTTCATGGACGACTTTTCCATATTTAGCGCTTCCTTCGATAAGTGCCTTCGTCACTTGAGTCTTGTCCTCAAGCGATGTCATGAGAAGAACTTTGTTTTTCAATTGGGAGAAATGTCACTTCATGGTGAAGCGAGGGATTGTAGTTGGACCTGTTGTCTCAAGTAGCGGAATTGAGGTCGACCCTGCCAAAGTGTGTCTTATTGCTAATCTCCCACCGCCACGTAATGTGAAGGATATTCACGTCTTTTTAGGGTATGCTGGATTCTATTGGCGGTTCATTCGGGAATTTAGCAAAATTGCTCAATCTCTCACCTCCTTGTTGGTTAAGGATGTCATTTTTGAGTTCACGCCGGATTGCCACCATGCTTTTTTGACCTTGAAAAAAGAGTTGACTTTGACTCCCATAATTAAGGCAACGGTGTAGACTGAATCCTTCGAGTTAATGTTTGATGCATATGACTCCATTGTGGGAGCAGTGTTTGGGCAACGATTGAACAAATTGCCTCATGTGATTTACTATACTAGTATAACACTCAATGATGCCCAACTGAACTACACTGTGACCAAGAAAGAATTCTTAGCGATCATATTCACTTTGAAGAAATTCCAGTCGTACTTGATTGGCTCCAACGTGATTATCTATTCTGATGACACAGTCATCAAGCACCTCATGGCGAAGAAAGATGTGAAATCTCAACTCTTGAGATGGAACTTGTTGTTACAAGAATTTGATCTCGAGATTCGGGATAAAAAAGGGTGTGAAAATATTGTAGCGGACCACCTATCTCGTCTTGAGACGACCAACCCACGTGACCATATTATTATTGACAAATTTCCTGACGAGCAATTATTCACGATCGAAGATAACCCTTGGTTTGCCGACATTGTGAACTACCACGTGATCGAGCAACTTCCTGTCAAAATCTGACCAAACGAAATTTAGATCTTATGTCAGATTCTTTCACTAGGGCAACCTCTATCTTTTCAAATATTGTTATGACTAAATTTTCAGGCGGTGCATCCCAAGTAATGAGTTCCAAAGTATGCTCCATTTTTTCCATTCTGAGGCATGTGAAGGATACTTTGGAGCAAAGAAAACTGCCGTCAAGGTGCTCCAATCTGATTTTACTTGCCTTCGTTTTTCAAAGATGCTTACGAATTTTGTAAGAAATGTGATAGGTATTAGTGTCTTGACAGGATCAGTCGACGTGATATGATGCATTTGCAAAATATCTTTGTCGTTGACATCTTCGATGTGTGAGGCATCGACTTGATGGGTCATTTCCCGAATTCATTCGGGAATATTTACATTCTTGTGGTTGTTGACTATGTTTCTAAGTGGGTTGAGGTTATCCCAAATTCTTGATGGACATTTTTGCACAATTTGGTACTCCTTGTACCATAATCAGCGACAGGAGAACCCACTTATGCAATCGCTCATTTCAAGCGCTTATGAGGAAACATCTGATCACCCATAAGCTTGCAAACTAGTGGGCAGATCAAAGTCTCTAATTGTCAATTAAAGCAAATCCTTGAGAAGACGGCTAATTCTTTGAGGAAGGATTGGTCGACAAAATTGAATGACACGTTATGGGCTTTCCGCACCGCGTATAAGACAAATTTGGGTATGTTCTCATATCGGGTAGTGTACGGCAAAACTTACCACCTACTCGTCGAGCTCAAGCATCGTGGTTTTTTGGCGATCAAGAACCTAAATATGGATCTTGAAGAAGGGAGACAAATACGTGAAAGCCGACGTGATAAGGGAGGTCTACCACGTCTGTTTTTCAATAACCGATGTAGAAAGTCTTGCTGAAACAAAAAATAATTATTCTTTATGTTATATATATATATATATAATATCAATTACTGTATTTACACAACCAACAAATGCACATGACATAATCGTCAAATGCACATAACAATGACAAATTTATCGAACAAAAAACATATTTCATTCAAACTATTATTCAATTACATAATTATTCAAGACTAGTGCTCCACAAGAAATATATATATATATATATATATATATATATATATATATATATATATATATATATATAGATAACTCATAACCTCTCATGAAAATCATAAATTAAACCAACTACCTCACCAAATAAATTTCTCATCATCCACATTTTTATGTTAATCACTAATACTTTTTGTTTCCATATCCATTCCGCAGCCTTTAGATCCAATGGGGTGTTGTAATACCTTCTGCATGCAAGAAATTTTCGTCACACAAAAGATAAATTTAACCGTGAATCTTATCACATATACAAAAAATTCAAATCATGCTTAACATGCTAATGAATAATGACGTTAATTATATGTCAACCTTATACAGCAAAATCCAGTTACTGAACCAACAACCAAGTAAGCCAATACAAAAAACATAAAATAGTCCTTCATTAGACTGAAACCAATTCTGGTCACGAGACCAACCATGAAGCAATCCTAACCAACAAAAATCAGAAAATAACAGATCTTAAACAAGAAGCACATAATATTACAATAATATGTCTCTTCTGATAGACTTGTTCCCAACATTACGTTAAACAAATTCCCAGCGCTACGTTAATCAGATCAAACCAACTATTTTGGTAGACTTGTTCTTACACATCATCAACTATTATACCATAAGCAAAACCACAATTCCGAAACACAAATCCACAGACCAAACATAAATCCATAAGCTATGTTTTCCCCCAAAAAATCAAACATGGCCACTCATCTGTCTTAAAATAAAAATGCACACCCTACCTATCCCAACCTCACAACTCAGAATGCTACGATCAAATCAAAGCACCAGCAATTTCAGTAAACTATTAACCCACGTAACCACAACATAAACTCAAATTCAAACTAAAAAATAAACCTAATCATACCAAAGTCAAACCAGCAATTTCAGTGAATTCCGACTGAAAAACAAACCTAATCACACCAAACTCAAACCAGCAATTTCGGTAAATTCCAACTGAAAAACAAACAACACAATCACATTATCAAGTATCGAAAATGTAACATCCCGAAACAGCAGAAATTTTAAAAATTTAAACAATCAAGAGAATATCAGAATAAACTCATCAACGGGAATGTCACTCAATAAATCAACCGTCGGTGCACCAATAATACAACAGAGTTTGTCAAAAAGCGTGATTACAACAATACTAGGAAATGACAGATAAGGTAATCACGACGACCTCGAAGAGTCCGATGAGGATCCTGGCCCCAAGACGTGTGCGCCGGCGGTCACCACCCGACAAAACCTACTGCGGTCCTGAAACATGAATTAAACAACGATGCCTGAGTTTCCCATTAGGAAACCCCGTATGCCAAGCTCCCCAATATGCATGCAATAGTACGGTAAATGAACCTATCATACTACTAGCATGTCATGTCACATCTGCAATGCATCAAATCCCTCAACAGGGTAAACGAGACCTCGGTCCAACAACCACGACCCTCAATAGGGTCCACAAGGACATCAGTCCAGCAACAACAACAACGGGTCTCCCTCGGAAACCTACCGTAGGCACATACGGTCTTACGGACAGTATGCGACACGTCCCCCACACGCGACTACTCGAGCCAAAGGGATCGGTGAGGAGCGTCCGCACTTCCGTGAAAAGAACCACGTGGTCTACACCACCTTCGACGGAGTCGTAGCCCGGTCGGTCAACATCCCAGGATAGGCTAAGTTTTACCGGTTGCGTGTTGACGCGTGTACTTTCCTATTTTATACCTAAGTCTGTTATTGGCTATAAATAGCCCTGAAACGATGTTGTAGAGGATCTTCTAAATTTTAACCTTAGTTTTTAATTCTTAGTCTTAGTTTTGTATTCTTCTCTTTAGCAATAAAATTCTGTTATTTTATTTCTTGTTTTTAGTTTTCTTTCGTAATTCCTCTAGGACCCCTTCTCCTTCCCTCCATCTATGAGTTTCTAATTCTTTCCAAAGGGTGGAGCTGACGGATTTAGGGTGATGAGAAGAGAATAAAGTTATTATTTTAATTTCGTTATTAGTATATTTTGATTACTTGAGTTTGTGTTAAATCATTTATCATGTAATGCTTTATAACTAATATGATTTATTATAAGTTTCCTCATTCTCTAATCTAAACCCGATATCTAAACCTCCACCCAACGGAATTCACCATCTTTGTTCTTATTTTAGTTTTAATTGTTCATGTTTCTTGCTTTAGATAATTAAAAAAAACCAAAAATCTCAAAACCAACCATATTTCTCCTTTTCTCTTCCTTAATCGAAAATCACAAAATAACAAGATCTCTCTCTCCTTGTGTTCGACCCGTATTTGCCACGTCTTCATTGACGCCGTGCACTTGCGGTATAAATTTAATTCTCATCAAGTTTTTGGCGTCGTTGCCGGGGAGGCGACGCAGATTTTGTTTTTTGTTGATTTCGATTCTATCATGTTTATCTTGTGCGCGATGTAACTATTTGGGTTTGCGTTTCAGGAGACAACAGAGTGCACGGTGAAATCCGGGCACAGTTGGAGCAAGAAGGGCGGCGGAATCGCCGCATACCAAGAAGAATCTGCGGCGGAATCGCCGCACATTTTAAGAATCTGGGTTTCATTTTTTTCTGAGGTCGTCTCCATCTCTGGGTGGACGCGTAGAGCATCTGAGAATTTTCGAGAGCGGGCGGCAAACCCGTCTGAGCATTGCGGAGGTAACTTTTCTTGCCTTTCTCGTAAAATCTTAATTTTCGAAAAGTTCCTTTTCGTAGAACTGCACGTGTTAGGGAAAAATTCCACAATTGGCAATAATTCAACTCTGACCTAAAAATTGGCAAAATTAGAAGGACTTAGTGCATGCATCATATAATGTTTTGTTTGCATTATTCTTGCTAAATTCTTGCAAATTATTTTTATTGTTGAAGAATGCTGGAGGCAAGGTACGTATCGCGTTTTAACGATTGCATTTAAGCATATAATTTAGTTTGCATACAACCTTGCAATTGCCCCAATTAAAGACCAATATTTGACTATCTTTGCTAGATTTAAGTTAAACTATCTTAAGGGCAACTCCGTAGGAAAAGATACGGTGGGGATTTCATCACCCTTCCGTGGCCCACAAATCACAATCCTAAAGTGTCACCCAAGCTTTAAAATTAAAATCAATTAGACATTGGCCCCTAAGGACTCAGACTCAATTAAGGAGAAGATTGGTTTGACTTGCTATGACTTGAAGCTGATCGAATTTAATTTGGTGTCTAGAAAGTGTTTATGTGTTGACGAAAGTCTTCCAAGCAAGGTGGTTGTCTAATTGGCACCGATTCTGTCGGAAGTGCCCCCACTAGCTATACACGGCCTGACCAAGTTGGTTTGATTAGTGAGGGAGGTGAATCAAGCAAATCAATTCGACTCAACCAGTTAGGAGTCGTCTAGATTTAAGCGACACTAGGTCTAGGATTGTTTGAACCATGCTTGTTTAGGAAACTTCTGACCAACCCTCTTATATATCTTTTAGAGTTAAGTTTCCCTTCTCCTCTGAGTCATCTTCTTCTCACCTTATTCTACGTTATAATCTCCTCCCCTTTAGACTCTCTGGTAGCGTTTTTAGGGTCGAGTCGAGCACTTTTTACGAGTTTAGCCTCGTGGGGGTGAGAGTGGTCGACTCTAGAGCTCTTTGTGAAGATGGAAGGTTACATGGGCGACCATCCATATCATTGTTGGGACCAGGACAATTCGTCCTGGTATTATGGACCCATGCAACCTGGGGTGGCTCAGACGAACACCCCATATGGTTGGGACAATCCTAATTGTGTGGCTGAGCAATCTTCATATTGGGGTAACATGAGAGAGGCACCGACTGCTAGACCACAATCTAGTTATGTCGGATCATATGCTGGTCAACAAACTGAGACATTACAACAAACTTTAGCCTCCTTCATGCGTAGGACAGACAACATGAGTGCACCGGTGGCTCCAGTAGCCGTACCGTGCGACTGTTGTGGGTTGAGTGGTCATGTTATCAGGGAATGTCCTTACATTCTCCCAGAGCCTGAGTATGAGCATACCTTTTCCCAAAACGCTCAATATGACTATTACGCATCCGCGTACAACCCGAGAGTGATGGATTCGTGGAGAGACAATTCATATCCAAATTCTTATACATCATTTTCACCTCAGTATCCTCCTCCCGAATACCAAGAGTCCTACCAACACCCCACTCCAAACCATTGGACTTACTCTCACCCCATCAACACCCAACCTAAAAAGTTCCCAAGCTCTGACTTGAACCTCATAGTTGACCGCATACCTGATTTCCTCGAACAAACTCTCCTTACATTCGTGGAAACCACTCAACAGTCCGTACAAAATATGGTACTGCAATTGAGTCAAATGTCGCAACAATTAAGTAAACGTGAGGAGAGTAACTTGTCTTGTCAACATGGGGATTCATCTTTTGATAACGAACCACCACCACATCCACAAATTCAAAGCACAATCTTTCAAAGCCAAACTCCTAGTCTGTCTGAAGGACTTGGGGTTTCAATTCACGATCACTTAGTGGAGGATTCGATACACTTTGAGAATAAAATTGACCAATTTCATCATGAGTCGGCCCAGGATTGTGCCTTATCTTCTTGCCCCGTGGCCCTTGAGCCACATGATCTTCATGTTGTGCCTCTTAAGGACTCACCTCCGGTGGAGCAAGAGCTCCCTAGCACCCTCAATTTCAAACAACTTGATGAGAGTTTGCCTCTCACTATTGTTCCTGATCATCTTGGAAATGATGGAACATCAAACGACTACATTGCTCATGAGGGTATTAGGAGTTCCTTGGAGGATACATTGGGTATGAGACCCATTTTATGTTCGCCTGGTGAGTCGGACTTGCCTGACAAGGCTCTTGACCTCGCTCCGACGCACCAGCCAGTTGGTTGGAGAGTTTGGTTTGACGATCATAACTTCAGCACCGCAACGGGAGAAACTCTTCTTCCGTTGCCCCTTATTTCCCAAACACTCGAGAGGTTCATGCTCTTTCAATTTGATCATTTGAATGAGACGCCTTTGCGTCCAATTTATGAACCTCTCATTTCATCTTGTGCTATTTGTGAAGGGGGCCCACGCATGAATATTCTGGCCCCACGTGGTGTCATGTGCCCTTTTGATGTCTTTTGACAAATGAAGATGAGAATTTATGTTTGTACGTAGTTATATATTTCAAAAAAAATAAAAAATAAAAAATAAATAAATAAAAGACTCCTTCAGTGAGCATTATTTGTGTGGGCTCCAACCCTTAAGTATTTCAGCCTCATTTGTTTCCCGTATTTGACTCCCTTCTTTAGCATCTCACAGGTTTTTGAGGGAATTCGGGTTTTGTCCATCAACATAGCCATGAACCTTCCTTTGTACTTCACGTTGGTGAGATCTTTTCCTTTTTCATGCATAAATCCATGTAGTATCTTGCTCACATTCATTGAGGACAATGCATGATTTAGGTGTGGGGGGGGGGATGTTTATGTATCTATCTATCTATATATATTTTTGTTTAAAAAAAATCAATGTTCCATGACATAACTTAAGATTGAACCACCAAAACCCGAGTACAAATTGCATTGAGTTTTTGTTCCTTATTATATAGTTCTACTTGTAAAAATTATGACATAAATCTAAGTTCCAAGGAAATAACTCATTAACCTTTAAGACATGTATGCACTTTAATTGGATGAATCAGATCTTTGAAGTGGTTGATAAAAAGCAGAGGTTGAGGAAAATATACCGGGAAGTGTGGACTTCTAATAGCAATTAAGCCTTGAGGAAAATAAAAGTAAAAAAAAATAAAAAATAAAAATAAAAGGAATAAAGTGAGGAAAGCACATTTTGCAAAATGATTACAAAACCCAAGCCTTTGAGTCACTGGTCCGTAGGGGTATCTTAAAACCCGGTAACTTGAGTCTGCCAGCTCGGGATTATCGACCAAACTCGCTACACAAATGCAAAAAGGGTAAAAGTGTCAGAAAAAGCAAATGTGTTGAATCACGGAAAAAGATTTTTTTTTTAAGATACTCAAGGCCCAAAGCTAAAAGAATGATTCATGCCATGGTTGATCCGAATGATACTTCACCACCAGAGGAGGCGTGCAAAATAATTTAAGTGATAACATGTGTAGAAGGGTTAGTGGTGTGAATATTGGAGGAATGAAGACCAAGTCAGTTTTTTTTATGGGTTAGACTTATATAATAAGCATGCAAGAATTCTAAGTCAGATGTATAAGGTTGAGGTGGAGATATTGAGAGCTATTAATGAAATGTTGAATTAAGACTTTGTGGGTGTGTCAACTGAAAACCCTCACGAGACAAAACTCGTCCTCTAAGGAAACTTGGGGGTTTAAAGGCTTGTTGCACATGCTAAGTGCAACCGTGATTCCTACGAAAGTGAGTTAGGATTTCCTTGTTTTCATTTTTCTTATATTCTGTTTTGCTAGGGACTAGCAAAATCTAGGTGTGGGGGTATTTGATGCATTGCATACATTGCATCATATGTCTTTCATTTAGATTAATTTTATATCAATAAATGCTACTAAGGTATGTGTTTAGTCTTATTTACAGAATACAGGGACTTGAATACAAATTACCCATATCCCGAGCATAAATGCGTGCAAGAGACTCATTCCTGTCATAAAGACCAAGTTCAAGATTATCGGGTTTCAAATGGAAATGCATCCAAGCATAAAAGCATTCAAGACTTAACTGCAAAAAGCCAAGGACCTAATTGCAAATTACGAGTAGCTTTAATTATTATGGAGAAAATCTAAAGAAAAATCAATGTTGATCTCCAAATATATAAAGAAATAAAGTCGGAGCTCAAAAGAAAGGAAAGAATCAATCCAGACGTGCAAAGGATATTGAAATCATACCATAAAACACACAGGAAAAATCCGGATTAAATCGGAGCTAAAAAGGTGGCGAATCCGCCGCACAAAATTAGATCCATGCTCTAAAATTTTTACCGGTTGCGTGTTGACGCGGGTACTTTCCTATTTTATATCTAAGTCCCTTGTATCGGCTATAAATAGCCATGAAACGATGTTGTAGAGGATCTTCTAAATTTTAACCTTAGTTTTTAATTCTTAGTCTTAGTTTTGTATTCTTCTCTTTAGCAATAAAATTCTGTTATTTTATTTCTTGTTTTTAGTTTTCTTTCGTAATTCCTCTAGGACCCCTTCTCCTTCCCTCCATCTATGAGTTTCTAATTCTTTCCAAATGGTGGAGGTGACGGATTTAGGGTGACGAGAAGAGAATAAAGTTATTATTTTAATTTCGTGATTAGTATATTTTGATTACTTGAGTTTGTGTTAAATCATTTATCATGTAAGTTTCTGCATTCTCTAATCTAAACCCGATATCTAATCCTCCACCCAATGGAATTCACCATCTTTGTTCTTATTTTAGTTTTAATGGTTCATGTTTCTTGCTTTAGATAATTAAAAAAACCAAAAATCTCAAAACCAACCATATTTCTCGCTTTCTCTTCCTTAATCGAAAATCACAAAATAACAAGATCTCTCCCTCCTTGTGTTCGACCCGTATTTGCCACGTCTTCATTGACGCCGTGCACTTGCGGTATAAATTTAATTCTCATCAAGTTTTTGGCGCCATTGGCGCCTTCTGCGTTAATGCTGTCAACGGCGAAGCAAGTCTGGAGAAGTCCTGAATGAACCGCCTGTAATACCCAGCAAGTCCCACGAAGCTCCTGATCTCGGTCACGCTCGTCGGGGCTCTCCACTGAGTTACGACCTCGACCTTCGCCGGATCCACTGAAATCCCATCTGCTGACACGATGTGCCCCAGAAATGCCACCTGATCCAACCAAAACTCGCACTTCGTGTACTTGGCATACAACTCCTGATCTCTCAAGATGCCAAGCACAATCCTCAGGTGCTACCGGTGCTGCTCCCTGTCAGGCGAGTACACCAAGATATCATCCACAAACACCACAACAAAACTGTCGAGGTACAGCTGAAAGGTCCTATTCATCAGGTCCATGAATGCTGCTGGTGCATTCGTCAGTCCAAACGGCATCACCAAGAACTCGTAGTGCCCGTATCGCGTCCTGAAGGTTGTCTTCTGAACATCGGCCTCTCTGATCCGCAACTGGTGATAACCTGAGCGCAGATCAATCTTCGAGAACACTCTCGCTGTCTACAACTGATCAGACAGATCATCAATCATGGGCAAAGGGTACCAGTTCCTGACGGTAACCTTATTCAGCATCCTGTAGTCGATGCACATCCGCAACGACCCATCCTTCTTCTTCACGAACAACACAGGTGTCCCCACGGCGAGACACTCAGTCGGATAAACCCAGAGTCCATCAACTCCTGCAACTGCTTCTTTAGCTCTGTCAACTCAGCAGGTACCATCCGATACGGTGCCTTCGACTGGGGTGTCGTGCTAGCCGTCAGCTCAATGCCGAACTCGATCTCTCAGTGCGGCGGTAAACGAGGAATCTCTACAGGAAACACATCTGGAAACTCCTATACGACCTCTATATCCTCCAGCCTCCTCGCCTCAGGATCAGGAACAACCAAAGTCGCCATGAATGCTCTGCAACCCCGATGCAACAACCTCTGTGCCTTAACCGCAGACACAATCAGACGACCTCCTCTACTCCTCGTCCCTCTGATCAACACATCAGGCGCGTCCTGCCTCGGAATAAGGATCTTCTTCTCATGGCAAAAGACTCGCACATTGTACTGTGATAGCCAGTCCATCCCCAATATGACGTTGAAGTCCTCCATTGGTAGCAAGACCAGATCTCCCGGAAAATCATGGTCTCCCGAAACAACTGTGGTGCCGAGGAGAAAGCTCCCCACAGTGCCCACCTCACCCATGGGCGTACTAACTTCCAACAAATCAGTCAGTAGCTCAGGGGTTCGATCCAACTCGCCAGCAAACTTCTCCGAAATGAAGGAGTGTGTGGCGCCGCAATCAAATAAAACACGAGCAACCAAACCTGAAATGACAAGGGTACCTTCCACGACAGTGTTGGAGTCCTTCGCCTCCTCAGGCCGGATAGTGAAGACTCGCCCTGCTCTCCTGGTCTGAATCTGCGGAACAACATACCTGCTGCCTCCGCTCCTCCCTGAGACCGGTGGTCCTGGCCTCCTGCTCGTCTCGCCCTGCCTGCTCGGGCAATCTCGCATGAAATGGCCCATCTGACCGCATCCCAAACATGCACCTGTACGTCGGGGGCACTCCTGACCCGGATGAAATCTCCCATACGTACCACAAGCACCAGACTGACGTGATCCTCCTCCATCAACCCGGGGTCTCTTGCCCGGGTTCCCACTGGAACGTCCGACTGCACGTCCTCCCGTGCTCACTGGCGGCTTCCGTGCCTCCTGGTAATTCTCCTGGTAGTCCTGATCGATGAGAGTCGCATACTTCACCGCATCCGCCATGGTCTGTGGCATGCTACTGATCACACGCGACCTGAGATGCTTCCTCAGCCCCTTGATGAACTTCCGTGCACGCTGCTCCGGCGTCACGTAGGTCTCAGAACAATAACGCTCAAGGGCGTTAAACCTGCTGATGTAACTAGCCAAGGACATCTCCTTCTGCTCGAGGGCCAAAAACTCCTCCTTCTTCCTGTCTCTGACGTGCTGCTGGTTGAACTCCTCAAGGAATTCCTCCCAGCTCACGTCAACTCGGTCAGCGAACACCACAACAGAGGTGGTCCTCTACCAGTTTGCTGCCTCTCCATCCAGCACATAGGTGGCCAGACTCACCATCTACTCCGGTACACAGCCGATCACCTGGAAAATCCTCTGGATCTTAAAGACCCAGTCCTCTGCAGCCTCAGGGTCACTCCTGTCGTCGAAACTAGGCGGGTGCTGCCTCATGAAGCGATCATGCTCCACACCTGTCCCTGTCTGCTCTGCCCTCGCTGCCTGACGCTCAAGGAACTCGCTCAACTTATCCCACGTAGAGCCCTCAGTGGCATCACTGGCAACACGCTCATTCGCGACGTTCCTCACACGTCTCGGAGGCATTTGGCACAAGAAACAACTCAAGATCAGCCATGAATGCATGCTAAATGGAAAGTGCAACCTACACTACTACACTGAGGTGATTTCTTTGTGAGCCACACATAAGGACCGACTGCTCTGATACCAAGTTGTAACATGCCGAAATAGCGGAAATTTTAAAATTTTAAACAATCAAGAGAATATCATAATAAACTCATCAACGGGAATGTCACTCAATAAATCAACCGTCGGTGCACCAATAATACAACAAAGTTTGTCAAAAGGCGTGATTACAACAATACTAGGAAATGACAGATAAGGTAATCACGACGACCTCGAAGAGTCCGATGAGGATCCCGACCCCAAGATGTGTGCGCCCGCCATCACCACCCGACAGAACCTACTGCGGTCCTGAAACATGAATCAAACAACGATGCCTGAGTTTCCCATTAGGAAACCCCGTATGCCAAGCTCACCTATATGCATGCAATAGTACGGTAAATGAACCTATCATACTAGTAGCATGTCATGTCACATCTGCAATGCATCAAATCCCTCAACAGGGTAAACGAGACCTCGGTCCAACAACCACGACCCTCAACAGGGTCCACAAGGACATCAATCCAGCAACAACAACAACGGGTCTCCCTCGGAAACCTACCGTAGGCACATACGGTCTTACGGATAGTACGCGACGCGTCCCCCCACACGCGACTACTAGAGCCAAAGGGATCGGTGAGGAGCGTCCGCACTTCCGTGAAAAGAACCACGTGGTCTACACCACCTTCGACGGAGCCGTAGCCCGGTCGGTCAACATCCCATGGATAGGTGCCCAATAGGGGATCATCGCTGGTACAACATCAGCGGCATCGCCGGCACAACATCGGCGGTACAACATAAGTCTGGCGCCACATCAGACGACACAACCACAAGCCGAAACATCGTCGGCATCATCATCGCCGGCAACAACCTCGGCGGCATCGCCGGCACAACATCGGCGGTACAACATACGTTCGGCACAACATCGAACGGGTCCAGACCGTAGTCTGCAGGGTCATAATGCTCCACGAGCCATGCGTCAACACGCATTGGGATCTGCGATCCCTCATGTCTGCTACTCATACAATGAGTCCAATCAATCCATCAAATTGTCACGATCCATACATGGAGGTGACGCATCCTGGACACCCACACTCTTCCACACTGCGGTCCCTGGGCGGCACGCGTAACGCGCCCACCGTCACCTCCCGGCTCACGCACAAGGCGAGGACACGGGTTTCAGTAGACAAAGTTGGCATCAAAAAGGAACCAGGAATTTTGTCCTGTGCAAAACGGTCGACCGAAAAAGACCACTCGGTCGACCATTTTCCTCAAGGGAATCAGTCGTCCGGAAGTGACAACCGGTCGACCGCTTCCACAAGGGAATCGGTCGACCGAAGCGTCTGCAACGGTCGAACTATTTGCGCAAAATCAAGAGTCTGGTCAACATTAAATTTAAAACTATCGGTCGACCAACTCAGGGGTCTCGGTCGACCGAAAACTAACAGGGTCATCCTATTATTTCTACGTCAAAACGGTCGCCCGCAAACACATGCATAATACCGGTACACTTAAGTTCCGGTCGACCGAACAAAAGGAACCGGTCGACCAAAACACAACAGACAAACAATAATACTCTACTTCGGTCGACCTCCCGAAGGGCCCGGTCGACCGTTGGTCGTCTTCAACCTCGCGCCACTCGAGGTTTTTCGCCGCTCTCGACGTCGGGGAGGTCTCCGACCTTCCCCGACCGACTAACAACATCCCACCAACATGGGGAAGCAACAAAACCAAACTAGAAGCCGGCATACCTCAAATGTGTGATCAACGACGCCCGCCGGAGAAACCGCGACACCACCTCCGATCCACGACCGGACGCGCGCCTCTTCGCACACCGACGTCCGCGCCTTACGCCGGAGCAACCTCCATGTCTCCTGGTCGCCGGAAGAGAAGAAGAATGGGTGAGAGAATGCAAGAGTGAGAGAGAGTGAGAGATGGGTGTGGTTTTGCCTCCCAACCAAGCACAAAACCCAACCAACCCATCACCCTACACTCCTACCCCATCACACCACACAACCAGACACTATTCTCCTCCTCTTCCCCATGCTAATCCTCCCCACTAATCACGGGATTAGCCTAAACATGGGTTAGGGCTAACAGAAAAGTCACCACCGGCCTTCTTCGTCACACCTTTTGACCTAATCACAACATCCTCAACCACCCCCAAACCTCCCAAACAGCTCCCTCAACCTCTCGGCCCTGTAATCCCCGCCTTCCTTATCCCACGAAACCTTCAAGATCAGTGTGATTCCAGCTTTGTGGAGAGCAAGTCTTGGTGGTGCTGAAAGTGAGGCTGGTCCGGATGGTCGTGGTTGGGATGGCATGGACGGTCGTGGTCGGGCTTGTCTAGACTGTTGGGGTGAGGCTGGTCTGGTCGGGACGGTCGGAGGAGAGGGTCTGGATCGGGACGGCGATGGTCTGGTCGGCTGTAGGAGGGGAAGGATTGGACTAGACTGGTCGAGATCGGGGCTGGTCTAGTCGGGATCTGGACGGGCGGAGGAGGGGATGGATCGGGTTGGTGTGCTCGAGGTCTGGAAGGTCGGGGTCGGGCTGGCAAGGGAGTTGGAATTTTAGGGTTAGTGATTTGTAATTTGATTTGGGATACAAATACAGTGAAAATTAAAAAACAAGGAAAACATATCGGTTTTCGAACAAACAGACGTATTTTCATAAATAAAATACATCGTTTTCTGAAAAAATCGACGTGAAAACTCGACTATCTCAATCGACGTGATATATTAGTATTTCACGTCGGTTTTTTGCTAAAACCGACGTGATTAGACATTATCACATCGGTTTTTGCTAAAACCGAGGTGAAAGTTTTTTTGTCGTGCAATGACATTTTTACTTTGTAAAATATTGTTAATATTATGAGACAATGGATAGAAACAAGTGATATTATTTATATCACTAAGTGGATATCGTGTTTAGTTCAAGTAAGTAAAACATCTTTGTTATTTGGGTAACTATAATGTATAACTAGATACCGCTTATAGTTTATTATATAAAATGTTTTATATCATTGCCAACATAACTTTGATCCTCCTATAGGTCACACCATAAAATTGGGAAACAAGACATATAATTTTATGTTTTATGTGATGTATTAAATTACATATGATATGAAATGGCATGCATGTGGTAAACCAATAAAATTAATATGTCGAGATAATGAGATGGTTAGAATATCAAATAAATTTGTATGAGATGTATATGTATTATATGGTATAATGTTTTGACATTATATATGATAATATATTATATAATATATTGTGATCTGCAACATTAAAACATACAAATTTGCTAAAACACAAAGCTCAAATTTGTTGGATATTAATCCAAAATTTGTGAGAGGCAAAAACAGAAGAAAAATGGTAGACCATTTCGTGCCCGGTCGACCGAGTGCATTGGAATGGTGGACCGGTTGGAGTTCGGATAGACGCGCGATTCGTCCGAAATTATCATGAGCGTTTTAGATAATGGAACGGTCGACTAACGCGAAACGTGGTTCGACCGAAAATATCAGGGACTTTTCCTTGTAAGGAATTGGTCGACCATTTGGCTTACGATCCGACCAAAATCTTCAGAAGGTAATTGGTCGGTCAACCCAATGAGAGTATCAGTCGATCGTTTGCCCATGATTTTTCCTGAATTAATAAGAATTTTTCTGATCATGGGTTGTATTTGTTCCAACTTCGTCAGAGGAGGTTATGGGATGATTATGTGTCCAAATATGATTGGTTTAGAGGAGCAATTAACAAGGGATCATGTGTAAATGGGTTACACATGATGTGGATTTCATGATGCCCTGTAAATAGGTCACTCCTCCCTCCTTTGTTAGACAAATGCAATATTATCGTCTCTCTATATTTTCTCCACCTAATCGATGTGAAAATTCTTTTATTAATTGAGTGCTTGAGAGATTAAATTCTTTGGAGCATAGAAGGGGTTATTAGCTAGATTCTAACCTTGAATTAGAGATTGATTGACTACCTTCGATCTCTCTAATATTGTTTAGAGTTTGGTGAACACTTAGAGGTGATTCTGAGGCAATCCGACATGCAACTCAACTTCCAATTGGTAAAAGGGATTTGATAATCCCCTAGGTATGATCCAATCTATGTATTTCAATATTAATTAGTATATTATATATATATATATATATATATTGAAATACAATTAGGAAGTTTTGTAAATAAAATTGTTGAAAAATATGAAAACCGATCCTAATTGCTTGTAAAATTTTAAAAATATTTACACAAGCATGGGGCACGAAATCCAACATGAAGTTAGTGTGAGGGGGTGCTTTACGCTTGTATATTTGTCGAGTCAAGTCTTTTTCAATTTGTTTTTTGTTTTCTATTGTATGTATTGCTAGGGTCATGTTAGTGTGTGGCATTTAATATCAATATATCTGTTTGCCATGATCGTTGGGTGACTTGCCTTCTTGTATTTAACATTTAATATCAATATATTTGCTTGCCATGATCGTTGAGAGGCAAAGTAAAAAGGAAGGTCACAGAATTAACTTGAACATGATGCATTAGGATATCTAATACACTGGCTTTAGGTCTTATCCACTCATAAGGATGCACCCTAGTTTTCTCTCGGGGGAGAGTAATAATATGGTTTCAGTACTCAAATAAATAAAGAACTCCACCCTGAACCTAGTGAGTCGAAAAATTTATGTCTGTTAGTATAAGGAAGTTTGTCATTGTCAGGGACCCTTAAACTCCTGTTGTGAAACCTTAAGTGTAGGGTTTTCGTTCCCATGTAGATAAGAAATAATAATTAAGTATGGTGTTCTCTCTTCTCGTACGGCTCATATTACTCGAGAAATTAGGTTCGAGGGGACTTAGTACCTAGTGCTTTCGGGTCATCTGGCTTGGGATGCACCGACCGAACTCTTGTTACACAGGTGATAGGGATCGTTCTATATGGAGATTTGGGGGAAGGTGTACGTGATAGTGTAAGTCCTCATAGGCAATGATGCACGAAACCCGACCTTGGGAGAATTAAACACCAACTAGTGAAAAAAGGAAAAAAATACAAATAAGAACCTTAGTGGACTTTACACGATGTATCACTTGAGGATGTTAAGGTTGTCATGTCTTTCACTTAAGTCCTTAATTAACTTGCACGAATGGTTCCCTAGGCTAGGTGTGTGGACAAGATACATATATAGAGTCGGCTCGTAAAATTACCGAGTCCAATGATCGACAAGAGTAGGTCCATCAAGTCGTGTTGCTAGGTTGAAAAATGCATCACTGTTCGGAATTTGTTGGTATATCCACTGAAAAACCTCAGGAGACACCACTCCTCTTTGGCAACAAGAGGTTTAACGACTTGTTGCATGTGCTAAGTGCACCCGTGATTCCTACAAAAGTGAGTTAAGATTTCCCTATTTTTCGTATGTTTTTCCTTTCTTTCATTTTTCTCTTTCTTTGTTTTGCTCGGGACTAACAAAAGGTAAGTGTGGGGTATTTGATTAGTAGCATATCATACATCGTACTCATGCTATATATCCTTTATTTTACCCCAATTTTGTACTACTCGAGTGTTTGTTGTTATATTTCAGGTATTAGGTAATAAAGAAGAGAAGAGAAAAGGAACTGAAATTTAAGAAGAAATGTCTTAAATGATGCAAAATGGACATGTCTGTCATACACAAGGACTCATCAACCATGTTATACTCATGTTAATCAACTAGGTTAGTGATTGGAATAATAGGTTTTACCACAACCATTAGACACTTCCTATGCATGAAAACACAATCTATACTTGTGTCATATTGAATGCATTCTTCACCACCTTATTACATGTGTACACACACTCCACCCCTTAGGGGGTTTTCCTTACTAAATTTCATCTTGCTTTCTTAGTTGCTTAGTTTAGTTTTAGTTAATCTTCATTTGTTATCTTTCTCGTTTGTTAGTTGCTAATTTAGTGTAGCCTAGTTTAGTGTAACCAAACTTCTTCTCCCCTTATTTTCCACTTGATTTCTAAATAACCAGAGTTGACATACCTCTCTGTTGACTCGACCCGTACTTGCCACCGCTTAATCATGGTCGTGTACTTGCAGTTTAAGCTTAATTGAAACATTAAGTAGTACTTGTTAGCACTTTTGTTGTATTTGTTTTTCCAACTTCTTAATGAACATACTGCTAAGACTTCGTTTCTGGTGGTCATATATGTGATGTAACGATTTTTTAGAACTTCATATATAACATGTTGGCATTACTATCATGCAATACTTCCACATTGAACCAATCGAATGAGGTGCAATCTTCTAAAATGTGGTGATTAGGGAGCACTATTGTCGTGGTGATTGTTGATTGGGGTGTGCTGGTAGCTAAGGGTAGTTGGCAGCAATCTACTAATTACATGAAATAATTTACTAATTAGATAACTTCCCTTCAATATATACAATTTCCAGCAACAAAACTGGACCCCAAAACATCGAAAACATTCTGAAAACATCCAAACAAACATAAGTTTCCACGTCTATAATTAGTTTGAAGGTTACACATAACTTCCAAAAAACCATTAGTTTCGACCATATAATTAGTATGAAGGCTCCACATAACTTACAAAAAAGCAATGATTTCATATCCAACTATCAATATGGTTTCTTACCGTACAAGTGTCCTTCATATTCGTTGTCATGACCGGACAACCATGCCTGATCTTGGTGGGTTGTATCAAACGAGTCATCCTCCTCCGTCCCACTGGTCCATTACTCAATGAAATCAAATGTGTCACCCGTAAGCACACTATCGTCTCCATCATTGGTTTCGTCAACTGAAATTGCAAATCGAAAGGTTAGCTTGACTTCAATCGCATTTGCAATATATTACGTCTCATGATTTGATTGAAATAGGACTATTGGTTATTTAAACTAACTTAATTTAAGCACATAAGCAATGACAACCTCACTTTGCATAATAAACCTTCAACTGAACCATTAATTTCACTACAATTTATACAACACATAGACAAACATCTATTTATTCAAACCCTCCAGAAAGTGGTAACTTAATATTGCAACAAAAGGGCATAACCAACTCAAAATATTACCAACTTTGGATGTAACATGTTGAAACTAAAGTAATTGTTCATATACAAAAACCAAAAATCAGATATGGCACTGTAGAACACAAAACACAATCACAACTTCAAGAATTTGTGTCCATTTGGTCTAGGTTTACTTCCATACTGATTGAAATGTCCTGCGGGGGTCGTGTCGTACGTCGGCTTCCCAGGAGGGACGGTTGTTTCTACCACGGTGACTGATCCACATTTTGCACATTACAGGTTTTGAAAGATGGACGAAGATTCAGGGGTGTGGGGGTTCCAAGGTCTGCATATAGGTATGCGACAATTAGTCAAACCACTTGTTTGACCATTAATCAAACCACCAATTAATTAAACCACCAATTTTACCATTTATCGAACCACATCATCTGACATTTTTTCATTAAAATCAGACCACTATCGAACGTTAATCGAACAACGTGTAACCTTTTATCTCTAAAATCAGACCAGTATCAAACAACCAATTTCAACGTTAATCAAACCACAACATCGACTTTTTATCACTAAGATCAGACCATTATCAAACAAGTAATCTAGCCATTAATCGACCCACAACATGTAACATTATATCCCTTTTAAGATGAAACATGCATAAGTATGGTGTATATATATGTATATGTCTGTCTGAATTGAATTAGTAGATTAAGTGGGTTAATCTTGGTTGAGATAGATCAAAATACTTATTAATCTTCAATGTATATGTCTAATACTTAATCCTTTATGAGATAGATCAAAATACTTCAAATCCCAGACTTCCCCTATCTATATGCACAACATCAGACAATTACTCAAACAAACCTTGTGATTTTAACCAAACCAGAATATGTAACATTTTTTCACTAAAATGAGGTCATTAATCAAGCAACCATTCTGATTGTAAGCAAATTGTTTAGAATATGGTAGTTTTTTATTAGACTATCATTTATTTTTGATAATGTATTACTCATAGAAAAATCAAACAACCATTTTATGTAAATATCAAACAGAATTATAGACTATGGGAGTATGGGGACAACATTGTCCACCACCTCTCCCGCGACCGGTGGACCCTTGTCTCTGCTTTCAAACAACCGATAAGGGTGTCCATTTTCTGGCTAATCTCCTAGACGGCTTGGGAAGGATCAGGGAAGGGTCTTACGGACTCGCATAAAAGACCCCACATTTTTTGTAATCCAAAAATGAAAAAGGGAGTGGGTTGTCAAATATTTCGACCTATACCAGAGAACAAAAGAAGCAACAAAATATCGAAGAACAACACAAACAACGGTAATCGAAAAATGAGTCAAACCATTCAAACAATTAAGCAAAACCCACCTCCACAACTGAATCCTGACACCTCCATTGGACATGTACCACTGACGCGACCGTCCCTACACACACCTGAATGGAGGCATAGCCACACATGCATAGGAGAGGGCTAAGAGGCATGGCCTCCTGGATGTCACCGCAGTAGAAGATCATCTCCTTTCTAGTTTTTCTGTCGTGGGAAGGGGAAACAATGGGGTTGAGAGAAAGGGAGGGAAGTAGAGCGACGCTTCCTTCATATGCATGCGACTTTGGAGGGAAGGGGTAAAACCGACTTTGGACTTCAAATAGATGCCTTGATACTCAAAATAGATTTTGAAAGTCAAACACCCCTTCACGTGAAAGGAATGTGTTCTAAAAGTTTTACTTTTATATGTCAATTATTATGAATTAGATGTGCAAACATTTTGTTCCTTGATTATGGTATTCGTCTTTTGAAAGTGTTAAGGAAGATGCACTTGGTCCTTAACCGTAGAGCTCTAAAAGATAATAGTTTACATAAATCAAAAGTTATTCACAATCATGGTAATTAACATGGAACATTAATCACCGAGATAAGATTGTCGTGTTGGTCATCGATTGTTGCAGCTCTACCAATAATTGACGACATGAGTATATAAAAGAGGAAAATATTACTTTTATATATTGAATAGACCTAACAAATAAACATTATGGAATTGTGTTTCGTGTCATTAATGTTTTACTGTGTCTTGGATCCTAAGATATGAGACTTATATCTTTTCGCTCAAGAAGTGCTTAATTTGATTATTGTCAAAAGCTATCAATGAGTATAGAGATAAATGCAATAGTTGGTTGAACATGACTTGTACTGGAAAAGATAGCTAGTCAAACGATTATCGTTGCCCCTCTTTATTGAGTGATAATATTAGTTGGCCCCTTGATAAAGAAAAATTATAATATGCACAATGTAACTTGAGTTAAGTTTCATATTTAATAATTAACTTAAAGAGATCAAGAAATGAATATAATACAAAGATAACACATTTCTACTTTGTATATATTCTTAATATCATGAGGCAAGGGAATGACACAAGTGGTGCACTTACATCACTAAATGGATCATGTTTTGGTTCGAGTAGAACAAAGACATCTATGCTAATTGGGTAACTATAATGTGTAGCTAGATACCGTTTATAGTTTGGGATATTAAGTGTTTAATATCGCTGTCAATTTGGCTTAGATCCTCCTATAGGTTACACCACAAAACTGGGAAATAAGAAGCTTGATTTTGAGTTCATATGATGTGTCGGGTTTCATGTGAAAAGGGGACACATGTGGTGAATGAATAAAATCAATATGTCATGAGAATTGACATAATTAGAATCATAATAAATTCATATGAGGTGTATATATTATGGGGGGTAATAATTTAATATTACATAGGATAATATATTACATAAGATATGAATTTGCTAAAAACCCCAAAAGATCAAATTTTGTTGGAAATAAATCCAAAATTTGACAAAGGCAAAATCGAGGTCAAACATGGTAAACCGTTTAGGGTTCAGCCGACCGAGGTGTCTTCGGAATGGTCAACCGAACGGGGAACGGGTAAACACAATTGGTTGATCGAAATTGTCTGGAGTGCCTGGACAATTGGGTTCGGTCAACCGAGCGTGAACGATCAACCGAGAGAAAATATCCAGGAGATATCTTGTGATATTTTTGGTAGACCGAAGGTAACACGGTCGTCCGATGAATATTCGCCAGGAGAAATTTTGGTGGGTCAACGGTCGACCGGAGCAAGACGCGGATTGTCTGTATTTTTCTCATGCATATTCGGTCGACCGTCTAGCTCACGGTCCACCGAACATGTGTTAAAACCGAATGATTCGGTTAACCGAGAAGAATTCTCGGTCAACCGAACAACACGATATTTGCCTGAATTATTAAGAGAATAATAAGATCATGGGTTGGATTAATTCCAGATTTAATCAAACGTTTTTAGGATGCTTATGTGGCAATTTGAGATTAATTTTAAGAGAGAATAAGCAAGAGATCATGACTAAAGAATAGTTTTTGATAAAGATGTTGTGGTAAATAAGTTCGGTCATTTCTTGAGCTGAATAAGTTGGGTCGTTTTCTTATGGTAAATAAGTTGGGTCGTTTTCTTGTGGTAAAGAAGCTGGGTCATTTTCTTGTGGTAAATAAGTTGAGTCGTTTTAGTACTCAATAACCCCTTTCAAAATCTTCATGTGTTTACGAAAGAAAATGTTTTGTGGGTTTTGCGTGTGTTTAGCATGTGCAAAACCGTTGAGAGGTAAAGTAAAAAGAAAGCTCCCAAAATTGTCTTGAACTTGATGCATTAGGATATCTAGTACAGTGACTTTAGGATTTATCGAGTCGTTAGGATGCACCCCAGTTTTCCTTTGGGGGTGAGTAATCATAGGGTTTCAGTGCTCAAACATTTAAAGAAGACCACCCTGAACCTAGTGAGTCAATAATTCGTGTCTGTTAACTTAAGGAAGTTTGTTGTAGTCAAGGACCCTTTAAATCGTGTTGTGAGACATTAAGTGTAGGGGTTTTGGTTCATGTCTAGATAAGAAATAAGTGAGTAGGTGTTCTCTCTTCTCGCACGGCTCCTACCACTCGGGAAAGTAGGTCTGAAGGGACTTTGTGCCTGGTGCTTTCGAGTCATCTGACTTGGGATGCGCCGACCGAACTCCCGTTACACGGGTGGTAGGGATTGCCCTATGTGGAGATTTGGGGAAGGTGTACGTGATAGTGTAAGTCCTCATGGGCAATGATGCACGAAACCTGACCCTGGGAGAATGAAGCTCCAACTAATAAAAAGAAAAAGAAGAAAAAAAAATGTGAAAAGAAACAAAAAGAAAAATAAATGGTAATGCAAATAAGAACCTTAATGGACTTTACACTTTGTAGCACTTGAGGATGTTGAGGTTGTCCATGTCTTTCACTTAATTCCTTATTTAACTTGCACGAATGATTCATTAGGTTAGGTGTGTGGACTGATTACCTATATAGAGTCGGCCCGTAGGATTACCGCGTCCCATGATCGACAAAAAATTATCCAACGAGTCGAGTGCCTAGATTGAATAATGCATCTTGTTCGGATTTTGTGGGTATATCCGCTGAAAACCCTCAGGAGACAACACTCCTCCTCCTTGGCAACAAGGAGGTTTAACGGCTTGTTGCACATGCTAAGTGCAACCGTGATTCCTACGAAAGTGAGTTTGGATTTCTTGTTTCTCGTTTGCTTTTCTTTTTCTTTGTTTTGCTTGGGACTAGCAAAAACTTAGGTGTGGGGGTATTTCATTGACATCATTTCATGATCATATTTGTATCTTATATCCATTATCTTACACCTAAGCAATGCTACGTGACTAGTTTTATATTTAGTTTTCCGGATTGTCCCGGATTAGCTTTTTTCATGCTTATAAATAGAACTCTTCACCTCCCATTGTATCCATCTCTCTCTTTGGTGGCATCTTCCCTACTAAGAGTGAAGCCTTGAAGCAAAACTCTGGTGGAGGAAGAGCTGCTTGTAATTTGAGTGAGTTAATAATAGATGTTTTCTTTAGCTTGTTAATTCTTGCTTAGTTGATTTCCTTTTATGTGTTTCTTTGTTGCTTGTTTTGTTTTATGCTTCTTTAATATTTCTTGCTTGATTAGTATAGTTTCATTTCAGTATAATGCTTCATTTTATTAGAGTAGTTAGTTTAAATATGTGTGAGTAGTTCCATCCCCATTTGGGGGTGGAGAAATATGTGATATAATCATGTAGTGTATTAAGTGTGTGTTATCTTTATCCCTTGAGTTTTATATGATTTCCATAACCATCTAATGGATTTTCACTCTTATCTTTGATATGCTAATTGTTAACACAAAAAATATACATCTCAATCAAAATAAATTTTCTAGTAATCGTCGACCAATTGTCATCCCAGCTTAGTAGAAATTGGAACTCTATCGAGATGAGACTAAGCAACAACATCAAAATGAACATTAAGGAATTATTAATCTCTTGATTTATGTTTATTAGATTGGACATGGAAACATAGTCAAAACATTAAGACATGGAAATATAGTCAAGACATTAAGACGTAAAAATGAAAATTTTCCATTAAGTAAGAATCAAATAAAATTTGGAATCTTAAGCCACGTAGCATGAGGAAAGAAAAACGTGTAGTACTCTCTGATTTTCAAAAAAAAAAGAGGAGAAAAAGTCATGCACATTCATGCATATCTTCCACCTCATACCCACGTCTAACACAACCATACCGATGACCATACGTGTCCCATACTCCACCTTATCCCATCTCACTTCAAACTAAACCAACTCTCACGTCAACCCCATCTCAGCCTCCTCATTCCCACGATCTCATAACCACCATCCTTGATCTCCACGTGATCCTATATTATAAATGAGTAGTTATATACGGACGCGAGCGTCCGTGACGCGTCCTACGTGGAATAACACGTCAGCTGCCAGTTCAGCGTCCAGTCAGCCAAAACTTCTGCGCGGGGAAATGTAAATTACGAATTGTTGGGTGCGACGGTTCATTTCCGTGCGACGGTTCATTTCCCTAAATCACGATTAGACGGTTCGACTTCACGTACATCATTAGCTGCGATACAGCATTCGAGTAACTTTCCCCATTTCACCCGGAGTTCCTTTCCATACGCTCATCCAAAACCTTCATTGCTCCAAAACCTTTCCATTCCAGTTCCGAAAACCAAGACAAGGCGAAAATGGATCCTTCTCTACCTGAAACCTCCATTGATCCTGAAATTGTAGCCGCGCAGGTGTTTTGTCAACCATGTTCTTTCTGGTTCATTTTAAGGTTCATTATTGGCCTCTAACAATTTTTTTGTGTGGTTTAAGGGAAGCACGTACTACTTCCGCGAAACCAAGTGCGGTTTCGCGGCCCTTCACAAGCAGTTCGACCGGATGAAGGAGGAGGAGAAAAATGTCTTCCAACGGACGCCTTTCGGTCACTTCCTCAGCTTTCCTCACGTCACAACTGACAACGAGATACTGGGTTGGTTCGTCGAACACTTCGACGCCAATGAAGTCGGTCTGAGAATAGCCACTGGGGTGGTCCCATTTACGGTAGAAGACGTCGCCCTTCTACTTGGACTAAGAGTACATGGGCAGAGAGTGGATATGGATGCCATGTACGTAGCGAAACGTGACGGGGTTAACCTCGACAACACCCAGCTACTGGGTCATCTTACCGCCACGAGCAAGATGGGCGAGGAGGAGGAGCACGTCCGACTCCTTATTTGTATGATTTTCAATCATTTTTTGTTCTTCGATGGATCACTGCGAACTAAAGCGTGGTACACGAAACACCTTAAGAACCTCAAGCGCCTCAAGAGATATGCGTGGGCAAATGCGGTTCACACTTTCTTGGTTGAAGGCCTGGAGGAAGCCCAACGGGACCTCTCGAGGAGGAGATCGTCAGCGAACTTCTCTATGAAGTAGGGCTACGTGTCTGGTTGCGTTGCCGTATTACAAGTAAGCATCTTGGTCCGGAATGAGTGTGTTGCCTGTCCGGAATAGTCATGTATGTGTCATGAATGATTGTCTTGCCTGTCCGGAATAGTCCTGTATGTGTCCGGAATGATTGTCTTGCCTGTCCGGAATAGTGTTGTCTCTGTCGGGAATAAGTGTCTTGTGGTTGTCCGGAATAAGTCTCTTGTGGTTGTCCGGAATGAGTGTTGTGTCAGTCCGGAGTAGTGTTGGTTTATGTCCGGAATAAGTGCGTTGCCTGTCCGGAATAGTCCTGTATGTGTCCGGAATGATTGTCTTGCCTGTCCGGAATAGTGTTGTCTCTGTCGGGAATAAGTGTCTTGAGGTTGTCCGGAATAAGTCTCTTGTGGTTGTCCGGAATGAGTGTTGTGTCAGTCCGGAGTAGTGTTGGTTTATGTCCGGAATAAGTGCGTTGCCTGTCCGGAATAGTCCTGTATGTGTCCGGAATGATTGTCTTGTCTGTCCGGAATACGTCTTGTGTCTGTCCGGGATAAGTCTTGTGTCTGTCCTGAATAGTGTTGTCTCTGTCCGGAATAAGTCTTGTGTCTGTCCGGGATAAGTTTTGTGTCTGTCCTCAATAGTGTTGTCTCTGTCCGGAATAAGTGTCTTGAGGTTGTCCGGAATGAGTGTTGTCTCTGTCCGGAATAAGTGTGTTGCCAGTCCGGAATAGTCCTGTATGTGTCCGGAATGATTGTCTTGTCTGTCCGGAATACGTCTTGTGTCTGTCCGGAATAAGTAATTTGTATGTCCGGAATACGTCTGCGTCTGTCCGGAATAAGAGTTGTGTCTGTCCGGAATAAGAGTTGTGTCTGTCCGGAATTAGTGTTTGGTCTTTCTGATTAACGTTATGAGACTGTCCTGGGGAAGTTATGTTTCTGTTTTTTAACTCATTCCTGTTTTCAGGTGTGGCTTTGCGAGAAGTTCAAATTGGGGGATCCCCGGTCAGCATTTCCACGGTTCAAGTGTTGGACCGAAATGTTTAGCAGACGCCAAATCCTTAGAAAATGGGAAGATCGAGGCATCAACTTGTCCCGGATATACTCGGGCCAATTTGAGTTGAAGGGCACCCCAAAACTCAGTGCACGGGAGCATTCACTGTTGTCAGAGGATCAATTTCCTCCTGCAGCAGCAACTCCCGCAGCGAAGGAAACACCTTCAACTCCTGCAGAAGCAACGGTCGCCTCGAAGGAAACACCTTCAACATCCACTCTACCAAGGATACAACTCAGTGAATGCAGCATTCCATGTGACCCACTGCTACAAGAGTTGGAACTTAGTGAGGTGAAGTCGAAATGGCTGCGAGCCGAAGCAGCACTTAGGGAGGCGACCGTTAAAATTAACAACCTGGAGGAAGAACTCCGGATCTCTCAAGAAGAGTGTCGTGAGCTAAGAGTCCGTGGGGAGGAGGAAGAGAGGGAAAAGAGGGAGGAGGAAGAGAGAAATAAGAGGGAGGCGGAGGAGAGGGAAGAGAGGGAGGAGGAAGAGAGAAATAAGAGGGAGGCGGAGGAGAGGGAAAAGAGGGAGGAGGAAGAGAGAAGTAGGAGGGAGGCGGAGGAGAGGGAGAAGAGAGAGGAGGAAGAGAGGGAGAAGAGAGAGGAGGAAGAAAGGAAGAAGAGGAACGAGGAAGAGAGGGAGAAGAGGGAGGAGGAAGAGAAGAAGAAGAGGGAGGAGAATGAGAGGAATAAGAGGGAGGAGGATGAGAAGAAGAAGAGGGAGGAGGATGAGAAGCATAAGAGGGAGGAGGAAGAGAGGAAGAGGAGGGAGGAGGAGGATGAGAAGAAGAGGAGGGAGGAGGATGAGAGGAATAAGAGGGAGGAGGAAGAGAGGAGGAAGAGGAAGGAGGAAGAGAGAAAAAAGAGGAGGGAGGAGGAGGATGAGAAGAATAAGAGGAAGGAGGAAGAGAGAAAAATGCGGAGGGAGGAAGAGAGGAAGAAGAGGGAGGAGGAAGACAGGAAGAAGAGGAAGGAGGAAGAGGGAGAGAAGAGGAAGGAGGAAGAGAGAAAAAAGCGGAGGGAGGAAGAGGGAGAGAAGAGGGAGGAGGAAGACAGGAAGAAGAGGAAGGAGGAAGAGGGAGAGAAGAGGAAGGAGGAAGAGAGAAAAAAGCGGAGGGAGGAAGAGGGAGAGAAGAGGAAGGAGGAAGAAAGGAAGGAGGAAGTTATGAGGAGACAGGAGGAAAGAAAGAGGAAGGATGGGGTTGCGCTTCCGCTTTTGCACCCTCAAAAAATGCGGACCATTAAACCACGCTTCCGCACAGAACACATAGACGAAGCGCAAAGCAAATCTGGCCAAGATGAGGCACAGAAGATTGCCGCAGAAAAACAAGAAGAAATAAAGGAGGCCGAAGAAGCCACCACAAAAACAAAAGGGCCCGAAGAAGCCAGTGAAGAAACAGCGAAAGATTCACTGGCCGCCCATGTTTCGTCCACGAGGCCAGATGTGGATGAGACCGCCTTGAGAACGCTGACCAATGATGAGGTACATCGTTTATTGAATGCAACGGCTCCCGAGCGAGAAGCAAAAGATATTATCTGGAGGGGGGTTCTCAGCATTATCAGCAGGGGTGATCTCAAGGAAATAATTTCGCGAGGCACAGAAATCACCAACGAAACTCTTGACGGCCTAATTGAGGTACTCGTCAGAAGAGGAGGGCAACAAAAGGTGGTCTGCTTATCATCCTTCGAATCGGAAATGATTGTCGAGGGACAGGGAGAAGATATAAAGAAAGATTATTTACTCCCAAAAATTGAAGGACTTAATGTGGAGGAAGTCGTCATCGCACAGCCATGCTGTTTGTCCGGCCACTGGACTCTGTTCGTTGCCCACGGACCTCGATCAGAGTTCATTCAGTACAACAGCATCTCCCGCACACTTAAAAGAGGTGAAAATCCTAACCGTTTTGTCGGAACTCATGAATGCACCGTGTCTAAGATAGCGGGATTCTGGCGAGGGTTTTTGGCGGTCGACTGGCCACTGAGAGTTGACAGGAAGGGTAGCCAACGACAGCTAGCGGGGAGTAACGACTGCGGGCCATACGTTTTGTACTGGATCAAGCGTTTGATGGAGAATGCTGATCCGACGAAGCCGAAGCAGAGCAAGGTTCTTCACCGTTTTAGAGGCGATTTGGCCAATTTCTTACTCGAAGACTCTGGGATGTGCGATCAACAATAAACGCCCTGAAAATGTTACAATTTTTTTTCCCCAAAGTTATACATGTATACATGTTAAAATTACATAGACTATTTGAATGATTTATCAATACAAGGACATTTGGTGTTGGGTTTTTATATATAAATGATTTTCTTTTTTCCGGACATACATGATACGTAATCCGGACGGACATATAACGTAATCCGGACAGACAAACAATGTAATCCGGACATAAATAAAACTTATTCCGAACATAAATAAAACTTATTCCGGACGGACATATAACGTAATCCGGACAGACAACAATGTAATCCGGACTGCCTAATTACGTATTCCGGACATACTGTTAACGTAATCCGGACAGACAAACAATGTAATCCGGACAGCCTAATTACGTATTGCGGACATACTGGTAACTTAATCAGGACATAAATAAAACATAAACAGGACATACTGGTAACTTAATCCGGACATAAATAAAACTTATTCCGGACGGACATATAACGTAATCCGGACAGACAAACAATGTAATCCGGACAGCCTAATTACGTATTCCGGACATACTGGTAACTTAATCAGGACATAAATAAAACATAAACAGGACATACTGGTAACTTAATCCGGACATAAATAAAACTTATTCCGGACGGACATATAACGTAATCCGGACAGACAACAATGTAATCCGGACTGCCTAATTACGTATTCCGGACATACTGGTCACTTAATCCGGACATTGATGTTACGTAATCCGGACGGACATATAACGTAATCCGGACATACTGGTAACTTAATCCGGACATAAATACAACTTATTCCGGACAGATATTAACGTAATCCGGACAGACAAACAATGTAATTCGTACAGCCTAAGTACGTCTTCCGGACATACTGGTCACTTAATCCGGACATAAATAAAACATAAACCGGACAAACATATAACGTAATCCGGACATAAATAAAACTTATTCCGGACGGATATATAACGTAATCCGGACAGACAAACAATGTAATCCGGACAGCCTAATTACGTATTCCGGACATACTGGTCACTTAATCCGGACTTAATTAAAACATAAACCGGACAGACATATAACGTAATCAGGACAGACATACAACAAACCAAAATTACTTAATATATTTGTCGCCATGAGAAATTAATTCACAAACGATCAAGCAAAGAAAGGGTTGAATCTTATGCAATAATACAATGACTTTCAACAAAATTACATACAATGACTTTCAACAAAATTACATACAATGACTTTCAACAAAATTACATAGGAATAATTCCAACCAAGGACAAATACAATAATCAAGGAGGAACTCCCTCGTAATGCAAATTCATGTCCCAGTCATCGAAATCGTGATCCCCCGGTTTGGGTGCTGCAGGGTGTAACGGGGGTAGAGCCTTCTTCCTGTTGATTTTCTTAACGTTACTTTTAATTATTTTCTCAGACAAAGAAATCCGTCGTTTGCTCGGCGGTCTGCCTTTCCGTATTGTCTTATCCGGATTGAGAACGGATGTACCAGCGAACACAGGATCAGGTCGTTGCATACGTTCCTTAAGCAACTCAAGTGCCTCTACCGCCTGAAGATATCTGTCGTTTGAGTCGAAAGCGGCCTCGGCGATCCAAAGCGCACGACCCATTATGTCGTCGTGTCGACGAAGCGCATCGTTCCCCGTTATGCCGCTTTGAAGAGGAAACTTGACTCCATAGCTCCTTCGGATATCCTTCCTCCATCGGTGGACGATGTAAGACTCGGGGAGCAACGCGTTTGGACGTATTCGGGCAATAACAACATAAACGTGACAACATAGGATACCGACGTGATAAAACATCCTGCAATCGCATACCCAGTTCTCATCGATAATTTGCACTGTGAACCGTTTCGACAATGGGAGGATATGTGTCAATACATGTTCGGTCACGTTGAAGTGCAATGTGTCGTCCTCGTTGAACTCATCCTTGATGTCGCAGTACATCATCTTCCCAATTTCTAACTGCACCTTCTTGAAGACACCCACCGTATACAACTCGCTCAATTGCCTCTCGAATGGATATTTCGAAATCAATTGCGGAGCCTTATGCTGACAATCGAAATCAGACTGAGCTTCCTTCTCATACTTGTGGCGTAGTGCGAGTTCGTATTGTTGAACGAACTGCTTAAGTGTCGTCCTTGATGTGAGGTACTTATCGAAGAAGGCGTTCATACCCTCACTTCTCTGGGTTGATGCCATTCCGGCGGAAAAACAATCCCGCGAAAATGCAGGTACCCAGTGCTCTCGAATTGCATAAATGGATCGGAGCCAATTATTGTCGTGCAACTCGAAATCATCTAGAAATCCCTGCCAATTCCGCTCGAATTCTGCCGGAGTCTTGGAATCGAATACACAGTTGTTGAGGTCAAACAACGTATGCTCCCGGTACTTCTTGGGCAGCTTCACAGGGGCCTTATTCATTATGTGCCATATACAAAATCTGTGCCGCGCTTCAGGGAACACAGTCCTCACAGCCGAAGCTATGGCGCCACATTGGTCTGTTATGATCGCCGGGGGGCTTGTATCTGCACACAACGCGATCAAGATAAAAAACATATGTTAATCCGGACAGAAATAACGTAAACCGGACAGACGTCAAGGGTAAACCGGACGAGCAAAATACGTAAGGGATAAACCGGACGCGCAAAAAACGTAAACCGGACAGACGTAATGGATAAACCGGACGAGCAAAATACGTAAACCGGACAGACGTAAGGGATAAAACGGACGAGCAAAAGACGTAAACCGGACAGACGTAAGGGATAAACCGGACGAGCAAAAGACGTAAACAGGACAGACGTAAAGGATAATCCGGACGCGCAAAAGACGTAAACAGGACAGACGTAAGGGATAAACCGGACGAGCAAAATACGTAAACCGGACAGACGAAAGGGATAAACCGGACGAGCAAAAAACGTAACCCGGACAGACGTAAGGGATAAACCGGACGAGCAAAAGACGTAAACCGGACAGACGTCAAGCATAAACCGGACGAGCAAAAGACGTAAACCGGACCGACGTAAAGAGTAACCGGACAGGCACACAACGTAAAATGGACAAAGCCGGACAAAATAAAACACGTACCGTTCATGCACGTCAACCATGTTTGGAACAACCAAATGTAATTTTGTGTCGTCTCGGAAGAGAGGAGTGCGCAACCGAGTAGGACGGACTGGTAGTGGTGATTTACCCCCACAAATGGGGCAAAAGGCATGTCATACTTGTTTGTTATGTATGTTGTGTCGAAACATATTGCATCTCCAAAGTAAGAGTAAGCAGCTCGAGAACGGCTGTCGGCCCAGAACACATTTCGTAGTCTGCCTTCGTCGTCCATATCCATTACGTAAAAGAAGCGGGAATCATTCTTCTGCATCCTGATGAAATAATCTTGGATAGCTTGCGCATCTCCTGGTCCCATTTTGAGGTTTCTAACCTCGTTCACAACATTCCTGCGAAACATAATTTTTATGACAAAGCTAAATGCGTAACTTCAACCAGGTTAAGTGGAGAATAAATAACCTTAGGTCCCGCTCGTTGAAAGACAATTTATCGTGACCTCCAGCTTCGACCACAAAAGATTGCATGGTCTTGGCGGCAGATATACCGGCAGCATCATTGCACGAAATGCGTGCTCTGGCGGACTCCGGGACGGATCGTTTTTGTCGGAGGAAGCGCATCTGGTCTTCCGACAGCATGGCGTGATTATGTTCGAGATCTACGTAGTTAATTACGTAGCCTCTGGATGGATTACCGGAGACCCTAATCCGCGCAGTGCATTCGACCCTACCGGATAACCTATGTTTCGGTCTACCTTCACCTTGGTTTCCGGGAGCATTACCTTCCTTTGAGCAAGTAAGAGTGGCCCGTATTACAACACCATGACCGTAATGAGATTGCCTTATCTTCACACCAAAACCACAGGAATCGGCGTATGAAACGTAAAATGCTTTGGCTTCTTCGAAGGAAGGAAAATTCATCATCACTTGAGGGACGTTGGAGGCAGGAGCCGGCTGTGAGGACACATTTACGAGTGCCATTATAGTACAACAAAAATGGAGGAAGGAGAGAAGAAGGAATGGTTCGTAGGATCGGAATAACCTAGACACTCATATTTGTATCTCCGTGACGCGCCAAACAATAAGAAAGAAGACGGAGGACGTGCTGATTTGAAAAGCATTAAATGCGATGGTGGACGCATCGGGAAAATAAAACAACAGCAACAAAAAATCAGGAGTAAGTAGTTCGTCTGTCCGGAATAAGTGTTCCGTCTGTCCGGAATAAGTATTCCAACTGTCCGGAATAAATAGTAACTGTGTCCGGAATAAGTTACGTTCTTGTCCAGAAACTAAAGAAAATGAATGATGTGTGTGTCCGGAAAAAAATGAATTTAATAAAGAGAAGGGAAGAAATAGGAGGACGAATGTTGAGTGTAGGAGCGCCAACATGATGAAAGAATGGAGTGATTTGAGACGCATTAATGAGGGATGGCGAGGGATGGCGAAATTTGTACGAAACGAGGAATAAACTAAACAAAGAAATTGTTTCTGGGGAGAGAGCGAACTCAGCCGCGTCTGCTGACTGGGTTGCCCACATCAGCCATTCTGCTGACTGGGTTTGCAGCGTCCGTGACGCGAAGCGTTCAACAAACATTTCCCATTATAAATACCTTGTAGATATCTTCTTTTCAAGGTTACAACTCCATACGTTCAACTCCAAACAACACACATACACATGACTCCAAAACCCAAACACATATACGCACAACTCCATACACATCAAAGACAAGAAACGTGAGGAAAGAAGTGAAGAGAAGGTGAGACAAAGGAGAAGGTGCGCAACTATCGAAACGATTCTGACTTTCTAGCCGCGACGATTCCGGTGACGACAGCTTCGACTTCGCAGCCGCAACAACTTCGCAGTCGCGTTGACTCCAACAACGACTCCGGCAAGTGCAATAGCGCTTACTTCATCCAAATATCTATACATAATAATAATAATAAACATATACAACCATTCCGGCCACTTTCCTTTTGAGGAATTGTATCCGGATGGTTGCCAAGCATGGTTATTCCGGCCACTTTCCTTTTGAGGAATTGTATCCGGGTAATCATCCGATAACACAATCATCCCGGCCACTTTCCTTTTGAGGAATTGTATCCGGGTGGTTGCCTACACGTCATTCCGGCCACTTTCCTTTTAAGGAATTGTATCCGGTTTGATCGTTCATAATTTAGCAAAAAAAAAAGGAGACGCCGGAAGGCTGCCGAATTTGTCTTAGAAATTAAAATTGAACTTTTGAGTATATAGTTGAAATCAATATAGACAATGTCGTCGAGATTGACTTGAAGAAATGGAACCAATAATTATCAGGTGCATAAAATAATTGGCACCAAAGTTCGGCTGCATCATAATCATACACAAAAAGGAACAAAAATGGTGTACTTTCATCTGAAATCGAAACACACTTCAAGTCCGGAATTAACATGGAATATACCATACATATAACTTGAAATCAAGCACTGGATCAACTAAAGTTTGTTCATTGACCAATTTTAATTTGTCAGTGTTTTTGTTATTGCACAAAACAAAGTCCATGTGGGGAATTAATTCTAAAACATGGAATTGATTTCTTATACTTTCAAAATGATCCGCCAAGACTTAATTAACTTTGCAATACAAATGTAACACCACCACATAATGCGGTAAAATATACATGCAAATCAAATCAAGTGTCTGACATTTACTCCAATCATGGCAAACATTAGATCCAACAAATACATTCAATTTGCGAAGCAAGTCATGACTCTGACCATTAAAATCGACTCAAATGATCATGATCAGTGTACTGCTATAATATTAAAGAACTGGAGGCACTAATTCAGGCTAAGTGGCATGCATCCATGTCAAAATCGAACCAAACTTTATGAGCATAAGTAAAATATAAGAAAGGTAAAAAACCAGGTATGACTTCCAAGTCGAAGAGAATACAAAGCGTAGAGACACGCATATTGTCTTAATTAACTGCTTCATACAAATAAAGGAGGATCTGAACATACAATTCGAACCCTTTCCACCTAGGTTGGTTCAATCTCGTAAGACAAATACTACGATTGACTCAGAAATAATACAAATTAATCGGAAACTTCATATCAATTATATTTGCGTGAATGAATGTTCATCCTCAAATCATAAATCAACACACTCTACGTGCATGCATGAAAACAATCTTTTCTTAAGCCAATATATATATGTTTGGTTGATTAAAGAGTGGAAGGTGAATTTGCATATCAATCCTTACGCAAATGAATTTGGACGAATATAGTGATCGTCTCTAAAAAAATGCTGAACCACCAATACATTGAATAATATTAAAAACTCCAAATCCACCCCCAAATGTGGATAAATTGTAACGATATATAAGTTGTATCAATTGATTTGCGAAACTATCTTAAAATACAAAATAGTCCCTCTAAATGGACATTATCACAAATCCACCTCTTATATCAGATAGACTGCAAAAGAAACATTTTAAAATTGGGAAATATGTCAACCAACCTAAAAATCGAAAACAAACATAAAACCTAAATATTGACTACTCTAATAATAAGTGAGGATGCACGCCAAGCTGGATCTTGGGTTCCCTCTCTCTTATTGTTGGAGGAATCAAAAACTAAAATATGGACTACCTTAGTCGTAAGTGAGGATGCACGCCAAGCGTGATCTTGGGTTCCCTCTCCCTTACTGGCGATGGAGTCTTCATTTTACAAATCAAATAAACAAAACAATACATATATACAAAACACCTCCTAGGTTATGAGGTTAAACTAACCGTTTGTACGATATTCTAACATAAGAATTATCGTTGACAAATCAAACATAAATTCCCTCCGGGTCACGAGGCTAAACTGTCCAATTTACATAAAATATTCTCCCAGTTATGAGATTAAACTAACTATTTGATGATATTTAAATATAAGAATCATCGTCAATATAACAAGGATGCATACACAAATCCCTCCGGGTTATGAGGCTAAACTGACCAAGACACGACGATATCGATACCAAAAGAATAATCGTCCAAATAACATACATATACACAAATCACATCCTAGGTTATGAGGCTAAACTGACCAAGACATGACGATATTGATACCAAAAGAATAATCGTCCAAATAACATACATATATACAAAACACCTCCTAGGTTATGAGGTTAAACTAACCGTTTGTACGATATTCTAACATAAGAATTATCGTTGACAAATCAAACATAAATCCCCTCCGGGTCATGAGGCTAAACTGATCAAAACATCATAATACCTATATCGATCAAAAGGATAATCGTCCAAACAAGTCAAATAATACATACACAAAACCTCCTAGGTTACGAGGCTAAACTAACCGCTTGTACGATATTCTAATATCAGAATTATCATTGATAAATCAATTATAAATAACTCATCCTTGTGATGAGGTTAAATTCACTAATATCAGGTCGTCTTCATCATAAAGTCGAAGCATCCAAACACATACAAAACCCTCCTAGTTATGAGGCTAAACTAACCATTTGGTGATATTCCAATATAAGAATCATCATCTCCATAACCAAATATGTACATAAATTTCCTCCATGTTATAAGGCCAAACCGACTAGATCGCGGTGATCATAATAAAGACAATCACCAAACCAAATCTAAGCAAATAAACTAAATTGCCATACACAACGGACCCCTTCAAATAAATAAGGGAATAAATCGTCAAATCACGTATGGAATATATAAGTCAAATGTTTGCCTTGGTCGTGAGATTAAAGATAACCATTGTTTGATAATCTCACCTTATAAGAGATAAACTTGTCAAACGATGAAATATATACTCGAATCTCTTTGGACAATAAGCTAAATTATCATAGCAAGATGGTCCCTTTAAATATGAAAAGGAGCAAATCAGCAGGCTCCAAAAACTCGAAACCAAATTGTCGCAGCAATATGGTTCCTTGAAATAGAAGAATGAATAAGTCATCAAGCTCCGACTCTGAACGAGACTCCATACAAATGTATCATCTGTGGTATGAACTCAATTGCCATGTACTCCAAGCTATTTGATATATGATAATAGTTTGAGAAATATGTATCATATATTCATCTTTTGTGCACCATATAAATGTGCTAAAGATCTTGTATTCCTATATCCAATGAAATGGAATATTGAATTTATATCATTTTGTTGTCATTTGTATTTTCTTTACTTAGCGTTACAAATGGTGGCATGATCGTGACAATAGTGAGGCATTCTTCTATACGAAGTTGTAAGGTGCGGAATTCCATCATGAATTCTTGAGAGGTCTTCGCAACACCAATATATAAATACAAAAGAACAAAAAAATCCACGTTCAACACTAATGCTCTTGAATGAAGCTTAGCTTATGCTTTGATTAGTGGACCTATTCTATGGGGAATGATAAGGTTAGCATATGGATGAAGTTAATATTGGAAACACAATTTGTAGTGTATGTGCTCTTGTTGCCTTTACCTTAGCTACTGTCTTGTATGTTTTAATGATGTAGTGTAACGTCCTCAAACACAGCGGAAAATTTGAAATTAAAATCATACAATCAACGAGGACATTACGAAAAAAATACACACACTGGTGCACCAACATATAATATATATATGTGAACGAGTTTACAAAAGAATGTGATTACATCAAAAGATCATATACAGAGAATACACACCAGTAATCACAACCACCTCAAAATGTAGGGAAGCAGGATCAGGTCTCGAGCGCTCCCTCCGCCGACGCCACCCACCTAACGTCGCTCTCGGCCTGAAAGCAGACAATGAATGCCTGAGTTTCCAGGAGGAAACCCAGTATGCCAAACCCTAACACATATATGGACAGAAATGAAATGTGCAAAGAAATGTAAAACACCACAACAGAAACACCCGCTAAGTTCCCGGGACCTCTCTCCCGGCCATAGCCCAACAACACGGGTCTCAAGGGTCCTCTCACCCCAACCCACCAACACACGTGCACACAAGGCACCGCCGGTCCAAAACACGGCCACACCACCCCCTCATTGCCTCAGTGTTACCGGAGCCACGGTTTTGCATCATTCGCCGGAGCCACGACTTTGCCTCATTCGCCGGAGCCACGGTTTTGCCTCATTCGCCGGAGCCACGGCCACAAGTCACAACCCGTGTCACCACTAATCGCTATAGGGCCGGAATGTCTGTGTCGTCGCCCCAAAAGGGCCGGAGACCCATTGCCTTCTAGCCAATCAATAGCAACACACACACACACAAAAACAGTGTAAAACGGTCGAACAAAACATGGCTTCCGGTCGACCGATCCTCACCCAGAGAACTGGCCCAACCGAAAAACCCGCCAAACGGTCGACCGACAAAGGGGTCCCGGTCGACCGAAAAGCACCAGTAGAAATCCATTTTCGCAATCAACAGTAAAACGGTCGAACAACCGAACCCTATCGGTCGACCGAAAACCACCAGTAGAACTCACCCAGAGTCCTCACATCACGGTCGACCGAATCCACACTTCCGGTCGACCGGCCATTAAGTTAACTTAAACGTCGGTCGAACGAGTCAAACAGGCGGTCGACCGTTTAGATGGTCAACGCCCCAACCGACCTACAACAGTACTTTCGGTCGACCGGCAAAGGGGTCCCGTTCGACCGAAAATACCCAGGATGTTTTCTCTCACTAAAAATTGCACAACCGGTCGACCGCCCAAAAGGGCATCGTTCGACCGGTGCGAGGGATTCGCCCAAAATACACTATAACCGGTCGACCGAACCAAAACACCGGTCGACCGTTTATAGTTCAGAAACGACTGTGCAGGTCCGACGAGCCCGAAACGGCCTACCGTCGACCGCTCCCACTCCCACACTAACACTAGGTGAGCTTGAAAGCAAGTTTGACATACCTTAAGGCTTGGAGAAGCCTTTGAAGAAACAACGGCGAGCGCCTCCTCGCGAAACCTCACGCAACAACGATCCTCGCTCCTCCGGCGACTCCACAACAACACTCGAGCTCTCCGATCGCCACACGACGCCGACCTCCACTTGCTGCCGAGAGAGAGACGAGTCTAGAGAGAGAGAGAGAGTGAGTGAGAGAGAAGAGAACGCGAGAGAGAGAGTGAGGAGAGAGAGTAAACCAACCTTTATATACTTTTCTCCCACTCGATCTCAGCCGTCCATCTCAATCCATCACTAATCCTCCCCTAAACACAATTAAGAACAGTAAGCAAGGGTTAGGATCTAACAATCCACCCTCCTTAAAAGAATTTCGCCCACGAAATTAAATCCAGTGCTTACCAAACAGCTCCGGGTACGACTTCCGAACTTCCTCCTCAACCTCCCAAGTAGCCTCTCGCTCAGAGTGATGCTGCCACCTGACCTTAACCATTGGAATCGTCCTCCTCCTGAGCTGGTGATCCATCCGATCCACAATCTCAACCGGTCTCTACTCGAGAGACAAATCCTGCTGGATCTCTGGAACCTCAATCTGAATCACATGAGAAGGATCTGACACGTACTTCCTCAGCATCGAAACGTGGAAGACGTTATGAAGACCAGAAAACTGTGGCGGCAACGCAATCCGGTAGGCGACCTCTCCAACTCGGTCCAAAATCTCGAACGGCCAATGTACCTCGGACTGAGCTTCCCCTTCTTCCCGAATCTCATCACCCCACGCGACGGTGAGATCTTCAGAAAGACATGATCGCCAACCTCAAAAATCAACACTCGCCTACGCCGATCCGCGTAGCTCTTCTGCCTGCTCTGAGCTGTCGCTAGTCATTGCCTGATCACATCAACCTTTTCAGCATACGCCTGTATAATCTCAGGCCCGACTAACTGTCTCTCGCCTACCTCACTCCAGCACACCGGTGATCTGCACGGCCTCCCGTACAAAGCCTTGTACGACGCCATCCCAATACTCGCATGGTAGCTGTTGTTGTAGGCGAACTCGATCAACGGCAAGTGCTCATCCCAGTGCCCTGCCCAATCCAGAGTGCACGCTCTCAGCATGTCCTCTAACGTCTGAATGGTCCTCTCTGACTGACCGTCTGTCTGCGGGTGAAATGTTGTACTGAACTTCAGACGAGTACCCAGAGCCTGCTGCAAACTCCCCCAGAATCTGGAAGTGAACCTCGGATCTCGATCTGAAATGATACTCACTGGCACCCCATGCAGTCTGACGATCTCCTCAATATACAATCTCGCAAGACCCTCCAAAGGTAGAGTAGTCCGGATGGCCAGAAAATGTGCCGATTTGGTCAGTCGATCGACTATAACCCAAATCGAGTCATGGGAGCTCCTCGTCTTCGGCAACCCGGTGACGAAATCCATCGTCACGTGCTCCCACTTCCACTCAGGTAGCTCTATACTCTGCATCGGTCCCGCTGGTCTCTGGTGCTCGATCTTCACCTGCTGGCAAACCAAACACCTAGCCACAAAATCAGCCACATCACGCTTCATCCCTCGCTACCAGAAGTTCCGCTGCAGATCCTTATACATCTTCGTACTCCCCGGGTGAATGGAATATCTGGCTCGGTGTGCCTCCTCCATGATGTCATCTCTCAGCGCATCGGCACCCAGATCCGACTCCTGAACCTCAGACCTCCATCCACTCCCACAGTGAAGTCCGACCCATCTCTGGCAGCTGACTGTAGCAGACTAGTCAAATCCTCATCCCAGTGCTGAGCCTGGACAACTCGACTGACGGTATGCGGCTCCACTCGAAGACCCGCAATCACTGCTCCCCCCGAGCTCTCGGTGAACGGCCTCCACTCTGACAATATCTCGAGTAGCCTCCACTCCTGAATACACAAACTCGCAGCTGACACCTCCACTTTCCTGCTCAGCGCGTCTGCAACTGAATTCGCCTTCCCCGGATGATAGGAGATGGTGAAATCAAAATCCTTAATCAGCTCAAGCCACCTGCGCTGCCTCATATTCAGCTCCTTCTGTGAAAACAGGTACTTCAGACTCTGATGATCCGTGAAGACTTCAAACCGCTCACCATACAAATAGTGACGCCAAATCTTCAGAGCATGGACCACAGCTGCTAACTCCAGATCGTGAGTGGGGTAATTCTTCTCGTGCACCTTCAACTGCCTCGAAGCATACGCCACCACCTGCCCGTGCTGCATCAGTACACAGCCCAAACCAACACCTGAGGCGTCGCTGTAAATCACATAACCTCCGCTGCCGCTGGGAAGAGTCAGAACTGGAGCAGTCGTCAACCGACTCTTCAGTTCCTGAAAACTGTCCTCGCAATTCTGGGACCAAACAAACTTCACTCCTTTCTTGGTCAGCGCTGTCAGTGGTGAAGCAAGTCTCGAGAAGCCTTTGATGAACCGGCGGTAGTAACCCGCCAATCCAACAAAACTCCTAATCTCAGTCACACTCGTCGGGGCTCTCCACTGCGTCACTGCCTCGACCTTCGCTGGATCCACTGATATCCCAGCTCCTGACACGATGTGCCCCAAAAATGCAACACTGTGAAGCCAGAACTCGCACTTCGAAAACTTGGCATACAGCTGCTGATCTCTCAGAATGCCAAGTACAATCCTCAGATGCTCCCGGTGCTGATCCATATCTGGTGAATAGACTAAAATATCGTCCACGAAGACAATCACGAAACGGTCGAGATACTGACTGAAAGTCCTATTCATCAGATCCATAAATGCTGCAGGCGCGTTCGTCAACCCGAACGGCATCACCAGAAACTCAAAGTGCCCGTACCTCGTCCGAAAAGCTGTCTTTTGAACATCTGCCTCTCTGATCCTCAACTGATGGTACCCAGATCGCAGACCAATCTTCGAGAACACCTTCGCTGACTGCAACTGGTCAAACAGGTCCTCGATCCTGGGCAAAGGATACTGATTCCTCACAGTAACCTTATTCAGCATCCGGTAATCTATGCACATCCGCAACGAGCCGTCCTTCTTCACAAATAAAATCGGCGCACCCCACCGTGAGACACTGGGTCGGATAAACCTAGTATACATCAGAACCTGTAACTGCTTCTTCAGCTCCGACAACTCTGCAGGCGCCATCCTGTACGGAGCCTTCGCCTGCGGTGTAGCTCCAGCTACCAAATCAATGCCGAACTCTATCTCTCTGTGAGGTGGTAGACCGGAGACATCATCAGCAAACACCTCGGGAAAATCCTGAACAATCTCGATGTCCTAAAGTCTCCTCATCTCTGGGTGTGGAACTACCAAGCTGGCCACAAAAGCCCTGCAACCCTGCTGAATCAACTTTCGAGCTCTAACCGAAGAAACAATCAACCGACTCCCGCGGTCCTTCAATCCTCTGATCAGAAGATCAGGCAAACCTCGCCTCGGAATCAAAATCTTCTTATCACGGCACAAGACTCGGACGTCGTACTGGGACAACCAATCCATCCCGAGTATAACATCGACGTCCACCATCGGTAGCAAGACCAGGTCAGCCGGAAATTCCTGGTCTCCCGAAGCAATCTTGGCGCCGGGAAGAAATCTTCCCACAGTGCCCACCAAACTCAGGGGTGTGCTGACTTCCAAAGTGGCAGTCAACATCGCAGGGGTATGGCCCAACACGCTCGCAAACTGCTCAGAGATAAACGAGTGTGTGGCACCAGAGTCAAACAACACCCTAGCTACCAAATCTGCAACAAGTAGCGTACCTTCCACCACCGTGCTCGCATCTCTAGCCTCCTCCGCCTGGATAGTGAAAACGCGACTTGCTCTCTTCCCCTGCTGGGGTGGTGCTGCAGAACGACTCGGTCCAGCTCCACCAGCTGTGGATGATCCCGGCCGAACAATAGGCCCACCCGGCCTACTCGGGCAAGAACGAACAAAGTGACCCAGCTGGCCACAACCATGACACACGCCAGAACGGGGCCCGCAACCGCGTCCCGGATGAACTCCACCACACTGCCTACACTGCCCAGCCTGCGGTCGTCCACCTCCGTCAATCCGAGGCCTCTTGCCCGGGTTCCCTGACAACTGACTCCCCGGACGCACTTCGGTCTTCACCTGCGACCTCCTAGCCTCCTCAATGTCCTGGCTATCCTGATCCATGATGGTCGTGAACTTCATAGCGTCTGCTAACGTCTGTGGCATGCTCGTGGTAACACGGGCCCTGAACTGCGGCCTCAGACCGCGCACAAACCTCCGAGCCCTCTGCTCCTGCGTCACATAAATCTCTGGACAGTATCGCTCCAAAGCGTGAAATTTGCTGATGTAGGCAGCCAGAGTCATGTCCCTCTGCTCTAAAGCCAGGAACTCCTCTCTCTTCCTGTCGCGGGCGTGCTGCGGAAAGTACTGCTGGTTGAACTCCACCAGGAACTCCTCCCAGCTCAACTCCTCACTGTCCTCGAACACCACAGCAGAAGTGGATCTCCACCAGTTGGCTGCGCCGCCGTCCAACACGTAAGTGGCCAGATCCACCTTCCTCTCAGGAGGACACCCAATCGCCCGAAATATCTTCTGGATCTTAAAGACCCAGTGCTCTGCTGCCTCAGGATCGCTGCTACCATCGAAGGATGGGGGATGCTGACGCATAAACCGATCCAACACTGCGCCTGCTCCTCCCTGATCAGCCTGGGCGGATTGGCGCTCGAGAATCTCGTCCAATCTACCCAGCGTGCCCTGGAGCGTCCTCAGCTCCTCACCTCTACTCCCCTCACCCACCTCATCACTGGTGCTACGGTCTCGGGGAGAAGGTCTCACACGCCTCGGAGCCATCTACACAGGAGACACAAAACATGAATGAGAACAATGCATGCATGATTGACACAACTCTAAGGGTGGTTCCATTGGACGAAGATACTGAAACTGACCACTCTGATACCAAGTTGTAACGTCCTCAAACAGAGCGGAAAATTTCAAATTAAAATCATACAATCAACGAGGACATTACGAAAGAAATACACACACTGGTGCACCAACATATAATATATATATATGTGAACGAGTTTACAAAAGAATGTGATTACATCAAAAGATCATATACAGAGAATACACACCAGTAATCACAACCACCTCAAAATGTAGGGAAGCAGGATCAGGTCTCGAGTGCTCCCTCCGCCGACGCCACCCACCTAACGCCGCTCTCGGCCTGAAAGCAGACAATGAATGCCTGAGTTTCCAGGAGGAAACCCAGTATGCCAAACCCTAACACATATATGGACAGAAATGAAATGTGCAAAGAAATGTAAAACACCACAACAGAAACACCCGCTAAGTTCCCGGGACCTCTCTCCCGGCCATAGCCCAACAACACGGGTCTCAAGGGTCCTCTCACCCCAACCCACCAACACACGTGCACACAAGGCACCGCCGGTCCAAAACACGGCCACACCACCCCCTCATTGCCTCAGTGTTACCGGAGCCACGGTTTTGCATCATTCGCCGGAGCCACGACTTTGCCTCATTCGCCGGAGCCACGGCTTTGCCTCATTCGCCGGAGCCACGGCCACAAGTCACAACCTGTGTCACCACTAATCGCTATAGGGCCGGAATGTCTGTGCCGTCGGCCCAAAAGGGCCGGAGACCCGTTGCCTTCTAGCCAATCAATAACAACACACACACACACAAAAACAGTGTAAAACGGTCGAACAAAACATGGCTTCCGGTCGACCGATCCTCACCCAGAGAACTGGCCCAACCGAAAAACCCGCCAAACGGTCGACCGACAAAGGGGTCCCGGTCGACCGAAAAACACCAGTAGAAATCTATTTTCGCAATCAACAGTAAAACGGTCGAACAACCGAACCCTATCGGTCGACCGAAAACCACAAGTAGAACTCACCCAGAGTCCTCACATCACGGTCGACCGAATCCACACTTCCGGTCGACCGGCCATTAAGTTAACTTAAATGTCGGTCGAACGAGTCAAACAGGCGGTCGACTGTTTAGATGGTCAACGCCCCAACCGACCTACAACAGTACTTTCGGTCGACCGGCAAAGGGGTCCCGTTCGACCGAAAATACCCAGGACGTTTTCTCTCACTAAAAATTGCACATCCGGTCGACCGCCCAAAAGGGCATCGTTCGACCGGTGCGAGGGATTCGCCCAAAATACACTATAACCGGTCGACCGAACCAAAACACCGGTCGACCGTTTATAGTTCAGAAACGGCTGTGCAGGTCCGACGAGCCCGAAACGGCCTACCGTCGACCGCTCCCACTCCCACACTAACACTAGGTGAGCTTGAAAGCAAGTTTGACATACCTTAAGGCTTGGAGAAGCCTTTGAAGAAACAACGGCGAGCGCCTCCTCGCGAAACCTCACGCAACAACGATCCTCGCTCCTCCGGCGACTCCACAACAACACTCGAGCTCTCCGATCGCCACACGACGCCGACCTCCACTTGCTGCCGAGAGAGAGACGAGTCTAGAGAGAGAGAGAGTGAGTGAGAGAGAAGAGACCGCGAGAGAGAGAGTGAGGAGAGAGAGTAAAACCAACCTTTATATACTTTTCTCCCACTCGATCTCAGCCGTCCATCTCAATCCATCACTAATCCTCCCCTAAACACAATTAAGAACAGTAAGCAAGGGTTAGGATCTAACATTTAGTCTTATATTAATTCATGTGGAGGCATAGTAGGGTCTAGTCTTTATACTTGAGTTCATGTAGCTTCATTCCAATTATTGTCTTGTTTGTTTTAATGATGTAGTCTTATCTTTATTCACGTGGAGGCAAAGTTGGATGTAGTTTTATGATTTCATGCACTACATGTTGTGAGGAGCTTAATGAACACACACACACACACTTCTTTATGTTCACATTATTTCTCTACCCCCTTTGGGGTTTAGTTTTATTGCTTATCTTCATTTCCTTTTTTGCATCTTAGTGTAGTTTAGTGTAACCAACCTTTCTCTCCATTTTTTACCACTCGCGTTCGTACAAACCAAGCGTCGACACACCTCCCAGTGGACGACCCGTATTTGCCACCGCTTCAACGCGGCCGTGCACTTGCGGTTTAAATAAAACGATCAATCAATCCCCATAAAAACATTATTTGCCACTAATATGATCACTAAAATTACCTCACTAAAATGTCCTCTGCCAGAGCCGTAGTCTCTATCTATAGGATGGTGAGTCATCCCTTCCTACCTTTTCTAAATGCTAATATTAATCAATCAAAGTTAGCAAACAAGAATATATGCATTGCATACACACTTGTATATCTGCAATCATCTTAATAGGATCATCAAGATAATAAAGAGAATTAGCATTGGGACAAAGACATCAAGACTCAAGACATGTAACCAAAGCTCCAGGAGAAGACTTGTAATTTTCTATTCATTGAGTTAATAAGATTAAATGTAAACTTGAGCACTAAGATTTTTTCTGGATCAAGTTCGGTCAACCGGTCCCCTAAGCGACAACTGAAATCATCTCCTTAGTAGTCATTAGGTTGCTCTCTGGAATGTCCAGTCAGATGACCGAAAGGCATTCGGTCGACCGAAGTTTCTTAGATCGGTTTTGGATTTTACTCCAACGATTGCATTTAAATATTGTCGTAGAGCCCAATTGACTTGTCCATTTTTGGACAACTGATCTCCTATCAGTCAACCAATTTCTTATTGGCCTTTGGCACACAATGGTTATTTCCACATGTAATATGACCATTGCCTACAACAGACATTTGAATCATAACTGTCAGCGCAAAAGTCATGCCTCTTTTGGTCATCCGAATAGACGACGGTCGACCAAACTAGCCTAAGTTGAAAACAACCAATCCTTATCAGTTAACCGAACTTTAATTGGTCAAAATTAGAAAATGTTACTGGAAGTTGGTCATTGGTTATCCGAACCATTTTCGTTCAACCGAATGCTTCATTCTGACTTATTCAGTCATCTTGTTTCGGACTACAATAGTATCAATTTCTGTAGTATCAATTTTCCAAAACAAAAAATAAAAATAAAAAATCTATTTGTATTTTTGTAATTTGTTATTTTGTTTATCCAAATAACTTATATTTGGCTAATTCGTGTTTACTTTAAAATTCTAGCACTATAATAAGACTAAGTTAGATGTGAGTTGAACCTCAAAATTTGGAAATTTTCTGAATCAGGCTGGATCCGATCCTGTTTGGACCAGACCAACCAATCCAACTCGGTTTAGTTTTCCCACTGAACCAATTTTGCATGGCATGGATTTCAAGATTGATTTTTTGTAATAGTAATAAAATATTTAAATATTTAACAAATACTCCAATGACAAGTACCTTTTACAAATCCTCTCCATTAATTTTCAATCGATATTAAAATACTTTTTGGAATAAATAACAATTACATAAATTACAAATGTGAATTTTTTTATTTGTTGTACGTCCTTTGTAATTTTATTTAGTGCTGTTAAATAAAAGAAAGGAAAATTATCAATTTAAATGTGTGGTATTGGTTTTCATTTTTTTGTAATAGAGAGAAGATGCCAATTTTACATTCAGAACTTAAAAAATGTAGGGAAAATTTCACTTTGCACCCCTCAAATGTACCAATGTATCACTTTGCCTCTCTCCAATTTTTATGTCATCAATTTGTTACCCACAAATCTGTTAGTTCGTCAAAAACCAATCCTATGTTGACTTAGTGTCTTAACGTAGTTAATTTTGTGAAATCACTAAAAAAATCCCAATTTACCCTTACTTCCCCTTTTAAACAAATATGAAATTTCCTCCCTCCAAACCATAGTTTTCTCCTTTTCTATTTCTCTTCTTCATTCTCTCCAAGTGTTGGGTTCAAGGTTCTCTTCCATTTCTTCAATCCATGCGAGAGAAGAACCTCAACTTCCAAAATGCCACAGTGGTATGTGTTGTGTCCTACGTGTGGCCGACACCGAAGAGAATTTGGGTCACTGCTTCTACGTGTATACTGGATTGGCAAAATAGGGGTTGTGAAATAGAGAGCTCTGGACTAAGAACAACTCTCCGCTTTCCTTTGGGAGTAAATTTCCACGGCATGTAGTATTGCCTGATATCAGATAACAATGCCAAACTGATTAGACAAGATCAGTTATTTAAGTGTTCAAGACTTCATGATCTTTTCCAATGATATATGAAACGAAAAATTGTGCGACCACCTCATGTTAAAATATTACATAACCCTTTAAGAAGACATTGTAATTATGTTCTACAACACACAAAGATCAACATAACTGATTATATGTTACGTGGAGGATTAATGTTTTTTCATCATAAGGTAACAAGTTGGGAATAGAAGATCATTATGGGATTTAAATAATAATATTAATAATTGGGTACATATGTGGCCAAGAAAATTAACATAAAGTAAAATGCGAACTATAAGAAGAAAACTGAAGTACACAAGTATGACAAACTAATAAGGGAAAATAATTATAAGGCCAAAGCACAGTGACAAAATGTTCCATAAGTTCAATCAATGTAGGTTTTTTTTACTGAACTGTTATTCGTCGCCGTAAAACTACTTAAATCGTACGTACAGATTACCATTTTGCCCTTCTACCATTTCTACTTATATAACTCTTCATTTCACTCTTCTAACACCACTTTCTCTTCATATCACTCTTCTATTCCCCACATATAATGTCTCGGAGGCCAGGAAAAGAACCAGCGGACGCCCTCATATTACTCAAATTTGGTAAATTACCTTCTTTATTTTAATTAATTTTCAAAAATAAATAAATTTGGGTGGGGCGTCCGTGGGAGACGCCCCACCAAAGGGCTAGGCGTCTGTGGGAGATGCCTCCCACGTAGGGGAGGCGGCTCCGGCAGACGCCTCCCCGAGCGTTGGGGCGTCTCCCGCAGACGCCCCAGATTTTTTTTAAAATTTATTTAAATTGATTATAAATTGTGATAAATTTAATGAATTAAATTAGTGTAGTAAATCCTTTTTGATTATAAATTGTGATAATTACTAAATAAATCGATTATTAAGTTAAAAGTTGTGATAATAGCTAAATAAATTGATTATTATGTTAATAATTAGTTGTGTACGATTTTAGTAAAGGATTATTGATTAATTGTGATAATTGCTAAATAAATCGATTATTAAGTTAATAATTAGTTTAATTATTTTAGTAAATCCATTAATAAAATTTTATTTTTAAAATTGAATTAATAGTCATCGGGTTACCGTGGAGGAAAAGGGAAATCAATTCCCTTACGCGTGGTACGTACGACGTCAGGCATGACGTTTCGTTCGCGGATCAGTTTGGAGGACATTTCCGAGAGTATGACGACTTCACCTGGACGATCTGAGTCGTAGCCGCGACCCCTCCACTTGTGATGCAGATTATTTGCAGTGGTTCGGTAGGTGCTCACATCCACTTATCGTACGCGGTATCATTCCGAGACTGGAGAGACCACTGGATAGGATATGTGCCGATGCGGTATGTTTATCTAATTTTATTTGTAATTGTAATGTATATTTTGTTATTATTGTAAAAGTACGCCAATTTTTATGTTACATACAGTGGATGAGTAGGGTGATACGGTGTACGCAGCCGTTCTTGCGATAGAAAGACAGGATGCCGACTGAGGATATGAGACTTGCATGTGCAGATTGGGATTGCCTCATCGAGGATTGGAACAACCAGTTGGGCATTTCGGACCATGATTCGGATGCTGAGCTGTAGTCATTTGCTCTTACTATCGTTTTATTATGTGTTGCACTATTACTACACTTGTTGGTATTTGCTTATGCTTATCTGTGTACTCTTATTATTTATTTCTTACGAACATATCTTCTACTTATTTCTTTGACTATCGTATTTTAATATTTATTTCTCACGAACATATATTCTACTTTTTTCTTTAGATATCAAATAATACTTAAATTTAAAATATGGTAAAAGAACAACACGATCTAAGTACAAATACACGATATATTATACATTAAAAATGCATTACAAATTACAATCAATATGTACTACGTAACCGGTTCCAATATGTCATCCTACTTTCGTACTGATCCTCTCATCCAACAACACTCTCATCTCGCATTTGATACCACAAGGTCGCTATAGGAGGTACTGGGAAATCATCAGCTAATTCCAAACGAATAAAATGTCTGTAACTCCCTAAATGAGCAATGACCAACTCTCTGACAAGCCTCGTCATGGCAGACAGACTCTCGCAAGGTAGCACAGTAAGACACGGGAACAACGAACCATCCGTTCCCATTGAGAAATACATGACCGCACACTTGTAAAAATTAGCAATAGGAAACAAGTCGGCCCAAACCTCCATATAATGTTCCTCGTCACAAGCTCCTCCGCCCCAATCAATTCGTTGACGAGCCTGTACCACATTGCCGAAATAGACACTCTCATAAATAGGATGTGCACCTATCTCATTTGAAATCCACGACGGGCGTACGACCGGTTGTCTTGACCACCATGGAAGACATCAGCAACACATCGAAATCCACAGTTGCCATCAGCACGTACGCCATTCCACCTCTCCAGAAATGGTAAAATGATTCCTGTCCGTCTATCAAGATATGAGAATTTGTCCACGTCAATCCGTCTGGACACTATAAGATAGATAAATAGCAATTCATTAAAACAAAAAATTATGAAATAATATATTCAACCCCATCTAGATTATTGATATATAATAAATAACAACAAAGATATCGTCATACCTGATCCTGTGCCCGTGTTCACGGATGATCGAGACGAATTGGAAGACCGACCACGACCCCTGCTCCCACTACTGCCATACCAACCACGACCTGGCTAGCATACTCGAAGGCACTCGGGTCCCGACGTGTCGACTTTCCCCTGGGTCGACCTCGTACCTTAGTATTTTCTGCGGGTTCTCCATAGTTTGACTAATCGGGGTGTAACTGTTCGTATAAAATACGAGAGGCACTACGATTTACTGCAGGGTCGCTCTCCGAAATCTCATCAACGAGCTTCCGAAAATGTTCGACGTCTTGTGCTGACTGATTCACAAACTCTGACATCTGGACTCCTTCTCCAATGACAAGTGTTTTCCAAAATGGCTGAATCTGCTCTAAATAAAATCCATCACCTGACGCAAAACACTCGTACATGGTACATGCACAAGGAATCTCATGTGATGTCAGAAAAGCACACCCGCAACGATATTCAACTTCATCACTTAAGTCTTGCATTCTCTTCAACTCCTGAGTCAATAACGACAAGCAGCGATGCAAAACTCGGCCATTTATATGCTGAAACAAAGGACCTATATAGTTTGCCAAAATTCAACGTCTCGAATCTTCAAGAAAGTTCCGAATATTCGTCAGCTGCATTTCAATAGCCGAGTTCACATGGTCGAAAAGAGTGTCGAGGGCGGCAATTGATGTAGTGATCCATTCTTTCAGAGCCGAGTGTGCACTTTCCACATTGCAGTTCGTAGTGCTGCCAAAATGAAGAACTTTATTCGTCCAATTCAACACAAATTTTTCCTTATGCACTAACCACATGTCCTCCACATACTCCGTCAGCACTGGCCAGGACTTGTAAGAATCTTTCAGATTACGGACTGCTCTACCATAATCAGTCTGTGAATCAGAAAACATGACTCTCCTCCACTTTCCACGCCTAAAACTCTCTGCAAGCTGCTTGTCCTTGCCGAATACGTGGTATGCGTAGTTGTACACGTCTTTGTTGATATGCCAGGTGCATAGTAAATGAGCAGACTCAGGAAAAACCTCTGCCACTGGTCGCATCAGACCCAACTCCCGATCCGTTATTATTGCAGTCCAGCTAACAATATCCAATAACAGATCTCGCAACCTCTCCAACACCCACCGGTTACTAGACTCAGTCTCATTCTGCAAAATCGCATATCCGACGAGGAAATTCATGTTTGTTGGAGTAACCCCAACCATCTCAAACAAAGGCATCTTCTACTTGTTCGTCTTATATGTTGAATCCATGCAGATTACGAATGAGTATGTACGCAACAACTGAACTGAAGTCGGATGCGCCAAAAATGCGTGAGTGAGGACATTAGTTTCTTCATCTGCCACAATCCAATGCAAATAGTTATGCTGCACTGCCTGACTGAGAAACTGCTGCGTGGGATTCCTGTCTTCAGATTTCGTCCTCCTCATGTACTTTCTGAAGTTATAAATGTGTCTTTTATTGGGATTATCGTCCTGGAATTTCTCTTTTACCGCCAACAAAATGTTACGTGGTCTTGCTTGTGCCTCTGTCATATCACGAACAATTTGCATGGCCCCAACACTAAGTCCGCTGACCTGTCGGTGACCCTCTGAATAAACTGCAAATGCGTGGTTGTGCTGCCCATAGGTGTTACTAGAAACAACGAGCCATCCATCACGATCCCGTCGCTCCACCACTTTTACCAAAAAACGACAACCACAACCTTTTCTTTTTGTATTCTTTCGCAGTGCAATACTCGTATCACGAGAACTCATTTCACGTCTGCAATCACATCTCAGGTAACAATCCATCTGGTTATCTGTTTTTGGTTTGTATGATGATATAACCAAAAAAATCCGGCTCTTATTGCAACTTGTTTCGCCCATTTACAAGCTTTCTCGATTGTTGTAAATATTTCTTTACTATCAAAAAGCTCACTGTAATCTTCTCCATCACCACCAAAATCTTGCAACGGAACCTGGAAAAACTTAACAGAAAATTAAAAAAAATTAAAAATTAAAAAAATGGGCGTCTGGCCAAAACATCTCCACCAACGTGGAGGCGTCTTATCCACACGCCCGAGTCGGGAAAAAAATCCGCCCCCGTTACATCGCCGGATCCAGGTGCTTCGCCAGACATTTTCATGGTGTTGGTACTAGGAATGTGAGTAAAACTGTTTAAAGACACGAGACGAAATAGGTATTAATTGATTTGTTAATGGTAAAAAGGTAAATTTTGGGGGCGATTTAAGTAGTTTTCAGGCGACGAATAATAGCTCCCTTTTTTTAAGGCCACAAATTTAATATTTTTTAATGTATCTCAACTTTTTAAGTCCAAAATACCCCCATGACCTCCAAACCAAAAAACCCTCAAATCATTTAATCAAGCACAAAATCCCCAACTCCCACTCTAAAACGACCCCAACTCCGGCGAGGAACAAGCCCCCACCTCCAGGTTGTATACGAGTTGTAAAAATCACCAAATAAGTTGGCTCATTTGACACAACAACCTGGGTTGTCCGGTCCAAACAACCTAGGTCGTTTCACGAGGCCGTTTCACAAACCAACAACCTGGGTTGTTTGACCAATGAGACATCTTATTTAACAAAACAACCTGGGTCGTTTCACAAAACAACCCACACAACACTAGTGCGTCACAACTCTTTCGGTGGAAAAAAATGACTCAGCTGGTTTGGTGGAAAAAATGGCCCAGCTCATTTTATGTTCTCTCAAATCATTAGTATTCCACGCGCCCTTTATGAACACATTAGGTTCCTAATTACGATTTTTTCTTCTTCTTGACATCGTCTTTGTAACGAGTCTTGAATCACCTTATTTGGATATCAGAGGAGAGTGTTATGCACAAATTATTGATGATCTATCGATTGTCCAGTTTCAAAATACATTCTACCTTGACACACCCTCGTATCATCAGAATTTGAAAAGTTGTAAGAGAAACGAATATGTGTCCATTTTAATTGTTTTTCCAACGGATCTAGATCATCAAATTCCGTATTTGGATGTGGATGTTATAAAAAAAGAAGTTGCATGTGCTGGCAATCCAGACATCTTCACCCCTCCCCGGGACGGTTCCTACCCTGCCCGGGACAGTCCCTGGCAGACAGTCCCTTCCTTTCCAAGGGACAATCTCAAGAAACGACCCAACTTATTTATCTTAAGAAAATGACCTAGCTTATTTATCTCAAGAAAACAACCCAGCTTATTTATCTCAAGAAAACAACCCAACTTATTTATCTCAAGAAAATGGCCTAGCTTATTTATCTCAAGAAAACGACACAGCTCCAACTTATTTACCACAAGAAAATGACCCAACTTATTTACCACAAGAAAATGACTCAACTTATTCAGCTCAAGAAATGACCCAACTTATTTAGCTCAAGAAAACAACCTAAATGTGGAAATTTTAAAGCACTAGGCAAGCAAAAGAAGACAAGTCACCCAAGGATCATGGCAAGCAGATATATCGATATTAAATGCAGCACACTAACATGACCCTAAAAATGCAAACAAAAGAAAACAAAATCAAAAGACAAGACTCGACTATGTACACACGTAAAACACCCCCCCACACCTACTTCATGCATTGTCCTCAATGAATGTGAGCAAGATACTACATGAATTTATGCATGAAAAAGAATAGATCTCACCAATGTGAAGGACACAGGGAAGATTATGGCTATGTTGATGGACACAACCCAAATTCCCTCAAAACCTGTGAGATACTAAGGAAGGGATACAAATACGTGAAAGAAATGGGGCCCAAATACTCAAGGGTTGGGGCCCACAACAATCGATGCTCACTGAATGATTTTTTTTTACATATATACACATGAACGCTCAACCACTCATGTAGGAGCATGACTGGTTGTGTGCGAGGGAGGTTCATGAAGGAACATGACCTCCTCGACTTCGGCTGGTGCCCCCTCCAAGTAGGGTTTGAGGCGTTGTCCATTAACTTTGAACACGTCCCCATTCCCTGGGTTCAAGATCTCAACCGCTCCATGAGGATAGACGGGCCAGACCAGCGACTGCGGAGCTTACCCGCAAACAGATGAAGCCGGGAATTGTAGAGCAACACCTTCTGCCCGGCCGTAAACACCTTTCGCATAATCATGCGATCATGAAACATCTTGGCTCGGGACTTATGAATTTTGGCATTCTCGTACGCATCATTGAATAGCTCTTCCAATTACACAATGTCGAGCTTACGTTGTACTCCCGCTTGATCAAGATCCATATTCAGGTTCTTGATCGCCCAGAAAGCACGATGCTCAAGCTCGACGGGTAGGTGGCAAGCCTTGCCGTACACTACCCGATATGGGGACATACCCAAATTGGTCTTGTACGCGGTGCGGAAAGCCCACAACGCGTCATTCAACTTGGTAGACCAATCCTTCCTCGAGGAACTAACCGTCTTCTCAAGAATTTGCTTTAATTGACGGTTAGAGATTTCGACCTGCCCACTAGTTTGCGGATGGTATGGGGTCGCAAGCTTGTGGGTGATCGAATATTTCCTCATAAGTGCTTCAAAGGAGCGATTACAGAAGTGGGTACCCCTATCGCTGATTATGGTATGAGGAGTACCAAATCGCGCAAAAAAGTCCCTCAAGAATTTGGTGACCACCTTGTTGTCATTGGTCTTTGTGGATATAGCCTCAACCCACTTAGACACATAGTCAACGGCCACCAGAATGTAAACATTCCCGAACGAGTTCGGGAAGGGACCCATGAAATCGATGCCCCACACATCGAAGATGTCGACAACAAGGACATTTTGCAAAGGCATCATGTCACGTCGACCAATCCTGCCAAGGCACTGGCTCCTATCACATTGCTTACAAAAGTTGTAAGCATCCTTGAAAAGAGAGGGCCAGTAGAATCCAGATTGGAGCACCTTGGCAGCAGTTTTCTTTGCTCCAAAGTGTCCTCCACATGCCTTGGAATGGCAGAAGTGGAGTACACTTTGGAACTCGGTATCAGGGACGCACCGCCTAAAAATTTGGTCAAAGCAGTATTTGAATAGGTAGGGGTCGTCCCAGTGGAAGAATCTGACATAAGATCTAAATTTGGATTGGTCAGATTTTGACCAACCCACAGGAAGTTGCTCGGTCACGAGATAGTTCACGATGTCGGCAAACCAAGGGTTATCTTCGATCGTGAACAACTGCTCGTCAGGAAATTTGTCATCAATGATTTGGTCCTGTGGGTTGGTCGTCTCTAGATGAGACAAGTGGTCAGCTACAACATTTTCACACCTTTTTTTGTCCCGAATCTCGATATCGAATTCTTGTAACAACAAGATCCATCTCAAGAGTCGGGATTTTGCATCTTTCTTCGCCATGAGGTGCTTGATGGTTGTGTGATCAGAATAGATAATCACGTGGGAGCCAATCAAGTACGACCGAAATTTCTCCAAAGCAAATATGATTGCTAAGAATTCCTTCTCGGTCACAGTGTAGTTCAATTGGGCATCATTGAGTGTTCTACTGGCATAGTAGATCACATGAGGCAATTTGTCCAATCGTTGCCCAAGCACTGCTCCCACAGCGAAGTCAGATGCATCACACATTAACTCAAAGGGTTCAGTCCACATCGGTGCCTTAATAATGGGAGCTGAAGTCAACTCTTTTTTCAAGGTCAAAAAGGCATGGTGGCAATCCGGTGTGAACTAAAAAATGGCATCCTTAGCCAATAAGGCGGTGAGAGGTCAAGCAATTTTGCTAAAATCCTGAATGAACCGCCGATAGAATCCAGCATGCCCCAAAAAGGCGCGGATATCCTTCACATTACGTGGCGGTGGGAGATTAGCAATGATACCCACTTTGGCGGGATCGACCTCAATTCCCATACTTGAGACCACATGTCCAAGTACAATCCCTCGCTTCACCATGAAGTGACATTTCTCCCAATTGAGAGCGAGGTTCTTCTCACGGCATCGCTTGAGGACAAGGCTCAAGTGATGAAGGCACTCATCAAAGGAAGCGCCAAATATGGAAAAGTCGTCCATGAAGATCTCAAGGAAACGCTCAACCATATCGGAGAAGATGCTGATCATACACCTTTGAAACGTTGTCGGCGCATTACATAACCCAAAGGGCATGCGACGGTAGGCAAACGTGCCAAAGGGACAAGTAAATGTGGTTTTCTCTTGATCCTCGGGGGCGATGGGAATTTGGTTGTAACCGGATTATCCATCAAGAAAACAATAATAGTCATGTCTATTCAACCTTTCCAACATCTGATCAATGAATGGCAACGGGAAATGATCTTTCCGTGTTGCCGCATTGAGCTTGCGATAATCAACGCAAACTCGCCGGCCAGTTTGCAGGCGTGTCGGGATAAGCTCATTATGCTCATTCTCCACAACCATCACGCCTGACTTCTTGGGAACCACATGGACAGGACTCACCCACGAACTATCAGAGATAGGATAGATTATGCCATGATCCAAGCACTTAAGAACCTCCTTTCGGACGGCTTCTTTCAGTACAGGTTTCAATCTCCGTTGTGGGTCCCTGCGGGGCCTAGAATCCTCTTCCATGTGGATCCGATGCTGAACAATACCAGGGCTAATTCCCTTGATATCCTTCAAGGACCACCCGATTGCCTCTTTGTTTTCAAAGAGTACTCTTTTGAGGGCAACCTCTTGATCTTGGGCAAGATCAGAAGCAATAATGAGTGGCAAGGTCTCATTATCCCCTAAAAAGATGTACTTTAGGTTATCGGGGAGCGGTTTAAGCTCGACCAGAGGTGGATCCTTGTCGGATTCAGAGTTACTTTCAAGTGGCTCTAGGGCTACGGGGTAAGAGGAGCAAGCACCCAGATGTGCCTCCTCGTCCCAAGAAATGCTGGCGGATTCCTCAAGATTCTCTTCACTCGCAACCTGGTCATCAGGCACCTCAAATATATGTCGATGTGAGTCGAACATGCCTAATGACTCGGGCTCATCAGTGTCCTTGATGAAATTGGCTCCGACAGTGTCGTCGAAGAGCCCGGGTTGCTTACCAAGAGTGAAGATTTTGAAATCCGCCATGAGGTTTCCAAAAGACAACCTCATCAAGCCATAGCGACAATTGATCAAAGCCTTAGATGTCACGAGAAATGGCCTTCCAAGGATCACAGGAATTTGTCCTTGTGGGTTGGACACGGGTTCAGTATCCAAGATGATGAAATCAACTGGAAATACAAACTCACCCACTTTGATAAGGACATCCTCCACACTCCCTCGTGGAATTTTGACAGATCTATCAGCCAACTGGAGGGTTGTCCTCGTTGGTTTAAGATCGCCTATTCCAAGGTTGACATAGACTGAGTAAGGAAGGAGATTCACAGATACCCCCAAATCCAATAAAATTTGAGAGATTGTCACATTCCCAATCATGCAAGAGACAGTTGGACAACCTGGGTCCTTGTATTTGACTTGCATGGGTTGTGTCAATATGCAGCTCACATTGGCGGCCAAAAAGGCCTTTTTGGGCACATTTGTTTTTCTCTTGGTGGTGCAAAGGTCCTTGAGGAACTTGGAATACGGTGACATTTGTTGAACAACGTCCAACAACGAGATGTTCACCTTTAGTTGCCTGAGTACCTCAACGATCTTGTCCCAATGCTCATCACGTTTTTTCGTCAACCGGTGAGGGAATGGTGCCTTGGGGATATAAGAATCACGAGGATGAGTCTCAGAATTAGGTTCCTTAACAGGCTCAAGACTCTCCTCGGAAGTCTCGCCAACAAGGTTGGCTTCAGGCATTTCCACATTGTTGTCAACGACCCTTCCCGATCTCAAGGTATGAACAACATTGGCATGTTGGGAAGGGTCACTTTCAACATTGTGTACATTTTGCCTGGTATGAGCAGGCTGACCCCTGGGATTAACCACAGGTTGACTCGGTAACTGACCCTTCTCACGTTCATGGAACTGATGAGCCAACTGACTAACTTGCATTTCCAATGCTTTGACCGAATTATTGTTGGCCGCAAACATGGATTGAGTGCTCTGCATGAACGTTTGAAGGGTTTGTTCAAGGGTAGAGTCCTTAGGGTCAACCCGCTGGGGTGGTGGAGTCTGGTTAGAATAACCCGACGAAGAGGCCTGACCAGGTTGGTAATTATGGTGCTGAGACCTTTGATGTGGGGGTTGGTAGGTCGCCGATGGGCGTGGAGGTTGATAAGGTGGAGATTGAGGTTGAGCGTGCGAGCTTTGACCGTGGCCTCCACTAGACCCCCAAGAGAAGTTAGGATGGTTACGCAATCCCGGGTTGTAGGAATGACTGTACGGGTCGTTTCGGGGCCTTTGTTGATACATCGCATTTGCATGCTCAGTATCCCATGGAGCGTAAGCGCACTCCAAGTCATCATGTCCCGACAGTCCACACCTAGTACACCCGGGAGTAGCGACCTGAGCTACAGGAGCTCGGTCCATCTCCAAACTCTCTATCCTACGCATGAGAGCAGCCATTTTCGCCTCAGACGCGATAGTCGACTCAACATGATATGATCCAGCTCGAACAGAAGACTGTAGGATTTCATGTTTAATTATACATATATATTTTTCGAATTTTCATGTATAATAAGGAACTATTACAATTTTCTTCGATTTATTTATGCATGCATCGGTTTGTTTTAACAACTAGTTTCAAAAATTTATTAAAAAAACACAAAGGGACTCCGAAATTCATACCTAGAAGTTCTCAAAAACTTCTTGACGTTTCAGAGACGTTGAGGAAGCCAATCGTCGCTTCTCGTTGCGCCGGATGCCTCCGAGTGTTCACTGAAACCCTAAACAAGGTTGGAGAGAAAGGAGCTAGCCAATCAATCTCCAAACAAGCTTAGAATCTAGCTACAAACCCCTTCCTTAGCCTCTGAGATTTCTCCTTCAAAGACTTAGAAAACTAAGAGAATTTTCGTGGATTTTTGTGGTGAATTAGGACAGAAAAATATTTAGCAAACTTCTACTAACATAATTAAGGAGAATAAAGACCTATTTATAGGCTCCAATCTTACTCTCAATCATGGCTATTCTTAAGCCACGAATTCTTGACATTTTCTCTCACAAACTAATTCTATAATGCATTATATGCACCCACAAAACGTTTGACTAAGTTTGGAGCTAATCCAACCATCGATCAAATTAATCTCTTAATTATCAACGGCAGAAAATCGATCGTGCTTCGGTTTACCGAGTCCCACTCAGTTAACCGAATATGTCACGATCGTTTAACCGAGTACGCGACAGATGACCGAATCTTAAGGAGAAAAATTCTCCTTAACCGATCAGACTAATTCTCGTCCAAGACCGAGTGCTATTCGGTTAACCGAAAATATCGGAACTTGACATTGTTCGGTCGACCGTTTCTGGTTCGGTACACCGTACCAATGATCCAGGCACTTTGGTCAAGTTCGGTCAATCAACTTGACCATCCGTTCCACGTTCGGTTGACCGATCCACAGATCCTTTGGTCGACCGAACCTTAACGGATTACCGAACTTCTACCCGATTTTGCCTTTTTCAAATTTTGGATTTATTTCCAACAAAATTTGAACTTTAGGGGTTTCAGAAAATTCACAACTTATGCAATGTACTATCCTATGCAATAATAATTTATTGCACCCCATAATATATGCATCTCATATGAATTTATCATGATTCTAATTATGTTATACATAATTGATTTTACTTGTTCACCACATGTGTCATATTTTCTATAAGAAACCTGACACATCATATGAATCAAAATCAAGCTTCTTGTTTCCCGGTTTTTTGCGGTGTGACCTATGGGAGGATCTAGACTAAGTTGGCAGTGATATTAAGAGCTTAATATCACAAGCTATAAGCGGTATCTAGCTACACATTATAGCTCCCAATTAGTTAGATGTCTTAATTCCACTCGAACAAAAACCCTATCCATTTAGTGATGGAGTGCACCACTTGTGTCCGTCCCTTGCCTCATGATATTAAGAATACACACAAAGTAGTATTGTGTCATCTTTGTATTAGTATTCATTTCTTGATCTCTTTAAGCTAGTTATAAATATGTGTTAAGTCAAATCACATTGTGCACATTACAACTTTGGTTTATCAAGGGGCCCACTAATATCATCACTTAATTAAGAGGGGGCAATGATAGTCTTTTGACTAACTATCTTCTCCAACAAAAGTTGTACTTAACCAACCAATGCCTTTACACTACACTTATCGATAGTTCAAGACACTGATCTAATTAAGTATTCCTTAAGTGATCAGATATAAGTCTCATATCAAAGGACCAAAGACACAGTAAAATATTAATGACACAGAAACACATTTCTATAATATTTTACTTATTAGGTCTAATCAGTATACAAAAGTAACATTTTCCTCTTTTGCATACCCGTGTTGTCACTCACTTGTAGAGCTACAATGATCTATGACCAACACGACAATCTTAACATGGTAATTAATGTCCCATGTTAATTACCATGATTGCGAATATCTTTTGTTTTATGTAAACCAATATCTTTTAGAGCTCTACGGTTAAGGACCAAGAGCCTCTTCCTTAACACTTCTAAAAGACGAATAACATAAACAAGGAACAAAATGATTTCTCATTCAATTCATAATAATTGACATTTAAAAGTAAAACTTTTAGAACACATTCCCTTCAAAGACCTGGCGGCTGGTGGCTCTCTCATGGTGTCCCACTCGAAGGTACGCTCAGCCATAGACTCAAAAGTGTCCCATGCCTCCTCGATGTGTTTCATTTGGAAGTCACCCTGACACATCGACTCCAACAATGTGCGGGTGTTGTAGTTGATGCCCTCATAAACAATCTGGCACAACTGCCATAGCTCAAGTCCATGATGACGACATTGCTGGAGAAGGTCCTTGAACCTCTCAAAGAAACCATGAAAAGATTCGGTCTCGGTCTGATACATTTGATGTATCTGGTGCCGTATCTGTTGAGTTTTCCTTTGAGGGAAAAATCTCTTCAGAAAGACGGTCACAAAGTCATCCCAAGACTGAATCAAGCTCGCCGGGAGGATATACATCCATTTTTTCGCATTATCCTTCAATGCGAAAGAAATCATCCTCAACCGGACTGAATCCTCGTCAAGCTGTTGAAGCTTGAACATGGAGCATACTTCCTCGAATTCGCGTATAAAGATATACGGATCCTCCTTATTGGCAGTAAAGGTTGGAAGCATGCTCACATATTGAGGTTTCAGCTCATAGTTGTTCCCGCGAGCAGGGGGAACAACTATGCAAGAAGGGTGCGCGACCCGAACAGGATGGGTCCGCTCCCACAAAGTCATCGGTCCATCATGTCGAGCTAAAGGTGGTGGTACACCAAGAACTCGATCCTGACCGAATCTCCCTTCCTCTCGAGACAGAGGAGGAAGAGAAGGAGGTCTACGTGGTGGTGGGAGCAGACTGAGGTACTCCATGTATGGAACCCGGTCTCCCTCTCCACCACGAGATGACTCGGCCTCTTGCTCCAAAGGAGCATGAGGCGGAGATGGTCGATCACCAAGACCGTCCATCTTAGAAGAATGCACTCTCTCAAGTCGAGCGCTCTCACCAAAACGAGCCCAACCTCGCATAAAATGCTCGACTCGACTCTAACAAACACTCAACAGAAGGTGTACTAGAGGAGGAGACTATACGTAGAGAATAGATGAGGAGAGGACTCAGGTGAGGAGGGAAGAATCCCTAGAGCTAGCGTGGGTAGAGGGATCAGGAAGAAGCCTAACTAGCAAGCACGGCTCAAACAATGTAAGGCAATGGGTCCTTAGGCTAGACGACGCCTAACTTCGAGGTCACTAGCCTCGACACGTCTCACCTCCCTACAACGAAGACCACAATGCCCAGCAAGTGATACCAGATCCGGAGATCTAGTACCTCCTACTATCGACAAGGTAGGCAACGCCGATCAGGTCATGACGGTCTCAACTAGATTACTCTCCTAGTGCGCCCGCAATCCTAGGGCCAATGTCTACTTGCTTTTAGTTAAGGCTTTATTAAGAGTGATTTTTGGGGCCAAGGAAAGGGTGATGAAATCCCCCACCTTATCTTTTATAGGACAGCCCCTCCTTAGTAGCGTTTTGATCCTAAGTCTAGTAATCAATTGCTCCAATCAAACGCTCGCTCACTCTTGTCCTGATGCAATTCCTACTAACTAATACATGAGCATACGAGATGAATGAATGAGTGTAGGAAATTGTGTACCTCATGCCAGCACTCAACAACTGAAAATAAAGCTAAAAGAAAAGACAACTATATGCCTAAGTCAATACATGATGCGTGACCTAAACAAGTAAGAACGTCTAGTCTTTTGCTTTGGATTTTAGGGCCAAGGTGATTAATGGGGGAGTGATTAATGATCTGGGAGTAAACGAGAAGTCATAGCATGCAAAATAGGGCTCCCAGATAACACCAATTATAGAATGAACTACCAAAAAAAATTTAAGAGCCAAACACCCTCACCAGGCCGCCAATTGGCGGTCTCCAACCGCTGATTGACGGTCCGTTTAGGTCCTCTGTTCCTCAAATTTGTCCAGTAGACTCCCCTTGATCCGATGGTTCCCTGAAACTAAGAAAACTGGAAACAAAAAATTAAAACCCCATCGAATCGTCCAAACCAACGTCTGGACAGAGCACCTCCCCGGCAACGGCGCCAAAAACTTGATTGATCGTTTTATTTAAACCGCAAGTGCACGGCCGCATTGAAGCGGTGACAAATACGGATCGTCCACTGGGAGGTGTGTCAACGCTTGGTTTGTACGAAGGCGAGTGGTAAAAAATGAAGAGAAAGGTTGGTTACACTAAACTACACTAAGATGCAAACAAGGAAATGAAGATAAGCAATAAAACTAAACCCCAAAGGGGGTATAGAAATAATGTGAACATAAAGAAGTGTGTGTGTGTGTGTGTGTGTGTTCATTAAGCTCCTCACAACATGTAGTGCATGAAATCATAAAATTACATCCAACTTTGCCTCCACATGAATTAAGATAAGACTACATCATTAAAACATACAAGACAATAATTGGAATGAAGCTACATGAACTCAAGTATAAAGACTAGACCCTACTATGCCTCCACATGAATTAAGATAAGACTACATCATTAAAACATACAAGACATTAGCTAAGGTAAAGGCAACAAGAGCACATACACTACAAATTGTGTTTCCAATATTAACTTCATCCATATCCTAACCTTATTTCCCCATAGAATAGGTCCACTAATCAAAGCATAAGCTAAGCTTCATTCAAGAGCATTAGCATATCAAAGATAAGAGTGAAAACCCATTAGATGGTTATGGAAATCATATAAAGCTCAAGGGATATAGATAACACACACTTAATACACTACATGATTATATCACATATTTCTCCACCCCTCAAATGGGGATGGAACTACTCACACATATTTAAACTAACTACTCTAATAAAATGAAGCATTATACTGAAATGAAACTATACTAATCAAGCAAGAAATATTAAAGAATCATAAAACAAAACAAGCAACAAAGCAAACACATAAAAGGAAATCAACTAAGCAAGAATTAACAAGCTAAAGAAAACATATATTATTAACTCACTCAAATTACAAGCAGCTCTTCCTCCATCAGAGTTTTGCTTCAAGGCTTCACTCTTAGTAGGGAAGATGCCACCAAAGAGAGAGATGGATACAATGGGAGGTGAAGAGTTCTATTTATAAGCATGGAAAAAGCTAATCCGGGACAATCCCCCGATGTGGGACTAAACCAATACCAAAAATAGCCTAAACGAACATTAATACAAGTCCAGGAGAAGTGTGGGCGGATCTGGCATGATCCAAACCGCCAATTGGCGGTTCCAGACCGCCAATTGGCGGCCTATAAAGCCCAGATCCGTCTGGGTTTTCTGTTGGGCTTTGCTGGAAGTGTTTCTTGGTCTTGGATGCATCTACTTGGTCTGTTAGAGCTCCGACCTGAATCGAATTGCCAAAATACTCCCCATGATGGTGTGGAGTTTCCTGTTTTGTTCTTAGGTCCTTCGGTCTTACGATCAGGTCCTTCTCCATTGCATCTCAGTCCCTAGGTCTCACAATTAAGTCTTTTTTTCCTGCTTTTGGGTCCTTTGATGGCTCGTCTCTTCAAACCTCTTTATTCCGAAAAACTAAACATAAAACTCGTCACGTAGCATTGCTTAGGTGTAAGATAATGGATATAAGATACAAATATGAGCATGAAATGATGTCAATCAGGAATAGTGGTAGGCTAAGATAATTGAAAGAAAGATTTTCCAACTGGCAGCCCACTATCATTTTTACGTTGTTGACAAGGGAGTTAGAGCAAGTGATGTAAACGAGGAAGCTTTTATCAAAATTAATTTTTAGTCCATATAAAGTTTGGGAAATAGCAAGAATCCTTTTCACATTGATGATGTTGGAGGTTTAGGAAGACTTGAAAAGGATGGTGTCATCCACGAACTGCGAGATGCAAAGTTTTGGTCCTTCTCAAACCTAAGTCGAAAAACCACCAAAACTCAATGATAAGAATTAAATTTATACCGCAAGTGCACGACGTCAATGAAGACGTGGCAAGTACGGGTCGAACACAAGGAGGGAGAGATATTGTTATTTTTGTGATTTTCGAATTAAGGAAGAAAGAGAGAGAAATATGTTTGGTTTGAGATTTTTGGTTTTTTTAATTAATTTTTAAAGAACAACAAAAACTAAAAAGATAATAAAGCAAAGATGGATGAGATTCCAGCGGGTGGAGGTTTAGATATCGGGTTTTGATTAGAGAATTCTGAAACTTATAATAAATCACATTAGTTATAAAGCATTACATGATAAATGACTCAACATAAACTCAAGTAATCAAAATATACTAACACGAAATTAAAATAATAACGTAATTCTTCTTCTCATCACCCTAAATCCGTCACCCCCACCCTTTGGAGAGAGTTAGAAACTCATGGATGGAGGGAAGGAGAAGGGGTCCTAGAGAAACTACAAAAGAAAACTAAAAACACAAAATAAAAGAACAGAATTTTATTGCTAAAAAGAAGAGGAGGAGAGGAGCCCCTTCCAATACATGATTCGGCCTTATTTATAGCCTCAACCGGGGATCCTAATACATAAAAGGAACGTACACGCGTCAATACAGCATTGGTAAAAATTTGAGCGCACGGATCGACTTTTGTGTGGTGGAATCGCCATCTTTTTGGCTCGGAATCGATCCGGATTTTTCCTGTGTGTTTATGGCATGTTTTAGCTGTCCTTTGCGCGTCCGAATTAATTATTGCATATCTTTGGAGATCCGAGTTAATTTCTTCATATATTTGGAGATCCAAATTGATTTTTCTTTTGAACTTCTCCAAAATAATATTTTGGTACTCGTAATTTGCAGTCGGGTCCTCGGCTTTTGCAATTAAGTCCCTGACCTTTTTGTAATTAGGTCTTTGAATGCTTTTATGCTTGGATGGACTTCAATTTGAATCCCGATAATCTTGAACCGGTCTTTATCATAGAAATGAGTCTTTTGCATGTGTTTATGCTCGGGATATGTGTAATTTGCATTCAGGACCTGTATTATGTAAATAAGACTAAACACATACCTTAGTAGCATTTATTGATATAAAATTAATCTAAATGAAAGACATATGATGCAATGTATGCAATGCATCACTCAACTTCTACCATCTTGTGAAAAAGGGTCTGACTGTTTTTCTACTTTCATCTGACCATTTGAAGTCAACCGTCTAGCATGTTTTTTACTTTTATCTGACCATTTAAAGACAACATTTCTTTTGTGCAGCGGTCAACCGGTTTTGCCTTTCTATCTGACCGTTCCATGGTTTTCAAATTCCCATTTCAACTTGTTTTCTTATCGTTATTCCTTAATGGCTATTTTTGAATTTCATGTTGTTACCCAATTTAGACTCAAGACCACCTGTCAGCCGAAACACTCTTAGAGGTTGACCAAATTAGACCCAAAATTGGATAGTAACTTTTCTTGAATTCGTTTGACCATTAATAACCCTACAACCGACTAACCAGTTTTCTCTGGGCAAAACACAGTTCATATTTTGTTCATTTGAATGGTAGTTGCATTCCGTTCGACCATTACTTAATAAATTAAGTGAACGGTCAGACGGAATGCTAGACCGGTCGACTGTTTCTGGCTCAGACAAAGCTTCACTTTACCATTTTATCGATTGTCTTCCACATTGTTTTGTCTTTATCCCAACGGCTATATGGCTCTTAGAGACTACAAATAGTGTTCAAATTTTAGTTTAACATATCTCTCACACTCCCTATTGTCCCATCCTTAAAGAGAAACCTCTCCCACTCCTAAGATGAAATCCTGAACATTCAAAGCCTAAACTTCCCACTTGTGTTTTTAAAGCCTATCCTACTCAAGTGTGCTCAAATGTTAGCGTGTTTTATAACACCATCTTTAGTTGTTTGAGAGTTGTATTGCTTCAGAGGAAGCCACCCTCTTGGGTTGTGAAAATCTAAAATTTAACCGCAAGCATACGGAACGTGTAGCTACAGGTCAAACATAGGGAGAGGTTGCAAATTTCAATCATTTTATTTTTCAGTGAAACACGAGTAATAGTGATGGTAGATTTAATGGTGGTTGATTTTTCGGTCTTTTTTAATATTAACAGATTAAAAAATAATGTAAAGATTTTTATTGGCATGAGTTGGGAAAGGTGTTGCACATTTCATTAAACACACGAGATTAGATTTTGTAATGTAAGCATGACTTGAAGTAATTAGACTATCAAATCATCAAACAACAAATAACCTAGATCTAATTACAACTTCACAAATTCTTGCAGGCAACGAAACAATGATACAATTCTAAGCATAGATTAAGATACTTACAAGTAACATTAACCTATCAAATAATTATAAATAATCTAGCTCCTTCAAGTGAATTGGCAAAAGTAATAACAAATCAAAATATGAACATGATGGCAACCCTAATTCTTAATTCATCCTAGCTCATATCTCTACCTTCCAAAAAATGGATTCAGTTACTGATGATGAAAGAAAACATAAAAGAAGAGAAGAAAGACCTGAAAAGAAATGATTTAGTTAGCTAAGAAAAATATAACTAAGTACATGCAACAAGAGACTCTCTCTCCCCATAGAAAAAAAACGAAAACTAAACTAAAGGGGAATAGCTCCTTTTTTATTAGAGAATAGAAGGCTTTATATAGAATTTTGTCCCTCTTATGGTAGTAGTGTTTACGACTCTATTATGTTCCTAATTTGGAAATATGTAAAATAAGAAAGTTGTCCGTCTATAAATTTGATTTGTAAGGAGAGTCTTGAATCACCTTATTTGGATAATGGAGGAGAAAGTAATACACAAATTACAGATGATATGTCGATTGTCCGGTTTCCAAATCCAATCTGTATTGAGACACATTTTTCACACTTGTATCATTGGAATTCGGTAAGTCTTAAGAAACAAATATTTTCTCCTTTGAATTGTCTTTCCACAACATCTTCAATCACGAGATTTGAATTTTGGTAGTAAATTGTATGACATATTTCGTGAAAGTATTGTCTGCAATCAAATCTTTCCAAATTCATGTTGATTGCTTAATACGAATTTCACACTTTAATGTTGCATCTTTTCTTATCATTTGAAGCCCACAAGAGCACATGAATGTATGGAGTGTATATTTCGTGGTGACTCAATTTTCTTTTCATGTATCTGCATTTAAGTTCCTTCATACTCAATTTGTAACAATTTCACATATTTCCTTAAAACCTACAAAATCAAACAAACATACCCGACATAGTATTATTCAAATACAAAAGTAAGATAATAGTAAGATAAAAATGATAAATTATGATACTCATCGCATAACTACAATAATCACACAAGCAACATGAAGCAAAAATGGTGTAATGTGTAACGTCTTTTGATTTGCTGTTTTCAGATGAAGCATGAGAAACAATTTTATCGTTTATCTAATCTTATGCTGGTTGCGAAGGCTTTTTATGGATGTAAAGGGTCTCCATGTCTTCATGTGGATGCTACTTTGGTTTGTGCACATAAAGACCCAGAAATTGGGATCTCTGCTGACTCTCCAATTGGTCATGACACGCACACGCAGCAGGAAAGAATCCCAGTACGTACAAATGATCCAAGCTTTCATCCAACTACCACTCCTTCAGTTAAAGATGAAAAAAATGGTTGATGCATGTCTAATGCAAAATGGTAAGCACCATGTCTATTTTTTCATCATTTTTGTTTGAATATCTCTTTGTTGAGTTTTTAACTTGAGTTTGTGGTGTGCTTGTTTGCGGATGCAAATGAAATTATTAAAGTAGTTTGTAACCAAGCATCTGGAAGGATGGCTGAAAATCCTAACCCAAAATTAGATTATAGAGTTGTTCCTGAAGAAGTTTCAAAACAAATGAATTAAAAGGCACAGGAGGATCCTTCTGGTCCCAAAGGTAAGATTTCACAATACCTATTAGTGATGTCATTCAATTTCAATCCTTGCTACTGATAAAAGAAGAAAAAAATCAATACGTGCTAAAATAACGATGGGCAATATTCCCTGTTATATCTCTAATCCTTGCTTAGGGTGCTAATGGAGATTAGGGAGGAGTTTAGCATGGGGAAGAGGTGTGGTGCAATGTTTGCATGGGAAGATGTGACGTGAACAGTGGCCGTTGGGTAGAGGAATGGAGTAGGGGTGGTGAAGTGATGGTTGGAGGTGGTTTAAAGAAAATCTCTCTCTCTTTTCCATTCGTTTTTCTCTCCCTCACTCTCTTCCTTTCCTTGTGCGGCGAGCAGCGACGGAGGAGGCGACTCCGGTGGAGTAGGCGCGGTTCCGGCGTGAGGCGTGCGGAGGCGATCGTGCGAGGAGGTGACGGAGGCGTGAGCGAGGCTCCGACGGATTCGTTGCTTCTTCGAGGTATGCCAGCTTCTAGTGTGTTTTGTTCATTCACCCTCGAGGGAGGGATGTGTTGGTCGGCCGGGGGAGGTCAGAGACCTCCCCGGTGGCGAGAACAGCGTAAATCCTTGGCTGGAGGAAGGTTACAGACGACCAATGGTCGACCAGATTCCTTTGGGCGGTCGACCGATGTAGTGTATTTGCCCGACTTTAACCATCACCGGTCGAACGATGCTTTGCGGCGGTCGACCGGTAGTGCATTGTGCTGGTGGATTGGGATTGCCTGTTGTGTTTCGGTTGACCGGTTCCTTGTGTTCGTTCGACCGGAACTTAAGTGTACTGAATAGAGATGCATGCTTGTTTGATCGTTTATTGTTATGTGTTCGACGGATATGACTTAGAACTGATAGGATGCCCTGGTAGTTTTCGGTCGACCGAGACCCCAGAGTCGGTCAACCGGTAGTATTGAATTGATGTTGACCAGACTCCGGATTTGACCTCGTATCGGTCGACCGGTTTTAGATCTTTGTTCGACCGTTGGGACTTAGGTTTTGCGCAGAGAGTTCGACCGTTGTAGACTTTCGGTCGACCGATTTCCTTTTGGTCGACCGGGTTGCCTCTTTCGGTCGACCGTTTTTGCACAGAACCGAATTCCTGATCCTTTTAAGATGGAAACTCTATCCACGGAAATCCGTGATCTCGCCTCGTGCATGAGCCGGGAGGTGGCGGTGGGCGCGTTACGCGTGCCTGCCTAGGGACCGCCGTGTGGAAGAGTGTGGGTGTTCGGGACATGTCACCTCCGTTTATGGATCGTGACTTGATGTGATGGATTGATGGACTCATTGTAGAGTAGCAGGCCTGAGGGATCGTGGATCCCAGTGTATGATGTTGTGCGAGCACGCATCTGTCGTTGGGTGAGGTGACTACCGGCCTGGATGGCTACGGAGGTCGTTGCCCTGCTTTTATAGCGGCGTGGTTGGTGTTTGTGGCTCGTGGAGCCTGATGACCTGGCAGACTTCGGTCTGGACCCGTCCGATGATGTGCCAGACGTATTGATGGACCACCGATGCTGTGTCAGTGATGTCGTCGATGTTGTTCCGGCGATGATGATTGATGGGCCGATGTTGTTTCGGCTTTGTTCCTCAGATGGGCACCTACTGAGATGATGATTGATGGACCGACCGAGCGATGGCTCCGTTGGTGTTGTTTCGACCATGAAGTTACAGATCTGTTTCTTATGGCGCGGACCTGGCGGATGCTTCTTGCCGAACCCCATGATTAGTGTAGTCGCGTGTGGGGAGTGTCATGTCTTATTCTGTTAGACCGTATGTGCCTACGCTAGGTCTCCTTGGGAGACCCGATGATGATTGTCGGACCGATGTCCTATGTTACCCTTCGGGGAAACTGTTTTCCTTACTGTTGATGACACGTTATGCTACTAGTATGATAGGTTCATTTGTACTACTGCATGCATATAGGTGAGCTTGGCATACATGGTTTCCTTATGGAAATTCAGGCATTGTTGTTGCATGTATTATTTCAGGACCGCAATAGGTCCATTTGGGTGGTGATCAGTGGGAACGCGCGTTTGGGATCAGATCCTCTCATTCGGACCACTGTGGTCGACATGATTACTTGTATCTCCTTGTTTTATCTGATGTAATCATGTAGCTTTTGACAAACTCTGATGTAATTTGGTGCACCACTTATATGTTTTATGAGAAGTAACAGTCCCGTCTTTTGATTATTGGTCTCTGTTACCTTGATAATAATTTTTAAATTTCCGCTATTTCGGGATGTTACAATTTGGTATCAGAGCGGTCGATTCCTATGCGGTTCCCAATCAAATCACCCTTGTAGTAATAGGACACATGCATTTATCTTTTGGCATGCATTAATGGCTGAAGTTTGTGATTGTTTCTTCTGTCAGATGCCTCGTAGACGCGTGTGGAGTTCTCCGCGGGATCACGATGCCAGTGACGCCACTGAGGGCGCCAACTGGGACAGGTTGGGCGAGTTTCTGGAGCATCAGGCAGCCCAGAATGTGCAGGGTGGGATGGGCGCTGAGCACGATCGGTTTTATGCGTCAGCACCCACCAAGTTTCGATGGCAGGAGTGCTCCGGAGGTAGCGGAGGACTGGGTCTTCAATGCAGAAGATCTTCCGAGCGATTGGAGTTGCACCTGAGAGGAGGGTGGATCTGGCAACCTATGTATTTGATGGCGAGGCAGCCAACTGGTGGAGGACCGCATCCACGGTTATGTTTGAGGACCGTAAGGACGTCAGCTGGGAGGAGTTCTTGGAGGTTTTTCATGAGCAGTATTTTCCCCATCATGTCAAGGATCGGAAGAGAGAGGAGTTCATGTCGCTAGAGCAAAAGGAGATGACTCTGGCGAGTTACATCAGCAGGTTCAACTCCTTGGAGCGTTATTGCCCAAAGATCTGTGTGACCCCTGAGCAGTGGGCGAGGAAGTTCGTGAAGGGATTGAGGCAGTCGCTCCGATCACGTGTGATCAACAGTATGCCGCAGTCCCTTGCAGACGTGGTGAAGCATGCTACCATCATTGAGCAGGACCAGAGGGAGTGTCTTCAGGAGGCGAGGAAGGCACCAGTGAGTACCGGTAGCCGAGCAGACGACCATGGAGCAGGGAACCCGGGCAATAGGCCCAGGTTTGATGGAGGAGGACCACGTCAGTATGGAGCGTGCACTTTCTGTGGGAGGTTTCACCCAGGTCAAGAGTGCTTCAGGCGCACTGGAGCTTGCATGGGGTGCGGGCAGTTGGGTCACTTCATTCGGGAGTGCCCGACTCGGCAGGGCGAGCCTAGCAGGAGGTTTGGCCACCGGCAGCAGGGAAGAGCGGAGGCAGTCAATCCGTTGCTTCACCAGGGCAGGGCAGGAAGACCGGGCGAGTCTTCACCATCCAGACTGAGGAGGCGAGGGACTCCAACACCGTAGTGGAAGGTACACTTTATGTTTCTGGTTCGGTTGCACGTGTGTTGTTTGATTGCGGCGCCACTCACTACTTCATTTCGGAGAAGTTTGCTGGCGAGTTCGGTCGGACCCCTATGTTGCTGACTGATTGTTTGGAGGTCAGCACACCCATGGGTGAGGTGAGCACTGTGGGGAGCTATTTCCCCGGCACCACAGTTGTTTCGGGAGACCATGATTTTTCGGCAGATCTGGTCTTGTTACCGATGGAGGACTTCGACGTCTACTGGGGATGGACTGACTGTCACAGTACGACGTGCGTGTCTTTTGCCGCGAGAAGAAGATCCTGATTTTGAAGGAGGGCTTGTCAGATGTTTTGATCAGAGGGACTAGGAGCAGAGGGGGTCGTCTGATTGTGTCTGCAGTTAAGGCACATAAGCTGATAAAGCAGAGATGCAGAGCGTTTGTGGCCACGCTGGTTGTTCCTGATCCTGAGACGAGGAGACTGGAGGATATAGAGGTTGTGCAGGAGTTCCTAGATGTGTTTCCAGCAGATATTCCATCATTACCACCGCACCGAGAGATCGAGTTCGGCATCGAGTTGGTAGCGGGTACGACACCTCAGTCGAAGGCACCTTATTGGATGTCACCTGCTGAGTTGACAGAGCTGAAGAAGCAGTTGCAGGAGTTGATGGACTCTGGATTTATTCGACCGAGTGTTTCGCCATGGGGAGCGCCTGTGCTGTTCGTGAAGAATAATGATGGGTCGTTGCGAATGTGCATCGACTACAGGATGCTTAATAAGGTTACCGTTAGGAACCAGTACCCTTTGCCCGGGATTGATGACTTGTTTGATCACTTGCATACGGCAAGAGTGTTCTCAAAGATTGATATGCGTTCGGGATATCACCAGTTGCGGATCAAAGAGGCAGATGTTCAGAAGAAAACCTTCAGGACGCAGTATGGGCACTACGAGTTCTTGGTGATGCTGTTTGGACTGATGAATGCCCCTGCAACATTCATGGACCTGATGAATAGGACCTTTCAGTCGTACAGACAGATTTGTCGTTGTATTCGTGGACGACATATTAGTGTACTCGCCTGACAGAGAGAAGCATCCAGAGCACCTGAGGATTGTGCTTGGCATCCTGAGAGACCAACACCTCTATGCCAAGTACATGAAGTATGAGTTTTGGTTGGATCAGGTGGCTTTTCTGGGACATATTGTGTCAGCATATGAGATTTCGGTGGATCCGGCGAAGGTCGAGGCGGTGACTCAGTGGAGAGCCCCGACTAGCGTTACAGAGATTAGGAGCTTTGTGAGACTGACAGGGTATTACAGATGGTTCATTCAGGATTTCTCCATACTTGCATCACCGCTGACAACATTAACGCAGAAGGGCGTCAAGTTTGTTTGGTCCCAGAAGTGCGAGGACAGCTTTCAGGAGCTGAATAGGCGACTGACGACGGCACCGATTCTGACGCTACCGAGTGGCAGTGGAGGCTATGTGATATACAGTGATGCGTCAGGGATTGGCTTGGGTTGTGTTCTGATGCAATGCGGGAAGGTGGTGGTGTACGCTTCGAGGCAGCTGAAGGTGCACGACAAGAACTACCCTACTCATGATCTGGAGTTAGCAGCGGTGGTTCACGCGTTGAAGACCTGACAGCACTATCTTTATGGCAAGCAGTTCGAGGTCTTCACAGATCATCAGAGCCTGGAGTATTCATTCTCGCAGAAGGAGCTGAATATGAGGCAGTGTAGAATTTGGCTCAGTGCAGAAGGAGCTGAATATGGCTCGAGTTCATTAAGGACTACGACTTCACCATCTCCTATCATCCGGGGAAGGCGAATTTGGTTTCAGATGCGCTGAGCAGGAAGGTGGAGGTGTCAGTTGCGAGTCTGTGCATCCAAAAGTGGAGGCTACTCGAGACCTTGTCAGAGTGCAGGCCGTTCATAGAGGGATCAGAGGGAGCAGTGATTGTTGGGCTTCGAGTGGAGCCGCAGACTGTCTCACGTGTGGTGTAGGCTCGACATGGGGATGATGAGTTAGCTGGTCTGCTACGGTTGGCTTCCAGAGATGGGTCAGAGTTTAGCGTGGGCGTTGATGGTGGTTTGAGGTTCAGGTGTCGGATCTGGGTGCCGAATGTCGATGGGCTGAGAGATGACAACATGGAGGAGGCACACAGAGCGAGATACACCATTCACCCTGGGAGCACGAAGATGTATAAGGACCTGTAGCGGAACTTCTATTGGAAGGACATGAAGAGGGACATCGCAGAATTTGTGGAGCGATGCTTAGTCTGTCAGCAGGTGAAGATTGAGCATCAGCGACCAGCAGGACGGATGCAGTGCATTGAGCTTCCAGAGTGGAAGTGGGAGCACATCACGATGGATTTCGTCACAGGGTGCCGAAGACGAGGAGATTCCACAACGCGATTTGGGTGATAGTCGATCGATTGACCAAGTCGACGCAATTCTTAGCGATCAGGACCACATTGCCTTTGGAGGGTCTAGCTAGGTTGTACGTGGAGGAGATAGTTAGGTTGCATGGAGTGCCAGTGAGCATCATCTCTGATCGAGATCCTCGATTCAATTCCAGATTTTGGGGGAGTCTGCAGCAGGCATTGGGGACGCGTCTGAGGTTCAGTACGACATTCCATCTGTAGACTGATGGTCAGTCAGAGAGGACGATTCAGACCTTGGAGGATATGCTGAGGGCATGCACACTGGATTGGGCAGCACACTGGGATGAGCATTTGCCGCTGATAGAGTTCGCCTACAACAACAGCTACCATTCGAGTATTTGGATGGCACAGTACGAGGCATTGTACGGGAGGCCTTGCAGATCACCAGTATGCTGGAGTGATGTGGGCGAGAGGCAGTTAGTGGGGCCATAGATTGTGAAGATGTATGCAGAGAACGTTGATGTGATCCGTAGGAGACTGGCCACAGCACAGAGCAGGCAGAAGAGTTATGTTGATCGACACAGACGGGTGTTGAGTTTCGAGGTGGGCGACCATGTGTTTCTGAAGATTTCCCCAGCCCGAGGAGTGATGAGGTTTGGGAAGAAGGGGAAGCTTAGCCCGAGGTATGTTGGTCCGTTCGAGATCCTCGACCGAGTTGGAGAGGTTGCCTACCGGATTGCATTGCCACCGCAGTTTTTAGGTCTTCACAATGTCTTCCATGTATCGATGCTGAGGAAGTACGTTGCAGATCCAGCTCACGTGATTGAGATAGCAGTGCCAGAGATCCAGCAGGACTTGTCGCTCGAGGAGTGACCAGTCGAGATCGTTGATCGCATGGATCAACAGCTCAGGAGGAGGACCATTTCGATGGTGAAGGTCCGGTGGCAGCATCACAGCGAGCGCGAGGCTACTTGGGAGATCGAGGAGAAAGTCAGAAGGTAGTATCCAGAGCTCTTGGTGAGTAGTTCGCTTTGATTTCGGGACGAAATCCTTTTAAGGTGGGTGGATTGTTATGTCCCTAACCTTTGATTAAGGGCTAATGGTGTTTAGTGTGTGGGTTTGCATAGGGAAGGGAAGGAGTGGTGGGTATTGTAGATGAGGTGTAGGGTGATGGAGTAGGGTTGGTGTGATGATGAGTGGGTTTTGGGTTTAAGGAGAAAACCCTACTTGCTCTCTCTCCCTCACGTTTCTCCTCTCTATTCTCTCACTCTCTCTTTCAACCTCAGACCCAAGCTCACCGACGACGGAGGGAGGTCTTGCGGCGAGCGAGCTCAGGAGAAGCACGCGCGAGGCTCAGGTGGTTGCTGAGGAGGACGCGTGAGGAGGATCTTCAACCTTCTCCGGAGATGGCGACTTGAGGTATGTCGGTTGTTAGTGTGTTTTGTTGTTGCTCACTCTTGTGGGAGGGTTTTGTTGGTCGGTCGAGGGAGGTCGGAGACCTCTCCGGCAACGTGTTTGCGTAAATCCTTGGCTGGTGCATGGTTGAAGACGACCAACAATCGACCGAGTCCCTTCGAGCGGTCCACCAATGTAGTGTGTTTTGCCCGATTTTAACCATCATCGGTCGAACGATGCCTTGTGGCGGTCAAACGATGCCTTGTGGCGGTCGACCGGTTGTGCATTGTGTTGGTGAATTGGGGCCTTCTGTTGTGTTTTGGTCGACCGGTTCCTTGGGGTTGTTCGACCGGTTCCTTGGGGTCGTTCAACCGGAACTTAAGTGTACTGAATAGAAATGCATGCTTGTTCAACTGTTATATTATTTAGAACTGCTAGGTTGCCCTGGTAGTTTTTGGTCGACCGGGACCCCTGAGTCGGTCGACCAGTAGTTTTGAATTGATGTTGACCACACTCCGGATTTTGACCTCGTATCGATCAACCAGTTTTAGATATATGTTCGACCATTGGGACTTAGGTTTTGCGCAGAGAGTTCGGCCGTTGCAGACTTGCGGTTGACCGAACCTTTCATGGGAACGGTCGACCGGGTTGCCTCTTTCGGTCGACCGTTTGTGCACAGAACCAAATTCCCGGTCCTCTTAGGATGCCAACTCTGTCCACGAAAACTCATGTCCTCGCCTTGTGCGTGAGCCGGGAGGTGACAGTGGGCGCGTACGTGTGCCTGCCCAGGGACCGCCGTATGGAAGAGTGTGGGTGTTCGGGACGTGTCACCTCCGTGTATGGATGGTGACTTGATGTGATGGATTGATTGGACTCATTGTAGAGTAGCAGGCCTTAGGGAACGTGGATCCCAATGTATGATGTTGTGCGAGCACGCAACGGTCGTTGGGTGAGGTGACTATCGGCCTGGCAGACTTCGGTCTGGACCCGTCCGATGCTGTGCCGAACGTATTGATGGACCACCGATGTTGTGTCGGTGATGCCGCCGATGTTGTTCCGGCGATGATGATTGATGGGCCGATGCTGTTCCGGCTATGTTCCTCAGATGGGCACCTACTGAGATGATGATTGATGGACCGACCGAGCGACGGCTCCGTTGGCGTGGTTTCGACCACGAAGTTACAGATCTGTTTCTTATGGCGCGGACTTGGCGGATGTTCCTTGCCGAACCCCATGATTAGTATAGTCGTGTGTGGGGAGTGTCACGTCATGTTCCGTTAGACTGTATGTGCCTACAGTAGCTCTACTTGGGAGACCCGATGATGATTGTCGGACTGATGTCCTGTGTTACCCTTCGGGGAAACTTTTTTTCCTTACTGCAGATGACATGATATGCTACTAGTATGATAGGTTCATTTGTAATACTGCATGCATGTAGGTGAGCTTGGCATACGGGGTTTCCTTATGGAAACTCAGGTATTGTTGTTACATCTTTTTCAGGACCGTAGTAGGTCCAGTTGGGTGGTGATCAGCGGGCGCGCGCATCTTGGGATCGGATCCTCTCTTTCGGACCTCTGAGGTCGACATGATTACTTATATCTCCCTTTGTTGTTCTGTTGTAATAATGTATCGTTTTGACAAACTCTGATGTAATATGGTGCACTGCTTATATATTTGATGAGAAGTAACAGTCCCGTCTATGATTATTGGTCTCTGTTATATTGATGAATTTTTTAAATTTCTGCTGTTTCGGGATGTTACACTCGGTCCATGAAAAGAAGAAAAAGAAGAGGCATGACAGAGATGACAAAGTGCTCTGTATTTCAGAGAAACCAATGCTGGAGCAAGAATCTGAAGTTCCTCGTAGAAAAAATAAGGCAGCAAAAACCACAAACACCACTCAAAATGTTAGTTGTGAAGATCCATCAGTGGAAGTAAAGTTTCCCTTTGATGCTAACATTAGAACGCGAAAGCCCATTGAGAAAAAGTCAGACAAAACAGGCCTATATGACCTTGAAGCTGTCAATCATGAAGATATCATCTCCTCCCCACATGACACTAACATGAATCCCAAGAAGGCAGTCGACCAGAAGGAAGAATTGCACAAGCAAAAGAATGGTGATGCCGTTCAAAGAGTCATCAGTTCTGGAAATCATCCTGAAACCATTAGCATGGTTCAGTGTGTTAAGGATGAAGTTTTATGCCATAGAAAGGGAAAATCGAAGTGGAAAGGTCCATCCATTCAAAATTCCATCAACAATATTGCCATACATACAAAGGAGCGAGGACAAGAACCATTACCAGTGATCCATTCTACTATTGTTACTGATACCAGTGATGGTAGGTCTCAGCGTAAGAAAATGAAAATTTCAAAAACTGAAGGTGGCAAGAGTCATCGGATTGTGGTTCCACAAGGTCCAAGCAAAAAGTTGGAGCTCTCACAAATATTTGCCAGGGAGAGAACATTTACAAGATATGATTTTTGATGGATTTATTGGTTGTGGTTCCAGAGGTGATCCTGATTTAGATGAAGGAAGAGGCTCGAAGAACTATAATTAGTAGTTCAAGTTTAGAGGAAAAAGTCAGAATCATGTTTTGAGGAGCTCTGCAGGTAATGAAGATTCTTATTGAATCTCCTGTTTTGTGAACAAGTAGAAATATCTTTTGTAAGTTTCCCATGCATGGAGACTCTCCTTTCTAGGTGTGATGTTAGTAAGTTTGAACTTAACCACCACAACAATAGTCATTGCATAATATATCTTTTCTTTCTGTATGTTGTACTATGCATGTGTATGTAAGTGATTTCAGTGAAAGAAATTTCTGTTTAGTGGTTATCCAAATGTATGATGGTTGTAAGCACTTAATGAAGACCCTTTATCATGATATTGATCCTATCTACCTATGGAAAAATAAACTGAATGCATGTGGCAAGTAGACATGATTATTATTGAGGGGAGTCCTATCTGCAGAAACTTGAAGGCACTTATGCCTGCTTTAAGTCGTAGACTGCAGATGATGAGAATCTAACGACGGAACAAATTGAAGAAGAGACCCAACGGCTTAAAGAGGCACATGCTAAAGAGGAAGGTATATTTAGGTCATGTTTTGTAATTGCCCCCGAGGTCCTTTGTAAATTTATATGTATAATCACTTGAGCTCTAGAATAAAAAACCAGCATCAAAGTTCTGCTTGTCGATGGTAATCATGTAAGAAATACTTGAAACTTATTTATATCAATCTCTTGCAGACAGTAGGGTGTGGTTACACTTGAATATCCTGATTTTGTTTGTTTGTGATAATATTTATTACATGCCCTCTTAGAACTTGCCAAAGAATTGTCCACAATTTATTTTCTTTGTTCTCTTTGTAATTTCATCTGTCATGGTCCTAAAAGCACAAGTACAGACTTGGGACATGAATACGACAAAAACATGGAAAAACAACTTCTATCACATGTTTTGTCCCTCCACATCTGATTTTATTGCAGCATGTTACTTTGATTAATGCTATGGGTTCAATAGAATCTGAATGGTGCAACTCCATAGATTATTAACATTAGAATCTTTCTTGATGCATCATTATGGAGTTTGTGGATGTACTCCCCTGAGGTCTGGTTTTGAACTTTTGATTTTTAGTTAATATTCAAACTCGCAACATACATGCCGCTTAGTGCATAGAGTTTGTTTGAGTTCATATGAGAGTGCTTTCAAAATATTCAAATAGGTTGAAGGATTGAGTACATACAGATAAGAGTTCATCAAATGCAACAAAAAACACGTTTTTTTTGACAATTACAGAAGTGGGACTTGTAAAATTCTTTGATTCAGTTCGGTACCGGTTTTGTGTCACTATGAGCAAATTGAAATGAGCAGGGAGAACTATCGTTTTCTTGGATTTAATGCTGTAAGTCATATTATAATGTTTAGCTATTAGGTTTGAGGATATGGAGGAGCTAATTATGCAGGAGACTCAGGGTCCGGGTCTGGGTCCGTTTGGGAATCTTGGTTTTGCGTTTGAGGTTTAAGAAAAGCTGTGTTTTGGTGTGAGTTTTGGAAATAATGGTTTGGCTCCTGTATGAAGCAAAATACAAATTTTAGGTAGAACTGTTTGTGTCGTATACTAATTGTGTCGTATATATAAGTCATATATTGCAGTCCATATTCGACCCAGTTAATATTCGTGTTGTTGAACTCGAACCATATCCAACTCATTTATTATCGTGTATACACGCCCCGACTTGTTTATACAGGACTAATTATTGAGTTATGTCATGGAGACGCTAGGAAATGTCCAACATGAATCTCGTTTACATGTTTAGAACAAGAAACAATACACATTTTGTACCCTTTCTTATATGATTTGTTTCTATGTATGTTATTATAAATAACTAAAAGTAAAACCTACTTATATATTTGGAAAAAATCTGAAATAATATTATTTTTAACAAAAAATTCCATAGTAAACCTCTTCCCAAATATTTTTTTCAATCTAAACCCGCTGCCACCACATGGTGGCGGCGGGTTTTTTTAAGTGTATATATAACTCGACGTCTAAAACGCCAAGTTCTGTAGAAAAACTTCATTTGAAAATTTCGGCGTCAAGGATGTCGAGTTCTTCATAACTCAAGTTAGCGTTTAAGATGCTGATTTCTTATAGTTCCAACACTTAGAAAATTTTCCTCACCCCTCAAGAGGGTGCGAAGCCAGAATGGAGGGTTTCATGAGAAATGAGATACACGTGGTGAATCGATAAAATGAATATGTCATGAAAATTGACATAATTGGAATTATGAATAAATTCATATGGATATATGTATTTTGGATATTGATCCAAAATTTGACAAACGCAAACAACAGTGCAAAATGGTTGAATGTTTTTCTGAAACGATAGACCAGTGAACGGTAATTTCTGGGTTCGTTTTCAAAACGTTTTGAAAACGGTCGACCGGTTTGGCATTCAGTTCAACAGAAAAATAACGGGGACTTTTCTTGTGGCACAATGGTTGACCAATTTGGAATTCCGTTCAATCGAAAAATATCAGGAATTTTTCTAGATAACAAATTGGTCGACCGATTGGCCATTTTGTTCAACCGTTTGGCACAATTTTGCTTGAATTATTAAGAGATTAATGTTGATCATGGACTGGATTTGTTCCAATTATGGTCAAACATTTTTAAGGATGATTATGTGTCAATTTGTGATTGATTTCAGGGAGTGAAAAACAAGAGATCATGGGTTAATGGGTAGCCCATGATGTGGGTGTTGTGAGAGCCTATAAATAGGTCTCATCTCCCACTTGTTTACTAATGCAAAATTCTCTCTCTCCCAGATATCTCTACTAATCCATCCGAAATTCTCTTAATTAGTTAGGGCTTTTGGAGATTAAATCTCGTGGAGCTTTAAAAGGAGTTATTATCTTGATTTAGAGATTGAATTGGCTAGCTCATTTCTCTCTAATCTTGTTTAGAGTTTGGTGAACACTTGGAGGCGGATCGGTGGGCGATTCGACAAGCAACGCAACTTCGGATCTTCGTAAAGGTTTTAGAGAACCTTTGGGTATGATCCTCTCTTCTTTGTTTATTTAATATATGTAGATTTGCATAATATTATAATAAACACAAAATAATGTACATGAAATCACTGAAAATATGAATATCGATCTTGTATGCATGTATAATTTTTTTTAAATATACACATACATAGGGACACGAAATCCTACAAACACAGCCCAAGTATTTATAATAAGATGAAGATTCAAACCTAAGTTGAGATTCCAAAATATATGATGAACCAATACCTAGCTATTTTATCAAATTTCACATGCAAAAAACAACAGATCAAGCAACAATGTTTTCGAGGCCCTACGTATTTAACATAACAATCAAGGTTCTAACCATAGTTGACATGCGACAAACAAAAGATCAACCATTACTATCTAAGTAATTAACCACAATTGTCGAACGGAAAAAATAACATGAAGCAACATTAATTTCAGAAACCTAGGTATTTTTTCAAAAGATCAAGCTTCTAAACCAAATAGAGATGCGTAAAACTAACAAAGCAGCATAAATTTACGAATGGAAAATGAAATCACCAACAGTTGAGACAGCAAGAACAGAGACGACTAACCTCGACCTTAACGTCGCGCCAGGAGAGGTACAAGACAAGGTTGGTCATGAAGTAGGTGTGGGATGAAGGGAATAGCAACAACAGAATGAGAGATGGGGGATAAGTGTGTGAGGGGAGGAAGAAGAAAGTAGAAGAGATTGGGAATTGCTTTTGAAATAAGTGCGTGGGTATGGGTTGGAAGATCAACATTTGATGAGGGTACGGTAGTCAAAAACTAGTGGCAATTTGTGTAATAACGTTAGAAACAAAGCTTAACAACATAACCTAATTGGTTGAAATCCATGCACCCATGGAGAATCTCAGATTCCCAGCTTTTACTTTTTCCTTTAAAATCCGAGAATCTGTATTCCTAAGAAACCAAGATTTGGCAAAATCTGTGGAAATTTGGAGGAACATATTTGGATAATTGGGATTCCAAGAAAATCTGAAACACGTACCAAACCTCAACATTGAACCACTACCTAAAACTATTAAGGTAGAAGAGGTTGTTAGATTGCTTATTTGATGGGAGTCATATTGCTTTATAGGAGGTTTGGTGTAGTGGGTGACATTTCACAAAATTTTCTCCACCTATATGCAATTGTGTCTAATAAACATGTCAAAGTTGTAGATTATTGGGTACCTAACAAATGATTATTATCCTAAGCGTGATTTTTTTTTAGTTGTGATTTTTGAAACAATGAGTGTTAAGGTTTCATGCCTCCTTTGCAGTCCTGCAATTTGGGTGGAAGGTTTCACATAGTTGGATACAAGTCATACGAGCCACGAATTGGTTATTTGGAACCTGGATGCTCAAACCGTTTGGTTTGTGGACTGCTAAAACGAAGGAAAAAAATACCATCAAAACTTAAAAAAATTCAAGTTCAACTTGTTGGTTTCTCTGTAATAATAAGCTTACTGCAATGTGATTACGAAGACTAACACCAGAATTTTGTAAAAGATATTCCTAGTTGACTGCAAATTCATTTTTGAAATAATAGCAACATTAAACCTAATATAGTAGAGTTTTGCAGTCAAACAATAATTCAGAAATAATGTCAGCACTAAAACTAATTTATTAACTAGATTATAACCTACTAATTTAATTGAACATGCGAAAGATTTATATATATTGATACTACACTAAAACCCGTACGTTGCACATATATTTTTACTGTATATGATTAATAATATTTATTCTAATTCTCAATAATGACAATAAAATTGATACAACTCACAAAATAATGCAATCCAATATTTAATATCAATTTAAATTAGTTTTACTTAAAAAAATAAAATTCACATGCACAGAATTGTAAGGGTTATATACACAATTTTTTCATTGTAAAAACTACCAAAACAAATCATCACAAAAAATCATCCCACTTTTTAATACTCTTTAATGACTACAACTACAAGGCTTATAAGCATAAAATACCTAGAATTTTAACACTTTCTAATAATCAAGTGCTTATTTGTAAAATACCAAAAAAGTCCCCTAACCCTTACTTAATATAATGTGTAATATCAAGCTGCCACACGCTTAAGTGCTTAACCAATGTATTGAAGATAGTAACATTTTTCAACAACATTATGGACTTATCTACGGAACAACAAAAAAGGCCCCCGTGTGACCAATGTATCGAAGATTTTGACATTTTATGATCTATTTACAAATTTTCAAAAATTGACGGGTTTGGGCGAGACTAGGGTTGTAATTAAGGCGGGTATTATCCATTTACCTACCGCATTTATTAAGCAGGTATGGGTATAATTTTTATACCAATTAAAAAAATTATACCAGTTTACCCATATCCACTTTACCTGTTTAATAAATGTGGCGGGTACATATATACCTCTACCCATACCCGTTTACATATTTACCTGTTTAAATATTTAATTAGTATGTAAATTAATATGTAATATATAGTTAGTAGCACCAAACATTCAAAAACTACGATTAATAATATATAATTAAACTTCAATTTGTTTCGTTTATTTAGTATCACCAAATAGTGAAGAACTACGACACAAGTCTTTTGTTTATCTTTTGTAATTTGGAACTAGATAATGTATCAATCAACATAATGTAATAATACCTACAATACTCGTTATACCCTCATCACACCCGTTTATTAAACGAGTATGAGATGAGTATGGGTACAATAACATTTAAACAGGTATAAACCTCATCTGTTTAGTTAGGTGAGTATAGATACAAGTATGACCATACACGTCCCGTTTACACCTCTTCCTAGGACAAATGGTAGGGTTGGGGACGTGCTAGTGGTTTGTAGGTCGGGATTTTTTTTGGAAACTAGAACTTACAAAAATTTAATTAAGAATACTATTTAATTAAATTTTCAACAAAATTAAAGATTGAAGAGCTTAAAAAAATCAGAAGAAATTAAAAGATTTTGATGCGAAGAAAATGAATAAGATGGGAATGGTTAGATAATTTTTTTTAAAGATATTTTAGGTATTTTTCGAATAAAATAATTAGGTGTGCCGAAGTGGGCGGCAAAACTCCGAAGTCTATCATCACGCATAACCGATGTATCGAAGAGGGTTAATGAAAAAGACTAACAGAGCACCAAAAAGAAAGAACGTGAGCATCCTAAACAAACTTTATGTTTATCATTTAATTACTTAGGTTAAACCATTAAGAAGCCAGGAATATCACCTGGGGATCTGAAATCCGACTTACATGAGTTTTCTAGAAAAAAGAAGCAAATAGGCCCAATCAAAAATCAAAAAAATGAGACATTACTTGGGAAACTGAGATTGGACTTAATTAGTTTTTAGGAAAAAAATTCAAAATAATTTACCAAAATAGACCTCAATTAAAAGTATTTTTCAAACTAGACTCGTTGTCATGTGGTGACAGATGACAGTGGCGGGTTTGTTTTTTAGTGCATAGAGAACTCGGCATCACCAGTGCCGAGTTCTCTTTGGTTTTTTATTGCCCAACACTTGTCATATTTCACTCGACGTGAGTTGCCAGGAGAAAAATGTTTCAAATAGAACTCGGCATTGGAAATGCCGAGTTCTATTTGAAACAATGTTCTCCTGGCAACTCAGATCGTGTATGAGAAGGTTGGAGGGTCAGGAGAACAGTGTTTCAAAGAGAACTCGGCACTGAGGATGCCGAGTTCTTTTGGTGTGAATTTGGCATCCTCAGTGCCGAGTTATCTTGAAGAGTGAGTGCATGCTCATTTAGTTTAAGAACTCGACAATTTCTTTTCCTATTTGAAAACAAACACAACAAAGACAATTTCATTTCATGTTTGACAACAAAGACAATCATTCCAATTACCAAAACACAATTCAACTACAAAACACAAACAACTACGATAAAACCAAAATAACAAACGTTTTAAAAAACAAACAACCACAAGAACGAGTTTAACATTTTAACATAAAACCAAAAGTAGTGTAATAACAACCAAATAAGTTTAACACAACTAAATATTTATCCTAAGTGACCTCTCAATCTCTTCTTTCTTTTAGGACGTGCTTGAGCACGTCCTCTCCCCCTGCCGCGTCCCCCTCCTCGTGCTGCATTCTCTGAATCCTGAGTCAGACCGCCAGTGTCTTCTGGAGTGTGTGGATCTTCTTCTTCAACGACGCGATCCTGACTCAAATGTAATGTGGGTTCTTCAGCACCAAAACATATGACCCAAACCTTCTTTTTTTCCTTCAATTTTACAACCATCAAAGAGTCTGTCTTGTGATCTCTGATCGCCTCATGAATTTGATGGAGTTCTTCGTGGAACTCATAAACTCCGTGCACCTACAGATAATTAAACAATTCATCAAACACTAAGCATAATTTTAAAACATGGTAATTGTTTAAATAAATGTTTAAATCTTACCATCTCTCGCTCTCTACCCGCTCGAGGTCTGTATAAGTTATGAGTCGGAGTCATGGTGTGATGAACAATCCAACGTACGGTGATGCTCCAGTACAATTCCATATACAACTGTGTGCTCTCTTCAGGAGTGACACCTAGGAGTGGTCGCTCAAACTGTAGATGATCTCTTCTATGCGACCAATGCTGAATGAATCAGTGATTTTCCACCAACCAATTAACGTCTGCCCTCCCCTGAGCCGATTTCACTACATGTCTCTCCATCGGCTCTGGAATGTGATGCTGTAGACCGAACTCTCATCACTAGGTCTGGACAATGCATAACAACCTCACCAAATTTTATAAGTCAAGTACGGCTCGTTCAGATCTCTGAACCTTCCGCACATAGTGGTGGTAACTGACTAAGGTCTAAATGTGCATAAGGGTCCAAGATCACTTGATCGAATTCCTGCACGTCCAGCTCATTCCGATAAAAATCAAGTGTCGTCGTCTTCGTACTACCCTTGAATGTTCTTGGTCGTCTCCAACGGGCACCTAATTGTGCCATATCGTCCTCCGGGTATAATAATGGTATGCTCTTCAAAGGTCTCGCAATGTGTAGATGTTCCAAGCACCACAACTGCAGGAACGTAAGAAAACCACACATGTTTGGTCGGAATCTGTGAAGTTTCGTCTAACATGTGATATAAGTTGGCCAGAGCCGCACTACCCCAACTGTACTCCGATGCGACGGCCAAATCTCTGAGCAAAGACAGGTACTTCGAGTGAACCATCGTGTCACTCTTATCTGCCAAAATACTGCATCCCAGCTAGAACAGAATAAAGGCTCTGGTGTGTCGTGTAACTGTCTCCTTGTCAGCATCAAAAGGCAACTGCTGAAACTGAGCTTGAAACCAACCCATAGTTATGGAACCCTTACGACCCAAGTCATCAGGGACCTGACCCAATAAATCCATACATACCTCTAACAAAACGTACCCTGAGACTCACACACCGGCAAACCATCTACGCGCAAGCCGGTAATCAAAGAGATGTCACGCAAGGTGCACGTGATCTCACCATGTCGCAGGTGAAATTAATGAGTCTCTGATCTTCAACGCTCGACCATGCTCCCCGCAAGGTATGGTCCAACTGGACTCGGCCCAACCGAGTGACTGTGTCAAACACTGCCATATCTAGCAGAAACAACATCCTCTCATTAGTGATCTACCATTCGTTGAGCTTCGATCCATGCTCAACGCATTTTACACCATCAACCTCCTTCTGCATAAATTTAGAGAAATGTCAGAATATTGAAACCCACGTGCAAATATTTAACTTGAAGACGTAAAATGCTTACAAAATCTTTGAACAAGTCAGACTTGTGGTTGACCTGCAAAACCAACACTGATATGTCTACCGGACACTGTGAAGCGTAGCTACCTCTAACCGAACCAATATTGAAACCACCAAACACCATCTGTACATAACACGTTAAATATTAGAAAACATTGAATTGTTGCAAATATTAAACTCAAGTCTTACAATTAATCAACTCTTAAAAAGGATTCAAGTCTTACATTCATTCAAGTCATAACAAAATACATTACATTAATTCATATTTTACATTCAATCATGTCTTAACAAGCATTCAAGTCTTACATTCATTCAAGTCTCACTAAATAGTTACATACAAAATATTCAAACTATTTCTCTATATAGGTTCCTTGCATCACTTTTGGTTATGTCCTATACCGCCACATCTCCCACACCTTACCCTTCTTCTAGAGTGTTCGTCCATCTCGTTTCGGATTCGCGTTGATTTAGGCCGTCCGGGAGGTTTTTTGGTTTGGGGAGGCTTCATTGTGATGTTGCCTCGATCTGGTTAATACCTCACATCAAGAATTGGGATAAATATCGGTTTGTACGCCTCCCTGTACATTTGTACCTCATAATACGGGGACATCAAATGTGAAGTGTTGACATTTGCATGTCTGCCACTGCAAACTGCCAGTACATGTGAACATGGGACGTTCATTGCAATTATGTATCCACAAGTAATAACTCCTTCAAATTTCACAAGGTATTTTTTCTGGTCATTGCCTTCATCAACCTGGTACATCAGCTGGTGGTACCGAGTTACTGTATGTGTTCTAGCCAGATTGTTGTTTGCCGCCACCACAGTGTGGACTGTTGGTACATATGTTTCATTCCACGACTCGACGACGTCCCTTCTTTTAACAAAGAATTTGTTCAAACGGAAAATGTCATCGAAATGGTTGTAATTGGCATACCGTGTGCCCCTCGTAAGACATTGTTGAAGCTTTCTGACATGTTTGTTGTCATACATCCGAAACGTCGACCCTCGTCGTGACAACAAGTCCATCTTTCAAAACGACCTTGATGCTGAATCCACTCGTATACCGGTTTATGTTCCTCTGCAATAGCCTTCATTAACTCTTCAAATTTCATAAATGAATGAGTTTTACCCACTTTGTAAAACTTGATTTGTCCCAATCTTTCCTTGCAATTTCGATGTTTAGCAAGATTTTCTTTCATGTGTCGAAGACAAAATCGATGTACATGCCCCTCCGAAGGTGGAAATACGGCTCGTACACATGCGTTTATTCCCGAAAATCTGTCGGTGATAATACACAAATCGGGTCGCCTCGTAACTCTACTTGCCAGCAATTGAAGGAACCACGTCCACGACTCTGTCTTCTTGCTCTCTACAACAGCAAATGCCAAAGGAAAAATTCCGTTGTTTGCATCCGTTCCCACAACAATTAGCAATAAACCTCTATATTTGCTATAGAGGTGCGTTCCATCCACACTTACAACGGGTCTACAAAATTTGAAACCCACTAATTGAAAGCCCGAACGCCCAAAACACACACTCAAACATCTCCTCGTCTGAATTTACCTGGACATATTCTATTTCGACAACATATCCTTCATTGTTCTGACAGAGAACTGTGAGAAACCTTCGCAGATCTTTAAAATCGTCTTCTTCGGGACCATAAATTTGGTTCAACGTTTTTTGCCTAGCATGTCATGCTTTAGCGTAACCGATTTCAAGTGAGTATTTGGTCTTCACCCTTTCCATTATTTCAGTAGGAGTAATTGTGAACTTAGTTTTAACAGATGACATTATCAAGTCACATACAAAATTAGCATTGCATTATTTGTTGTCGTTTAGCAATATCGGATTGGAACAAGTGTGCTCGGCGTCGTATGTTTTAACTTGAAAATATATGCAGCCTTTTGGGACAGACTCATGTAGACACCATTTGCAGTTATCTTCATTACGACGAATACAATGAACAGTATACCGTTTCGTTGAAGAAACCAAAACTGAATACTAAACAAACTTTTTAATGTGCCACGATTGCAGAGCATGAACCAAATCATCTTTTGTTGGGAAAATTCATTTATCCCAGAAATAACGACCATCTTCCGTACGCCAATCACTCCATTCCAAATTGTCCGCAGCATCGAAGAATGAGTGTTCAATTACAGAATTCTCTATCCAATTGTTGTCCTTGAAGATATCGGGAAGTTCATTAAGAGTTGGAATCATGTCGTTGTTAGCAACTGCATCATCAACAACGTCGTCGTTTTCACGGTTTATGGATTGGCACATCGCATATATCAGGGAGAATAGTCATGGTCCCAACAATGAAATGTATGGTCTCCCATGTATCTATCCACCTCGACACAATACTCTCGAGTCGACCACTCTCACCACCACGAGGCCAACCTCGCCAAAACTGCTCGACTCGACCCTAAAAAGCTTATAGAGAGTGTAAAGGGGAGGAGACTAGAATGTAGTAGTAGGTGAGAAGAAGATGACTCAGAGGAGAAGGGAAGAATCCCTAGAGCTAGCGTGAGTATAGGTGAGGGTAGAAGCCTAATCTAGCAAACATGGCTCAGACAAAATTAGGCTGGCTATAAGTCCTTAGACTAGACGATGCCTAACCGCGACTCTCAACAGTCCCGAACGCCTCACCTCCCTCGGCCGAAGGTCACAAAGCCAATGAGAAAGTCAAGACGTGGAGGTCCCAAAAGTCTTAATGCAACTAAGTAAACGATGATGTTCATGCCATGATGTCAAGAATGAGATTGTCTCCTAAGTGCACCCAAATCCTAGGAGTCAATGTCTACTTGATTTTAGGTTAAGACTTTACTTTAGTGTGGTTTGTGGGGCTAAGGGAGGGGTGATGAAATCCCCCACCTTATCTTAAAGACTATAGGTGGTGCCCCTTAAGATCAATTGTCCTTAAACTAGCAAGCAACTCACCAAACAAGCATTCACCTCACTCTTGTTCCAATGCACCTTACTAATAATGCATGCTTTAACCATGCATGAATGAGATAATGGGTGCACGTACCTCACGCTAGCACTCAACAACACAAAAAATAAAGCAAAAAAAAGACAAATGCACACAAGGTCTAGAAATGATGCATGACCTGAGATTTGCCCTAGTCGAGTGCAGTCAAGCCTAGATGCAATCCACTAATCTTTTGCCTTTACTTTTAAAGTCCAAGTTGTTTTAGGAGGGGAGCATGTAAAGTAAACTAATTTTTGACATCAAAACATAGCATGCATGGAATCAACAGTGGAAGGTATCAATTAAAAATGAGCATAGAAAGCTACTAGTGAAACAGAAAACAGAAACTCCTCACCAGATTTGCCAGGTGCGGATCAAAATGAGCCAGTAGCGGATGATTTGGGGATTCTGATCCCAAATTTACCATTGTGCTATTCTACTCCTGTAGGCTCCCCTGTCCAGTAACAAAACTAAAAGGAAATGTGAGAAAAACCCACCAAAATGGTGGAAACAACAACGACTACGACCAACTCCCTGACAATGGTGCCAAAAACTTGGTTGATCATTTTAATAACTGCAAGTGCATGACATCAGTGAAGACGTGACAAATACGGGTCGAACCTCAAGGAGTTGTGAGTGTTGTGTTGACTTTTTGGCCTTAATCTATGTTTTGATGATTTAATCAACCTAATCTTAATTGTAATCATGTAGAGTAGCACATATATTGCATTGCATATATATTGTTATGTGCTAACTTCTACAGGTGATCAAGACTCAAGAAAGAAAGGATTCAAGTCAAGACATGTAATCAAGCTCTATTGTAGACATGTAATTTGCATTTATTTGAGTCTTAGGAACATTGTGTAAATTGAGCATACTTGAGCTAAAACCTACTCAAACACACACTAGGTTCCTTATAGAAGTCACACACAAAATTTCATATAATTTGGACTTCAATAGATCACCCAAACTTAGACCGGAAAACACCAAACCTTAACCTGAACTGTCTGCCCACATTCGGTCGACCGAGAGATCATATATCTTGTTAGTGTTTTACTGCCCAAGTTTGGTCGACCGTCCAAACCTTTTCGGTCGACCGAGTAACTACAAATTTCCGACCATTTGTTTTGTCGTATATACCCAACGGTCGTATTCGTATTATTTCCAAATACCCCAAAAATAATTTTCCATATCGGTCGATCGAGGACATTTTTTGGTCGACCGAACTTAGATGTCTTGACAAACCCGAACTGCCTGTTAGTTTTCGGTCGATCGTGGACCTTGTTTCGGTCGACCGAATATGATCTTGTTTGTCAATCCCAAAGAGCATGTTATAAATCGGTCGACCGAACATATCTCGGTGTTCTACCGATAACTTAAGTCTACCTAGATTATAGCCTTTGGCGGTCGACCGTTCCTTAACCGGTCGACCAAACCTTGGTCAATATTTCCAAACAGTCGACCGTTCTACCTGATTCGGTCGACCGAACTTTATCAGAATTGGGTCCTGTCAGTTGCTGTTTTGTGTATCTTACACAATCTCTACCCATTTCATCCCCAACGGCTATAACTCTTTAGGAGCTTATAAATAGAGTTGTAAAACACATTTTAACACAACTCTCCCAATACTATTTGTCCCCTACATTAGAGAGAAAACTCCACACACTCAAAAGCTCAAAACCTTCCACACTTAGTAATCAATTCCATATTCTACTCAAGTGTGTTCAAGATTAGATAGTGTTGTTCCACTCCATTGTTGTCAAAGGAAGCAAGGGTCTTGGTGAAAGCCCAAGACAAGAGTATAGACTTCGGTGAGAGCCCGAAGTGTCCCTCTTGGATTGTGAGAGGAGGAGCCAAGCTCGGCGAGGGTTGTTCGCGAGCTTGAAGATTGTAAAGGCGTTCTCTCCTGGCCTGGAACGGGGAGTGGTTAGTGAAGACGTGAGTGGAGCTCGGTGATCCGAGCGGAGCTTACAAGAGAGGACTAGGACCCGGGTGGGGTGCCGAAACTCTGTAAAATCCCTCGTCTCCATTGTGGTTTGCATTTTCCATTCATTTACTTGCTTGTTTAGTTTTAAATTCCACTGCATATCTTTGATCGATTAAACAAGTAGGTAATTAGGGTTAAAAGTGATTAGATTAGAGACCCTCACGATCCTACATGTTGTTCCAACCATACTCGAGTGGGAAAGGAGAGGAGAATGAGTGGATTATGCTAACTAACTACATCAAACTATCAACTAACAAATGAGAAAGATAAGATACAGTAAAGACAACCCCAAAGGGGTGGAGTGTGTGTACACATGTGATAAGGTGGTGAAGAATGCATTCAATAAGGTACAAGTGTAGATTGTGTTTTCATGCATAGGAAGTGTCTAATGGTTGTGGCAAAACCTATCATTCCGATCACAAACCTAGTTGATTAACATTAGCATAAACAAGTTGGTTATTAAGAACATAAATAAGCATGTGAAGTGTCTAAAAGTTGTGGCAAAACCCATCAACTTAAGTATTCTCATTTAAACAAACAAGCATACATTCACATTCATCAAATATTGAATAAGATAACATTCATTGTCATTCTTCATTGCATGTATAAACATCATCTCCACCCCCAAAGGGGAATGAAACTACTTACTACACATTAAGCTAACAATTATACTAAGAAAGAAAGACATTCTAACGAGTTATACTAAGATTAGGAAAATAAAACTAAGCTAAACATGCAAGCATTAAAAAAGAGAACATTCAAACAAAACTAAACAGAAAATATTTTATTTACATGTCTCACATCACAAAACGGCATCCTCACCACTTTGAATTTTTCTTCAAATACTTGCTCCAGTAGAGAGAATGACCACCAAGCAATGGGTAGGTTGCAAAGGAGGAAGAAAAGTTCTATTTATAGACATGAAAAAGGCCACTGGGTCAATCCCCCGGTGTGAGACTAATGAAACATTCTCAGAACAGACATAAACACATAACCCATATTCGTGTGAAACAAGGTCGGATTGTGACTAAGAGGACCGCCAATCGGTGGTCACTTTTTGTATGATGTAATCCAATCTCGGATATCTTCTTAAATGTTTCAATTCCTCACGTGGGGTGCACTCAGATCGGTTATTGGAGTCAGGGACCGAATCTAATTGCCAAAATACTCCTCATGATGGTGTGGAATTTCTCAGTTTGCTATTTGATCCTTCCATCTTTCATCCAAGTCCTTCCCTTTTGTAGATGGGTCCTTATATTTGACGAACATGTCCATTTTGCTTCATTTAAGTCATTTCTTCTTATATTTCAGCCATTTTTCTCTTCCGTTCTCTTCTTTATTACTTAACACATGAAAATACACAACAAACACCTGAGTAGTACAAACTTAGGGTAAAATTCAGGAGCGATACTTGCTTTATATGGCTGCGACTTTGGAGGGAAGGGGTAAAATCGACTTTGGACTTCAAATAAATGCCTTGATACTCAAAATCGATTTGGCAGCCAAACACCCCTTCACGGTACTTATGGTCCTGCTGGTTGTTGTGGACAATATCAGTTGAAAATGTAAAAGATGTTATGACCGGTTTACCAAGTTCTTCATGCAAGCGAGCTCCAATACTGGCAACCTGTAAGGGAACACAATGAGAATGAAGGTAGTAAAGTATATGTATCGCGTCGTAATTATGTACTTTAAGTATATGTTATTTAGAAACACATCACTAAACAAGTTGTGTCGTTAAACAAAACGACCTAGCTTGTTTTTCACCAAACGAGTTGTGTAGTTCGGTTGAAATGAGTTGACTTGTTTGTTACAACTTAATTAACAACTTCACTCATTTTTAATATATATATATATACTTCTCCCTAAGACATGAAACAACTTCTCCAAGATGAGACAACTTAATTAACAACAAATCTACTTGCAAATGATTGGAACTTTTGTTGGGACGAGTCTGCCCCACTCGGGATGTAAGTGTGCCACTAAGGATGACTCTGTCCCCCGTAGGGTCGAGTAGGTCCCGCTCAGGACGTACATGTCCCAATTGGGATGCAAGTATGGTCGCTCGGGACAAAATTGCGTCCCTGACCCTACACTGGACTAGTGTGTCCCACGCAGGACTAAAAGAGCCAACTTGTTTGGAACAACGATCCAACGTTGGGACACACCAGTCCCGCGCTGGGCTAGGTCATTCGACCAAACAAACTGGGTCATTTTCACCAAACAATTTATGTCGTTCTACAAAATGATCTTGTTTTCACCAAACAAGTTTGTCCCTTTTAACTGAACAAGATTGGTCGTTCTACAAAACGAGCTTCTTGTTTCCACCAAACGAGCTGGGTCGTTTTCATGAAATGAGCTGTAACTTAATTAACTAACTACAAGAACAAAGGTGTAACTTAATTAACAATCTCGCTCGTTTTAAAAATTATATATATTAATATGTGTACCAATTTATGGCACCTAAATAAGATGGGTCCTTTTCTTCAGCTAAATAAGCTTGGTCGCTTTTTAATACTAAATAACCTAGGTCATTTTCTTGAGCTAAATAAGTTGGGTCGTTTTTAGTACTAAATAACCTAGGTTGTTTTCTTGAGCTAAATAAGTTGGGTCATTTCTTGAGCTGAATAAGTTGGGTAATTTTCTTGTGGTAAATAAGCGGGGTCATTTTCTTGTGGTAAATAAGCTGGAGCTGAGTCATTTTCTTGAGATAAATAAGCTAGGTCATTTTCGTGAAATAAATAAGCTGGGTCGTTTTCTTGAGATAAATAAGTTAGGTCATTTTCTTGATATAAATAAGTTGGGTTGTTTCTTGAGACTGTCCTTTGGAAAGGAAGGGACCGTCCCTAGCAGGGAAGGGACTGTTTGGCAGGGATTGTCCCGGGCAAGGACCATCCCTTGCGGGACAAGGCACGTTCTAGGAAGGGTAGGGACCGTCCCGGGGAGGGTTGAAGATGTTGGCTTTTTGGCTAATAATCGTTAATCCGTTTTGATGATTAATCAACTTCTCAATAAAAACATGTATCAATTGAAATATCATTGCTCACATATATATGTGTTATCTAACATTTCAGGATTCAAGTTTGAGAATTAAAGATGAAGCTTGAAGAGTAGCTAAGTTTAAATTCCATGTATTTAGGCTTCAAATGTAACTTGGCACTTGAAATTCATGATTCATTGCATTACACATCACTTAGGATACTTATAGAAGTCTCACATTATTAACCATATATCATAGACTTCATTAGAAACACAACCAAACTCATTAGAACCGAAGAACAGGAAAACTGCACTTAATCGGTCGACCGGTAGAACCTTTTGGTTCGACCGTTTTTCATCAGTCTTTCCCAGGCAACGAAATTTGTCCCAAACGGTCGACCAAATTCCTTCATCCGTTCGACCGTTCATCCTATCCTTTTTGCCTGTTAGAAATCGGTTGACCGACACATACATTCTGTTCGACCGTTTCACCTTGTCGAGTGAGAAATTATTTTACCGAATACAAATCCTCCAGCCTATCTCTTATCGACATGTGTCCTCTGAGTGGGACTTTCGGTCTACCGAAAGTTCATATCTGTTTGACCGATTGTTTTCCGTATTTGTATTTATTATGATCGTTATACTTGTCGTATACACATTTTTCTAACTAACCTAAGTTTGTATTTAGTGTTCTGGTCGATCAGACTTCCCTTAACGGTCGACCGAATCTTGATTCTTCCCTGTCTCAGTTTTACTGGGCATTTTCGGTCGAACGTTGTACTTACCTCGTTCGACTGATTACACTTGTTGTTATCAGGTCTTAAATCAAACATGTCCACCGGTCGACCGAAACTCTATTCACGGTCGACCGAAACTTAAGTCTTTCCCAGACCCAGTGCTACTGCCTCTTTTCGGTCGAACTGGTATTCCAAACCGTTCGACCGATCACTTAAGTTCGAAGCCAAGTTGGATCAACCGTTAGCATCTTCGGTCGACCGAACTAAGCACTGCTAATGATCGGTCGACCGCGTAACGCGATACCCGAAACCTGTCCTGTCATTTCTGATTTGTGTTTTCTTACACATCTTTCCATCACTTAAATCCCAATGGCTAGAACTTGTTTGGAGCATATAAATAGAGCTTAGAACACTCTTACAAGGTCACCAATCTTTCTCTAAGCTCAAAATCCCATTACTACTTCCAAATTGCTCTAAACCCTTGTGCTCATAATCTTCTCACTTGAAACCATCCTCACTAGATTGCATCATTCTTTTCAAGTGCCAAGATTAGTTGCTAAAGTTTTATTCTTCAAGAGTTGTACAAGCTTCCGGAGTGAAGCTCTTCTCGGGTTGTGAGAAGGTGGTCCAAGCTAGGCGAGGGTGTTCGCAAAGCTTGTGGTGTAAAGACGTGATCTCGGCCCGCAACGGAGATCGGATGAGTGGAGGACGCAAAGTTGCTCGAGTAAAAGCAATACGTAAGAGAGGACTAGGATCCGGTGGTTGGATCCAAACCTCTATACTTCCGGAGTAGTGGTTTGTTTGTTCTCTCTTTAATATTATTCTCTTATCTTTGAATTTGGCATAGGTATCCTTAAAACCGTAATTAGTCTATTCACCCCCCTTTAGACTAAGTTTAGGGGCTAGTAGATCCTACATTTGGTATGAGAGCCTTGTTAATTGCATTTACACAAATTCACGTTTGTTGCAATGGCCCAACAAAGAGAGGGATTTCACACTGGAAGACCTCCTTTGTTTGATGGAACAAACTATGCCTATTGGAAGAAACGTATGACCACATTCATACAATCTTATGATGTTAAATTATGGGTGTTCTTCCAAATACCTTATACACAAGACAAACCATTAGAATGTATGGATGATGATGAATTAGCCATGATTCAAATGAATGCTAAACTCATGAACATAATTATGTGTGGCTTGACCGAAGAACAATATAGTAGAATTAATGCATGTGATTCTGCATTTGAAGCTTGGCATATGTTAGAAAGTCACTTTAAAGGTCGATCATCCGTAGAATAGATTCATTTATGCAAAAGTATGAAATGTTTGCTATGAAACCGAATGAATCCATTAGCGAGATGCATACTCGCTTTACTCTTATTACTAACTCTTTGAAGAACCTTGGTAAGGTTGTGATTGAAAGTGATAGGGTACGAAAGTTTCTTAGGTCTTTGACTTTGGATTGGGAGAAAAAGACTACGGCTATTGAAGAAGCCAAAGATCTCTCAAAGTTGAAGATGGAGGATCTCATTGGAAGTCTCATGGCGTATGAGATCCAAATGCAAGAAAGAAGAGAAAATGAGAAGGAACGGGAAGGATATAAGCGTAAAGAAAAACAAATTGCCTTAAAAGCAACCTCGGATTCAGATGCAATCGAAGACGAGGACACCGATGAAGATGTTGCTTTCCTAACCCGCAACTTCAAGAAGTTCCTCTCCAAGAGAAAATTTGCAAAAGGAAGAGGAGAATCCTCTCGGACATTCACTTGCTATGAGTGCAACAAAACCGGCCACATGAAGAAGGATTGCCCCTTGCTTAGGCCGAGGGATCGTGAATGAAGAGAAGAAAGGAGATATCCTCCTAGAAGAGAAAGGGATGAGAGACCAAGAAAAGATAGAGATGAAACGCCACCCCGAAAGGAAAAGGAAGAGAGGCCTAAAAGACGTGACGATTACAAGAGAAGGGATCGTCGCGAAAAGGATGGGAAAAGGCTCTCAAAGCCACATAGGATGACTCAAGTTCATCAAACGACTCTGACTCCGAATACTCCCAAGAAGAAGAAGCACTCATGTGTTTCATGGCATCTAATGTTGATTCCGACTCGAGCCCTCCTCCATCACCAAAGACAAGTGATCAACCTCACGTGGTGGAAATCGACGACGATGAGGTATCCCTAAACGAAACACCCCCTTATGATGATTTATTAGATGCTTTTCATGAACTTGCCGGGCGTTATGAAATGATTTGTCATAAAAACAAATTAGCTAGGAAAGTGAATCTAGATCAATCTATCAAATGTGATATGCTAACCAAAGAAATTGAGGTTCTAAATGATGAGATTACAATTCTGAAATCTACAAAAGATAATCATCTAAATAAAGATCTCATTGCCAAGAATATGCAACTCACGAAAGACTTAAAGAAATTCACCTTAGGTAGAAAGATGCTTGACATGCTTCTTGGAACTCAAACTCAATCTCTAACAAAACATGGTCTAGGCTATAAGGGAGGTAAACAAAAGAAACTCACTTCCTACTTTGTTAAAATGAATAACTCTCTTATTAAGAAAACAAATTATTCAAATGTTTGGGTACCTAAGACTACTCAAGTTTGGGTACCAAAAGCTAACCCTCAAGGACCCAAACAAATTTGGGTACCAAAGTCTTCACTTGTTTCTTTGATTGTAGATAAAAGCAAGGAGAAAGGGGAAGTGGATTCTCGATAGCGGGTGCTCGAGGCATATGACGGGAGACTCCCAAGTTCTATCCAACTTAAAGCCTAGGAAGGGAGGAACCGTCACATTTGGAGATAATGTTAAAGGACACATTGTCGGCATCGACAATGTTGGTAATTCTACTACTCCTAACATTGAAAAAGTTTTATTAGTAGATGGGTTAAAACATAGCATGCTTAGTGTTAGTCAATTAACCGATAAGAATTTTCTAGTTGTATTTGACAAACACACTTGCCATATCATCTCTAAAAATGACATGAAAATTGTTTTTAATGGATATAGATCAAATAACATCTACATTGTGCATGTTCATAATCTTAGAAACCTAGGTGTTGAAACATGCTTAGTTGCCTCACATGACGAAGTTTGGTTATGGCACAAACGTTTGGGACATATTAGTATGTCACAATTGCACAAATTATCCAAACTTGAATTGGTTAGAGGACTACCAAAAATTGATTTCAAAAAGGACAAACTTTGTGATGCATGCCAATTTGGAAAACAATTTAAATCTTCTTTTAAATCTCTAAATGTGGTGTCAACTTCAAAACCCCTCGAGCTTTTACACTTAGATCTTTTTAGACCCTCAAGGACCGTAAGTCTTGGAGGGAAAAGATATGCATTTGTGATTGTTGACGACTTTTCGAGATTCACTTGGGTTTTATTTTTAGCTAACAAGTATGACGCTTTTGAAAAATTTAAAAGTTTTTGCAAACGTGTTCAAAGAGAAAAAGACTCTAACATAATCACTATTCGTAGTGATCATGGAGGAGAATTTGAAAATGAATCCTTTCAAAAGTTTTGTGAAAAATATGGAATTGAGCACAATTTTTTGTTTCCTCGCACTCCTCAACAAAATGGGGTAGTTGAGAGGAAAAATAGAACTCTTCAAGAAATGGCAAGAACAATGCTTGTGGAAAAAGGACTTCCAAAATATTTTTGGTGCGAAGCCGTTAATACCTCTTGGTATGTGTTGAATCGTGTTCTCATTCGACCTATTTTAAAGAAAGCTCTGTTTGAACTTTGGCATGACCGGACTCCTAAAATTTCATATTTTAAAGCTTTTGGCTCAAAATGTTTTGTCCTCAATACTAAAGACAACTTGGATAAATTTGATACAAAATTTGATGAGGCTATCTTTTTAGGGTATTCTGATAGGAGTAAAGCATATAGAATCTATAATAAACGAACAAGTTGTGTTGAGGAATCTCTACACGTTAACTTTGACGAGTTAGCTTGTGTAGATAACTCCTCTCTTGACGATGATTGCATGGATATAATTAGACATGTATCATCACAAGATGCTCCTCTTGAGTCTCATCAAGAGCCTCCATGTTTTCCACAAGAGGACGTGGAGGATCTTCCTAAGGATTGGACCTATAGAAAGGATCATCCGAAGGACTTTGTGATTGGAGATGTTTCTCAAGGTGTGACGACACAATATAAAGCACATGTAGTTTGTGATACTTATGCATTTATCTCTTCATTAGAACCTAAGAAAGTTGAACAAGCATGTAATGACGAATTTTGGCTAATGGCTATGCATGAAGAGCTAAATCAATTTGTTCGAAATAATGTTTGGGAACTTGTTGAAAAACCTTCTAACCAAACGGTTATTGGAACTAAATGGATATTTCGAAATAAACTTGACGAAGATGGGAATGTAATAAGAAACAAAGCTAGACTCGTCGCTCAAGGCTATCGCCAAGAGGAGGGTATAGACTTCGATGAAACTTATGCCCCCGTCGCTCGAATGGAAGCCATTCGAATGTTATTAGCTTATGCATCTTACATGGACATAAAATTATTTCAAATGGATGTCAAAAGTGCTTTCCTAAATGGCTTTATAAATTAAGAAGTTTATGTGGCACAACCCCCCGGATTTGTAAATGAAACTTACCCAAACCATGTGTTTAAACTTAAGAAGGCTCTTTACGGCCTCAAACAAGCTCCTAGAGCTTGGTATGAGCGATTAAAGAACTTCTTAATCGACAAAGGTTTTTGTGTGGGTAAAGTGGATACCACTCTTTTTGTTAAAACATATGATCATGATTTACTAGTGGTACAAATCTATGTTGATGATATAATATTTGGTGCAAGTAACCCGCGTCTTTGCAAAGCATTTTCCAAGTCTATGCAGGGGGAGTTCGAGATGAGCTTAATCGGTGAACTAAACTTTTTCCTCGGACTTCAAATTAAGAAAACTAAAGATGGGAACTTTATACACCAAGCAAAGTACACAAGAGAGCTTTTAAAACGCTTTGGTCTTGAAGATAGCAAACCACACAACACTCCCATGAGCACTAGCACTAAGCTAGACAAAGATGAAAATGGCAAGGAGGTGGATATCAAGAAATATTGAGGTATGATTGGATCCTTGCTTTATCTTACCGCTAGTCGTCCGGATATAATGTTTTCGTGTGTTTGTGTGCACATTTTCAAGCTTGTCCTAAAGAATCTCATTTCAATGCTTTAAAACGTATTTTTCACTGTCTCAAAGGTTCTCAAGAATTTGGTTTGTTTTACCCCAAGACTAGAGTTGACTTTTGATGCAGGAGATCATGTCTTCTTGAAGATCTCACCTTCCAGAGGGGTAATGAGATTCTGGAAGAAGGGGAAACTGAGTCCGAGGTATGTCGGACCGTTTGAGATATTGGATCGAGTCGGAGAGGTAGCATATAGGATTACTTTACCGCCACAGTTCGCAGGACTTCACAACGTCTTCCATGTTTGTATGTTGAGGAAGTACGTGGCCGATCCAGCTCATGTGATAGAGATAGCAGTACCAGAGATCCAGCAGGATTTGTCATTAGATGAGAGACTAGTTGAGATTGTGGATCAGATGGTACATCAGCTCAGGAGGAGAGCGATTCCGATGGTGAAGGTCAGGTGGCAGCATCACAGTATCAGAGAGGCTACCTGGGAGATCGAGGAGGACGTCAAGAGGCAGTATCCAGAGTTGTTCCGGTAAGTCAGTTGTTTCGAATTTTGCGGACGAAATTCCTTAAAGGAGGGTAGATTGTAATAACCTTAATCTAAACACCTTAATTAACCTAAACTAAACCTAATTAACCTTAATTAAGCCATGAACAGTAAAGAGTGAGGTGGAGGATTGGATAAGATTTGGTTTTTCCTATAAATAGAAGTGTTAGGTTAAGAAAAACGTTTTCCTCATTGCTTGAGTGTTTCAGAGAGTGAGAGAGAGGAGATTTTGGAGGAAAAGAAGAAGGAGAGAAGGTGAAGGTGGAGAGTTGGGTTAGGTTTGCTAAAGCTTGGGAAGCTTCCACAAACTTCAAAAAGGTATGCCAAGTCTTCATTATAACTCACATAAGCTTTGTGGGCGTTGGGGATCGATGTTGGTGTCGAATTCCCCATCGGATTGCAACCTATTCAGAGGTTGAAGATGACAATCGGTCGACCGGTGCCTGTGGGCAGTCGACCGATTCTATTATTATATTGTTTTGCACCCGCAAACGGTCGAATGATGTCTGCAGACGGTCGACCGTTATGCCAGATTTGTGCGGGAAAAAGGGTTTAATGCTGTTATCGGTCGAACGGATCCACTTCGCCGGTCGACCGAAACAATGAGAATAGGTCGGTTGGGGATTTTAACTTATTAAACGGTCGAACGTCTTTAACCTGGTTCGACCGATCTATTCGATGCTAAGTCGGTTGGGAGCTTTGACCATCAAAACGGTCGACCGCTCTTTAACTTTCGGTCGACCGACTGAGCATTTTAATTAAGTAGTAGAGTGCCTGTGATGTTTCGGTCGAACTGTATCTCAGTTCCGGTCGACCGAATATTACTTAGGCAAAATGCTGAAATCCTTGTTATCGGTTGAACGGACCCTTGGTTCGACCGGTCAGATATATAAATATTATAAATATTGTATAGCGTAGACCATCCAAACGGTCGACCGCTAGATGACTTTTGTTCGACCGATTGGTCGGTAATTCGGGTGGCGTGGCGACCGATACACTTGTTTGTACCGTACAGAGTAATGTGCGGAAGACCGGTCGATCGGTGTGCTTGTAGCGGTCGATCGATCTGTCGTAGGTTGGTGGATTTATCCACACGCGAGCCGTCGAGTATAGGTCGACTACCGGCTCCGAGGCGACGGTCGATTACCGGCCTTGAGAGCGACAGATTTCACCTTCGACGAGGGCGTATTATTGTTGGTCCTCTCATATGGAGCGGGGTGTGAGAGATGATTGCCGTAAACCTTGGGCTGTTTGCTGGGTTTGTCGGTAGGCCGAGGATGTTCCGGCAGGGTGCGCATCTGGAGGCTCTTGGGGGAGCAGTGGCTGTCGTCTGGACCGAGTTGTACATTCGGCAGGCTGACTCGCTCCTAGGGTGGCGGCATTGTACCAGGGTTCCTTTCTGCGGCTCTTGGGGAGCAGTGGTGCCGACTGATCCTTGTGAGGCAGCGGTGGACTGACTTGACCCTCGTGGTGGCAGGAGTGGTTCAGTACCGCGGAGGCGGAGAGGGGTATTATTGTGGACCCGAGGCGAATGATCATGTGCATTGCATTGCATTGTCTTTAATTTCATTTTGTATTTTAGGAGGTTTGACATACAGGGTTCCTGCAGGGAACTCAGGCATGTTTCAATTGTTTGCATTTCAGGTAGCGAGCAGCATTAGAGTTGAGGTGGTGACCGAGGAGGGTGCCCCCGGGATCTGATCCTGTAGTCGTTAGTCACTTCTTTTTGAGGTGATTACATATTGTATAGCTTTTGTCGTAATTACAGTCAGTTTGTATATTTGACTTCCACGTGGATCATATTTATATTATATATGTTGGTCTGTTTCCCGTGACATGCCCTTGTTGACTGTTGACGGTCTTTTTGTATTGTTTAAATTTTCCGCTGTTTTCGGGGACGTTACATCCAGCCTGATTCAAAAAAATTCCAAAATTTGAGGTTCAACGCACATCTAACTTAGTCTTATTATAGTGCTAGAATTTTAAAGTAAACACCAATTAGCCAAACATAAGTTATTTGGATAAACAAAATAACAAATTACAAAAATCAAAATACATTTTTTTTTGTAAAATTGATACTACAGAAATTGATACTACCGTAGTCCGAACCAAGATGACTGAATTAGTCAGAATGAAGCATTCGCTTGAACGAAAATGGTTCGGATAACCAATGACCAATTTCCAGTAACATTTTCTAATTTTGACCAATTAAAGTTCGGTTAACTGATAGGGATTGGTCGTTTTCAACTTAGGCTAGTTTGGTCGACCGTCGTCTATTCGGATGACCGAAAGAGGCGTGGCTTTTGCACTGACAGTTATGATTCAAATGTCCACCTTGGGCAATGGTCATATTACATGTGGAAATAACCAAGCACCAAAGGCCAATAAGGAATTGGTTGACTGATAGGAGATCAGTTGTCAAAAAATGGACAAGTCAATTGGGCTCTACGACAATATTCAAATGCGACCGTTGGAGTAAAATTCAAAACCGATCCAAGAAACTTTGGTCGACCGATGCCTTTCGATCGTCTGACTGGACATTCCAGAGAGCAACCTAACGACTACTAAGGAGATGATTTCAGTTGTCCGTTAGGGGACCAGTTGACCGAACTTGGTCCAGACAAAATCTTAGTGCTCAAGTTTACATTTAATCTTATTAACTCAATAAATAGAAAATTACAAGTCTTCTCCTAGAGCTTTGGGTACAAGTCTTGAGTCTTGATGTCTTTGTCCCAATGCTCATTCTCTTTATTATCTTGATGAACCTATTAAGATGATCGTAAATATACAAGTGTGTATGCAATGCATATATTCTTGTTTGCCCACTTTGATTGATTAAGATTAGTTTGATTAATCATCAAAATTAATGTAGATTAATGTCTAAAAGCCAACAATAATGTCCATATTTGATAAGCTTCTTCATGTTTGACCGGTTGTCGGTTTTGTTCCAGAGAAAATTTCTTTTGAGATGATCTAGGTTTTTGAGGACATGCTCTAGAACTCGGGTGTTTTATAGAAGCCTAGGAGGCAGGAAGGGAGGAGAGGTTAGCATTTAGAAAAGGTAGGAAGGGATGACTCGCCATCCTATAGATAGAGACTACGGCTCCGGCAGAGGACATTTTAGTGAGGTAATTTTAGTGATCATATTAGTGGCAGATAATGTTTTTATGGGGATAGTGGTAGGCTAAGATAATTGAAAGAAAGATTTTCCAACTGGCAGCCCACTATCATTTTTACGTTGTTGACAAGGGAGTTAGAGCAAGTGATGTAAACGAGGAAGCTTTTATCAAAATTAATTTTTAGTCCATATAAAGTTTGGGAAATAGCAAGAATCCTTTTCACATTGATGATGTTGGAGGTTTAGGAAGACTTGAAAAGGATGGTATCATCCACGAACTGCGAGATGCAAAGTTTTGGTCCTTCGTTTGGCAGTTCAATCCCTTTAAGGATTCCATTGTCCAACTGTTTTGTTCAACATGTTCGTGAGACATTGCCTAAGACCATTGGTAGAACCTAAAAAGCCTTGAGGGGACAACAAATGCTAGATAGGACAGATAAGATACAACAACTCACTTTGCCAAAAGCTTTTTCGAAGTCAAGTTCGACCACAAGGCATGGAGTTTAGGCTTTATGCCTCCAATCCACCACTTCGTGCACCAGAAGAAACAAGTCAGTTATTTGGCGTCATCTAAGGAATTTCATTTGGTTGATGGACATAATAGCTTTTAACGCAGAGTTAAAGCGAATTGCTGGAATCTTTGCAAAGATCTTGTAAGATCAGTTAATGAGGCTTATAGGCATAAAGTCATTAGTCGAGGAGGCTCTCAAGTTTTTTTGGAACGCATGTATTGAAGGTTTGGTTAATTCTCTTGTGAGGAGATGGATCTTTCGAGTTAAGATAGATGTGGTTTAAGAGGTTAGAGAGTGTGGGGTAACATCTTAATGAAGAATTTTTGATAGAAAAGCAAATTGAATCACTCGGCCCCGGGGCTTCATTTCCGGGAAGGCCAAAAATAGCTTGCTTAAGCTCAACTGCCAAGAAAACTACGGGGAGGACAAGAGGGTAAGGAAAAATGTAATTGGAGAGATCAAGATGTTGACTTTTAGGCCTTAATTATGTTATTTTGATAATTTAATCAACCTAATTTTAATCACAATCAAATTGGATCAAACACATTCCATGCATTGCACATATACTTGTATTGTATATACTTCTATCTTAATAGGTGATCAAGATTCGAGGTGAAAGATATTGAAGTCAAAACATGTAATAAAGCTTTAAAAGACATGTAATTTTATCTTTATTTGAGTCTTTAGGAACCTTTGCAAACTTGAGAATATTTTTTGGGATATCCATCCACACTAATTCTAGGTTCCATTTAGAAGTCACACACCAAATCTCACATTATTTGGACTTCAATAAGTTGCCCAAACCTAAGTCGAAAAACCACCAAAACTCAACTTCAACCATCCTGTGAAAAAGGGTCTGACTGTTTTTTTACTTTCGTCTGACCATTTGAAGTCAACCATCTAGCACGTTTTTTACTTTTATCTGACCACTTAAAGACAACGGTCGACCGGTTTTGCCTTTCTATCTGACCGTTCCATGGTTTTCAAATTCCCATTTCAAGTTGTTTTCTTGTCGTAATCCCCTAATGGCTATTTTGAATTTCATGTTGTTACCCAATTTAGACTCAAGACCACCAGTCAGCCGAAACACTCTTAGAGGTTGACCAAATTAGACCGAAAATTGGACAATAACTTTTCTTGAATTCGTTTGAACATTATAACCCTACAACCGACTAACCAATTTTCTCTGGGCAAAACACAGTTCACATTTTGTTCATTTGAATGATAGTTGCATTCCGTTCGACCATTACTTAATAATTTAAGTGAACAGTCAGACGGAATGCCAGACCGGTCGATTGTTTCTGGCTCCGACAGAGTTTCATTTTACCATTTTATCGATTGTGTTCCACATTGTGACCCCCCATAGAGAGAGGGTCCCCACAATATATAGAATTTTTTGTCTTTATCCCAACGGCTATATGTCACTTAGAGACTACAAATAGTGTTGAAATTTTAGTTTAACATATCTCTCACACTCCCTATTCTCCCATCCTTAAAGAGACACCTCTCCCACTCCTAAGATGAAATCCTGAACATTCAAAGCCTAAACTTCCCACTTGTATTTTTAAAGCCTATCCTACTCAAGTGTGCTCAAATGTTAGAGTATTTTATAACACCATCTTTAGTTGTTTGAGAGTTGTATTGCTTCAGAGGAAGCCACCCTCTTGGGTTGTGAAAATCTTAAATTTAACCACAAGCGTACGAAACGTGTAGCTACAGGTCGATCATAGGGAGAGGTTGCAAATTTCAATCAGTTTTATTTTTAATGAAACACGGTAATAGTGATGGTAGATTTAATGGTGGTCGATTTTTTGGTGTTTTGTAATATTAACAGATTAAAAAATAATGTAAAGATTTTTATGGGCATGAGTTGGGAAAGGTGTTGCACATTTCATTAAACACACGAGATAAGATTTTGTAAGCATGATTTGAAGTAATTAGACTATCAAATCATCAAACAACAAATAACCTAGATCTAATTACAACTTCACAATTCTAAGCATAAATTAAGATACTTACAAGTAACATTAACCTATCAAATAATTATAAATCATCTACCTCTTTCAAGTGAATTGGCAAAAGTAATAACAAATCAAAATATCAACATGATGGCAACCATAATTCTTAATTCATCCTAGCTCATATCTCCACCTTCCAAATAATGGATTCAGTTACCGATGATGAAAGAAAACATAAAAGAAGATAAGAAAGACCTGAAAAGAAAATATTTATTTAGCTAAGAAAAATATAACTAACTACATGCAACAAGAGATCTCTCTCCCCATAGAATAGAAAAGAAACGAAAACTAAACTAAAGGGGAAGAGATCCCTTTTTATTAGAGAATAGAAGACTTTATATAGAATTTTGACCCTCTTACGTCAGCAGTGTTTACGACCCTATTATGTTCCTAATTTGGAAATATGTAAAATAAGAAAGTTGTACGTCCGTAAATTTGATTTGTAACGAGAGTCTTGAGTCACCTTATTGGATATTGGAGGAGAAAGTAATACACAAATTACAGATAATATGTCGATTGTCCGGTTTCCAAATCCAATCTATATTGAGACACATTTTTCACACTTGTATCATTGGAATTTGGTAAGTCTTACGAAACAAATATTTTCTCCTTTGAATTGTCTTTCCACAACATCTTCAATCAGGAGATTTGGATTTTGGTAGGAAATTTTATGACATATTTCGTGAAGTATTGTTTGGAATCAAATCTTTCCAAATTCATGTTGATTGCTTAATACGAATTTCGCACTTCAATTTTGCATCTTTTCTTATCATTTGAAGCCCACAAGAGCACATGAATGTATGGAGTGTATATTTCACGGTGACTCAATTTTCTTTTCATATATCTGCATTTAAGTTCCTTCGTACTCAATTTGTAACAATTTCACGTATTTCCTTAAAACCAACAAAATCAAACAAACATACCCGACATAACATTATTCAAATACAATAGTAAGATAATAGTAAAGATAAAACTGATAAATTACGATACTCATCGCATAACTACAATAATCACACAAGCAACATGACCACATAAGCACACAAGCAACTTAATCATTAAAAAAACTTGAGCACATGACCACAGAACTAGAATAAAAGTCATATAACCACAAAATAACCACATAAGTCACGACATAATGAACACATCCGCAGCATAAGACACATAATAACCAATGATGAGAATTTTATTTAGACCGCAAGTGCACGGCGTCAATGAAGACGTGGCAAGTACAGGTCGAACACAAGGATGGAGAGATATTGTTATTTTTGTGATTTTCGATTAAGGAAAGAAAGAGAGAGAAATAAGGTTGGTTTGAGATTTTGGATTTTTAATTTTCTAAAGCAAGAACAACAAAAAAACTAAGAATAAAGTAAATATGGATGTGAGTCCAGCGGGTGGAGGTTTAGATGTCGGGTTTTGTTTAGAGAAATCTGAAACTTATAATAAATCACATTAGTTATAAAGCATTACATGATAAATGATTCAACATAAATTCAAGTAATCAAAATATACTAACACGAAATTAAAATAATAACATCATTCTTCTTCTCATCACCCTAAATCCATCACCCCCACCCTTTGGAGAGAGTTACAAACTCATGGATGGAGGGAAGGAGAAGGGGTCCTAGAGAAACTACAAAAGAAAACTCAAAACAAGAAATAAAACAACAGAATTTTATTACTAAAGTATGGAATAAAAACTAAGACTCGTTTCAATACATGATTCAGCCTTATTTATAGCCTCAACCGGGGATCCCAATACATAAAAGAAAAGTACACGCGTCAATACAACATTGGTAAAAATTTGAGCGCACGGATCGACTTTTGTGCGGCTAATCCGCCGCATTTTGTACATGGGGTGCGACGGAATCGCCACCTGTTTGGCTCAGATTCGATCCGGATTTTTCCTGTGTGTTTATGATATGATTTAAATGTCCTTTGAGCGTCTAGATTGATTTCTTTCCTTTCTTTTGAGCTCCGAATTTATTTCTTCATATATTTGGAGATCCAAATTGATTTTTCTTTAGAACTTCTCCAAAATAATATTTTGGTACTTTAATTTGCAGTCGGGTCCTTGGCTTTTGCAATTAGGTCTTGGCTACTTTTGTGCTTAAGTCCTTGGCCTTTTTGTAATTAGGTCTTTGAATGCTTTTATGCTTGGATCGAATTCAATTTGAAGCCCGATAATCTTGACTTGATCTTTATGATAGAAATAAGTCTCTTGCACGCGTTTATGCTCGGGATATGAGTAATTTGCATTCAAGTCCCTGTATTATGTAAATAAGACTAAACACATACCTTAGTAGCATTTATTGATATAAAATTAATCTAAATGAAAGACATATGATGCAATGTATGCAATGCATCAAATACCCCCACACCTAGATTTTGCTAGTCCCTAGCAAAACAAAATATATGAAAAAAGAAAACAGGGAAATCCTAACTCACTTTCGTAGGAATCACGGTTGCACTTAGCATGTGCAACAAGCCTTTAAACCCTCAAGTTTCCTTAGAGGACGAGTTTTGTCTCGTGAGGGTTTTCAGTTGACACACCCACAAAGTCTTAATTCAACATTTCATTAATAACTCTCAATATCTCCACCTCAACCTTATACATCTCACTTAGAATTCTTGCATGCTCATTATATAAATCTAACTCATAAAAATTCTGACTTGGTCTTTGTTCCTCCAACATTCACACCACTAACCCTTCTACACATGTTATCACTTAAATTATTTTGCACGCCTCCTCTGGTGGTGAAGTATCATTCAGATCAACCATGGCATGAATCATTCTTCTAACTTTGGGCCTGCATTGGTGTTTAGTTACACCGATGGTGTTCTGATGGATAAATATTATCAGTCTTCATTTTGGTGTGAAATATCTTGCCAATTTTTTTCTCCTTGTTTCGTTGGAACAAAGAATACCAAAATAAGGGTTTCTCCTATGGATATCCGTCAGTGTATGATACACTGACTAATACTTTTTCCCGAATCACTGTGGATGTTGTCCTACACCAACGAAACCATTCCATCGGGGTAGATTACCCAACAAATTATGAAACTTACATCGACGAATAATTATTGTCGGTGTAAGTCCTTCCCAAACCAAGAAAAAAGTTATTGGCTCTTTCCGGTTTATGATTTTCTTGATCAAAAGAAGCAATATTTTTTATCATCTATCCATAAAACATTAATGCATTCATCCACAAATATATAAACAGAAGAACTCATATATGCATTCATCTCAAAAAAATCTTTCAAACAACAAACTGGAAACACAAAGTTGTAACTATATTGAAATAAAGTTTAATAAATTCACAAAGTAGTCGAACAAGGTTTAATAATGATAGTAGACAAACAACATAAACATTTGGCCACCAAACCTTTGGTTCCTGCACCGCCCGATGGTCCGTGATCATCATCTCGTCTGGAGACAATAGTGGTGTGCAAATGGATGTGATATTAACATCTGCAAGTTTCAATACATTATACATTTAGACGATAATTTGTATAAACCTAGTAAATATAATACACATTACTAAATTACGAAAACAATACATGATTTTTATAACCCTCTTTCACCATGAAAAATTCGATGGTCGAATGCATGGTCGCGATCTTGCTTTTTGCCTTGGTTAGCTCGCTACTCACTCGCTTTAGCTCATGACTCTGTCGGACACTTTATTCAACTTCCAATCTAGCATTGAGGTCTGCTTAGGATGCCATCTCGTGAGGTCCAAACATGTTTGTGGGGGTGACGAGACTGGAGTATATCCTCACATGTTTGTGTATGTCGCCCATAAGAATCCCGACCAGGTCCTCGGTGGAAACCTCCGAAGTGATAGAGCCCTGAGAGCTCATCTCACCCGGTCTTCGTAAAGCCTCTAATCATTCCTACAAGAAGAAAATATCTGAAATTATAAATGAATGCAACCCAACAACATAAAGTAATTCAGAACTAATAAGAATATAAACTTACAATGACAAACACTGCTTATGGGTTCTTTTTGTCGTGCATTCGAGTGTACATATGTGTACGAGTAGGTTCAAGAGCATCCAGATTTTCCATAACCTGCAATACCATTAAATCTACCATATTTTCATGGACTGGGGTTGTAGTTAGATAGCCTATATCTTCATTATTATCTCTATGTGGTTCATAGTTGGAAGGTGCACTGCTGCAGAACAATGCTATTACGTTAGGTTTTTTGATGTATAACGTCCAGTTGACCACCGTCAGTGATACGAGGGGGCGTGGTAAGGGATGGGATATTATGTCAGCCAAAGGTCCAACGTGGTATGTAGGTATACTACGTTGATTTTTACAATGAAACTGACATGGTATATAGGACAAACCATGCCGCTGGATTGTCTAAACACAAATATGGTATGTCCTTTTATTAAAATAGAATTTCGACAAAAAATATAATAAAAGGACATACCATGTTAGTTTTTAGGTAATCCACCGACATGGTATGTACACTTACCATGTCGGTTAAACCTTATAATCCGACGTGGTATGTCCTATTGTTAAAAACAAAATTTTCACAAAAAAAACAAATAAAAGGACATACCACGTCAGTTTTAAGACAATCAACCAATGTTATACGCATACATAACACATTGGTTTAAACTTAAATTCCAAAGTGGTATTTCTTTTTAGTATTCCGACAAAAAATGAAATAAAAGGACATACCACGATGTGGTATTTTGAAACCCCACGTCGGATTTTACCTTATTATCCGACGTGGTATCCCCCCATAATAAAAAAAAGAACATACCACATCAGTTTCAAGTAAGTAACCGACGAGATATGTCATTTTTATTTGTGTTTTTTGGAAATTCGGATTTTATTTTAATTTCACATGAAATTACATACAATTGAAAAAGAAATTGCACCACATTCAATTTCACATAAAATTCCCTACAATTGGAAAATGGATTGCAACAGATGTATATACAAAATTGTCATATAATATAATTCAATTCTGCAAATGTATATACAAAAATTGTCATATATATAATACAATTTGCACTATGGTCCATAAGCTGAAAATAATCTCAAAAGTTTGAATATGTACAAAATTGAATCATATGTACAAAATAATCTCAAAACAACCAAAACATTGGTACACTTACATAAAAAATGAAGTTGTAAGGTTATTCATGTGAATGTAGTGTTGTAAACTATGATTGTAAATTCAACTCAATTGCCCTAAAAGTTGAATTGTCGTACCAGAATTCTCAGTTAGTATTATGAATGGCTGCAATGATATCATATATCTATTCATCTATCATAATAAAATCTTAAAGATGACAACATCACCCGATTTAAATTTGACCGATAAAAAAAGAAGACCATCTCTCTCGCATATTGTCTATTTCCTCCTGCGCGTTTGATTGAAGGGTTCTTCGAAAATCTACATAGTAAACAAAACCCATATATTAAGATCTAATTTGTGCCACCAAACATATATAACAAAACATGATATATATATATATATATATATATATATATATATAAATTTACCGTTATGAAATCTCTCGATTCTACTCCCAACTCAACAATTTCTTCCATATACTTCATTATGTAGTAATTACATTCAGTATTTCCAACTTGTTTATGATACTACAATTAAGATGATATGTATATTAGGAAAACAACAAAATTAATGCAAAGTATAATGCATATTATATATCCAAACACAACTGAATCATCTTACCTTCATGGCATACCAAGCGATTGACTTCTTTTGACCACTCCACCTATTACCCTTAAAGTTATAGATATTCATGACCCTACCAATATATGTAAATGATCAAAAATAGATTTAAACATTCAATAACAAAACTTACTTAGAATACGAAGGTAGTTATTTAAAATAATTTACAACTAAATAATATTCTTCAAATCCTTCTTGGTTTTTTCTAATGCCAAAGGATCAAACCAGAAGACAGTATACGCATCCAGACATGGCACAAATAACTTCCAATGATCACTGAAAAACTTTCACGTTAAAATACTACATCAATTATTTGATGCTAATCTTTTTTATGATTCCCAATTGAAATATAATGAAATTACTTGTATTATAGAATATAATGAGATACTTAGGACTACCAATATGGTACTAGATAACATGCCTTCTTTTGTCCTTGTATCATTCTTTTGATTTCTTGTCTTGTAGTGGGACAAAAATAACCAAATCTTGGACCAAACATCATTTGGTAGAGATACCTATTAAAATCAAATTAACAAGATTTTAATTGAAATGTAACATAAACATGTAGGAAAAATACAAAAATGACTTTCTTTTTGTGGACTTGGATGATTGTTATACACAATCATTTCATCTTAAAGAATTGGATCAAATCAAGCATTGCGACATAGAGCTTTTCTTCTATGGTGTCTTGCCTACGATTTCTCTATCCATAACACTTTGTATGGTAGAATCTTCGTCTTTATCTTTTATCAAAGTTTGCAAAATCTTGCAATTCATAGCCCAGACCTCCTCGTCAATCAAGTCCTGAAATTTAAAGGCTTTTGACGAGGGAGCTACAACCTGAAACATAAAGAAATATTATTAGAACAAACCTACATGAGCAATATATCAACAATTGTGGAATTATTAAATTCAAAGTTAATACCTACTCTTTCTTTATTATTTCTACTTTTGTTACCTTAGGGATTGGAACTGGACGTTCAACTTCAAGATTCACACTTCCCGCAGTACTTCGTGTGTCTGAGTAGGTGTAGCCATTTCAATGAGTGCACTTAATTTAATAAGTACCATATTCATTTGTTCTTACAGCATATGGAACTTTTCTTCGCAATTCGAGTGAATTCTTCTCTTACTACTGTTTGAAGATGATGACCCAAAGTATTGTCATAGTCTTATTCGACTACCAACACCACGTACTGGTCCAACATGCTCCACTTCCCAAGGGTTCAGACAAAATATCTTTTCTGCCCTCTAAAACAAATTTGCCTTGGGAAGCTTGCAGCGTAATATCATCCTGTTATGAACCACAAGAACGTTAAAATCTACATTATTGCCTAACATCAAACACTATTTTATTAATTTATCATCGTACACAAACCACAACAATAAAATGTAACCATTTACAATCTTGGATGCAACCCCTGCAAACCCATTATTAATGTAACACCCGTCCGGAGTAACACACACTCTCTTCCACTTATCTTGCTAAGCAGAGGGAGATGGCGGAGACAAATTACTGGCTTGCTCTTCGCTCATACTAGTTTCTAAAGCTTCCTTCTTTTTTTGTCAACCTTTTTGCCCATCCTTGTCTCCTCCAGCTTACGATATCCCCTCCCGACAATTGGTGCTTAAACATGTTCTTCGATTGTCATTCTTTGTTGAGCGCTCGTAGTTCCTACAAACATAAATAAGAAATTAGTTATCATAATAAATATTTCAAATGTATAAACAAAGTATGAATTTATATTATACCAAATATTCTATAGTTAGCGCGCCTTGATCTTTTGAAATCTGCCCATGTCGTCTGAGAAATGAAATTGTAAAATGCACATGGATCTCGATCCTTATACTTCCAAAATATGAAATTGGATTTCAACATATATTTTAAGTTTCTCCATCGAATATGATAAGCTTTAAAATTAACCGCAAACATACGGATCGTTTAGCAAATGAGTTGAACACAAGGAGAGATTGCAAATTTAAGTTGATTTTATTTTTCAATGAAGCACACATAATAATGACGGTAGATTTAATGGTGGTTGATTTTTTGGTCTTTTGTTTTATTAACATATGAAAAGCTAATGTAAATATTTTTATGAGTTTTTTATAGAATAAGAATGCAATCAAAAAAGATGAAACAGTTAGAAAGAGAAAACATTTGCATAGGCATGAATTGGGAAATGTGTTGCAAATTTCATTAAGCACACGAGATTAGATTTTGTAAGCATGACTTGAAGTGATTAGACTATCAAATCATCAAGCAACAACTAACCTAAATCAAGCTAGTTAAAACTTCACAAATTCTTGCAAGCAAAGAATTAACGATATAATTGTAAGCTTAGATTAAGAAACTCACAAGAAACATTAACCTATCAAATAATTATAAATCATTTACCTCTTTCAAGTGAATTAGCAAAAGTAATAACAAATCGAAATAACAACTTGATAACAACATAATTCTAAATTCATCCTAGCTCATATCTCCATTTTCCAAGAGATGGATTCAGTTACACATAATGAGAGAAAACATATTTTCAATATTTTCAGCAATGATATCTATTTTCTTGTAACCAACAAAATAAAAACAAAACACTCGACATAGCATTATTCAAATCAAAAGTAAGATAATAGCGAAGATAAAAATGGTAAATTATGAAACTTATCAGACTACCCACATACGACATCCACTTCTTTTTCAACTCCTTAATTGATTGAAAATTAAAATTTTCCTTAAAAACGAAAACCTGAAAAGAAGTATCGATTAGATAAGAATCTATAAAAAAAATTAACTTAAAAGAAATTCTTGAAAAGCATGAAGTAACCATTGCATAAACCTTCCCACTTAATTTTTTTGCTGAAACTATAAAATAAGAGTAGCTCCGCGGGCCGGAGACGCTATCATATCATTGTCATTTGTAGGGTCAACAATTTGGTCGTTGTTCGATTTGCGCTCGTCGGACTTCTTGTTTAGAGTCATTACCATAAGTCAATACAACAAACTGATTGGTTAATTCATTAATTTAGAACATACATTAGTAATTTAGCAATGGAGTAACAACATAGCAGTAAAATACTAACTTAACCCTACTAACACAATGCATTAGTAATACTTATTTTAGTTACATCAAATAAAAGTTCTCATCAATAAACACCATGCGCCTGCCACATACTACATGCATTACTAATTTAGTACATAACATAAACCAAACAAGCAATCACACAAGCACATTTCTCTAACACCAACTTCCATTTGTTCCTTAACTTCAATAACAATGGTTTTGTATCATCCTTTTGATTTCATGTCTTGTAGACGATACTCCTTATACAACACTTCACCCAAGTGCAACCAATGTACCCTGCGCCTATATCTGAAACATCAATATTCATAATCCAATAGTTTCAGAAACAACATATGCTGCTTTTGATCTTCACTAGTGAAAAGATCTTGAAATCTCTCATTAGATACTACCATCATTTTATTTTAATCATACCAACATATGAGAAAAATATGAATCAACATGAGTAATAACTTGTTACTGAAGCAATCAAGTAAAATAATTGGTTACATTCATTCCAAGATGATCAGTATTGAAGAGTATGAAAAAACAAAAAAGGGCAAACCTCACCTTGAATGATCAGACCAGCATGGTAGTGGTGGGCAGTGACATTGGGGGTGACTGCTAGGGACACAATAGTGGCAACAACCTTGGTTGGCTTGGTCAAGTAGGGTTGCAAAAGGGGTTGGTCGGGTCTCGATTGGTGCTCTGAAGGGTCGTGCTCGTCGAGGGCGGCAATGGTTAGGAAGGCCTTGTCTAGGGCAGCACTGGTCGGGCAGGGTTGCAAATGGGGATAGTCGAGCAAGGATGCAAAAGGGGCTGGTCTGGTAGAGTTGCAAATGGCAGCAAAGCAGGAGTAGTGAAAAATCGTAGTGTAGAGGGTTCATGTGTTTGATTTTGTGGTAAAAATTAAAAGGACATCTCATGTCAGATGTTAACGTATATGCCGAAGGGGTATGTCTTATTATTAAGAAACAAAACGTCACAACAAAATCTAATAAAAATGACATTTCACGTCGGATACTAAAGTAATACTGACGTGTATTTTCTTATTATTAAGAAATGAAATGTCACAATAAAAATCTAATAAAAATGACATCAAATGTCGGATGTTAAAGTACAATCGACGTGGTATGTCAGAAATGAAACATCGCAAAAAACCCAAAAAAATGACATCTCACGTCGGATATCACCCTGTAATCCGATGTGGTATGTCTTATTATTACGAAACAAAACGTCATAAAAAACTGATTGATACGTTTTAATTAACCGCAAGTGCACGACCGCGTTGAAGCGGTGGAAAATACGGGTCGATTCACAGGGAGGTGTGTCGACTTTTGGTTTGTTCGAAGGCGAGTGGGAAAGAAATGAGAGAAAGTTGATTACACTAAACTACACTAAAATGCAAAACGAAATGGAAGATAAGCAATAAAACTAAACCTCAAAGGCGGTAGAGAAAAGAGTGTGAATACAAAGATATGTGTATGTGTGTGTGTTCACTTATGATCATCACAACATGTAGTGCATGAAAATCATAAAACTACATCCAACTTTGCCTACATATGAAATAAGATAACACAATATCATTAAAACATACAAGATAATAATTGGAATGAAGCTAAATGAACTCATGTATAAAGACTAGACCCTACTATGCCTCCACATGAAATAAGATAACCCAATATCATTAAAACATACAAGGCATTAACTAAGGTAAAGGCAACAAGAGCACATACACTACAAGTCATGTTTCCTTTATCAATTCCATCCATATCGTCACATCATCACTCCCCATAAAATATGTCCACTAGTCTAAGCATAAGCTAAGCTTCATTCAAGAGCATTAGCATATCAAAGACAAGAGTGAAATCCCATTAGATGGTTATGGAAATCATATAAGGTTCAAAGGATTAAGATAACACACACCTAATACATCACATATTTCTCCACCCCCCAAATGGGGATGAAACTACTCACTAATCATTACACTAACTACATTAACAAAATGAAACATTATACTGAAAGGAAATTAAACTAAGCAAGCAAGAAATATTAAAGAAGCTAAAATGACATAAAACTAAAGAAGCATGCAAGAATTAAAAGAAGATTACAAGAAACTAAAAACAATTATTTTATTAAATTGACTCACATTGAAGGTAGCACTCTTCTTGTAACGTCCCCAAAAGACAGCGGAAATTTAAACTTTTTAACACAAAGATTCAACTCAAACACCTGAGGACGATACACATAAACATAACAAAGGTGCACCATATACAGGAGTTTGTCAAGAGTATGATTACATTCAAAATGACAAGATGAACTATACACGTGTAATCATAACAACCTCAAAATAAGATAGCAGGATCCGGTAACAGTGTGCTCGTCCTCAGTCCCCACCTACTTACTGCTGCTCCGGGCCTGAAAATAAACACGGAACTATTCCTGAGTTTCCATATGGAAACCCCGTATGCCAAATTCACCTATATGCATATGATAACTGTATTCACAAAACTTAACATACTAGTATACATGGCATATAATACAATAACATGACTTTACTTAACATGAAAGAAAATACACATCTCATAATTAACTGCGGGCCCTATAAGGTCTCCCGTAACATTCACTTAGCTGGAAATATCTTCAGCCACATACTTTGCCGGAATATATCATCGGCCACATACTTGGCTGGAATACTCATCAGCCACATACTTTGCCGGAATTTATCATCGGCCACATACTTTGCTGGAATAATCATCAGCCGCATATAAATGAATATATAATCAACATAACATTCACCGAATAATAATGACCCGGTGATCAACTCCGCCGCCGTCAAGGCTGGGCAACAACCTCACCTCACGGAGTCCATCTACTCCGCCGCCATAAAGGCTAGGCAGTCTCTCCACGCCCCCACAGAGTTGAACAAAAACAACAATATATATATATTACTAAAATAACAACATAAACGGTCAAACTGCTTAACATCACCGGTCGACCAGACTGCTTAACGGTCGAACAAACATATCACACCGGTCGACCAAAACTTCTGAATTTAATTGAATAATATAAACATAATTGGTCAATTACACAACTTTAACGGTCGGACAAAATCACATATTCGGTCGAACGACATAATTTAACGGTCGAACAATATCACTCATTCGGTCGACCGTCTCATAATATAAATTCAAACCGACTTTTATTTATCTTCAAACGGTCGAACGGCAAAGGGGTCCCGTTCGACCGAAAATTACCAGAGTCATCATCTTCTTCCCAAATCACGTTTAACCGGTCGACCGCTAAACGCGTCGTTTGACCGATAAGGGATAATTCTTAACTTTTACACTTCATTCGGTCAACCGAAACTCATACCGGTCGACCGTTCTACCCTGTATTTTAAACTTAACTTTGCACCGGCGAGGTTTCAGACCTCCGGTGACCCATCTAAACCCTCACACACCTAGTGTGAGTTACTAAATCGAACTTGACATACCTTATAGCCTTAGCTGACACTGAATTTTGCTGATAGAAATTCGTCTCCTCACTTCCCTTGCCTAGTTCCAAACCCTCCGGTGCCCTCAACTCTTCTTCATAGCCTTCTCTCTCTCACGCAATATTCACTCTTTAATATTCTACCTTCTTACTTAATGGAATAGAGTGGGAGGAAAAGAGTTGAGAGATTGATGCACGTCCAACACATGAAGGTTGAAAAAGATGCGTTATTTTTACTTTATACCTCAACACCTCCCAAACCACCAACCACAACAAGACACCTCATCCTTACCATTCTTATCTCCTCACTCTTATCTGCGTTTTCTTCATCTCCAATCCAAGGATATATACAAATAATTCCCTTACCTATCCTCTTAACTTAATTAACCCATTAATAGGTTTAGTTTAACTTAAGTAAGGTTAACAATTCTCACACTTCTCCACCTTGAGTTTTGCTTCAAGGCTTACTCCAAGTAGAGAGAATGCCACCAAGCAATGGGTAAATACAAAAGGAGGAGGAGTTCTATTTATAGCCATAGAAAAAGGTAATCCGGGATAATCCCCCGGTATGGGACTAAACATATACCAAAAATAGCCTAAACAAACACTAATACATGTGTACGCGAAATCTTAGCGCATCCGGAGAGATTCAGACCGCCAATTTGCAGTCCCAGACCGCCAATTAGCAGTCCCAGACCGCCAATTGGCGATCCATAAACTCTGGATCCGGCTGGAATTTGTTGTGGGCTTTTCTGGAATTCTTTGTCGGTCTTTGATGCATATACTTTGTTTATTGGAGCTCCGACCCGAATCGAATTGCCAAAATACTCCCCATGATGGTGTGGAGTTTTCTGTTTTGCTCTTTGGTCATTCGGTCTTACGTTCAGGTCCTTCTCCCTTGCATCTTAGTCCTCGAGTCTCTCAACTCAGTCCTTTTTCGTATCTTTTAGGTCCTCTCATGCCTCTTCTCTTCAAACCACTTTATTTCTGAAATTCAAACACAAAACTCGTCACGTAGCATTGCTTAGGTGTAAAATATTGGATATAAGATACAAATATAAGCATGAAATGATGTCAATCATAAACCCAATAAAAATGACATTGCACATCGACCTTCAACATATCATCTGATGTGGAATGTCCTATTATTTATTGTCGGTACTTCGTCGGGGACGATGGAACACAGATACCACCGTTGTTGCAACTAGATTACACCATAAGTGACCCAGGGTTGCGGAGAATCTACCTGGTGATGGCGAGGAGGCAGCTAACTAGAGAGCTTACCAATATTATTCTGTGGGCTTGCAGGCGACATTTGATTGAAGGACTCTCTTCCAATTATTTGGAAGAGATTAGTAATATTTTCCCTTAATCTTCTGTTTGTACTCCTCTTCTTGTGTTTGTGTTTGTTTTTAGGTGTATGGAACTTCCATGTTATATATATTAAATATTTCGAAATTTGAATGTTAGTTTCTGGTTGTCTTCTACTTTTGTAGTTTGGAATTTTCTATGTTGGGAAATTTATTGAGATTTGTATCAAGAACACATTAAGTTTTCATAGTTTTTGTGCTTCCTAATTGAATTATGAAAGAAATGCATAATACTAGTTTTAACATTAGTAATAGTATTGCTCGAGTACTTTAAATCCAGAGAGGTATTGAAGTAGTCATTATGTAAAGGCTTTGTCACATTCTTTCATCTGTAACATGTTCAGACTATTCTACCATTATTGCATGTTTCTGTTGTAGCATGTATATCATTTCGTGTTCTTGGAATCGATGTCAAGAGATTCAGGACACGTTCAACTGAGGTTGTACCACGACCCATTTAAGGATATATCACATCGGATTTTAACCTAAATTTGAACATGGAATGACTTATTTTAAAGAAACAGAACATCGCAAATATCCAATAAAAAGGACATATCACGTTGATTTTAGCCTAAATTTTGACATAACATGGAATGTCGAAAAGAATACAATAAAAAGGACATATCACGTCGGACTTTAAATTAAAAGCCAACGTGGTATGGTTTATTATTAAGAAACGAAACGTCGCAAAAAATACAATAAAAATGACATATCACGTCAAACTTTAAACTAAAGGCCGACGTGGTATGTCTAATTATTAAAAAAGAGTTTTTGCAGTTATTGGTATTCGCTATGACATGACACAACGTTTCATTACAGGGTGAAGAAAATCAAAGGTTGTAGTGTTTTCCATTCGTATTTCCTAAATCCTATTTCCAGTTCCAGTTCAATTCATTTTAGGGTGTGATTGGTTTGCAAGAAGTGGGTATGAAAGTGTGAGAAATGCATTCCAGATGTGACTATCTCCTAATTTTGTAGACGAAAATTTCTTCATTTTCGAGTGTTTCTGAAATCCTTCTTTCTTCTATACTTGGAAAGTTTTCAAGGTTGAAATCAATCCCCCTGCCCCCCTTCACTTTTGTTTTTATTATTTTCCTATTTTTGTAGATGATAAATTCTTCATTTTGATAGAGGGAAGGGGGACAAGACAGAAGAAAGAGGAAGAAAATGGAGCAATAGGTGGGACGCGAAAGGAAGGGTGGGGAGGGGAAAAAAGGACGGGAGGTGTGGGGGGGGGGGGGGGTAATTAAGATAGGTAGTTAATAGAAGTTTAGAGTATTTAGGGGTTAATCCCAAGTTGGTAATGACATTAACGAATTAGGCTAATGGAGTGACAACTTCAAAGAAAACATCAATGGATAGTTTTGGTTTTGCCGCAACAGAATTTAGAAATAGTTATATAGATACGACAGAAACGGAAATATAATTTTTTAAAATGACATCTAAGAAAAAATCTTTTTTTAAAACAAAAAGTCTTCCTTTTGTCTGGTACGAAATATTTTTATTGCAAACTCTCTGACATACTTCACCTATTCAATCACCAAAAATGTAAAAAATATAACAATTTTATTTATTTATTTATTCATTTCCATTTTCCAACTTGTCAAAATAAATCTAAAATATATTTTATTTCATAAAAAAATTGTTGCAAAAAGGAGGGAACTGAAGTAGTCAAGTCAGTTTCCCCCCAAACCCCCAGAAACAGAAACCCTTTCGCCACTCCCAACCCGTCCCTGCGCCGGCTATGGCGGAAACGCCTCCTTCCACCACCACTACCACCGCCAAGGCCATGGACTTTGCCATCTTCATGGAGACCAACGTCGGCACCAACCTCGTCATGGTCGTCCACCATCACGATACCGTCCGCGACCTCAAGCGTAATCTCCACTCCCCCTCTTTTTTCCCTTTCCGTTAGGGTTTAGAATCTGCCTTTTTTGATTCTCAGAGTTTGCCATCAGAATCGTCATCTGGTGAAGGAAGTTGTTGTTTGACATTTAGGTTTTTTTATTCTCTGCTGTTATGCTTGTTTTGTGAAGGCCAAGTCTAAAATAAAATGTCTTTCTTATTATGGAATTAATCCCCAAATGATGTTTTGATCGTTGATGTTGTCTTCTACATATATGGAAACATGCTATGGCTTAGGGTTGTTAGTAACTAATGTCGATTTGTTGGCCATGTCTGAATAAAATTTGCATTCATCATCATTTTTTTACTATTTCAAATGCTTGCAGGGAAATTTACGATCAAACATGCCCAGTGTTTTCCGTATATTGGTGAAATTACGGTTTCTGCAATAAAGGTATGATTTTGGGAAATAATGGTAGGTACCTGTTGGTGTAATGTGTAACGTCTTTTGATTTGCTGTTTTCAGGTGAAGCATGAGAAACAATTTTATCGTTTATCTGATCTTATGCTGGTTGCGAAGGCTTTTTATGGATGTAAAGGGTCTCCATGTCTTCATGTGGATGCTACTTTGGTTTGTGCACATAAAGACCCAGAAGCTGGGATCTCTGCTGACTCTCCAATTGGTCATGACACGCACACGCAGCAGGAAATAATCCCAGTACGTACAAATGATCCAAGCTTTCATCCAACTACCACTCCTTTAGTTAAAGATGAAAAAATGGTTGATGCATGTCTAATGCAAAATGGTAAGCACCAAGTCTATTTTTTTCACCATTTTTGTTTGAATATCTCTTTGTTGAATTTTTAACTTGAGTTTGTGGTGTGCTTGTTTGCGGATGCAAATGAAATTATTAAAGTGGTTTGTAACCAAGCATCTGGAAGGATGGCTGAAAATCCTAACCCAAAATTAGATTATAGAGTTGTTCCCGAAGAAGTTTCAAAACAAATGAATGAAAAGGCACAGAAGGATCCTTCTGGTCCCAAAGGTAAGATTTCACAATACCTATTAGTGATGTCATTCAATTTCAATCCTTGCTACTGATAAAAGAAGAAAAAATCAATACGTGCTAAAATAACGATGGGCAATATTCCAGGTGAAAATGTTACTGCTGCTACTGTATTTCCTGACCATCCTGTAGTTACTAAAAGTAAGGGCTCGGTCCATGAAAAGAAGAAAAAAAAGAGGCATGACAGAGATGACAAAGTGCGCTGTATTTCGGAGAAACCAATGCTGGAGCAAGAATCTGAAGTTCCTTGTAGAAAAAATAAGGCAGCAAAAACCACAACAAACACCACTCAAAATGTTACTTGTGAAGATCCATTAGTGGAAGTAAAATTTCCCTGTGATGCTAACATTAGAACGTGAAAGCCCACTGAGAAAAAGTCAGACAAAACAGGCCTATATGACCTTGAAGCTGTCAATCATGAAGATATCATCTCCTCCCCACATGACACTAACATGAATCCCAAGAAGGCAGTCGACCAGAAGGAAGAATTGCACAAGCAAAAGAATGGTGATGCTGTTCAAAGAGTCATCAGTTCTGGAAATCATCCTGAAACCATTAGCATGGTTCAGTCTGTTAAGGATGAAGTTTTACGCCATAGAAAGGGAAATCGAAGTGGAAAGGTCCATCCATTCAAAATTCCATCAACAATATTGCCATACATACAAAGGAGCGAGGACAAGAACCATTACCAGTGATCCATTCTACTATTGTTGCTGATACCAGTGACGGTAGGTCTCAGCGTAAGAAGAAGAAAATTTCAAAAACTGAAGGTGGCAAGAGTTATCGGATTGTGGTTCCACAAGGTCCAAGCAAAAAGTTGGAGCTCTCACAAATATTTGCCAGGGAGAGAACATTTACAAGATATGATTTTTGATGGATTTATTGGCTGTGGTTCCAGAGGTGATCCTGATTTAGATGAAGGAAGAGGCTCGAAGAACTATAATTAGTAGTTCAAGTTTTGAGGAAAAAGTCAGAATCATGTTTTGAGGAGCTCTGCAGGTAATGAAGATTCTTATTGAATCTCCTATTTTGTGAACAAGTAGAAATATCTTTTGTAAGTTTCCCATGCATGGACTCTCCTTTCTAGGTGTGATGTTAGTAAGTTTGAACTTAACCACCACAACAATAGTCATTGCATAATATATCTTTTCTTTCTGTATGTTGTACTATGCCTGTGTATGTAAGTGATTTCAGTGAGAAATTTCTGTTTAGTGGTTATCCAAATGTATGATGGTTGTAAGCACTTAATGAAGACCCTTTGTGTGTGTGTGTGTGTGTGTATGGGGGTGGGGCGAGGGGTTTATCATCTTTATCATGATATTGATCCTATCTACCTATGGAAAAATAAACTGAATGCATGTGGCAAGTAGACATGATTATTATTGAGGGGAGTCCTATCTGCAGAAACTTGAAGGCACTTATGCCTGCTTTAAGTCGTAGACTGCAGATGATGAGAATCTAACGACGGAACAAATTGAAGAAGAGACCCAACGGCTTAAAGAGGCACATGCTAAAGAGGAAGGTATATTTAGGTCCTGTTTTGTAATTGCATCCGAAGTCCTTTGTAAATTTATATGTATAATCACTTGAGCTCTAGAATAAAAAAACAGCATCAAAGTTCTGCTCGTCGATGGTAATCATGTAAGAAATACTTGAAACTTATTTATATCAAAATCTCTTGCAGACAGTAGGGTGTGGTTACACTTGAATATCCTGATTTTGTTTGTTTGTGATAATATTTATTACATGCCCTGTTAGAACTTGCCAAAGAATTGTCCACAATTTATTTTCCTTGTTCTCTTTGTAATTTCATCTGTCATGGTCCTAAAAGCACAAGTACAGACTTGGGACATGAATACGACAAAAACATGGAAAAACAACTTCTATCACATGTTTTGTCCCTCCACATCTGATTTTATTGCAGCATGTTACTTTGATTAATGCTATGGGTTCAATAGAATCTGAATGGTGCAACTCCATAGATTATTAACATTAGAATCTTTCTTGATGCATCATTATGGAGTTTGTGGATGCACTCCCCTGAGGTCTGGTTTTGAACTTTTGATTTTTAGTTTATATTCAAACTCGCAACATACATGGAACTTAGTGCATAGAGTTTGTTTGAGTTCATACGATAGTGCTTTGGAAATATTCAAATAGGTTGAAGGATTGAGTACTTACAACTAAGAGTTCATCAAATGCAACAAATAACACCTTTTTTTTGACGATTACAGAAGTGGGACTTGTAAAATTCTTTGATTCAGTTCGGTTTGGTTTTGTCATTATGAGCAAATTGAAATGAGCAGGGAGAACTATGGTTTTCTTGGATTTAGCGCTGCAGCCTGCAAGTCATTATAATGTTTAGCTATTAGGTTTGAGGATATGGAGCAGCTAATTATGCAGCAGACTTAGGGTCTGGGTCCGTTTGGGAATCTTGGTTTTGCGTTTGAGGTTTAAGAAAAGTTGTGTTTTGGTGTGAGTTTTGGAAATAATGGTTTGGCCACTGTACGAAGCAAAACACAAATTTTAGGTAGAACTATTTGTGTATGTGTACTAAATGTGTCGTATATATAAGTCATATATTGTAGTCCATATTCAGGGGGCGCTACCGGTGCGCTACCAGGGCTTGCCTCTTTTCTCCAAGCGCCTGACTCGCTCCATGTGTGAACCACTAATCCAACGTCTCAATCGGCGCTTGCATCTTGGAAGCGCGTTCTACTTTCATTGGTGGGTAGAATTGAGCTTGTGAAGAGCGTCTGAACCTCATGTAGTATCTGCCTTTCTTATGCCAAGAGGTGTCCTAAAGGAGATTGAATCTTTGTTTGTGAACTTCATATGGAGCAGCAATGGAAGGCCTGCTGGCTTGAAAGAGGTAGTTTCGTGGCAAGCCGTTCGCTTAGTTGGTGACAGAAAGTGTTTCCGCAATCTTACCGATGTCGAAGTTGAAGGAGACCATCTAAGGAAGGATGTATTTAATTGAATAAATTAAATACATAAATAAAGTAAACTCCATAATGAAAAATAGCTAATTTATGAATTGAATAAAATGGGCCCTTTTAACTCAGTGGTAGAGTAACGCCATGGTAAGGCGTAAGTCATCGGTTCAAATCCGATAAGGGGCTTTTTCCACAAAACTCTGGTATTTGTCTTTCCATTTTCAACAGGGATTAGAAATCTTGTTTACATTTCATTTATTTTTTTATCGATTTATAACGGCTTTGTATAGTTTGTATATTTTTTTGTCAAAAAGGGAAAAGTAATCATTATTATAATGAGTTATAATTAAAGAGTTTGAATTAAAGTGAAAAATTTATTCATTATCATAATGAATAATCCAACTTATTAAGAAAGGTCTATCCTATACAGTAGTTTCGTCATGTCTTATTATTCCTATTTTGGCCCTTGGACATGGATATTCTTAACTTATCCATTCTTTCAATTATAAAAGTAATAAATTAATAAAAAGTAAGTGGACCTGACCCATTGAATCATGACTATATCAGCTATTCTGATATTCAAATTCGATATAGATGAAATTATAGAAACTTTTTTTTTATTTCCTTTAACTTAACCACACAAGAATTTGTCGATATTTCCGGTTTCTTTTTCTCGTTACGTTCCATTGAATATTCATAAGAATAAATTGCTATTCTTTTAGGCCGCAAAGAAAAGATAATACTTTTTTGAAAATCTTTTTTTAATTTCTGAATTCCATATTGTTGTTCCATCAATGCAA